>OV702280.1:302291286-302916786 GCA_916181665.1 Avena sativa | reverse complement strand
GGGTTCCAAGAACCCAAGAGAAACAAGGCGACAAGTTTCTACTCACCGAATATCCATGGGGAATTCAAACCTATGAAACAAATGCAAGGGAAAGTCGTTCTCTCCCAAATCCAACAAAGCTATAAAAGCTATTGGGGGAATAAGGGAGGAAGAACACAAGAGGGGAACACAAAACTCTCCAAGATCTAGATCCCAATGATTCCTTCACAAAGAAGGGATTTATCTTGGGGGATTATAGATCTAGATCTCCTCTCTCAAATACCTTAAAAAGATGCAAGAAACATAGAAGGGGGAAGGGGAGAAGGAAAGGCTCTTTAAGGTCAACAATGGAGGAGAGAGAAAGCTAAGTACCAAGAAAAGAGATCTTGCCCACGAAGGGGAATAGGATCCCCTTTTAAAGGGCTCCTAGATCTGACTGTTTGGGTATTTGCGACCTGGCCGGAACTTCTAGTGGCACCCAGCCAACAGTCAGAGAACTACGATCTGAAAGACAGAAAACCGAGCCTGGCCGGAACTTCCGCTGGTCCACCAGAACTTCCGCTAAGGCCGGTACTATCGCCAGAAATTCCGACCAAGTTCCGACAAATAGAGCACATAAAATAGAGAGGTTACAGTACGTGAGCAGAACGAGAGCCGGTATTTCACCCGGAACAACTGGCGGCAATTACGCCTGAGCGGAACTTCCGGTGTCTAGCCGGTACTTCCGGCGAGGGCGGTACTACCGCCTTAACTTCCGATCCAAAAACCGTCAAATAGAATTAACCAGGCAGTAAGGATATAATATGTGAGCGGAAGAAGCACCAGAACTTCCACCTGTACTACCGGCGGCAAATTGCCCTAGCGGTACTACCGGTGGCTAGCCGGAACTTCCGGTCAGGGAAATTCTAGAAACCAAAACTGCAATAACTTTCGCATCCGAACTCCAAATGAGATGAAACCAATTTTGTTGGGAAGATAACGACGAATAGAATCCAACAAAAATGTGGGGTATCTCCCAAGGTATTGGGTATCACATAGGGATAAAATACCATGAGTATATATATGAGGTATAAGGTGTGGAGCCGATAAACTCGCAAGATCAAGAACCGCAATAAGATGTGCAAGGGAAATCCTTATTTGATGAACTAGAGCTTGTTATGATGATGACCACAAGCTCTATATCCTCTCATAGACAAGATCCAAATAACAACCAAGAAAGATGATGCTATATATGCAAAGGTTTGAGCTCTCTCTAAACGATGTGATCGAGACACCCGCTTGAGAGCCCCTCTTGATAGTACGGCTATCTATCCTAAATACGGTCTCCCAACTAACAACACGAGACCGGCAAAAGAGAAACACTATCAAAATCGTACCTTTGCCTTGAGCATTCCACTTGAGCTTGATGTAGACCATCTTGACCTTCTCAAGATGGAACACCTTTCTTGATTGCTCTTGCTCGCTCTTGTTTGATGAAGACTTCCAAATTGCTCCCCATGCTTCAAGGGGAAACCTCTTTTTTGAACTTGTCTTCATCACTCCATGATCACTGAGGATGACAAGATCCAAGCATGAGATATTCTAGAGAAGGTGCATCTTGAGCTTGGACTTCTTCATCCCTTCTTGAGTGTTGATCTGTCGAGATTCAACTCTTTGCACTTGTCTTGATCAACCTTCAATCTCCTTATTTCTTCATGATTCCAATGGGCACATAGCCCTTGGACACTTCTTATTCTCCTTCTTCATTTCTTCATCTTCGAGACCAACACATGGCCCAAGCGATGCCAATGGACAAACCTACAAGTGAAACTCAATTTACGTATTAGTCCATAGAGATTGTTATTAATTACCAAAACCACACATGGGAGCATATATGCCCTTTCATCACTATAGCGGGATTTTTATTTTTGTAATTCTTCTTTCTTTTTTGGTTGTGTGCGTCCGTATGGCCGCTAGAGAAATACGTTGTTGCAGAGGATGGGTGTAATTGATATCTTTTGATATTAATATATGCTCCTTTCCAAAAAAAATACAATCACAATAAGTTCAAAACGAAAGAACAAAAAGAGAACTATGTAATCATGAAGAACCTAAGTTGATGGTGGAGCAATTACGTAGATCATGTTGTCATCCATGTTTGTCAAAAGCATCCTTCATTGTATCCTCTAACCGTATAGACACATCCGTAAACAGGTCGTGATACTCCATACATGTAGAACACCGTAAACGAACTGTATTGATATGTTAGTAGATAACTTGCATAAAAGAAGATTTTTATCATTGAAAATTTTATCATTTCTATACAACCATAATGACCAAATGACGGCAATCCCCCTCACCCTAATAAGTGTTCGAAACTTGTGATCGGTTCTATGTAACCAATAGCCAAAAATATTAGCAACGTTCCATGGAGGTACAAGTCAGAAGCTACATGGATGACTGGCCATATAAAATGGACAAAATTGCATTAGAAGAATGGATGTTTAGTTGTCTCTCATGGTGACAAAAAACACATCGCGTACTGATGACTGCAAGTACACAGATCGTTTGTAGCTAGTTTCAAAATAAAGATATCGATCCCACAGGGAGGAGCAGGCGAAAGACTAAAATGCTTTTAACTAAAACTAAACGAAGTACTTTAGGAATAATTCTAAGATGCAAGAAAGTATAATTGTTTTTGTGTTTTTGGTTGGTTGAAATAGTAAAGCAAAACGTAATGTATAAAGTAGTAATCACGCGCGTAAGAAAGATTGAAACTACAATAGGGGAAAGGCGTTCTCAGGGAGTGGTGGATACACCTCTAGCAATTTATACCAAGTGATCAAGATTTTTATAGCGAATATTCTCATGATATGCATGTATGTGGGAGGAGCTCCATATATGAATGATGAGGCAGCAACCACTGCTCACACCATCCTTCATAACCACAGCTGACAGATAAACGACATCAATCGTATTATCCTTCTATTAAGGGATTTCTCGTGTGGCATGGACAAGGCTTAATGAGTTCTCCTTAATTCCCCATGTTAGTACGAGAGGATGACAACGACTTTATAGTCACAGTAAGTGCTATCATCCCTCCGTCTACCAACAAGTAATCCCCTTCATCGAGTTCCCATAAGAGGCAAATATTGAGGAGGTTCACAACTCCCAACATCAAGATAAAGAAAATTAACACATACATATAATGATACATAATATAATAATATCTATCTCATCTCAATCATATACTAGGGTTTCTCCATCTCCCCAAGAACTAATGATCTACTCATACATGGAGGCAATCAGCATCATGCCAATGGTAATGGAAATGATTATTGATGAATAGTACTTGTATAAATCCACAACTAGTGCAAGAATTACAACAATATCTAGATGGGATGGATGGAGATGATGGTGGTGATGAAGATGCAGCAGTTGATGAAGATGGAGATCGATGCCTTGGCCTTCCAGATCTGCTGAGGGCGAAGATGGATCCCTAGGGCAAGTTTCCCCTCCAGATCCCTTCCGAAGGTGAGGTTTTCACGTTTTATGGGTGTTCTGTATACCGTCTCCCCGAACCAGTTGCACGGGGTGAAACTATTTGAGGAGGCGGAGGCTGTGCCAACTATATAGCGGGAACTATATGGTGGCCCGGTGTCTTCGCTTCTCGCTTTGGGTTTTATTCTGATATTATTAATATTCCCCAAATAATAATTTGCGTAGTTTTTGGCTCCTTTTCTCTCCAGTACAACTGCTCCAAGAATTGTGTCCTTTGGATCCATCATATGATCTGATCCTGGTAAAAATAAACATAAAAAGTGCGTGCGAACTCCATAAAATATCAAAATCCTACATCCACAATGCAAAATAATAATGTAAAACATGATGCAAATATGCACTCATCAAATTCCCCAAGCTTAGAATCTTGCTCGTCTCGAGCAAGTTTAGCTTAGTGGATGTGATCCTCATATTCATGAAGCTGAGTCGATAAAATAAATGAGGCAGTTGTAGCATGTGTTAATCATAAAGGATACATATAAATAAGTTCATGAATAGTACCTTACTCGAACCATCCGAATAATATTAGTAGGCTTCCACACCTTAGCAATTAATAGTGCACAAAAGATTATTATCCATATGATGTAAAAGTATTCAGTTCAACCGAATGAGTTAGTGAGGTAGTCCCAAGTGTTTTTAGGATTAACACTTTCACTTGGGATTCAAAATCTCAAACGTCTCTTTATCTTACTACAATATGGTGGTATATGCCTATTTTCTCTTTGCACATTCGCTCTTTTTCTTCATCTTTCTTTTTCTATATATATTTGTGCTCACACTTTTGTTTAAGTGTTGTGCAGAGGAGCTAGCCATATAATCCACTTCATGTAGGAATTTTAAAGTTTAATGATCTCAATTATTAAATTCCAAATATATATGAAGCATCTTTATAACTTGAGCATTCTACCTCAAACTTGTTCTCACTCTCATTGATAGCGCTTATATTTTCTCCTTTGTTCAAGGTTTTTCTTTTTCATCTTAATTAATTCGATAGTTTCTCCTTTTTGTAAATCAAACCATTGACCTACAACATATTGATCAAACTATCTTTATATGTTCCATTAATACCAATGGTGTGGAAGACTCCTATTGCTATCATCAAGTGCAAGTAAAATCATACTCAAGCAATTCATATATCCAATGAGACAAACTCAAACTCAATAATGTTTCATATATTATAATAAACTCAGAATTTCATAATAGGGATCAACTATTTCTGAAGGGAATCTAATGCTGCAAACTTTATTTATGAGCTCGAACTAAATGCTGAACTAGAAGTAATAAACTTATAAGATTGATTACAAGGTTTTAGAGATATCACCAAGCTTAGAGTCAAGCCGGGCGGGATCAATTAACTCCTTGCTGGTACATATTCCTCCTCCTATGTAGGAAGAGCACTGTCTTCCTCTCCTGGGTTGCTAACTTTAGCCATGCTTGCGAGGCGGATGCTTAGTTTGGCCATGTCATATTGAAGCTTCAAAATTTCCTCTGAAGGAATTTCTTCTCATCTGTCAACTCAAAAATAGTTTTAATCAAGAAACCAACTCTACCATCGATGTCATTGACCTTTTTCTCAAGGTCTTTGCTCATCATCCGGTAGGAGTCGATTCCTTCTCTAATAGTTTCAACACATGCTTTTGAAGATTTTTACAACTGATATATCTTATCATGAATCTCATCTTGCCGCACCTTCTTGGGTTGAAGAGGTGGCGGACTAAGGGTAAGTTCATAATAAGATCCTATGTTGTGATGGTAAGGATTAGGGAGATACTCATCCTTGCTCCTTCTCTGATATGATTGACGCATCATATCCATCCTTTGCGGGAACATGTCCTCCAAATTTGGGAGAGGTTTGATTTCGAGCTGTATGATGATGGTGCTTCTTTTGGTCCCCCCTCCTCGATCCTCTTCACGGGCTTCTCTTCCTTCTTCTCCCAAACCTTGTTGGCATGGAAAGGATGCATGACTTCGCTATACGGATGTTGTTAGAAGGGGGTGTATGGAGATGGCGATGGTTTTTCGAGGCTGGAGGCTATAGCTCTACTAAAACTTAATGAAAAAGGATAGATGAAACCGTCTTTAAAAGGGCAGGTCGAAAACCCTAGCCGCCAAGCTTAACAAGCAACTACGGGCGCGGGTCGTATAGATCTCGTCGTATAGTTGCAAACCGACTATATATTTTTTTATTATCTAAGGCGGTAACAACTATACGGCCAGGAGATTTCCTCCCGCCGTATAGTTGGTCGTTAACCTTTCTGTACCTTGGCATAAAAACTTGAGAATTCGATGAACAACTATACGGCCGGAATTTTTATTTCCGCCGTATAGTTGGTCGTTAAGTTTTCAGTACTAAGAAATAAATTTTCGTAGATGGTGTCGATAACTATACGGCCAGAACTATACAGCCGAAATTTTTATTCCCGTCGTATAGTTGGCCGTTAAGCTTTCTAGAATCACCAAAAATTAAATTTTTCTTAGAGAATTCTTTATTAGTCTAAAAATTAATGGAATACCAGGTTTTGACAGAAAAATAACAACTTAAATTTTTACCAACATTAACATTGATTAAGATAGATTTTATCATAACCAAATTACTTTTATTTCTCAAAAGCTTCATATGTTCCTTATTCAATCTCAAACTTAACTAAAACTTACCTCGGAAATTTTTAAACTTACTCGTCCCTTTATTTCTCATGGGTTGCCTCCCATGGAGCGCTATTTTATGGTCCATAGATTGACCATAGTGTTGCTCACTTTGTCTCGATCTTGTCCTTCTTCGGGTCTCCATTCTTTCCATATTTTTGCTCAATCAATTCTTCTAGAGTAATTATTCGCACGGTGATTGCACTTATATCTTCTTTTGCACGATAATGCTTCAAACATTGTCCATTCACTATCCATGAAAGAGAAGGTGTCTTCCCCTGGAGCTTCACTGCTCCTAAGGCATAAGCCTCTTCAACTACATAGGGGCCTTCCCACTTTGATGTGAGCTTTCCTGGAAATAACTTAAGACGAGTGTTATAGAGCAGAACTTTATCTCCACTTTTAAAGACCTTATCCTCTATTTTTTATCATGCCTTCTTTTTACTTTTTCCTTAAATAGTCTAGCATTTTCATAAGCCTCACATCTAAACTCATCTAAATCATGGATGTCTAATAAACATTTTTCTCCTACTGCCTTGAGATCATAGTTTAAATTCTTTATTGCCCAAAAGAATCTATGTTCTAATTCTAAAGGTAGATGGCACGCCTTACCGTATACCATCTTATATGGTGTCATACCCATCGGATTTTAAATGCAGTGTGGTATGCCCAAAGGGTGTCATTTATCTTGTATGACCAATCTTTTCTTGATTTATCCACCGTCTTCTTGAGTATGGTATTAAGTTCTCTATTCGAGAGTTCCACTTGACCAATTGTTTGGGGATGATAAGGTGAAGCAACGCGGTGAGTACCTCCATATTTTCCGAGGATTTTCCTGAAAGTTCCCTTCATAAAATGAGAACCACCGTCGGTAATTAAAAATCTAGAAACTCTAAACCTAGGAAATATGATAACCTTAATCATCTTCACGGAAGTGACTGCATCTGCATGGTTAGTTGATATTGCTTCAACCCATTTAGTAACATAATCGATAGCAACAAGAATATGAGTGTAACCATTTTATTTTATAAAGGGTCCCATGTAATCCATTCCCCATACATCAAAGGGTTCAATTATAAGACTATAATTCATAGCCATCTCTTGTCTTCTGCCTATATTACTGTGGCATCCCGCAAAACCACTACTAGAAAATCGCGTTGTTTTTGTGCATTGCATCGTCATGACCGCATGCTCATGTCATCATGCGCATTTGCTTGCATAAAACTAATTGCGGAAAAACCTGGTTGTGTTTTCTAAACGTCCCGTCTTTGTTCAAACGCAAAACCCGGGTCCCCGGAGTATTTTTGTTTTGTCCGCTATCGGGTTGTAAAAGCCCCGTGTTAAACAAATAAAAATGTTAAATTATTTTAGTGGGGGCAGTCGAACGGGCCGATTCGACCCGAACGACCACCCCAGAAATTAAAATGGCCCACCCATAATCCTAAAGCTACCCAACCTAATCTACCCACAACCCCTCCACCTCACCCCCACCAATCTCCTGCTGCCACCTCATCCTCTCTCTTCCCCCATCCACTCTCCTGCTGACACCTCACCCCACCCATCTCATCCCTCTCCCTGCTGGCCCACGCCCTAGCCCACCCCAGCACACACCCTGCACGCACACACACACCCACTCACGCCCCGGATCCCAACCCACCTGGGCGCGCCCTCCCACACCCGCGGGTCCCACCACCGCCCCGTGCCCCCTGTTCTTCTTCCTTCCTCCCTTGTCTCCTCTCTCCCCGCACCCCGACGCCGCCGCTCCACCCTCCCTCTCCCCGTCCGGCTCACCTGCCCCGCCCCTCTTTTCCCCTCCTCCCCGCGGGACCCCGCCCCGGCCGCGCGCTCTCGCTCTTCCCCGCCGCCCTGGTCCCTCTCCGCCCCGCACCTCCCCGCCGGCTCGCACCTCCCCCTCTCCCCTCCGGCGACCAGCCCCTCTCAGCGCGGCCCCCTCTCCACCCCGTCACCCTCGCCCCGCGCGCGCCCCGCCTCCTCTTCTCCGGCCCATCCCGCCGCCTCCGCCCTTCCCCTCGCCGGCCCCACGCCCGACGCCCTCCGCCTCCGCCGTCTCTGCCTCGGCTCCTCCTCACCGGCGTCGCCCCCACCTCGAGCTCTACCGCAGACCCCGCCGCCGCCCGTCCTCCTCCCCCGAGCCCCGCCTCCGGCCGCTCGGGCCGTCGCCGCGCCGTCGCCCTCTCCGGCCGCCCTCTGCCGTCCGCTCCGCGCCGAGCTCGCCAGCGGGCCCGCGTGCTCCGGCCACCCCCGCTCAGCCCCGTCCCCGCCCCAGAGCCCGCCGGCCGCCTCGCCTTCCCACCGCGTCTTCCATCGCCCTGACCGCCACGTCCGTGGGAGGCTCTTGATCCTGCCTGTTGTGTGCGGCCTTTGATGCTGGCTTGTTGGTGCATGTGGTGTTGGCCTGGCTCAAGTTCGATAGCAGACCATCGGTTCGACAAGGACTACTGATGAGAACCGATGCCAAACCAAGTTCTTCTGGACCCTCGAAGCCCCGATGCCGAAGACCGATCCCAAACCCAACGCCGAGTCAAGTTCTCCTCCCAGAGTCGGACACGAAGACGCGTGACCCGGACGCAAGATCTCCGCGTGAGATGACACGACCGACGACATGGCCGACGACCGCGGATGCGACAAGATCGTCTCTCGGACGCCAAGTTCTTCGACCCCGGGGACCGATCCATCGGAACGTCAAGCCCTTCTTCCGAACCCGAGTTCTTCGTCACAAGCGTCAAGATCTTCGTCCCGGATTCGGAGAAAACCCTCGGACGCCAGGTTTGCCTCAGGAACCCCGGACCCGAACCCCGGTACCGGACAAGTTCGCCATCGACCTCGAGAACGCCACACGGAACAACAAGACCGCCACACGGACGCGAACCCCAAGACCCTGAGGCCCCGAACCGAAGACGATCCGAAGCGCCAAGACCTCCGACAGGGAACCGACCAGTTCGCCGAGCACCGCACCCGAATCGGAAGCACGACAAGATCTGCCCCGTTGTTCGAGAACGTTCCCGCCGAGACCGACCCCGTCGAACCCTGAACCCTGAAACCGGGCCCCGAACCCCGGGACCCCAAGATCTGCCGGACCCTAATGTGTGAACCTTTTCTCGAGCCCCTAATTTATAAATGCTAAATATAAACTTGTTGCATATTAAATTGTCATCTCGCATGCATATCATTGGTTTGAGGGCCTTATGCCGATTCACCATATAATTAAATATGGGGCCCATATGCGGGCAAATCTAGTCTTATATTGGCCTCATTTAAATTTGTGTAGCGAACCCGGTGCTATCTTCTGCCATGTTAAGACAACATTTAATTTGCGGGGTAGGTAAATAACTTGAACCATTTAATTAATTGTCGGGACCCCGGTTCCGCTTAATATGACCTAATTGCATCGCATTTTGGTCATGTCATACATCATACATGCATCATGCCCGATCTTTTGCCGTAGTATTAAATATTGCATCCGATGTTTGTTCTAGCGTTTTGCTTCTTCGCGGATAAGGCCGTTGAGTTGATGCGAGTGTCGACCCGATCTTCGGTTGAACCTTCGACAATGTTTTCAGGCGAGCATCTCCCCCTTTCTACCTATCTTACTTTATAGTATTTATTCCCTCCTGTTGATCTATTGCTATCTGTGTTGCGATGCTCTAGTTTCCGTACCCGTGATATCCCCTTGCAGCCCTATATTGCCTTGGACACATCCTATTACCTGTTGATTGGTAGATAGTTGGACTTGCGCGTCGTAGTCGCTTGCTCATATGCTGTTGCGTGTCGTCAAGTACCACAGTTGTTGGAGTTTTGCCGCATGTTCAATGTTGGAGACGATCATGGCTTTACTTTTTGTTCACTTTAATTACTGTTTAACAACTAAAATTGAAGTAGGTAAGCAGAGGCATCGGTGGGTGTTAGATAACATTTGGTTTTCCGACCGCCCACTTGTGTCCCGTAGGACCCCGAGTTCTTGACACCTGTTCCGAGATCGAGCGCGCTAACCACAGGTGGGGAGATATGGGCCCCCCATTGATTAGTACCTGATTTCAAAGTATTGTACTGGGGGCCACAAACTAGTTTGAGGTTTTATTTACTATCCTGTACCTATGCCATGCTTTACTGCTTTATTTACGATTGTGCGAGGAGCACACTGTACTGTTTTGGAAGCGGAGTGTTTTCGCGGTATCGACAGTCCCCGTTTGGGGATTTGCTGTCGTTTACAGCCACTGTCGCAAACCCTGAGTCCGTCTCGGAGACCGGCCGACTTTGTTGCGGGTGTACTTAGTGGGGTGGCCCCCGTGCTTGCTTTGGGTCTGGGAAACGTCATGACTTAGGCCCCGCCGACATACCGATGGGTGTATGTTAACTGATCTGGCAAAAAGGGTCGAAGTGCGTGTGGATACTTTGGTGCACCCCTGCAGGGTTAAATCTTTTCGAGAAGTCGTGTCCGCGGTTATGGACGACTTGGAGCACAGTGCTTGATCATAGACAACTATAACTAAAGTATACTGTTATAATTTGACTTGTATTCGATATGACTAGTAATCAGCTTCCCCACAACGGAATGGCTAAATAAAAGTACCAACAACTGCTGGGTTTTGGGATATCTCATGCTATCGTATATTTGACTAGTAAGTGTCGCAACTACAACGGAATGGTTAACTAAAATTGCCCACTGTTTATTTTATCAGGACGATTATCTACACCTGACTAGTAATTGCTGCAACAATAACTGAATAAATAAAACTGCCAACTGTGTGAGTTCCTCGGTTGACTTCCTCGTTTGGTCTCGAGGGGGAAACACCAGGATGGGTTTGTTTGGTGTAAGATTCAGGTTGGATCCGGATAGGTCTTCCTTACCCCTCTCTGATAGCCGCCAGTTGTATCGAGTCTCTATAGGTTGTTCAGTGCATGCTGCCGCTGCCGCTCCAGTCCACCATACCTATGTAGGCGAGGACCGCCGAATTCTAGCCTCGCCGTGTACTGGCCTCAGTACTGACGCTCCTCTTTTTCCTTTGCCCTTTGTCGGCACCCCTTTTGTTTAAGCAGGTTTGAGATCGACGTCGTTAGCAGGGTTACCCTTCCGGCTTGGCCTGGGCAGGGTTATGGACGCCATTGGTTATTCTTCAGGGCCCTTAGCCCCATTTGCATCTTGTCCGTAGTCGGACGCTGTATCATTTTCAAGGTGATTTGGATCTTTGTATATTATATTTATATTCTTGACTCATTGAGTCGCTGTTGTATATATATATATCTGTTCTGTGGATCCCATCGAGGACTGTTGTGTAATGTTACTACTTCGTTTTCCACCCGCACGAAAGTGCCTGGTGGGCACCTTTGAATCGTTTCTATGCGGGTTTGGCGGGTTTCGCTAAAACTTGCATAGGACCGATTCTGAGGGTGTTACAATTACCTCTTCTCTGGCAAGCATCACAATACTCCACATACCTTTGTTTATCTTTCAACAAGGTGGGCCAATAGAATACAGATTGAAGTACCTTTTCCGCATTTCGCCTGCTTGCATGATGTCCTCCATAGGGGCTGCCATGGCAAGCTTGCAAAATTGTATTCATTTCATGGTTAGGAACACACTTCCGAATCATTCCGTAAGGTCCATGTTGATAAAGAAATGGATCATCCCAAAAGTAATGTCTAATATCATTAAAGAATTTCATCCTTTTGTTTCTTGTCATACAAGGGGGTGATACGTCATAAACGTATCTATAATTTTTTATGTTCCATGCTTATTTAGTATCTACTTTGCTTTGCTTTGTCTACACTTTGAGGTATTTTTATATGTTTTCTGGGACTAACCTATTAACAAAATGCCACACTACAAGTTGCCTATTTTCTGTAAGAAGCCTATAAGAAGCCCCCGATACCTAAACCCTGAGCCTCCGCTACCATCATCCCTAGATCGGGGAGGGATCTGAAGCTCTTCCCGGCACCCTTCCGGAGGGGAGAGATCATCCCGGAGGCCTTCTTCATCACCATGCCAGCCTCCAGTATGATGCGTGAGTAGTTTCACCTTGGACTATGGGTCCATACAGTATCTAGATGGTTGTTTCTCCTCCTTTGTGCTACCATGTTTATATCTTGTGAGCTCCGTTCATGATCAAGATCATCTATTTGTAATCATGCATGTTATGTTTGCGGGGATCCGATGGATATTGAGATTACTATGTCGGATTGATTAATGGTTTTATCTTATTGATTCTATCATGTCTGTGTTGTTTGAGATCTTGCATGCTATTAGAAACGGAGAGCATGCAAGATCTCAAACAACACAGACATGATAGAATCAATAAGATAAAACCATTAATCAATCCGACATAGTAATCTCAATATCCATCGGATCCCCGCAAACATAACATGCATGATTACAAATAGATGATCTTGATCATGAACGGAGCTCATAAGATATAAACATGGTAGCATAAAGGAGGAGAAACAACCATCTAGCTACTGTATGGACCCATAGTTCAAGGTGGAACTACTCACGCATCATACCGGAGGCTGGCATGGTGATGAAGAAGGCCTTCGAGATGATATCTCCCCTCCGGTAGGGTGCCGGGAAGAGCTTCAGATCCCCCCGGATCTAGGGACGATGGTGGCGGCGACTATGGAATGTTTCGTGGAAGATTGATCGGGTCCTTAGGGTTTAGGTATCGGGGGCTTATTATAGGCGAAGGGGGAAACCAAGGGGGTGCCCGAGGCGGCAGCACCCCCCCAGGCGCAGGCCAGGCCTAGCCACACCGCCAGGTGTTGTGGGCCCCTCGAGGCCCTCCTCCGTCTCGTCTTCTGGCTACGTGTTCTCCTCGGTGAAATATTGACTTTGTCTTTTGTCCCGTCCTTTCTGGGAATATTCATTTTCTGCCTTTTTTAAATAAAAAACAACAGAAAACAGGCAACTGGAAGTGTGGCATCTTGTTAATAGGTTAGTCCCAGAAAACATATAAAAATACCTCAAAGTGCAGACAAAGCAAAGCAAAGTGGATACTAAACAAGCATGGAACATAAAAAATTATAGATACATTTATGACGTATCAAGCATCCCCAAGCTTAACTCCTGCTCGTCCTCGAGTAGGTAAGTGATAAAAAGAATAATTTTTGAGGTGACATGCACCATAACAATAAAGATCAAACCATTTGCAAGCATTGAAAGCTGGGATCAATGTACTCTAAACATGAGCATGAAAGATGAAGTTGTAACAGTAAGACATAGTAACTATGCTGCAACATGAAAGGATACAAACAAAGATTCATGAATAACAATGCACTGAAAGACATTTGTTTGTTTCACATATATAAAACATAGCATAGTGGCATTCAGCTTGTCCCTCATGGAGTAGCATAAATGCATAGGACACCTTCAAAGTTCATAAGAGTGACTAGAAACAAATAGTTCAAGAGCAAGCAATATCAACAATATGAATCAATCAATAAGTTTTGGGATAATGCACACAGAACTAAGAATGGAAACTATGTTCTCTTAATTGGTGCCTAAGGATAGAAGGTGGAGACTCAATATAATAGTGGAAGAAAGTCCCTTCATAAAGGGAAGCAGGGATTTCAAGTCTCATAAAGAGCTTCCAAAAATTATGGTACTTGTTAGCTTTCATCTCTCATTGACCCTATCATAAGCATCTTGAAGTGATTAAGGTTAAAGTGAACAAACTATGGAGTATATGCTTAACAAAGTATAAGTTGGCAATCTCATGTCCCTTGAGTACGAGGGACGCTCCTCATGCTACTCAAGTTTAGTTACCAGTAAATTCTTTTCATAGTAAATACATGTATATCATAGAGAACCGCCAACGGGTACCCCTAGCCCAATGATATAGGAGCTATCCCATAACAAAATGATAAGGCAAGCAGACAATGAGCATCTCAGCAATCTTCTTATTTACCATGGGAAAATGGTGCCTTTTTCTCTCTTTCCTATTTTATCACCTTTTTTCTCATTATCTTTTTCTATCTTTTAAAGAAGAATGTTTCATAGATTTCTCACTATGGTGATGCTGCAAGTTTCCACCATGATTTGGCATGGCTTAGGCTAGCGGCCCAGGCGTTTCTCTAACACATATATATAGCTCCATGGACTTACAATCTCCCCTTTCATTTCGCACCGACGACATCCATAAACAAAAGAGCATGATATCAACTGGGTAGATATTTACAAGTGTTGAAAGCGGTCCCCATGACAGCACGGTTCTGCTAATCCCAACGTATTAGTGCAAGCATATACAACATAGATGACACAATGGTTCAAGTTTATTTAGGGGCAAGAAAAATAAAGTGTGCCATCAAGTTTGTGAGAGCTTTAATCACTAACTTTCACATAACAAGTTTAATTTGGAAGATAGATAAAACAAGAATATACTTGGAATGGTGTAAACACCATGCATAGGAATTTATAGTGGACACTTTGGAATAACTTGGTTTCTTGGGAGTTGGATGCATGAGTAGAGCTTACTCAATACAAGTGGAGGCTAGCAAAAGACTGGGAGCAACCAACTAAGAGAGCAATAATGATCATAATCATGCAGAGCGACAAAACATTATTAATCAAAGCATAAAGTGGTACCACAAGTCAAAAAAAACTAAATTATCATAGAGGCTAAGGTGACTTGTTCATAGTCATAACATGGTGTGAGCATGTGCCAAGTCAACCCAGACAAAGCATCAAAGGAGAATACCACAATACTATGCTTTTGTATGCTAATACAACACACGATTCTTTCAAGTCACATTAAGAAATCTCAATTGTTTGGAACAATTCATGCTACAGAAATAATCACTAAACATAAGGTCAAAACAACATCTAGCATGACATGATAAAGTCTAAGTCACAGTCAAAGCAAGCTCCTTTTTGTACTACTAAAGCAAGAACTTACTACTCCTTTCCAACACCAATCAACTTATTTGAAACAACACAGCGAAAACGGGGGTCCAACTAATTTATTCAAGCAAACTAAACAAATAAAAAACAAAAACAAAAACTAAGACGCTCCAAGAACAACACAACTATGCATGAAACAATAAAAACGAAGTGTCTAGAAAGACCTGAGATTCTTATTGATGAAGAAGGGGATACCTTGGGCATCCCCAAGCTTTTATGCTTGTAACTCTTAAATATTTATTGGGGTGACATGGGGTGGCATCCCCAAGCTTGAGATTTTGTTCATCCTTCATCTCATTACATCATTCTTCTCTTACACCTGAAAATTTTCCTTCATACAAAATTTCACACAATCCTCATTAACAACATTAGTGCATTCAAAAGATAATAGACCTTTGGATTTAGTTTCAAAACAACAAAACTTTATAAAAACACAAGCTACTGAAGAAATTCCCTCAAAAATCTCAATTCTCCCAAAAAGAACTCAAAAAGAAATCGATAAGAAGCAAATTCAAATAATGGCAGAAATCTGTCAAAACAGACTAGCAGGTAGAAAACGATTTTTTCGAAGACCTTCTGTTGCTCAAATCAAAAAGTGTTGAACTAACTAAAGTTATCTAACAACCTGGGGGCTTTATTACTAAAATTACAGCTCAATCCGACTTACAGAGATTTTTCAAGAATTTTTACAGTGGAGCACAAAAATCTGTTTCGGGACAGCACTTCCCAAATCTTACTTCCCTCTCATTAGAGGTTATTCTTGGCACAAAAATCAAATAAAACGGATAAGGAGAGGTTATTACAAAAATAATAACTTCCAAGACTCAAGAAAACTATTGGGTTATATCCCAAGAAGTACTTTTCTTTAACACCTTTAAGTTAGGCACAATAGTTTGAGAAGATGCTCACATAAGAAATATGAATTGAAGTAAAAGAGAGCATCAAGAAGCAAATTCAAAACACATTTAAGTCTAACCTACTTCCTATGCATAGGAATCTTGTCAGCAAATAAATTCACAAAGAAGAAAGTGACAAGCATAGGAAGATAAAACAAGTCCAGAGAGGGGAAACTTAATATTGTTGAGATACATAAAACCATGTTTCCCTCTCTCATAATAACTTTCAGTAGCAACATGAATAAATTAACAATATAACTATCACATAAAACATTATTATGATGAGCCACATGCATAAAATAATTATTACTCTCCACATAAGCATAGTCATTCTTATTAATTGTAGTGGGATCAAATTCAACAAAATAGTTGTCATTGTTATTCTCATCACCATAATCATCAAATATAGGAGGCATATTGTAATCATAATTAATTTTATCCTCAATAGTAGGTGGACTAAAAATATCATATTCATTATTGTAATCATCTTACATTGGAGGTATAGTATCATCATAGCCAATAGAATTTTCAGAATTGGTACCAAACAGATTTTCAATATCAAAAGTAGTGTGCTTTTCCAAATCATGATCACTACTATAGGTAATAGGCATAGGAACATCATCACAAGTTTTACCCATAGTAGATATTTCAAAAGAATCCACAAGAGCATAACATTTATCCTCCTTTGGTAAGCATGTGGGACAAATAAATAATATAAGGGATAAAGAGTTACTCTTATTATAAGGTAGGCATGGGTAGCTAATCCATTCTTCCTCCTTTTGTTTGATCACTCTCCTCCTCTTTTTCATCTAATGAGCTTCCAGTTACAACAATTTCTTCTTCCATAGGCTCTTGCAAGGCATTAGTCTCTTCCGTTTGTGGAAAGCATATATTAAAACGTTCAAGAATATAGCCATTTTCTTCCTTGTAATTATCAAAGCAAAATTTAAGTATATCATAAACCTCATATTTATAAGGTGAATCATCAGTATTTTCAAGAAAACTAGCAAGTTCAAATGCAACCTTCCAAGCAATAAATTCTTCAATTTGTTCCACATCATAAAGGTCATAATTTCCCTTAACATAAGAGGAAATGGTAAGATTATTATTATAATCACATTGAAAAGGGAGGTGTTTATACCTCCTACAACAACAAGCTTTATCAAAGCAATAAGTAACATTATAAATAGAGCAAATGTTTCTAGCAATGGTATTCAATTTATCAATTTGTTCCCATAAGTGTTTCCCTTTTTGTGACAAACGGTGTTCCTCATAATAATATTTTTGTTCTTCCGTGAACCCACCTTGCCAATAAGAACTAGTTTCAAAGAAACCAACCATTGATAGAAAGCATGACAAAGCAAGGTAATAATAGACCAACAACTATAGTAGGAACAATTTTTGTGTGTTTTCTATAAGAAAAAGCAAAACAAAGGAAACTATTTTTTTGTAATTTTTGATAAAAAGAAGCAAACAAAACAAAGCAAAAGAAACTAAGCAAACCAAAAACAAAGTAAAGATAAAGGTTGTGAAGGACTCCCCTTGTGAAGTCGTCCTTAGCCTCCTTGTCAACGACGCTAGAAAACTCGTTGATGCGGCTCAGATCACTATAGAGCTTCGTTGGGAAACCCCAAGAGGAAGGTATTATGAGCACATCAGTAAGTCTTCCCTCAGTATGAAACCAAGGTTACCGAACCAGTAGGAGGAAGGAAACGAATCAAAGGTGTTGCTAGCAAATTGGAAACCTGCACAACACAAACTCAAGACTTTACCCCAACGAACAATGAGGTTGTCGATCTCAATGGTTTGCTGAAAACAAAGGATTAAACGTATCGTGTGGAAGGTAATGGTGGCTTGCAGAAAGTAAACAATTAATGGAAGATGTATCAATGGTAAAGATTGGACTGGGGTCCACAGTTCACTAGAGGTGTTATCCTTAAGATAAACAACATAACATGTTGGGTAAACAAATTACAACGGGGCAATTGACAGGACTGAGCAAGGCAAAACAATGCAATACTAGACATTCATGATCCCATGAGATTAGATTGGGAATTACAACAATATACATAGACCGCCATCCAACTGCATCTATGACTAGTAATCCACCTTCAGGTTATCATCCGAACTCCCACCAGTATTAAATTGCAAGAAATGGATAACTGGTTTAAGCAATGTGTGTAAAGTAAACAATACAATTGTTCCATGAACAAAAGATCATTGTTTTCTCCCTAGTGGCAACAACACATCTACAACCTTAGAGATTTCTGTCACTTCCCCAGATTCAATAGAGGCATGAACCCACTATCGAGCATAAATACCACCTCTTGGAGTCACTAGCTTCTACTTGGCCAAGATAGCTACTAGAAACGGAGAGCATGCAAGATCTCAAACAACACAAACATGATAGAATCAATAATATAAAACCATTAATCAATCTGACATAGTAATCTCAATGTCTATCAGATCCCCGCAAACACAACATGCATGATTATAAATAGATGATCTTGATCATGAACGGAGCTCACAAGATCTAAACATGGTAGCAAAAAGGAGGAGAAACATCCATCTAGCTACTGTATGGACCTATAGTCCAAGGTGGAACTACTCACGCATCATACCAGAGGCTGGCATGGTGATGAAGAAGGCCTCCGGGATGATCTCTCCCCTCCAGCAGGGTGCCGGGAAGAGCTTCAGATACCCCCGATCTAGGGACGATGGTGGTGGCGGCTGCAAACTGTTTCGTGGAAGATTGATCGGGTCCTTAGAGTTTAGGTATCAAGGTCTTCTTATAGGCGAAGGGGGAGACCAACGGGGTGCCCGAGGCGGCCGCACCCCCTAGGCGCGGGCCAGGCCTGGCCGTGCGGCCAGGGGGTGTGGGCCCCTCTAGGCCCTCCTCCGTCTCGTCTTCTGGCTCTGTGTTCTCCTCGGTGAAATATTGACTTTGGCTTTTGTCCCGTCCAATTCCGAGAATATTCATTTTCCGGCTTTTCTGGAACCAAAAACAATAGGCAACTGACACTGTGGCATCTTGTTAATATGTTAGTCCCAAAAAAATATAAAAATACCTCAAAGTGTAGACAAAGCAAAGCAAAGTGGATACTAAACAAGCATGGAACATAAAAAATTATAGATACGTTTATGACGTATAAATTCTCCTAGAAATGAATCATTTATAGGTACGGGGTCAGTAATTATTCCTTCCATCCTAGATAGATGATCTGCTGCCTGGATTATCCTTACCCCTCCTATATACTATTTGTAAATCATACTCTTGTAGTAATAATACCCACCGAATTAACCTGGGCTTTGCATCCTTTTTAACAAGTAGGTGACACAAAGCTTGGTGGTCTGTATGAATTTTTACTCTAGAATAAATAATATAAGATCTAAATTTGTCACAGGCAAAAATTATAGCAATGAACTCTTTCTCGGTAGTAGCATAATTTTTCTAAATTTTATTAAGAGTCCTACTAGCATAGTGAATAACATTGAAAATTTTCCCGTCTCGCTGTCCCAATACAACTCCTAAAGCATAATCACTAGCACCACACATGATTTCTAATGGTTCATCCCATTTTGGAGGTTGCGTGATAGGTGCTGAAACTAATTTGTTTGTAAGCTTTTCAAAAGCTGCAATGCAGTCATGGTCTAAGTAGAACGTATTTTCTTTGTTAAGGAGGTTAGTAAGAGGCATAGCTGTTTTAGCAAAATCCTGTATAAAACGCCTGTAAAAACCTGCATGTCCCAGAAATATTTTTAAGTTTTTAATGTCTTGAGGTATGGGAAGGTTTTCTATAGCACTTATATTGGTCTTATCTATTTCTATACCTTTTTCTAAAACCTTATGTCCAAAAACTTTACCTTCTCTTTCTATGAATCGACATTGCTCCCAATTCAAAACTAGGTTCGATTGCCTGCATCTCTGCAAAACCTTGGTTAAATTGTAGAGACAATTATCAAATGTTGTTCCACAAACAACGAAGTCATTTGTTAGAACTTCCATATTCTTCTCAACAAGATCATCAAAGATTTTTAAAAAACATTCTTGAAAGGTTGCAGCTACATTACATAAGCTAAACGGGATTAATCTATAAGCATAAGTACCATAAGGACATGTGAAAGTCATTTTCTCCTGATCTTCTGATACGTCGGAAATGTATCTATAATTTTTGATGTTCCATGCTTGTTTTGTATCAACTTTGCTATGTTTTTTCTACACTTTGAGGTATTTTTATACACTTTCTGGAACTAACCTATTGAAAAGATGCCACAGTGCCAGTTGCCTGTTTTATGCTGTTTTTGGTTTCAGAAAGATAAAAAATGAATATTCTCAGAATTGGACGGGACAAAAGCCAAAGTTCATATTTTTTCGGGAGCGATACAGAAAATCGAAGACGAGACGGAGGAGGAAACCAGGGTGGCCACACCCTAGGTGGGCGCGGGCCCACCCTAGGCTGCGCCCACCGGGGGTGTGGGCCCCCTGGACCTCCACCGACCTTGCCTCCTTCGCCTATAAGAAGCCTCCGACCCAGAAAACCTAAATAATCCATCATACTTCCAGAAAAACCTCTGTAGCACCGCCGCCACCGAAAGGGAGATTTGGGGGACAGAAAGTCTCTGTTCCGGCACCCTGCCGGGATGGGGAAGTGCCCCCGGAGTCATATCCATCGCCATCTTCATCACCGTTGCTGATTCCCATGATGAGGAGGGAGTAGTTCTTCCTCGATGCTAAGGGCTCTACCGGTAGCTATGTGTTCATCTCTCTCCCTATGCATGATCTTGTTGTGGTCATGAGCTTTGTAATCAAGTAGATCTACCTTGCTACTCAAGTGATTTAATAGATCTCTGCTCTCCCCATGTGTGTGAAAGTGACAGCGTGCACGCCATGGTGGCACTTAGGTTTGAGTCTACATAAATACTCTTTGTGCTTTAATAGATCTATGCTTTTCCCCATGTGTGTGAAAGTGACAGCGTGCATACCGTGTGTGGCACTTTGGCTAGATTGAATATTTTTATGAGTTATATTTGGAGTTGGATGTCTCTATGAAATTGTGGTGTTTGTTGGAACCATCTAGCACTCAAGGTGACAGTGTGGGGTTATCTAGATTGGGGAAGGCGGACTTTGATGTGTGCTGTTATAGCCCTACCATGGATTAGAGTGTCCAACCGAAGAGTAGTTAGGAGTAGTATCATGAAGAGAGGATATTTATATGAGAGAGTGTTCACTAGTGAAAGTATGATCCCTAAGCCTTGTTTCTAAGCATTGAAACACCGTTTGCATCTAGATCTGTTGCATGTTTGCTTGCTTTAGTCTTTACCTCACCGCCAAGCTATTTTCTGGCACCGTTACCACTTGTATTTCACTATTTTTTCGCCGAACTAGTGCACCTATACACCTGACAGGTGTATTAGGTGTGTTGGGGACACAAGAGACTTCTTGTATCTTGATTGCAGGGTTGCTTGAGAGGGGATACATTTGACCACTTCCTTCCTGAGTTCGATAAACCTTGGGTGATCCACTTAAGGGAAACTTGCTGCTGTTCTACAGACCTCTGCACTTGGAGGCCCAACAACTGTCTACAAGAATAGAAGTGCGTAGACATCATCTTCGGGCTGTATAGCAATTTGAGAATAACCGGAATAACCATCAAGAAAACAAAAATAAGAATTATTGCTTAGTCTTTCTAAAACTATATCCATGAACGGTATAGGTTTATGATTTTTCTGTGTTTCACGGTTAGTTTTCTAAAATCGATGCACATGAGATACCTAACAATAGGCCGTATTGGGACTATCTCACCATCCTCATTCATAGCAGCATCAAGACCCCCATGTCTTGGTATGCAATGAGCTGGGCTAACCCACTTACTAACAGAAAGAGTATATATTATGCCGGCATATAATAAGCGTATAACTTCTTTTCTTACTACCTCTTTGTGTCTCAACTATAGGTACAACATCTTCAAGCATGGTAATATTATGTGTCACAATGGATGGATCTATTCCTTTAATGTCACTTAGAGTATACCCAAATGCTTCATAATGCTTAATCAAAACTGAAATAAGTTGATTTGTTTCATTTTCTGATAAATTTTTACTAATAATAACAGGACATTTGTTTTCATTATCTAAAAATTCATACCTCGTATTGTCTGGAAGTCATTTTAATTCAATTAGAGGAGGTTCTTCGTCACCCTTTCTTACCAATTCTTCATAATCATGTGGGTTTTGTGCTTCCGGGATAGAGTCAAGGTAACCATCCATGTCTTCTTTTTCCTCATTATCTTGTGCCTCTTCCCAATTAATTAAGCTTCTTTCTAATTCATCTTGGGGAGTGCTGAAATGAATCGCGGCCATCTCGGCAATTGTTTTATCTTCCTTGATATCCTCTATTTCATATGGCCTCTGTAACATCCTAGTATATAGGACCTAACGAAGGGTAGACTTAGGAATATGAATTGTTGCATGAATTCATTTGAGAAAATGTGAGTAAATTTTTTGCCAAATAAAAACCTTGAGTGATCAATGTTTCTTTCTTACTTTGAGAGTAGGTTTAGTCTTAAAGGAGGATTGCTATAAACTTTGATATGATCTTAAAGGAATTATGTGTGTTTTGAAATGAGTTTGGATTTTAAAACTTAAGTGTCTTATAATTTAAATAATTTTGTTATAAGATTTGAATCTTAAAATTAATTAAGAAAAAAGTATTATAACTTAAAACTTATCTAAAAAACAATATGGTATATGAAATTCATTTTATATACATACACAAATTACAAAGAATAACTTACTGAAGTTATTCCAAACTTCACAATTCACACAAGAGTAAAGGATAAAATATTCTTTATTCATAAATATATAATCTTTATTACAAATGAACCAAATAAGTATTATAAAAGAAAAATTACAAAATATTAAGAAAATTACATTTATATCTCTACTAACTATCCTATATCTAAAACTACACTAAATCTTCATCTTTATCTTTGTACCTGCAAAACAAAGATTAAATAGAAAATAAAACAAGATTATTGTTAGTATATATTTCTCTCAGATATGTCAATGAGGTGCACTTGAAAATCTCATCATTGAGAAATGTTAAAAAGGGGCAAGTTTCACCAATCGGAAAGGTCTCATCTTTCATAAATTCAAGCCAGAATGCAAATGACAGCCAAAAGGGACCAATTCACCAGCCAGGGTAAAAGTAGATTGGTAATAGTAAGTTCAAATTTTCTGAACTTATCCACATGTGCATAGCAGGCACACAGGCTGCACACACACAAGCATGCAGATGGTGTGTTGTCGACCACACAATGCACAGCCAATATCACAAAATCACAGCACAGCCGTGGGGAAGCACATCAGTGCATCTCTCCACTACACAACACACCAGCACAGCCAGGGTGAATAGCAGCTAAACCAAGAACAGCAACCAAACCAACCACCCAGATCAACCCAAACATCACCAGGATGGTGACATAAGGAGGGGGATGGATCTGGTGGATAGCAAGGTCAAGACCAGGAGCTAGGAGGAGTAGGCAAGCTCAAGAGAAAGATCAGGAACCCAGCAAAAGCAGATCAAGATCAAGATCAAGATCATCATCAATCTACTACACCAACATCAAATCTTGTGGTGAGTCTCATAAAACCATCACATGCTTTCATCAGAATATCTAAACAAAAGCATGTGTTGTTTTATGTAATGATCTCTCAATATGCACCCAAGAGGGGTGAATCTATCCTAGAGATTTCAAGTATAAGGATAAGAAATCAAGCTCAACCACAGACACTAAACCCTCAGACCAGCATCACTGGGTTCAGTGTTATTTTTTTACAACTTAGATCATTTTCATTTGATCCTAACAGACCAGGGCACATCTCTCAGAGAGAGAGTAGCACCTCTAAATCTATAAGTTTCAAACAAACTATTTACCAACTAACTAGGAATTACATCCTAGAGCCTCAGACCAACATCATAGGCAGGTAAGATAATAAAAGCTTCCATATCATCTTATCAGTTTTAATCACAAGCATAATCAAGCTAAGCCCAGAAATAAAAACCCAATCACTTGTGTGCCAGAATACAGTGGTATCACAAGGACAAGTTCTTAATGAGCTAAAACCAATCTTTACTTAGCTTCCATAGATAAAAAGGGACAACCAGTACATATCATTTTCCTGAAGCCAAATGCCAGGAATCAACCTTAAATTTATAATCTCAGACAAGCCAACAGTATAATTGCAGTAAGAAACTACTGTCAGTATAAGCAATCTGACAGTAGAGTAAACTCTTAGATCAACAGCATAATCCAATCAAGGATTTCATTGATACACTGGCATGGATCATGGTGGATTACCACTAGAATTAATATGACAGGCAATTAGCATCAAAAAAGCTACTATTAATCATCAATCACAGCAAACAATCTTTTCCCATGATCAAATATGATCAACACTAGATCTAAAGCATCATAGATATGATCAACAGGGGATTATGAACCCTAATCAGAGCAAGAACTCTAATCCAGAGATGAACTCAACCAGCACATAGTCACTCGACATGAAAGCCACTAGATACACAGGGAGAATCATGGCGGTAGCATGGACAAACACCATAAAGATAACTTACCCGAGGTCCTCGCTGATGAATCGAAGAGGAAGCAGAGGGGCCGACGAACCGCAGCGGCACAGGGAGCACCCAAAGTGGCGTTGCAACCTGCACCTGCCACGGCGGCGGCCGCAGCAGCGCACGAGACCAGCACACCACCGCAGGTGGGATAACGGCGGCGGAGACAGCATCTTTTCCGAACCCTAGGGTTCGGGAATGGGGTGGAACTGACCACGAGGAAGCCCCAGAGTCAAATCCACGTGGATAGAACGAACAAGCGTCGTCGACAACCCTAACTCGCAACACGGTGGCGGCCAGAATGGCCGACGACGGCGAGAATCGCCGGCCACGGGGGCGAGTCAGAGGAGGAGATAAGGTCGAGGGAGAGAGAGGAGGCAGAGTGGGATGCGTGGGCCAAAACCTTTCGGGGTAGTCATTTGACCCTGCCCTATTGGGCCACCTTGGCCCAATAAGCCCAAGGGGCAGCCTAGGATATTTAACAAATCTTTTGATCAATTGGAAAAGACCAAAATACCCCTGACCTCAATAAAATTATGGAAAATAAAATAATAGTCCAAAAATTATAAATAAAATATTTTTGGATTCACAATAATTCACTCTGTCCAAATAAAATAAGATATCAAATTTTGGACATTCAAATTTTTATAAGAATTTTGTAATTTAAATATTCCTTATGGAATTTTACAAAATTATTGAAAGGTGATAAAAATAAATAAAAAACACTTTCATTATTTATTAATATTATAGTATTTTTGAAAAATACTAAATAAATGTTTAGTAATAAAATTAATGTATAATTAGTCAATAAAAGTCAAATAAAGGGAAATAAAATAAAATAACTCAATACATGTTATAAACATTAAAAAGAAATATTTATAAATCCTTTATTACTCAAAAAGGAACTTTTGGGGTAAATGCATATAAATTTAAATAATGCATTACATTACTTGCATAATCATTTTGCTTCTTTAAATATTGTCCTTACCGGGCAATAATGATGTTTTTGTAGAACTAGAAGCTCAAGGTCCAGTGCAAGCATCAGACTTCACTATCTTGCCATCACAAGGCAAGTTCATCACTTGCTCATGTCCTTTGAAGAGTCTTTATCAACGTATTTGCAAATTGTGTGTTATCATATATGCTATAAAAGAAAGAAAATATTATTTTCATAAACAAAGAAATCATAGATATCATCCTAAGTGGTGATATAATGGAGCAATAGAACTTAGAGTTCTAATTGCAACAATGATGATCAAATAGGGACTTAACAACCCCTGCCATCAGTGATTCTAGCGCCATATATTACGCGTTAGCCATGAGATTTGGAATGGGACAGAGAAGTCAGTTGTATCTTCTTCCTCTCGCATGAAGCCGGATGTGCAGGTCGTGGCTGTTATCCTCGTAGCGTGCATATTGATTGGTAATTTGTAGAGGATATGCAGCATATGGGTGGGAACCCTCATCGTCCCACGATAGTTCTGGCATCTAACGATTTGTACAAACCATTGCCATAATTCATTATGTGGGCATGGTGTACACCAAGGAGGCATGCGGGATCGCGAAGGGGGCAGTGATTGGTTTGGACCAACTACTGGGCCCCACATCATGGAAATGTGGACGGGAAAGTACGCCCAGTTGTGCAACAAGGAGTTGATCTCTCATGGGTAAAGTAACGCACCTCTGCAGAGTGTAAGAACTATAACTTGTTACTCCCTGTTCCGGGAAGGAGCTACGAACGCGGCAGGAAAGGAACTCCATGAAAGTTCTGGTCAACCCGTGAAGGCTGATTGTCATAGTTTTTTTTCGGAATGAAATCAATCTTTGAAGAAAGATTTACAAAAACTGCATAGTACCAAGGATTTATAATCCGAGGTGGTAGTTAGAGCATCAAACTTCCCACCTGCATATAATGAACTTGTTGGGTAACGCTGTTACTCATTCTTTACTTTCATCCCTTGCTTAGACTCTAAGGATCCCAAAGACGTGCCAATGTATGCAGCCGAATGCCAAGAAGACGTGTTCTACGAGGAACCTGATCTATCCGGAGGAGTTGAAGGCGTGGACTACGAGATCCGCTACGGTGTCAATGAGGACGAGTCCACTTAAGTGTCTACTTAATAGTAACTAACGGAGCCGAGCAGCATGAACTCTATAGAATAAGTTGTTGAGCCCCACTCCTAGTCAGAGTTGTTACTTTTAAAGTTCCACTGAACACTTTATATTTTGGTTTGTAAGTTGGATCTTTTGAAAGTATGGAACTTCCAGTATTGTAATAATAATAAAGTGTGTACTTTTGTAATATGGACCCGCAATGTTTCTGTTGTACCACTCTGAGGGATGTGATATTTATGGAACAGTGTTCTGTAGATGTCATGTCAACGACTCTAGTGTACTAAACATGCAGTGGTATGCTGGGTCACCCCAGTTGGTATCAGAGCAAATTGCTTTGACCTTAGGTTGGAAACCTAGTAAAGGGTATTACCTGTAGGAGATTTAGCAACGATAAAGAATTCTCTAAAAGTAATATAATGGGTATTCAAATGAGAATATTCCATTATATATTTTAGTGCGATAATTCTTTGTTATGATGCAATATGCCATTGGATACTAATCAAAATTATTTTTCTGATATACAGAGATATGGCACCAAAGTTTCCAAAACAGACTTTGGTAAGGAAAGAGGAGACTCTTGATGATTATCAAGGATCATTTACAGACCAACTCCGTCAACTTTTAAAGCTCTTTAATTGTCCAACCAGAATTCCAGTGAACACTATCACTTACCTAGATGGCCGGATGTTATCCAAGTATCGTGTGAGTATCCAACTTCCAGAGAAGCTTGGATTATATCACGATCTACCCATAGGAGAAGGTAGGAGTCATTTAGCATCCTATCATGTTGCTGCTGTAGAGGCAATAGCAAATATCCGGGAGCAGAAAACTAAGGAGTTAGAAGGTAGCACATTCTTTGTGATACCTCATGATTCTATAGACTCGGAGCCTATACCGGATCATCTTACTTTGGTTAAGAAGCATCCTAAGTTAGCTTCCAAGTTTATGGATAGATACCGAACACTCGTTGCGTCTTTTTATAAGACTCATCAAGTGATTGTCGAAGACAAAAATGATATGTTAGAGGATCTAACTGATCCGGAAAGGAGGAATCAGTTAGCATTCCAGCTGGAGAAAGAAGCAGGTAGTAGTGCAACACCTATTTTTAAAGATATACCGATAGATCCGGAATCTTTTATACCATATCCATATTCACCAAGACCTAAACCTACACATGATCCAACTATCGATATGCGGTATGCAGTACCACAGGGCTCAGAGGATGGTTCTGACTCATAACTTCCTATTGAGAACTTGGATGGATGGAGAATGGGGTCATACAATGGATCTCATGAACACCAGATATCCACAGATGGTTCTGACAGAAATGTTGGACAATCCAGTTGGATGGGTGCAAGAATGAATCGTAATAACAGGAGTAGAAATACCATGTCAATAGATGATCGGGATGAAGAAGAGGATCCTGAGGAGAGAGTGTTTGAATCATCCACATCTTCTCAAAACCCAGGGAATATACATTATCCAGTATTCGATTATCTTGTCCACGAGAGCACCTGGGAAGCAGCAGGATCTGCGTATTCTGTTGACAACTCAAGAAATGCAGCTCAGGAGATGCATGCTGGAAATAATGTTGAATATGTTTCTGAAGACTTTTCAGCTGAGCTGGAGGGAGTCGATGCACTCAGGTTGAGTAATGACTCAAGTCCTGACACTTCAGCTACAGAGTATGTTCGTTCTGGAAGGCCATTTGTTCCACAAACTGTGCGACGGACAACACGCCATCACGGTTGGACATCAGGCATGTATGATGAGCGTAGTTACTACTAGAAGGAGACAACTAATTAGTACTATCAAGAACTATGTATTGTACTCCAAGGAATAAGGTAGTGAGATGAATACGGTAGTTTTGTGAATATACCTATATGGTATATGTTGTGAGAACTTTGTATCATTATGATATTATGTATAATGTGTGAAATGCATATTTGGATTTTTTTTGGATCTTCATTGTGTGACTAGTTCTGCGCGTAAAGTCGAGCTCAGAACACATGTGCATGATGTAATTATGAGTATTCGCTTTATGTTGCAGGACTAGGGGGTCATGGATATGGGTGTAGAAATGGAAACTGAGCAGCAGCAGATGGAGCGTGAGGCCAAGGAAAAGGTCGATGCCGATATAGCAAATCAAGGCACATTACCACCACCACCAATGAGGTCGTTAATGGAGCAGAACTTTATGTAATGCATGCAAATGATGCAAGAGAACCAGAACAAGTTCATGGAAGAGTTGCTGGGGCGAGCAAATCAGAGGGCACCTGAAGGAGGAGGAGTGAGTCTATCTGATTTCCAGAATGCAAGACCTTTACCTTTTGCATCAGCTCCTGAACCAATGTATGCAGAAGATTGGCTCGCAGATACTGAAAGGAAGCTAAAAACTGTGGGTTGCAATTATGAGGAAAAATTGAGGTATGTAACTCATCTGCTTACTGGACCTGTAGCATCTTGGTGGGGAAATCAGTTAGCCATGCAACAACCAGGAAGGGAGTTTACCTAGGAGGAGTTCAAGCAGAGATTCCGTGAATATCATGTTCCGGAAAGTGTCATGGAGTTGAAGCGGAGAGAATTTGAGGAGCTTCAGCAAGGATATACTAGTGTCATGAAGTACATCCGGGAGTTTAGCCAATTGTCTCGTTATGCTGAGGAGGATGTTAACACTGAAGAGAAGCGAAAGAAGCGTTTCCTGCGTGGATTAAATCCGTTTGTGAGGATGCAGCTAAGGCTAGCCAATAAGCAAACTTATCAGCAGTTGTTGGATGCAGCCATTACTTTTGAAGATGACTACAAGAATGTCCAAGAGGATCGGAGGAAGAGAGCCAAGAAGGAAACCAAGAGAATTCAGGCAAGCAAACCAAAACCTAACCTGGAGTTTAAACCTCAGAATAGAAATTATGGCAACAACAACAATAACAATAACAAGGGCAGTGGTGGAAATCAATCTAATCTGAGAAGGAATGTTATCTGCAACAACTGTGGAATTCCAGGGCATTTCCAGAGGGAGTGCAAAAAGCCTGTAGTGATCTGTTACGGTTGTGGCCAGAAGGGGCATATCAAGCCAGATTGTCCGAGCAAACCACCGGGAGGATGGCCTACCAAGGGAGGAGGACCAGCCAGTGGAGGAAATGGACATCCCAATAAAGGGGGAAACAATGGAAAGAACAACAATGGCAAGAGAAACCGACCAACCGGAAAACTGAACTGTGCAACTCTCGAGGAGGTGGATAATTCGGAGCATGCAGTAATAGGTACGCTCAATATCCTTACCAATCCCGGAAAAGTTCTATTTGATACTGGTGCAACTACTTCATTCATTTCTGAAGAATTCCGTGATAAGTTCGGTATTAGAAGGGCAACGTTAGAACGTCCTATGACCGTAGTTACGGTAGGAGGGAATGTGATTGTACGCCACATAAAACAAGATCAGGTTATCTCGATCTGTGGTTGTACATATTTTGCAGACCTATATGTGATTCCTTTGAAGGGAATTGCGGTAGTGTTAGGGATGGATTGGATGATGGAACAGGGAGTTCAAATAAATTGTGAGGATAAAACTGTCTCAATCAAAACTCCAAGTGAAGCAAGGATAGTTTACCAAGCAGATAAACACAGTCATATCATGGTGGATCTGCAGTTGAATTCAATGAAAGAAGTTAAATTAGAAGAGATTCTTGTAGTTAATGAATTCCAAGACGTTTTCCCAACAGAATTACCAGGAATGCCACTAGACCGGGAGATAGAGTTCACCATTGACCTAATACCTGGTACAACACCAATAGCTCAAGCACCCTATAAAATGGGACCCAAAGAGTTGAAAGAACTCTAGGAGAAAATTGATGAGTTAGCAAGAAAAGGATTTATATAGGAAAGTGTATCTCCATGGGGAACACCAGTAATCTTTGTGGATAAGAGAGATGGTGGAAGACGGATGTGTGGTGATTATAGAAACCTGAACAACGTGACGATCAATAATAAGTATCCTTTACCAAGAATTCAAGATTTGTTCGATCAAGTGAAAGGAGATGGAGTATTTTCAAAGATTGATTTAAGATCTGGATACCATCAAATAAAAATCAAGTCGGAAGATGTTCCAAAAACAACATTTGTCTCAAGATATGGACACCATGAGTATCTGGTGGTACCATTTGGTTTGACCAATGCACCGGCAATATTCATGAATCTGATGAACAAGATCTTCATGCCATATTTGGATAAGTTTGTCATCGTCTTTATTGATGATATTTTGATATATTCCAAGGATAAGGAAGAGCATGCTGACCATTTGAGAATAGCATTGCAGACTTTAAGAGAACATAAGCTTTATGCTAAGTTCAGTAAGTGTGAGTTCTGGTTAGATGAGGTAGAATTCCTCGGTCATGTGATCAGTAAGGATGGGATTGCTATGAATCCATCTAAAGTTCAGTCGGTACTAGAGTGGACTGCACCGACCAATGTGAAGCAAATTAGAGGTTTCTTAGGAATGGCTGGTTATTATCGGAGATTCATTGAAGGGTTCTCCAAAATAGCCGGACCAATGACAAAATTATTAAGGAAGAATACACCATTCAAGTGGGATGAGAAGTGTGAAGAAAGTTTCCAAGAGTTGAAGACTAGATTAACCACAACTCAAATCTTAGCAGTTCCTGAAACAGGGAAGGATTTCACTGTATATTGTGATGCATCTAAAGAAGGTTTGGGTTGTGTATTAATGCAAGATCGAAAGTGATTGCCTATGGTTCAAGAAAATTGAAACCACGTGAAGTCAACTATCCAACTCATGATTTAGAGTTAGCAGCAGTAGTCTTTGCGCTGAAAGGATGGAGGCATTTTCTTTATGGAGCCAGATGTGAGTTATACACTGACCATAAAAGTCTCAAGTATTTCTTCACTCAAAAGGAATTAAAATGAGACATAAGCGTTGGTTGGAATTAATCAAGGATTATGATTTAACAATCAATTACACCCCAGGGAAAGCAAATGTTGTACCAGATGCTTTAAGCAGAAAGAGTGCAGATATTCAGCCAAGCAATAGAGAGTTACCAAAAGAGTTACAAATGGACTTGGAAAGGTTAAAACTTCAATTCATCAGAATAGAGGTTCTTGGAGGATTAGCGACTATGCAGGTAGTTGCAGAGCAGGACAGTGATCTTAAGCAAGAAATTTTTAGACATCAAGAAAAAGATCCTTTTATTGCTGAGGAAATTCGGAGAATATCTCAAGGGCAAAAATCAGCTTTTCGCCTTGGAGATTATGGATCTTTATGGTTCCAAGATCGTCTATGTGTTCCAAATGTGACTGAGATCAGAAATGCCATACTCAAAGAAGCACATGATACACCCTATTCTATACATCCAGGGAGTACCAAGATGTATATGGATTTGAAAGAACTATTCTGGTGGAATACATGAAAAGGGATATTGCTAAATATGTATCTGAATGCCATACTTGTCAAAAGGTGAAAGCTGAACATCAAAGTCCAGCAGGACCATTACAACCCTTAGAAATTCCTAAATGGAAATGGGAGGAAATAGGCATGGACTTCATCACAGGATTACCTATGACACCAAAAAGGAAGGATATGATATGGGTAATTGTGGACCGACTCACTAAGAGTGCACATTTTATTCCAGTGAATCAAAAGGATAATGCCGAGAAGTTAGTTGAAGTATATGTTAAAGAGATAGTAAGTAAGCATGGAGTACCCAAGAAGATCGTAACTGATAGGGGATCAGTATTTACTTCAGCATTTTGGAAGCAATTGCATGAAGCACTTGGTTCAAAATTAGATTTCAGCACGGCATATCATCCTAAAACAGGAGGTCAAACTGAAAGAACTAATCAAATACTAGAAGACATGTTGCGAGCTTGTGCACTAGATTTTGGAGGAACATGGGAGGATCACCTACCTTTGGCAGAATTTTCTTATAACAATAGCTATCAGAGTAGTCTGAAGGCAGCTCCATATGAGGTTCTGTATGGAAGAAAGTGTAGATCACCTATATGTTGGTATGAACCTGGTAGCAGCAAAGAATTTGCGCCAGATTATATCAAGGAAAGACAAGACATCATTGATAAGATCACGGATAGATTGAAAATAGCCCAGAGCAGGCAGAAAAGTTATGCGGATCAAAGCCGAAGATCATAGCATCCAGAAGTGGGAGATATGGTCTATTTGAAAGTAAGTCCAATGAAAGGAGTAAAAAGATTCGGAGTTAAAGGGAAATTGAGTCCAAGATATATTGGACCATTCAAGATACTGAGTCAAAACAGAACTATAACTTATGCTTTAGAGTTACCATCAAGATTGGCTCAAGTGCATAATGTTTTCCATGTGTCACAACTTCACAAATGTTTGAAAGTTCCTGATGATGCAATAACACATCAAGAGATAGAACTACAAGCAGACATGACTTATATTGAAAAGCCCTGCAAGATTCTGGAAGAAAATTGGAAAAGATTGAACAACAGGGCAATCAAATATTGCAAGGTACAATGGGAACATCACCCTGAGAGAGAAGCCACATGGGAGAAGGAAGAGGATTTAAGAAAAGCTTATCCAGAACTATTCAGGTACATCTCCACAAACTTCGGGACGAAGTTTAATTTAAGGGGGGAAGTCTGTAACATCCCAGTATATAGGACCTAACGAAGGGTAGACTTAGGAATATGAATTGTTGCATGCATTCATTTTAGAAAATGTGAGTAAAATTTTCGCCAAATAAAAACCTTGAGTGATCAATGTTTCTTTCTTACTTTGAGAGTAGGTTTAGTCTTAAAGGAGGATTGCTATAAACTTTGATATGATCTTAAAGGAATTATGTGTGTTTTGAAATGAGTTTGGATTTTAAAACTTAAGTGTCTTATAATTTAAATAATTTTGTTATAATATTTGAATCTTAAAATTAATTAAGAGAAAAGTATTATAACTTAAATCTTATCTAAAAAACAATATGGTATATGAAATTCATTTTATATACATACACAAATTACAAAGAATAACTTACTGAAGTTATTCTAAACTTCACAATTCACACAAGAGTAAAGGATAAAATATTCTTTATTAATAAATATATAATCTTTATTACAAATGAACCAAATAAAGATTACAAGTATTATAAAAGAAAAATTACAAAAGATTAAGAAAATTACATTTATATCTCTACTAACTATCCTATATCTAAAACTACACTAAACCTTCATCTTTATCTTTGTACCTGCAAAACAAAGATTAAATAGAAAATAAAACAAGATTAGTGTTAGTATATATTTCTCTCAGATATGTCAATGAGGTGCACTTGACAATCTCATCATTGATAAATGTTAAAAAGGGGCAAGTTTCACCAATCTGAAAGGTCTCATCTTTCATAAATTCAAGACAGAATGCAAATGACAGCCAAAAGGGACCAATTCACCAGCCAGGGTAAAAGTAGATTGGTAATAGTAAGTTCAAATTTTCTGAACTTATCCACATGTGCATAGCAGGCACACAGGCTGCACACACACAAGCATGCAGATGGTGTGTTGTCGACCACACAATGCACAACCAATATCACAAAACCACAACACAGCCGTGGGGAAGCACATCAGTGCATCTCTCCACTATACAACACACCAGCACAGCCAGGGTGAACAGGAGTTAAACCAAGAACAGCAACCAAACCAACCACCCAGATCAACCCAAACATCACCAGGATGGTGACATAAGGAGGGGGATGGATCTGGTGGATAGCAAGGTCAAGACCAGGAGCTAGGAGGAGTAGGCAAGCTCAAGAGCAAGATCAGGAACCCAGCAAAAGCATATCAAGATCAAGATCAAGATCATCATCAATCTACTACACCAACATCAAATCTTGTGGTGAGTCTCATAAAACCATCACATGCTTTCATCAGAATATCTAAACAAAAGCATGTGTTGCTTTATGTAATGATCTCTCAATATGCACCCAAGAGGGGTGAATCTATCCTAGAGATTTCAAGTATAAGGATAAGAAATCAAGCTCAACCACAGACACTAAACCCTCAGACCAGCATCACTGGGTTTAGTGTTATTTTTTTACAACTTAGATCATTTTCATTTGATCCTAACAGACCAGGGCAGATCTCTCGGAGAGATAGTAGCACCTCTAAATCTATAAGTTTCAAACAAACTATTGCCCAACTAACTAGGAATTACATCCTAGAGCCTCAGACCAACATCATAGGCAGGTAAGATAATAAAAGCTTCCATATCATCTTATTAGTTTTAATCACAAGCATAATCAAGCTAAGCCCAGAAATAAAAACCCAATCACTTGTGTGCCAGAATACAGTGGTATCACAAGGACAAGTTCTTAATGAGCTAAAACCAATATTTACTTAGCTTCCACAGATAAAAAGGGACAACCAGTACATATCATTTTCCTAAAGCCAAGTGCCAGGAATCAACCTTAAATTCATTTATACATCCACAGAAATCATTGCAAGCAATGATTTGATTCAGTGAGTATAATCTCAGACAAGCCAAGAATATAATTGCAGTAAGCAACTACTGTCAGTATAAGCAATCTGACAGTAGAGTAAACTCTTAGATCAACAGCATAATCCAATCAAGGATTTCATTGATACACTGGCATGGATCATGGTGGATTACCACTAGAATTAATCTGACAGGCAATTAGCATCAAAAAAGCTACTATTAATCATCAATCACAGCAAACAATCTTTTCCCATGATCAAATATGATCAACACTAGATCTAAAGCATCATAGATATGATCAACAGGGGATTATGAACCCTAATCAGAGCAAGAACTCTAATCCAGAGATGAACTCAACCAGCACATAGTCACTCGACATGAAAGCCACTAGATACACAGGGAGAATCATGGCAGTAGCATGGACAAACACCATAAAGGTAACTTACCCGAGGTCCTCTCTGATGAATCGAAGAGGAAGCAGAGGGGCCGACGAACCGCGGCGGCACAGGGAGCACCAAGAGGGGCGCTGCAACCTGCACCTGCCACAGCGGCGGCCGCAGCAGCGCACGAGACCAGCACACCACCGCAGGCGGGATCGTGGCGGTGGCGACAGCATCTTTTTCGAACCCTAGGGTTCGGGAATAGGGTGGAACTGACCACGGGGAAGCCCTAGAGTCAAATCCACGTGGATAGAACGTACTAGCGTCGTCGACAACCCCAACTCGCACCACGACGGCGGCCAGAACGGCCGACGACGACAAGAATCGATGGTGACGGCATCGCCGGCCACGGGGGCGAGTCAGAGGAGGAGGAGATAAGGTCGAGGGAGAGAGAGGAGGCAGAGTGGGATGGGTGGGCCAAAACTTTTTGGGGTAGTCATTTGACCCTGCCCTATTCGGCCACCTTGGCCCAATAAGCCCAAGGGGCCAGCCTAGGATATTTAACAAATCTTTTGATCAATTAGAAAAGACCAAAATACCCCTGACCTCAATAAAATTATGGAAAATAAAATAATAGTCCAAAAATTATAAATAAAATATTTTTGGATTCACAATAATTCACTTTGTCTAAATAAAATAAGATATCAAATTTTGGACATTCAAATTTTTATAAGAATTTTGTAATTTAAATATTCCTTATGGAATTTTACAAAATTATTGAAAGGTGATAAAAATAAACAAAAATCACTTTCATTATTTATTAATATTATAGTATTTTGAAAATACTAAATAAATGTTTAGTAATAAAATTAATGTGTAATTAGTCAATAAAATTCAAATAAAGGGAAATAAAATAAAATAATCCAATGCATGTTATAAATATTAAAAACAAATATTTATAAATCCTTTATTACTCAAAACAGAACTTTTGGGGTAAATGCATATAAATTTAAATAATGCATTACATTACTTGCATAATCATTTTGCTTCTTTAAATATTGTCCTTACTAGGCAATAATGATGTTTTTGTAGAACTAGAAGCTCAAGGTCCAGTGCAAGCATCAGACTTCACTACCTTGCTATCACAAGGCAAGTTCATCACTTGCTCATGTCCTTTTAAGAGTCTTTATCAAAGTATTTGCAAATTGTGTGTTATAATATATGTTATAAAAGAAAGAAAATATTATTTTTGTAAATAAAGAAATCATAGATATCATCCTAAGTGGTGATATAATGGAGCAATAGAACTAGTTGCAACAATGATGATCAAATAGGGACTTAACAACCCCTGACATCAGTGATTCTAGCACCGTATATTACGCGTTAGCCATGAGATTTGGAATGGGACAGAGAAGTCAGTTGTATCTTCTTCCTCTCACATGAAGCCGGATGTGCAGGTCGTGGCTGTTATCCTCGTAGCGTGCATATTGATTGGTAATTCGTAGAGGATATGCAACATATGGGTGGGAACCCTCATCGTCCCACGATAGTTCTGGCATCTAACGGTTTGTACAAACCATTGCCGTAATTCATTATGTGGGCATGGTGTACACCAAGGAGGCATGCGGGGTCGCGAAGGGGGCAGTGATTGGCTTGGACCAACTACTGGGCCCCACATCATGGAAATGTGGACGGGAAAGTACGCCCGGTTGTGCAACAAGGATTTGATCTCTCATGGGTAAAGTAACGCACCTCTGCAGAGTGTAAGAACTATAACTTGTTACTCCCTATTCCGGGAAGGAGCTACGAACGCGGCAGGAAAGAAACTCCATGAAAGTTCTGGTCCACCTGTGAAGGCTAATTGTCATAGTTTTTTTGGAATAAAATCAATCTTTGAAGAAAGATTTACAAAAACTGCATACTGCCAAGGATTTATAATCCGAGGTGGTAGTTAGAGCATCAAACTTCCCACCTGCATATAATGAACTTGTTGGATAACGCTGTTACTTATTCTTTCCTTTGATCCCTTGCTTAGACTCTAAGGATACCGAAGACGTGCCAATGTATGCAGCCGAATGCCAAGAAGACGTGTTCTATGAGGAACCTGATCTATCCGGAGGAGTTGAAGGCGTGGACTACGAGATCCGCTACGGTGTCAATGAGGACGAGTCCACTTAAGTGTCTAGTTAATAGTAACTAACGGAGCCGAGCAGCATGAACTCTATAGAATAAGCTGTTGAGCCCCACTCCTAGTCGGAGTTGTTACTTTTAAAGTTCCGCTGAACACTTTATATTTTGGTTTGTAAGTTGGATCTTTTGGAAGTCTGGAACTTCCAGTATTGTAATAATAATAAAGTGTGTACTTTTTTAATATGTATCCACAATGTTTCTGTTGTACCACTCTGAGGGATGTGATATTACGGAACGGTGTTCTGTATATGTCATTTCAACGACTATAGTGTACTACACATGCAGTGGTATGCCGGGTCACCGCAGCCTCCTTTTTAGGTTTGCGAAGTGGAATGTCATTTCCTCTTCTCCAAACATCATGGAAATAGTCTCCTCCTTGTTATTAAGTCAAACTTTGGTTATGGAGAAAAAGGCATGCCTAAAAGAATAGGACAAAAAGTATCTCGAGGCATATCAACGATATGAAAATAAACAAGGTACATGAGTGGTCCGACAAACACATAGATATTTCGAATAATACCTTCCGGTTTTATATTAGTTCTATTAAACAATTTAATAGTAGTGTCTACCAATTCCAATTCTGTTTTATTCAAATTTTAGCGAAGTTCCTCATAAAGTGATGAAGGCATAATATTTATAGTAGACATCGGTTCACAAATTCCATATAGGGAAGTTTCTCCATAATATATAGGAGTGATATGTTTAGAAGTTTCTTTACCTTGTATCCTACCTTTAATGAAGTCTGAAATTTCAGAATCTAGCATAACCTCTTCATTTTCCACAATTCTTGCTTCCGTAAGATCTTTATATATAACAATATTTGCATTGGTAGCATCAGGGTTCTTTTCTGCTTTCTTTGGTCTTCTCTTTGTATGTTCTTCCTCCCTGTACTTCTTCTTAATATTCTCTTGAATAGATTCAGAAGAAAATTCTATCAACAATGTGTCCTCTCTTGCTCGCTTCTTCTCTTCGAGGGGTGTATGAAATCCCCATTCTGAAGGTACCTATAGATGCCCTGCATAATTCTCAATAATTTTCTTTACCGAATAAGAATCAATGCCGAGGGTTTTAATCATCACACAAGTCCTTTCATCTGCAAGAAAGTTATTAACAGAAGCATATTTAGAATAACCTTTCATATTGCTCTCCTCGTTTTTAAGACTTTCCATTGTTTCTTTCATTTTCTTATTAATTTCCAAGATTTTTCATAAGTATAATATAGGAAACTACCATTATAAGCGGTATCTAGGCTTGCTCTAATTTTATTGTTAAGCCCTTAATAGAAAGTATGGGTAATTAACCAATCAGGCAAATGGTGGTGGGGGCAATTGTCTATATATCTTTTATACCTTAGATAGCCTTCATATAAATTCTCATCAAGATTATTTTTGAAATTTATAATAATACCTCTCATCATGTGAGCTTTGCTTTTTGAGTAGTATTTTGACAAAAAATTGGTTGTCAAATCCGTCCACGTCCTTGGTGATTCTGCACAAAAGGATCTATACCAGTTGCAAACATTATTAGAGAGAGTTTATCTAAACAACTGGATTTTAACCTTATCAAGGTAACAACCATTAAATATAAAGGATCCAAAAACATCTTCAAAGAATTGTAAGTGTCCTGTAAACTTTCTTCATGGGTTCCTGTAAACTTTCTTCATGGGTTCCTGTAAACTTTATTGAGTTGAGTAACTCAAACAATAAAGGATGGATCTCAATACCATCGGGGTTTATGCTTCTATTGACAGTTATAAAAGCGTCCATGGGCGAACCCATATTCCTTACTACCTCAAGTTGCATCAAATGCTGAGTGTTGTCCATTTTTATGGTCCTACAACTCAAATTAAAATTAGTACAACGAAAGTAAATAACTAAAAGTAAAATGGCTTATAGCGCTAAGCTCCTCGGTAATGACGCCAGAAAATAGCTTGATGACTGCAAGTGCATAGATCGTTTATAGCTAGTTTCAAAATAAAGATATCGATCCCGTAGGGAGAAGTAGGAGAAAGACTAAAATGGTTTTAACTAAAACTAAACGAAGTACTTTAAGAATAATTCTAAGATGCAAGAAAGTAGAATTGTTTTTGGGTTTTTGGTTGGTCGAAACAATAAAGTAAAGTAAAACTTAATGCAGAAAGTAGTAATCACGTGCGTAAGAAAGATTGAAATTGCAATAGGGAAAAGGCGTTCTCAGGGAGTGGTGTATACACCGCTAGCAATTTAGACCAAGTGATCAAGATTATTATAGAGATATTCTCATGATATACATGTATGTGGGAGGAACTCCATATATGAATAATGAGGTAGCAACCACTGCTCACACCATCCTTCATAATCACAGCTGAAAAATAAACGACATCAATCGTATTACCCCGTTAGGGATTTCTCCCGCGGCATGGACATGGCTTAATGAGTTCTCCTTAATTCTCCAAGTGAGTACGTAAAGGATGACAACGACTTTATAGTCACAATAAGTGCTATCATCCCTCTATCTACCAACAAGTAATCCCCTTCATCGAGTCCCCATAAGAAGCAAATATTTAGGAGGTTCACAACTCCCAACATCAAGATGAAGACAATTAACACATACATATAATGATGTATAACATAATAATCTATATCTCATCTTAATCATATACTAGGGTTTCTCCATCTCCCCAAGAACTAATGATCTACTCAGACATGGAGGCAATTAGCATCATGACAATGGTAATGGAAATGATTATCGATGAATAGTACTTGTATAAATCCACAACTAGTGCAATAATTACAACAAAATCTAGATGGGATGGATGGAGATGATGGTGGTGATGAAGATGCAGCGGTTGATGAAGATGGAGATCGATGTATTGGCCTCCCAGATCTTCTTAGGGCGAAGATGGATCCCTAGGGCAAGTTTCCCCTCTAGATCCCTTCTGAAGGTGAGTTTTTTGCGATTTCTGGGTGTTATGTATGTCGTCTCCCCGAACCAGTTGCACGGGGTGAAACTATTTGAGAAGACGGGGATGGCGCCAACTATATGGCGGGAACTATACGGCAACCCGCCGTATAGTTGGTCGTCAACTCTTCTGTCTCCGCTTCTCGCTTCGGGTTTTCTTCTGGTATTATTAATATTCCCGAAATAAGCGATTTACGTAGTTTTTGGCTCCTTTTCTCTCTAGTACAACTGCTCCAAGAATTGTGTCCTTTGGATCCATCATCTGATCTAATCCTGGTGAAAATAAACATAAAAAGTGCGTACAGACGCCATAAAATACTAAAATCGTACATGTATAATGCAAAATAATAATCTAAAACACGATGCAAATATGCACTCATCACTTACTTTCATACCAATTGTTTTTAACAAGGTATTCTTTGGTGAGAATGACTGATCGATGAACACACCACGCAAATAATTTTATCTCGAGTGGTATCTTCATCTTCCACATCTTATTATTATTGGTTGGCACTTTTGGATGAACCAAAGCCATACACAATGAATCCACTAAGAATTTACCACTCTCGTGTAGGTTTCAACGAAACTATGAGTTCCTTGTGACAAATGCATCATTGCCAAATGTTATAACACAACATTCCAAGATGCAAGCCTGTGGCCAAGTAAATATCTTATAAACATCACATATGGTGGGAAGACTCCAAAACAGTGGCAATAATATCTTTTATAACAAACAATATTGTATAGAGCTGGATATTGTTCCCAAAATATAGCATTTCAGAGCTACCTGTCCTCCCGAAATATAATTCTAGATCCATATTGAATATTAGAGTATCCAAATCGGAAGAAATGTTTCTTCGTGGCCATTAGACTGTCCCAAAAATGTGAATCCCCCAGCTTCCAGTATACTTGGGACAAGCCAACCCAATGTATTTTCTTTGTAGGAGGGTTGCCATCCCTGTCTTCTGTAAGTAGCTTGGATAGACATTTATCTAGGAAGGGCAGTATTTTTTGCCTCGATGTCATGTAGACCGATCCCTCCTTGATCTTTGAGACAATAAACCACACTCTATTTAGTTAGTCAGTATTTATTTTTCTCGTTATCCCTTTGATATAAGAATCCCAACTGAAAATAATTGAATATATGTAAGACGCCTTTAAGAAGCTGGCAGAATGAGATCATATACAATACGATATTACTTAGTACTGAATTAATGAGAACCAATCTTTCACCCAACTCGTTAGCAATTTTACTTTCCAACTCGTAAGCCATTTTTGTAGTCTCTCCTTGATGTATTTTCATTCGGTACTAGTAAGTCTTTGATAATGTTTCAGAATTCCCAAGTAGCTAATCGTGAACTGGCCTTACCCACAACCAAATAATCAGCATACATGTGTGTCTCATCTTGAGCTTCGCCAAAACAGAACAAAACAATTAGGTTTTGTGAAAAAATATTTTGAGACCCGAAATTTGCTCGGGAGTTGACAAAATTAATTTCAAATTTCTTGATTTTTCAACGTCATGTTCCATAAAGAGGATCATATCGTCGACATACTGAAGGATATAGAGTCCACCATCAACAAGATGAGAAATCACCCCCTCAATTTGGCCATCGATTTTTTGCATGCTCAATCATGGCAGCTAATGTATCAGCCACTATACTAGATAGTATTGGCAATAATGGGTCACCTTATCTCAATTTTTTGAAAGTATCTGCCAACATCATCATTGGTTTTGATGGCCACAATACCTCCATCCAAAAAAAACTATAGATTAGAGCGTCCCACTCTATAGAGAATCCTTAATTGCAGGCTCCCATGTAATCATCACTAAGTTTTACACCGCCAAGATTGAACTTACAGGCTACTCCAACATCTAGGGTTCTAAGAATGCAAGAGTAATAAGCTCAAGAACTTTCACTCAAATGAATCCTCATGTAAAACTCAAACCGATGCACCAAATGCAATGACAAGTCATTCACTCCCAAATTTTTACCGAACTTATAAAAGCTATTGGGGAATAAGAAAGGAAGAACAAAGGAGGAGAACCCTAAATTTCTTGAAGATTTAGATCCAATGGCTTCGCTCACTAAAAAGAGGTATGGATTGGTGAAAATGTAGATCAAGATATCTCTCTTTTCGCTAAAAAAAGGTGCAAGAATCATGAGAGAAATTGAGATAAATCAATATCCAAAAGGTCAACAATGCTAGACAAAACGAGCTTAAAATATGGGGAACCTTTGGGAAGAAGACCCCTTTTATAGGCGTGCCACGAAATCCAACCATTACAAACGCTCTACAGGAAACCGAACTTGGTTGGACTAGCCTAAGGAGACCACTTTGGTGGCATTAGTCCGGGATGGAATACTGGCCGCTTCAGCCAAACTTCGGACCAAGCCCGAACGAGGGTCGTACCACTCCGGGTTGACACAAGACAAAAACTGAAATCTAGCATATATCTAGCATATAATGTTTGATTAGGAGTACTAAAAATATTCTTGAATTTGTTATACCAAAAAATAGTAAAAATATATCATTAGTTACTAAAATTCATTCATGTAGTTTATGGGATATTTTTTGTATTAGGAATAAATTATGCACATATGAAAAGTTGTACATGCAATCATGGAAAATGTTCCATGTGTCAAACACATTTTTAGTCGTGTTCCAATATTTATGAAAAGTACTCTTGTGTTTCATAAAAATATTCATGTTCGTTTTAATATTGACCTATCAATTGAACTTACATGTATTACTTTATCTTCTAAAATAGTAAAAAAATACAATTTGAACAAACCATATATACTAATAAACATAAACATAGTGTGGCATGGTTTGTTTTACAAAATTGACCCACGAAGAATTTCAATTACTAGAACACATAAAAACCATATAACCATTCCAAACATGTACCCCTAGTTAATGGGTTGGTTCTCACATTTTTGTTCTAACATTTTTAATCTACAAATAGCAGTTCAGTTATGGTCATCGCTTCATCATGTGGAATTTCACAGTGTTTATGAAGGTGTGTACAAGGTTGGACGATACAGTGAGAGACTTTTTTACTCGACATGGGTGACAACATAATCTTCGGATAGGATCTCCATCACCTTAGCCGTTTTGCAATTTCTCATACTGATATGTAATTCACCTTTCTTTTGTTTCGAGACTTCGGACTTGTGTCGATTGTGTGTATCATAGTTATGTAAAGGCCGAGTGTTATGCTTGACTTCTCAACCTTGTAGCATTTCTTCTTTCTTGAATACGATGATGTGTTAAAGATAACCATGAAAGCTCACACAATGATCTTCTTCCAAACATGCTTCTAACAGGCTCAACTCTTCTCATGACCAATATTTGGATTCATCCTTGAATAACACCTTGGTTATCACTTGTTCTTCTTTCTTCAACTTTGAAGCCAAAATATGGTTCAAGCATTGCCTATGGACAAAACATTCAAGTATAACTCAGAATAAACATTAATCCATAAATATTTTAATTAATTACCAAAATCACACTAGGGATCACACATGCTATTTCATGCGGAAAATTATTTTTTGTAACATTTACATATTTTTCCTTTATTAAACTAATATATGAAAATAGAAAGGCCTCGTCAAATGTGGCTCATTTGGAATCAATTCACGCATCTTTTATGTATCTCCCATATTTAAATACTTCTTCCCACCCATATTAATTGACTTGGATTTGTCAAAATTAGAATAAACCTATATACTAAATAGTGTTTAGATTCATTCAAATTTAGACAAATGTGAGTCAATTAATATAAACTGGAGGAAGTATACTAAATAGGAGCTCCAAAAATATGAAGAGCTCGTAAGCCCCTCATTGCAGGGTGTACATGATGCCACGTGCATAACAAAGACCCAATGGGTTGGCTAGGCTATGCAAGCCCAGTAAACAATCCCATCGATTTCTCTATCCTCCTAAGAAACTACTAGTAGTACTTTATTTTCTAAAATTCAAGGAACATGAAAGTATTTTGGAGTGTAAAATCAATATATCTAGCCTATAATGTTTGATTAGAAGTACTAAAAAATATTCTTAACTTTGTTATACCAAAAACATACATATTGAAAATGTATCATTAGTTACTAAAATCCATTCATGTTTCGTGTGGCTTTAAAAACCATCGAGGTCCACATTTGTAGCTCAGCAAATGGCCACTACTAAGTAAAACAGATTTTTTTAGAAGTAAGTAAAATAGATATAAACACACGTTCTAGCAAGATATCTGAACTTGTGGAGTAGGATTTAGAACTGCCAGTACACATTGGATATGAGATAATCTCTGCTGCTGCTAGACAGTACATGAAGATTACAGGATAAGTAATTCAGAACGGGAATGTCACTAAGGCTTGGATCCGTTGGACGGCGGGATGCCACAGAGCTCAGGGTCAGGGGACGCGTCACCCGCTCGCGCGGCGCCGGTGCGCACCCTGCTCCGCGCCAGGAGGAATCCGATGGCGTGGCCTGCGACGGCCGCGAGGAGCACGCCGACGTTGAAGGACATGACGGCCAGCATGACGATGTACGCCGTCCCCATCCTGGCGGCGTGCACCGCCGTGAGCAGCGCCGCGGAGGCCGCCGCCGTGGCCTCCCCTTCGCCGCCGCGCCGGGCGAGGCGGCGCGAGAGCAGCGCGAGCGCCTCGGTGAGCGCGGCGAGGGCGAGCACGAGGAGGAGGCAGAGGAGGTACATCCCAGCGCCGCGGTCGCCCGGCCAGCCCGGGAAGAGGACCACCGCGCGGTCGCCCCAGAAGAAGGACATGTGCATCATCCCCATCATCTTGTGCTGCGGCGTCGCCGTGTGGTCGGCCCGCGGCGGCGCCATCGTCATCGTGCCCATGCCGTCGCCGCCCATGTCCCTCATTGGTAGATGCTTCTTGGGGAGAGCGAAACAGATCGGGGTGGGACGGAACGCAGATATGGCGTGGCCCGTGGCGCGGAAGGGAGAGGCTTTACTGAACTCAGGAGAATCGCAGGGCAGAGCGGTGGGAAGTGGGAACAGCGAAGCACAGGTGCGAGCGGCCCGTCTCGTGACTGCACTGAACAACCGGGGAGGGGGAGGGGGAGGGGGAGGGGACCGGGACGTTGTCGCTTGCTCAGCGGCGCGCGCTCGATCGGGGCATTTTGTAGTACGCCATCGCCATGGCCAGCGGCTACGGATTGGCCTCTGAGGGCGTCGTACGATGGTTTTGCTACGGCTACTGACCTACTGTAAATCGTCAACTCCTACCGGTGTTTTCGCTGGGGTGCACCGTGCGCGGCCAGCAGGTGGGAGTCAAGAAAGCATGACCAACCTGCCGATGACGGACGCGTACTTTGCTAGAGATGGCACTGAGATCTCACTCTCGACGTTTTCTCATTTCGATGGAATCTATCTACTGACCGTGGAGTATTCAATGGTTTTCTTTCTCGTGCAAGCAACAAACACTCTGCAGTAAGCCAGTAGTAGTAGCCTGGAGAAAAACAAACTTTGCAGTATCTAGGTGTGATGTCCGTTTCGAACATTTGGAATAGCGCGCCAGCATTACTATTGTTCCTTGGTGCGAGTGTTCGCCGCTGCCTCGACTATTGTCCTTTTCTCGCTCATCTCTGAATCCAAAATACTAGGTCATCTTTAGCATGTTGCCCCTTGCCCGATATAAAAATAATCATGTGTTACAAAGTTGTATTTTCATGGTAGCGTAGTATCAATTTGATACTTACTTTATTTCTTATGCATGGTCAAGATATAAAGTGATATTACCTGCAAAAAAAAGATATAAAGTGATATACTACACTTTACATTTCTTATGATCCATTTTACATAGGTCAAACTGATGGTCAAGATCTCAAAAAATATTTATATACATTTTTTGGTGTTTAGAGGTAGTATTTCTTTTTGTTTACTTTGTAATATTACACTTTGTGCATGATAAATGGGCAATACTATCTCTGTTGCAACATACACACCATATTTGGTAGACCAACGTATCGATTCCATTGACTCGGTGCGATAAAACCAAACTCTCTCAAGGTTATACGGATCTATATTTTGTGTCTTGATCCCGGTTTTTCTCTATGTGTCCGGTGATGAACCTAATAAGGCAAATGCTCGAGCTAGACTAATATTGCGATTTTTAAGAGCCGCGCGAGACGTCCACCTCAAAAGATGTGATAACCTTGAAGTGCAAATGACTGTTGTAACACCTATCAATGTGGAAGTAAGAGTATCAATCAACAGAAGAGCAAGAATAGGGCTATTTATTCTATCAAACTAAGTTTCACAACCCTAGTTTTGTATGTGGTAAACAAAATAAAGGAACTAAGATGATTTTTTGTTTTTCAATTGTAGAATGATCAAACAATAATGAAAGGTCAGTCGGTTAAGAGATGGCCCAATCCTCTCTAACTTGCCAGAAGACAAGCCTAAGGTTGTATTATAAGAGGTGTAGGATGAGGAAAGTTGCAGTAGTAGGATGAGTAAATGGTTTTGTTCTTTTGCACGAAGTAACCCTAAAGGATGAGTAGAGTAGGAATTGTGATATGCTAACTAGAGGGGATGGATAGGAGTTCACAAAAGGTACCGCTAAGTAAACAAAATACGATAATAGTATAAACTTAGCAGTAGAAAGATGAGGAAAGTAGCGGATCAAGATGAGCAAAGTAGATGTAACATCCCAGCGTTTAGGTACCAACGAAGGGTAAAAATAGAATTATGTGCATTTGAATACATTCATCAGAAAAATCAGGGTAAAATTTTCGCCGAATAAAAATCTAGAGAGATCAGAGTTTCCTTCACTATTTGGAGATAGGTTTAGCTCTTATTAGTGATTGTTATAAATTTTGACATGAACTCTAGGAATTCAAATGATTTTGGGTGAATAATTTGGTTATATATTTAAATTTGAATCTTTTTTAAAAATATTAAAAAATTAGAAGTATGAAAGTTTTGATTATTTTAAAAAGAATATTTATTAATAGAAAGTATGAATCCTTGAATATATATTAAATATTATACTTGAAAGGAAATGATTACCATATAAAAATAAGAAGAAAGTTTATTTCTTATTCTTTCCTTATTCAATAATAAAAAAATACAAATGTATATTAAGTAAGAACATTACACGAACATTTCTCAAAGAATAGAAAACTTTATTGAATAATAGAATAATATTACATTGATATTTTACAAAGAGAAGAAATGTAAGATTACAAAAGTAATTAAATAAAAAAAACCTAAACTAATATCTATCTATCTCCTAATCTACATATCTTGATGAGTAAGTAATTTTTGTACACAAAGAAGAAGCTTTGCTCTCAGATACACATATCTTCTGTACCTACAAAAACAAAGAAAATAAAGGAACACAAAGAAAGTAATTTTTGTTAGCTTTGCTCTCAGTTTTGAGCAGTGAAGTGCACTGTTTATTTTACATCATTGAGCAATGAAAAGGGGCAATTTCACCAAAAGGGCAATATCTGTTCTTGAAAATCCAAAGAAACTTCAGTAAAACATCATAAGCCAAATAAGGGGCAAGTTTCACCATAGTAGATACTAGTAAAAGGCATGGGCAGTAAACATTTTTCACTTGATCTGATCCAAAGGAAAAAAGGCAATAGTGAAACAACTCACACAACAAACTGCATGCAGTGTGTTGTCGACAACATGAAGAGGAGAAGAGAGCTCAAAACCATATCACGCACACAGCAAAGCCTGCTTTGCTCACAAGTTCACAAACATAGCTATAGTTCTCTATCTCAAGAATACATCCAACACCATAGGAGATCTTACCAGTTTTCCACTAGATCAACCAAATATCCACCATAGCAATCAGCAAGAAACCTCACAGGATGATCACCCCGATGGAGGGGGTGGATTAGGTGGATAGTAAGGGCACACATGAGCCTAGAGCAGCAGCACCAGGAGGAGCACAACAAGGTCAAGGAAAGAAGGACCAGCAACTAGCAACAATAGACATCAAGGTAGCAGGCAACAACAACACAAGGCTACAACTACCACGGTCTACTCCAAATCCCAGGGTATATTCCAAATCTTTTGATCCAACACTTGAGCTAGTACATATATACAGTGAATGAATGTTGGAGAGGTATCCTCAGTAGTTATGCAACTGGCATAATAGGTACATCATGGGGTAATTAATAAACAATAAGTAAAGCTAGTATCTATTATTAATAAAAGATTGGTCTTAGACCAGGCATCATTGACCAACCTTATATCTTCTAGTCTAAGCTAGATAGCAACATATCAAGCCATGTAGTGCTACAGGGCACATTCCAATAGGTGGTAGCACCTCTGTAGCAATTAAATCTTTTCTATCATCAGGAAAAGTTTCAACCACATAAATATCTTCTCAAGAAACAATTAAATCATCTTCCTAATCATCTTAGGAATCATTGGTTTGATACACTAGATAGGAACAACTAGTGATACCTCAGAATATCATGGATACCAATCAAGATTCAGTATATCTTACTATTTAATAACCACTAGCAAGAGAAGTACCAAAGCCATTAGTGCTAAAAGATTCACTCTATAGATCTTTAGTTAAGTAGATCATCATCAATAGCACTATAAACACATATATCCACAACATATGAGCCGATACATAGATAATCACTAGTCAGTATCACTACTGAATCACATCAACCATGAACCCGAGTAAAAGTTCAGAAATTAAGGGATAAACCTAAACCCATCAATCCTAAATCAATCCAGTCACAAGCCACAAGTAGTATTGATCAACAGAGAACCCTAGAACTAGCTATGGGGTTATCTAGGAGTAATCCAATACCACAGTGAGGGATTACAGGAAGAATTGAGAAAGAAAGGGGAAAATCACCACTTACCCGAGGTCCTCGCTAGGAATTAGAAGAGGAAGCAGTGGCTGGCGTCGAGGAAGAACACGACGACACGGGGAACACCCAGTGGGCATTGCAACCTGCGTCGAGCCACGTCCATGGCGGCTATCGAAAAGGGGGCAGCACCACATCGTCGCCAAAGGACCAGGGTGGCACCAGAGGGCTGTAGGAGCGCAAAACCACCGACGGGGTCAAAACCCTAGGCGCCAGTGAGGTGGCGGCACAGGTGGTAGAGGGCGCGAGCAGCGAATCTAAGAGGATATGACGATGCAGCATCGTCGATATCGTCAACCTGCACCACGGTGGCGGCCGAAGAGGTCAAGGATGACCGAAGTCAAGCGTCAACGGCGGGACGAATCATGGTCGCCAAAGAGAGAAGACGAGAGGATGAGGTCGAGTCGAGCGAGAGAGAGGAGAGCACTGGGCCGGTGAGGCGGTCTAGCAGTACATCGGGTGGGTTTGACCCAACCCAATTGGGCCGAATTGGGCTAGTCCAGCCCAACGGTCCAGCCTCAGTTTTAAATAGAAAGACCCTAAGTCTATTTATTAAAGGGATTTCTATTTTCATGCCCCTGGATCTTAAGTTGTACTCAGTTTTCCCTAATCTCTTAACTTTTCCTCACTTTCCCCTCCCTCTATTCTAAAACCCTCGCAGGCGCTTGGACGGAGGGATCCCGTCAAGTAAATGGATTGACCATTACATGCTGACTGGTGGGACCGCACTGGGGCAGGTCCTGTCGTGTCCGTTACATGCTGACGTGTGGGGCCAGGATACACGGCGGACCAACATCCATCTCAAGCGACCAAGGATTGGCGGCGCGCGTGGCTACTGCGGTGGAGAAGGCACTGCCGGTGGCGCTCCGGCGATTCCAGAGAGGGCTAGGGGCGGTGGCGATGCTTACCCGTGTCGCAAGGATGCGAGGATGCTCGAGGTGGCTTCGGCTTGGACGGGGGCAAGCTGCTACGATCGTGGGTGCTCGTCGGAGTTGCGGACAGCGTCGGGTTGTTGCAAACGGCGACGGAGGCGACGACCTGGGACACCCTAGTGCAAACCAAAGGCATCAGGACATGCACAAGGACCAAGCGAACAAGCTGGTTTGAATTAGGAGGCGAGGGGCGCTCGTATCTTACCGAGATTGCTCGCCGGAGATGAGGACTGCGTCAGATGCTCACGGGGCTTGACGAAGACGATGACCTAGGGGGTTATAGGATGAACCAGTGGTGTTAGAAGAATCACAAAGACCAGAGAAGTAATCTCGTATGAATGAGAAACAGGGGGCGCTCGAGGCTCGCCGGAATATCTCACCAGAGTTCGTCGGGCAGCGGCGATTCAAGCTCAAATGCGAGCAGCCTGGGGGCGTTCTGGCGATGAGAGTTGAGGGGAAATGGTCATGGTGGTGTGGGGGTTAAGTAGCAGGTGAGGGTCGGGCCAATTACTGCCTGAATCAAAGGAATTGATTCGGCGAGGTAACAGGCGGCGACGGCGTGGTCATCGCGCGAGATTTGGGGAAGAAGGAGCTGAGCTGGCACAGCGCCCAGTGGCAGTGTCAGCGGGGTAGGGATTGCGCAGGTGAGAGAGAGGGGGAGGGGGAATGGCCCGGGGGGATTTTGGGCCGGTTCTGGTGCTGGGCTCAAAGTGCAGCGCCTGTTTTATTTTTTTCCTTTAGGTTTTCTTTTTCTGTTTGATTTTTCAAGAATGGTTTTGAAACCTTTTTCAAACTTGTTTGAATTCAAATATATTCTAGATTTTTATACAGTGAACCTTGCACTCAAAAGTGTGACAAACACATCTATCCACTCATAACTACTTTGGTCCTTTGAAAATAAAAATAAAACCATGCCTCATGTGATATATAAATAAAAGGCATAATAATTATTTTTATTTGGAGTTTTGGTTTGAAAAAATTTGTGCAAGACAAATATGCTATGAAAATATGAATGCAAATGCATTCTTTTACAATTCATTAAATTTGGGATATTACACTAGCATGACAAGATAAAGTTTAAGCCACAGTCAAAGCAAGCTCACTTTTGTACTACTATAAGCATGAAGCTTCCTACTCTTTTCCAACACCAATCGACTTATTTGAAATAACTAACAAAGATAATAATCAAAAAATATCAGTGAGCTTGTCTCACAAATCCGCAAAGAAGAACTAAAATGTTCTAAGCTGAAAGCATAAGAAAAATAAGGCTAAACACAGTGCTAGCAAAAGTGAACACTCACAAGACAATAAGAATGAAAACTAGAGTGTTCTAGGCAATGAAAGCAGAGTGTGTCTCTCTCCAAAAGAAGTGTGTTGTGATCCAACCAACTTATTCAAGAAAACTAAGCAAACAAAAACCAAAACGAAAACTAAGACGCTCCAAGAACAACACAACAGTGCATGCAACAATAAAAACGAAGTGTCTAGAAAGACCTGAGATTTTTGTTGATGAAGATGACGATGCCTTGGGCATCCCCAAGCTTTGACGCTTGTACCTCTTCCTTTACACCTGAAAATTTTCCTTCATACAAAACTTCACACAATCCTCATTAGCAACATTAGTGCATTCAAAAGATAATAGACCTTTGGGTTTTGTTTCAAAACAGCAAAAAATTTCACTAAAGACACAAGCTATTGTATTAATTCCATAAAAAATCTCAATTTACCAAAAAGAACCCAAAAAGGAATCAATAAGAAGCAAATGCAAATAATGGCAGAAATTTGTCAAAACAGACCAGCAGGTAGAAATCAATTTTCTAGAAGACCTTTTGTTGCTCAAATCAAAAAGTGTTTAACTAACGGAAGTTATCTAACAAACTGGGGGATTTATTAAGAAAATTACAGCTCCATCCGACATACAGAGATTTTTCACGAATTTTTATGGTGAAGCACAAAAATCTGTTTCGAGACAGCAACTTCCCCAAATCTTACTTCCCTCTCATTAGAGGTTATTCTTGGCACAAAAATCAAATAAAAAGGATAAGAAGAGGTCATTACAGAGGTAATAACTTCCAAGACTCAATAAAATTATTATGTTATCTTCCAAGAAGTACTTTTCTTTACCGCCTTTAAGTTAGGCATGATAGTTTAAGAAGATGCTCACATAAGAAATATGAATTGAAGTAAAAGAGAGCATCAAGAAGCACATTCAAAACACATTTAATTATAACCCACTTCCTATGCATAGGAATCTTGTAAAGAAACAAGTCATGAAAGCACAAAGCAACAAGCATAGGAAAGCAAAACAAGTGCAACTTCAAGATTTTCAACATATTATTGAGATACATAAGACCATGTTTCCCTCTCTCATAATATCTTTCAGTGGCATCATTAATAAAATTAACAATATAACTATCACATAAAACATTCTTATCATGAGCCACATGCATAAAATAATTGTTACTCTCCACATAAGGATAGTCATTCTTATTAATAGTGGGAGCAAATTCAACAAAATAGCTATCATTATTATTATCATCGCCATAATCATCAAATATAGGAGGAATATTATAATCATAATTAATTTTCTCCTCAATCATAGGTGGACTAAAAATATCATATGCATTATTGTAATCATCATATATTGGAGGTTTGGTATCATCATAAGCAATATAATAGCTATCTTCCCAAGTGTGTTCATTTGTAAACATATCATCATTGGAAGGAACATGGATAACACTAAAAGGACAACAACTATTAATATCATCATTTTCAGAATTGGTACCAAAGAGATTTTCAATATGAAAAGTGGTGTGCTTTTCCCAATCATGATCACTACTATAGGTAACAGGCATAGGAACATCATCTAGTTCAGACTCATCAGCAAAAACTTTGGGGGATTCCTCCTTTCCTCTATCCTTTTACTCCTTTTACTCCTCTTCTTTTTCATGCTTAGAGGAAGATACCGTTTCCTCTATCCTTTTACTCCTCTTCTTCTTCTTCTTCTTCTCTTTAGGAGGGAGCGGCTTGAAAGGAAGCTTCTCCACATACCCTGGTTTATTGTTAGAGACAATAGAAGAAACTTTGGGGGATTCCTCCTTTTCATTAATAAGAACAAAACTCATATTAGTCCTATCATATTTTGGTAAAATATCATCCTTTATAAGATTTTGTATGTAATTATTCGCGTGCCAATTATCAACACAATAAAGATGACACCCATGCAGGACGCAATTCATACCAAAAGCACTCATGTCTACCAAAGAAGTTTTTCTTGATAACTCACCCCAAAAACAATGTAAGTTCATCATGTTGATTATCAGTGATCGCGTTATCACAATACAAACTTGCAGTACTCATTGGATTAGAAAGGTTATTATTATGGCCTGAGCATTGAAAATTGAAATGACCAACTTCATAGCAGAGTTCACAAATAAAAGGATAGAGGGCACAAACTTTTTTACCAAGATCATTTAGAGCCTTATACCACATTCTAGTTTTTTCATTCCAGTGGGTGATACAATAATCTTCTTCATTTTGATTATTTTCACAAGGTCTATGCATTCCATAAAAATTAACATGCTTATAAGAAATAGTACTTTCAGAAGTTTGAGCATGTTTATTGCAATCATTAATAACAGCTTCATTTTTCATGCAAGTGTCTATAAAAGGTTCATGATACATGTCCCACTTTTCTTTAGGAGAATTAATATGGGAAGCAAAGGCTCTATAATATTTAACAAGAATTTGAGGATCAAGACCATACTTAGCACTAAGCTCTTGAAAATCAGCAGTTTCAGCAAAAGACTTAATGCAATCATACTCATAGTTTATACCTGGTTCTTTACCTTTGTCGTTATCCCAATCTTCGGTATTGCTTTGAATTGTTTCAAGAAGATCCCACTTAGATTTGACCTCCTTACTAGTGAAGGATCCCTCTAAAGAGGTATCTAGATAGTCTTTGTAATGTCATGAAAGCCTTGCATAAACATTATTAATAATAATATTACTGGGGAGCTCATGAATGGGACATTTGAGCATTAGTGACTTCACTCTCCCCATGCTTGGGCAATAATTTCTCCATCATGAGGATGCAAATTATAAATATAATTCCTATCTTTATGAATTTCATGAGGAGGATAAAATTTAGAGTAAAAGAGAGATTCAAGTTCCTTCCACTCCAAATGATGAGGATCATCTAGTAGATCATACCACTCCCTTGCTTTTGTTGGAGATATGCCCTAGAGTCAATAATAAAAGTGGTTATTATTATATCTTTGTGTTTATGATAAATGTTTACATTCATGCTATAATATTATTAACCGGAAACATTAATACTTGTGTGATTTGTAAACTAAATTAGAGTCCCTAGTAAAGCCTCTTTGTAATACTAGCTTGTTGGTTAATAGATGATCGTGGTTTCCCGATCATGAACATTGAGATGTTATTAACAACAAGATCATATCATTAGGAGAATGGTATGATGGACATACTCCTATAGATAAGCGTAGCATTAAGATCAAGTCATTTCAATAGTTCGTTTGCTATAAGCTTTCCGATACATAGTAACCTAATTCCTTCGACCATGAGATCATGCTAATCACCATAACTGGAAGGATGCTTTGATGACATCAAACACCACATCGTAACTGGGTGGCTATAAAAGTGGCATTGAGTGTTCGGAAAGTATGTGTTGAGGCACATGGATCAAGAGTGTGATTTTTCCATCCATATGACAGATAGATATACTCTGGGTCCTCTCGGTGGAATATCATCCAATTAGCTTGCAAGCATGTGACTGGCTCACAAGGGATCACATATCACGGGACCGAGAAAAGCGTACTTATCGGTAACAAGGTTGAACTAGGTATGCAGAGATACCGACGATCAAACCTTGGATAAGTAAACTATCGTGAGACAAAGGGAAATTGGTATCATATGTAAGTGGTTCATTCGATCGCAAAGTAATTGTTGAAATATGTGGGAGACATATGAATTTCCAGATTCCTCTATTGGTTATTGATCGAAGAAGTGTCTCGGTCATGTCCGCATAATTCACGAACCGTAGGGAGACACACTTAAGGATTCGATGTTGTTTAGTAGATATGGAATGTTAGTAGGGATACCGATTGTTGTTCGGAGTCTCGGATGGGATCCGGGATATCACGAGGAGATCCATAATGGTCCGGAGAAAAAGATTCATATAAGGAAAGTACGATTCCGGAGTTTAGGAATGATTTCGTTGTTTTCATCAGAGAGGTTCTAGAAGGGTCTAGAAGGTTCACTGGACCGGAAGGGGAATGGTCCATGAATGTGTCATGGGTAAGTGGAATGATTGGATCATATCCTTGGTCACTTTGTCTAGGCATTTGCGAGAGAGAATTAAAGCTCTAAATTGAAAGTCAAAAGGGAGGTTTGAAAAGTCAAACTGAAACAATAGTTTCCTAGTGGAAGAAGGAAAGAGTCCTTCCTTCAATCCAACTTGGGTTTGTGTTTGGATTCAAACTCTCCCCTCCCAAGGCTGCCCCCTCTCATAAATAGAGGGGGAGGGCTGCCCCAAACACAACCAAGCCAGCCCTCCCCACACCATGCGCCGTCGCCGTCGCCTAGCCGCCGCTGGCCCGTCGCCGTCGCCCTAGCCGCCGTCGACACCTCCTCCTCCTCTCCGGCCTTCCAAACCTAGATCGTCGGAAACCCTAGATCCACCATAACTTGCACCGACTTAGGAGAAGCCCTGCGGGATCTTCCCTCTACTTCCGACACCATGTCGTCGTGCTGCCGGAATCGCGAGGAGAGAACTACAACCCCCGCTGGCTGATGGAACAAGGGAGAGGAAGGTCCTCATCGAGTACCAAACGTGTGACCGACTGCGGAAGCGCTGTCAGAACGTAGCTCCAGAAGGATCGTCTACGCGATCTTGAGATCGGCAAGTGTACGACTACATCACCCACGAGAATCTGCTCTCGTTAACCGCTTTGAAATCTTCGAGGGTGAGTACTCCAATAGACTGATTGCTACAATCTAGTAGATAGATCTTGGCTTGTTTGTGTGCATGCGGTAGAATTTTTTTGTTTTCCATGCTACGAACCCCTAAAGTGGTACCAGAGTCGTGTCTATATGTAGATCTGTTGCACGAGTAGAACACAATGGTCATTGTGGGTGTTGATGCTTTTGTTGTTGATTGCTTCTTTTGTATGTTCCATCTTGCGGGATGGTGGGATGAAGTGGCTCGGGCTAACCTTACATGACATCGTTCATGATACTTGCTCCACGCTTGACATGCAACTTGTATTGCATAAGTGGCTTTGCGGGTGCCTGTTTCTCCCAACATAGTTAAGATTCAATTTACAACGGGTGATTGACAATACTAGTATCAACGTTGTGGTTCTTGTTCGTAAGTTAGAACGACACTTATTGAAAGCCCCAAACCATGTAAAACATGCAAAGAAAATTAGAGGCGTCTAACTTTGTTTTGCAGGGGTGTGCTGTGATGTGATATGGCCATGATTGTGATTATATATGATGTATGCAATGTTTCTTATTGTAAGTCGACAACCGGCAGGAGCCATATGGTTATCTTTTAATTCCGTTAAGACCTGCGTGTCTATTATTCAAATTAGTTGTAATAGTTGATGCTGGTGGACGACAACCATGAAGCGGCGCCATTGACCTTGACGCCATGCCGGTGATGATGGAGATCATGTTCGTGCTTGAAGATGGAGATCGGAAGCACAAGAAGAAAGGCCATATCATATCACATATTATGAATTGCATGTGATGTTAATCCTTTTTATGCATCTTGTATTGCATAGTTCGCGACGATAGCATTATAAGATGATCCCTCTCACAAAATTTCAAGTTATTAAGTGTTCATCCTTAGTAAGCACCATTGCTAAAGCTCGTTGTTTTGAAGCACCACGTGATGATCTGGTGTGTTAGATTCTGCGAGTGTATACAACGGGAGCAAGCCAGATTTTCTCATGCGGAAGCTAAGGTTTGATCTTGACGAGCCTAGCATGTAGACATGGTCTCGGAACATGGATCACCGAAAGGTAAAGCATGAGTATAGTAGATATGATGAACATGTTGATTGTTCGCCATTGAAGCTACATCAACTCTTGTGATGATCGGTTTTGGTGTGGTGGATTTGGTTCGTGTGATCACTAAAAAAATGTGAGGGATATTGTTTTGAGTGGGAGTTCACCTAGATTAATTTAACTATTAATTAGAACTCAATTTGTCATAAACTTAGTCTAAACTATTGCAAATATGTTGTAGATCAATGGCAGCCCCTACCATCAATTTTAATGCATTCCTAGAGAAAGAAAAGTTGAAAAAGAATGGAAGCAACTTCGCGGATTGGTTATGCAATTTGAGGATTGTCCTCAATGCTGGTAATTTGACATATGTGCTGGATGCACCGCTAGGTGACCCACCTGCAGCTGATGCTACCGATGAGGTAAAGAATGTTTTCCATGCTCGGAAGAATCAGTACTCCACAGTTCAGTGTGCTATCTTGTATGGTTTGGAATCGGAGCTTCAGAAAAGGTTTGAGAACCATGACCCACATGATATTGTCCGTGAACTCAAAATGATATTTGAGGCTCACTCGGCAATTGAGAGTTATGAGGCTTCTGAAAAGTTCTTTAACTGCAAGATGGAAGAGGGCAGCTCCGTTAGTGAGCGCGTGCTTAAGATGTCTGGGCACGCAAGAAAGCTTCAAAGCTTGGGTATAGTGATTCCTAATTATTTGGGGATTCACCGTTTCCTCCAATCACTACCACCAAGTTACAAGAACTTTGTGATGAACTACAATATGCAAAACATGGAAAAGTCATTGCCCGAACTCTTCTCCATGTTAAAGTCTACGGAAGTGGAGATCAAGAAAGAGCACCAAGTGTTGTTGGTCAATAAGACCACCAAATTCAAGAAGCAAGGCAAGTCTAAGAAAAAGGGAAACTTCAAGAAGGGCGGTAAGAAAGTTACCGCGCCGGCGAAGAAGACCAAGGCTAGGCCTAAGGCTGATATTGAGTGCTTTTACTGCAAGGGAGAAGGTCACTGGAAGCGGAATTGCCCTAAGTACTTGGCGGACTTGAAGAACGGCAACATCAATAAGAAAGGTATATTCGATATACATGTTATTGATGTGTATCTCACTAGTACTCGTAGTAGTGCCTGGGTATTTGATACTGGTTCAGTTGCTCACATTTGTAACTCGAAACAAGTGTTGCAGAATAGACGGAAACTAGCGAAGAACGAGGTGACGATGCGCGTTGGAAATGGATCAAAGGTTGATGTAATCGCGGTCGGCACGCTACCTCTTCATCTACCATCGGGATTAGTTTCATACTTAAATAATTGTTATTTGCTGCCTGCGTTGAGCATGAACATTATATCAGGATCATGTTTATTGCGAGACGGTTACTTGTTTAAGTCGGGGAATAATGGTTGTTCGATTTATATGAGTAATATGTTTTATGCACATGCACCTTTGATAGATGGTCTGTTCTTATTGAATCTTGATTGTAGTAATACACATATTAATAACACTGAAGCTAAACGTTTGAAATTGAGCGATAACTTGACCTATATGTGGCACTTTCATCTTGGTCACATTGGAGTGAAGCGTATAAAGAAACTCCATTCCGATGGACTTCTTGAATCACTTGAAAGATGCGAAGCATGTCTGATAGGTAAAATGACTAAGACTCCATTTTCTGGTATGATGGAGCGAGCTACGGACTTATTGGAAATCATACGTACCGATGTGTGTGGCCCAATGAGTGTAGCATCGCGCGGTGGTTATCGTTATGTTCTTACCTTCACGGATGACATGAGTAGATATGGGTATATCTATTTCATGAAACATAAGTCCGAAACTTTAGAGAAGTTTAAGGAATTTCAAAGTGAGGTAGAGAATCAACATAACAAGAAGATTAAATTTCTACGATCTGATCGTGGAGGTGAATATCTAAGTTACGAGTTTGGTGAGCATTTGAATAAATGTGGAATACTTTCACAATTGACACCCCCGGGAACACCACAACGTAATGGTGTGTCCGAACATTGTAATCGAACTCTCTTAGATATGGTTCGTTCTATGATGTCACTTACAGATTTACCGCTATCGTTTTGGGGTTATGCATTAGGGACAGCCGCATTCACTTTAAATAGGGCACCATATAAATCCGTTGAAACGACACCGTATGAATTATGGTTCGAGAAGAAACCTAAATAGTCGTTCCTTAAAGTATGGGGTTGCGAAGCTGATGTAAAGAAGTTACAGCCCAACAAGCTTGAACCCAAAGCGGAAAAATGTGTCTTCATAGGATAACCGAAGGAAACTATTGGGTATACCTTCTATCATAGATCCGAGGGCAAAATCTTTGTTGCCAAGAATGGATCCTTTCTAGAGAAGGAGTTTCTCTCGAAATAAGTGACTTGAAGGAAAGTAGAACTCGACGAGGTTGTTGAACCTTCTCTCAAACTTGCGAGTAGCGCAGCACTGGAAGTAGTTCCTGTGGCGCCTACACCAATAAGAGAGGAAGCTAATGATGTTAATCATGAAACTTCGGTTTAAGTTACTACGAAACCTCGCAGGTCAACGAGAACTCGTACCACTCCTGATTGGTATGATCCCGTTATGAGTGTCATGTTGGTGGCCAACACCGATGACCCTGCGACATATGAGGAAGCAATGATGAGCCCAGATTCCAATAAATGGCAAGAAGCCATGAAATCCGAGATTGGATCAATGTACGAAAACCAAGTATGGACTTTGGTGGACTTACCGGATGGCCGAAAGGCTATCGAGAACAAATGAATTTTCAAGAAGAAAACAGATGTTGATGGTAATGTTACTGTCTATAAAGCTCGAATTGTCGCAAAAGGGTTTTGACAAATTCAAGGAGTTAACTACGATGAGACTTTATCACCAATAGCGAAGCTTAAGTCTGTGAGGATTATGTTAGCAATCGCTACATATTATGATTATGAGATATGGCAGATGGATGTCAAAACAGCATTCCTCAATGGAGACATTGATGAAGAGTTGTATATGATGCAACCCAAAGGTTTTGTCGATCCTAAAGATGCTAACAAGGTATTCAAACTTCAACGATCCATTTATGGATTGAAGCAAGCATCCCGAAGTTGGAATCAACGTTTTGATAAGGTAATCAAAAGCTTTGGTTTTATACAAACTTATGGAGAAGCTTGTATTTACAAGAAAGTGAGTGGGAGCTCTATACCATTCGTAATACTATATGTAGATGACATATTGTTGATTGGGAATGATGTAGGATTATTTGAATAATAGTTTTTCAATGAAAGATCTTAGCAAAGCAGCTTACATATTAGGCATAAAGATTTATAGAGATAGATCGAAACGCCTAATATCATTGTCACAAAGTACATATTTGGACAAAGTTCTAAAGAGGTTTGGAATGGAAGATAGCAAGAAAGGGTTCTTGCCCATGTTGCCCAATACGACCTTGAGTAAAACTCAAAGTCCTGCAACGACAGAAGATAGAGAGAGGATGAGTAAGACTCCCTATGCCTCAGCCATAGGATCTCTTATGTATGCCATGCTATGTAATAGACCCGATATTGCATATGCTATTAGTTTGACTAGCAGATATCAAAGTGATCCAGGAGTGGAACATTGGACAGCAGTCAAAAACATCCTTAAGTACTTGAGAAGAATTAAGGATATGGTTCTTTCTTATGGAGGAGATGAACAGCTCATTGTTAATGGTTACACCGATGCTAGTTGGAACACCGATCCAGATGATTGTAAATCTCAATTTGGATACGTATTTATTTTGAATGGTGCAGCAGTTAGCTGGAGGAGTGCAAATCAAAACATTGTGGCGAGATCTTCAACGGAATCGGAATGCATAGCTGCTTCGGAGGCTTCACAAGAAGCAATATGCACGAAGGAGTTCATTACAGAGCTCGGTGTGGTTCCAAGTGTGATGGACCCAATGTCTATCTACTGTGATAACATGGGCGCCATAGCCAATGCGCAAGAACCAAGGTCACACAAGAAGCTAAAGCACAACAAGCTACGTTTTCACGCTATTCGAGAGCATGTCCAAGATGGTGACATAAAGATTTGCAAAGTACACACATATCTGAATGTGGCGGATCCATTGACTAAACCTCTCCCGAGGGAAAAACATGACCAACACCAAATCGCCATGGGTGTTTGGTATATTACCATGTAATCTAGATTAGTTGACTCTAGTGCAAGTGGGAGACTGTTGGAGATATGCCCGAGAGGCAATAATAAATGTGGTTATTATTATATCTTTGTGTTTATGATAAATGTTTACATTCATGCTATAATAGTACTAACCAGAAACATTAATACTTGTGTGATTTGTAAACTAAATTAGAGTCCCTAGTAAAGCCTCTTTGTAATACTAGCTTGTTGGTTAATAGATGATCGTGGTTTCCCGATCATGAACATTGAGATGTTATTAACAACAAGATCATATCATTAGGAGAATGGTATGATGGACATACTCTTATAGATAAGTGTAGCATTAAGATCAAGTCATTTCAATAGTTCGTTTGCTATAAGCTTTCTGATACATAGTAACCTAATTCCTTCGACCATGAGATCATGCTAATCACAATAACCGAAAGGATGCTTTGATGACATCAAACACCACACCGTAACTGGGTGGCTATAAAAGTGGCATTGAGTGTTCGGAAGTATGTGTTGAGGCACATGGATCAAAAGTGTGAGTTGTCCATCCATATGACAGATAGATATACTCTGGGCCCTCTCGGTGGAATGTCATCCAATTAGCTTGCAAGCATGTGACTGGATCACAAGGGATCACATATCACGTGAACAAGAAAAGAGTACTTATCGGTAACGAGGTTGAACTAGGTATGCAGAGATACCGACGATCAAACCTCGGATAAGTAAACTATCGCGAGAAAAAGGGAAATTAGTATTGTATGTAAGTGGTTCATTCGATTGCAAAGTAATCGTTGAAATATGTGGGATCCATATGAATTTCCAGATTCCTCTATTGGTTATTGATCGGAGAAGTGTCTCGGTCATGTCCGCATAATTCACGAATCATAGGGAGACACACTTAAGGATTCGATGTTGTTTAGTAGATATGGAATGTTAGTAGGGATACCGAATGTTGTTCGGAGTCTTGGTTGGGATCCGGGATATCACGAGGAGATCTAGAATGGTTCGGAGAATAAGATTCATATAAGGAAAGTCCGATTCCGGAGTTCGGGAATGATTTCGATGTTTTCATCGAAGAGGTTCTAGAAGGGTCTAGAAGGTTCACCGGACCGGATGGGGAATGGTCCATGAATGTGTAATGGGTAAGTGGAATGATTGGATCATATCCGAGGTCACTTTGTTTGGGCATTTGCGAGAGAGAATTAAAGCTCTAAATTGAAAGTCAAAAGGGAGGTTTGAAAAGTCAAACTGGAACAATAGTTTCCTAGTGGAAGAAGGAAAGAGTCATTCCTTCAATCCAACTTGGGTTTGGGTTTGGATTCAAACTCTCCCCTCCCAAGGCTCCCCCCTCTCATAAATAGAGGGGGAGGGCTGCCCCAAACACAACCAAGCCAGCCCTCCCCACCCCGTGCGCCGTCGCCGCTGCCTAGCCGCCGCTGTCGCGCCGCCGTCGGCCCGTTGCCATCTCCCTAGCCGCCGCCGACTCCTCCTCATCCTCTCCGGCCTTCTAAACCTAGATCACCGGAAACCCTAGATCCACCATAACTCGCGCCGGCTTAGGCGAAGCCCTGCGCGATCTTCCCTCTACTTTCGACACCACGCCGTCGTGCTACTGGAATTGCGAGGGGAGAACTATAACCTCCACTGCCTGCTGGAACAAGGGAGAGGAAGGTCTTCATCGAGTACCGAACGTGTGACCGACTGCGGAAGCTCTGCCGGAACACAGCGCCGGAAGGATCGTCTACGCGATCTTGAGATCGGAAAGTGTACGACTACATCACCCATGAGAATCTGCTCTCGTTAACCGCTTTGGAATCTTCAAGGGTGAGTACTCCAATCGACTCGTTGCTACAATCTAGTAGATAGATCTTGGGTTGTATGTGTGCATGCGGTAGAATTTTTTTGTTTTCCATGCTACGAACCCCTACAGCTTTGTCCCTAAGTGATAAAGAGAATAGCTTCCTATTAACTTGGTCCATTGAAATACCTGCACACTTGAACAACTCACATAATTCATGGATAAAAAGTAAGTGATCACCAGGATGGACAGTTCCATCCCCAAAATAATAGTTATCCATGACACGATCAACAATTTTTGTAGGTATTTTAAAAGGGACACTTTCAGTATGTGGCTTTAAAATACCACGAGCATCATTAGAATTACCACATATGGGAGATAAAGTATTATTAGAGCAATTTTTCTTCCCTAAAGCTGGGGAACTAAAAATACCTTTCTCATAAAAACTATATTCCCCAAGCTTAGACGTTTCCATACCATCAGTAACAATGGTCTTCAAAAAATTCATACTAATAACATTGTTATTAGCATGCAAAGAAAGTTCCATAGGTTTTTTAATTTTCTTTTCAAACCACTCAAGTTCTAACTTTGGAAAAATACTAAAAAGCTCTCTCATTTTTTGTTGTTTTCCATTAAGCCTAACTAGTGAAAACAAGAAACAAAAAGACAAAATTGCAGAATCTAAAGGAAATAACTTCGAGCACTCACACCGGAGGATGTGAGTACCTTTTACCTTACCTCCCCGGCAACGGCGCCAGAAAATAGCTTGATGTCTACGCGCTTCTATTCTTGTAGACAGTTGTTGGGCCTCCAAGTGCAGAGGTTTGTAGAATATCAGCAAGTTTCCCTTAAGTGGATTACCCAAGGTTTATCGAACTCAGGGAGGAAGTGGTCAAATGTATCCCTCTCAAGCAACCCTGCAATGAAGATACAAGAAGTCTCTTGTGTCCCCAACACACCCAATACACTTGTCAGGTGTATAGGTGCACTAGTTCGGCGAAGAGATAGTGAAATACAAGTGGTAATGGTGCCAGAAAAGAGTTTCTGACTTGTTGTTGACGTGGGAGAGACTAAAGGCAAACTGAAATAAAGATGGAAGCAAGCAAACATGCAACAGATTTAGATGCAAACGGTGTTTCAATGTTTAGAAACAAGGCCTAGGGATCATACTTTTACTAGTGAACACTCTCAATAAATATACTCTCTTCATGACACTACCCTGAACTACTCTCCGTTTGGACACTCTAATCCATGGTAGGGCTATAACAGCAAACCTCAAAATCCGCCTTCCCCATCTAGATAACCCCACACTGTCACCTTGAGCGATAGATGGTTCCAATAAACACCACAATTTCATAGAGACATCCAACTCCAAATATAACTCATGATAAATATATATAACCTAGCTTAAGTGTCACACACGGCGTGCACGCTGTCACTTTCACACACATGGGGAAAAGCATAGATCGATTAAATCAATTGAGTAATTATGTAACCTATAGCCTAAGTGCCACCACAGTGCGCACGCTGTCACTTTTACACACGTGGGGAGAGCATATATTGGTTTAATAACTTGAGTAACAGAGTATATCTACTTGACTACAAAGCTCATGACCACAACATGATCACGCATATATATATATATATATAGAGAGAGAGAGAGAGAGATGAACACATATCTACCGGTAGAGCCCTTAGCCTTGAGGAAGAACTACTCCCTTCTCATCATGGGAATCAGCAACGACGATGGAGATGGTGGTGGAGATCGATGGAGATGGCTCCGGGGGCACTTCCCTGTCCCGGCAGGGTGCCGAAACAAAGACTTTCTATCCCCCGAATCTCCCCTTTGGTGGCGGCGACGCAGCGGAAATTTTTCTGGATTTTTGCCCGCGTTAGAGTTTACGTCCCGAGGAGACATATATATAGGCGAAAGAGGAGGCCGAGGGTGTGCCCGAGGCGGCCACCCCCAGGCGCGGGCCAGGCCTGGCCACGCGGCCAAGGGTGTGGGACCCCAGAGGCCCTCCTCCGTCTCGTCTTCTGTCTCCGTATTCTCCCCGGTGAAATATTGACTTTGGCTTTTTTGTCCCGTCCAATTCTGAGAATATTCATTTTTTGGCTTTTCTCGAACCAAAAACAGAAGAAAACAGGCAACTGGCACTGTGTCATCTTGTTAATAGGTTAGTACAGAAAAACATATAAAAACACCTCAAAGTAAAGACAAAACAAAGCAAAGTAGATACTAAAGAAGCATGGAGCATAAAAAATTATAGATATGTTTACGACGTATCACTCATCCTAAGACACGGTATTTGCAGGTGTGTCACCTAGTGGTGCATCCAGCACATAGGTAAAATTACTAGCATCGAGGACAATCCTCATGTTATGGAACCATTCCTTGAATTTGCTTCCATTGTATTTCAACTTTTCTTTCTCTAGGAACGCATTAAAAATTATGGTAGGGGCCGCCATGATCTACAACATATTTGCAAAGAGTTTAGACTAAGTATATGATAAATTGATTTCAAATTTAATTCATAAATAAACTAGGTGAACTCCCACTCAAAACAAAATCCATCACGTTGTCTTAGTGATTACACGAACCAAATCCACTACACCAAGTCCGATCTTCACAATAGAAGATGTAGCTTCAAAGGTGAACAATCAACATGTTCATCATATCATTCATATGACTCATGCTTTACCTTTTAGTGTTCCATGTTTCGAGGCCATGTTTGTACATGCTAGGCTCGTCAAGATTAACCTTAGTATCTGCATGTGCAAATCTAGCTTGCACCTGTTGTATGCACATGTAGAATCTATAACACCCGATCATCACGAGATGCTTCGAAACGACGAGTCTTAGCAACGGTGCCTACTAAGGATGAACACTTTATTACTTGATATTTAGTGAGAGGGATCATATTATAATGCTACTGTCACGATCTAAGCAATACAAGATACAAAAAGGATTAACATCACATGCAATTCGTAATATGTGATATGATGTGGCCTTTCTTCTTGTGCCTTTGATCTCCATGTCCAAAGCATAGCCATGATCTCCATCATCACCAGCATGGAGTCAAGGTCAGTGGCGTCGCTTCATGGTTGTCCATCACTAACAACAACTATTACAACTACTTGGTATAAAGCTATTACATGATGAATAGACATGCAGGTCTTAAAAAATTTAAAGACAACCATTAGGCTCCTACCGGTTTCCATATTACAATAAGGATCATTTCAGAAATCACAATCACATCATGGCCATATCATATCACATTCCCCTGCAAAAAACAAGCTAGACGCCTCTAATTTTCTTTGCATGTTTTACGTGGCTGGGGGCTTTCGAATAAGAACCATTCTTACCTATGAACAAGAACCACAACACTGATACAAGTGTTGTCAAGTGCAGATTGTAAGTTGGATCTTAACTATGGTGGGAGAGACAGACACCTTCAAAGCCACTTGTGCAATGCAAGTTGCACGTTGAGCGTGGATCAAGTCTCATGTGCGACGACATGTAAGGTTAGCCTGGGCCGCTTCATCACACCATCTCGCAAGATGCAAAGTACACGAAAAGCAAGCAAAAACAAGAGCTACAACGCCCACAAAACCATTGTGTTATACTCGTACAACAGATCTATGCATAGATTCGTCTCTGATACCACTCTAGTGTTCATAGCATAGAAAACAAAAAAATTCTACCGCGAGAACGCACATAACCAAGATACAATATATGGAAAAGCCAAGATCTAATCTATGAGATAGGTGCAACTAGATTAATGTGAACTAACCCTTGTAGATCCAAAGCGTTAATGAGATTGGATCTCGTGGTTGATGTAGTCGATCACTTTCCGATCTCAAGATCGCGATGACGATCATTTTGGCGCCGCGTTCCGGCAGCGCTTCCGCACTCGGTCACACGTACAGAGTCAATGAAGACCTTCCTCTCCCCGTTCCAGTGGGCAGCAGAGGTAGTAGATCCCCTCGGAATCCTAGAAGCACGGCGACATGGTGGTGGTGGTGGAGGAGAGAATCCTGCAGGGCTTCGCCTAAGTCGGAGCAGGAAGACGGAGGAGAAGGAGAGGTGGTGGCTAGGGTCAGGAAGAAGGGGTAGGGGTGCACCCTCCCCTCCCCTCTTTATATAGAGGGGGTAAGGCTAAGGTTCCCCCCTTTGCTGCCTCCTCCTAGGGCCGACGCAAAAAGGGACAGGGGGGAACTTCCCCCCAAGTCTTCCCCTTTTTTTTTAGGGTTTTTCCCCAAACCCTTTTGGGGATGGCCAGTTGGGCCTCTAGGGCTTTGTGCGGATGGACCATGAGCCCCCGCAACATTTCCTCAACCCATGTGGCCCCTCCTGGGGTTGTGGGCCCACTGGTGGCCCCTCTAAAACATTCTAGAAGCTCCGGACAAAACATCGGAAACTTTTCCAAACCCCGGAAGATGACTTCCTTTATATGAATCTTATTCTCCGGACCATTCTGGATCTCCTTGTGATGTCCTAGATCCAATCCGAGACTCCGAACAAACTTCGGTCTCCAACTCATATTCCATATCTACTTAAAACAACATTGAACCTTAAGTGTGTCACCCTACGGTTCGCGAACTGTGCATACATGATCGAGACACCTCTCCGATCAATAACCAATAGAGGGATCTAGAGATCCATAATGGTTCCCATATATTCAACAATGACTTTGTTATCGAATGAACCATTAACATACGATACCAATTCCCTTTGTCGTGCGATACTTTACTTATCCGAGGTTCGATCGTTGGTATCTCCATACCAAGTTCAACCTCGTTACCGATAAGTACTCTTTACTCGTTCCATGATATGACATCCCTTGTGACCTAGTCACATGCTTGCAAGCCAATTTGATGACATTCCGCCAAGAGGGACCATAGTATATCTATCCGTCATTTGGATGGACAAATCCCACTCTTGATCCATGCGCTTCAACACATACTTTCAGAATACCAAATGCCACCTTTATAACCACCTAGTTACGAAGTGGCATTTGATGTCATCAAAGCACTCATCCGATGATGGTGATTAACATGATATCCTGGTCGAAGGATTAGGTTACTATGTATTTGAAAGCTTGTATCAAAACAAACTTAATGACTTGATCTTATGCTATGCTTACTATGGGTGTGTGTTCATATCATCCACCTAATGATATGATCTTGTTATTAATAATATCCAATGTCCATGATCAGGAAACCATGATCATCTATTAATCAACAAGCTAGTTTAACAAGAGGCTTACTAGGGACTCTTTTATGTTTAGAAAACACACAAGTGTTAATGTTTCTATTAACACAATTATAGCATGTGATGTAAACATTTATCATAAACACAAAGATATAATAATAACCACTTTATTATTGCCTCTTGGGCATATCTCCAACAGAGACCTGGTGCTTCGGCTGGTGCAACACACTGCCGGCATGCATAAACTATCACCTCCATGGGAGGGGCCATTTGTTGTGAGCAAGGCATTGCACAATGATGCATATTATCTTATAGATTCTCAAGCATAGGAGAAGAATAAGGAGGAAATGTCAGTAGAAGAATCGAAGAGGTCATGGAATGTAGCTCTACTGCGTCCATTTGACACTTAGCTAAAGTGTATGTATCTCGAACTCTCATATGTCGAATTTGTATGTCAGCAATGAGTTAATGAATGAAACCTCCGCACCTCGAGCTGTAACTCGGGGATTTCCTTAGTAGAAGTTATCTTTTGCTGTATTTAATTTATATATATGTCGGCTGGCATAGAATTTTTGACCCTTAGGCCGGATCAGTAGTGTGTCGGCAACAAAGGCCCACTCTTTGACTTGCTGCTGTCCAAAAAATAGGCTTTATGGCAAGCAAGAGAAAAAGGCAGCGAATACTAAACACATGAAAAACGACCAAGGAAAGAAAATCACGCGAGCCGACTCTTGTTTTTAACTAACCCCTGCATTTACTTTGTTTTTTATTGTATTGTTATACCGAATCACTTTGAGCTCATTCTCGAAATTCATGAGTATTGTTGGTTCGATTTGTTGATTTTGGACTCGTAAGTCGAACACCGAAAAATGGTAGACACGAGTTGAATCATAAAATTGAGAAAACAAGAAAATGAAACTCGGGGACACCTCCCAAAAGGATCTGATATAAACGAGCATGGTAGTAGCAAAACAACTTAAACTATATATTACATCTTCCTCCGGGCATACCGGGGATTTAATGAAATTTAAAGTTTTTTGTGTTGAAGCATCAGCGAAGGCCGAATCATCAGAAATAGTGGTAGTTTCCTTTTATGCGGTAGGAGCCTCGGCTTCGGCAGAAGGAACCTCGTCCTCAGTGGAGGGAACCTCGTCTTCAGAAGTGGGAGCCTCGCTTTCTACTTCGTCGTCCAAGTTTTCCTTAGCTTCGTCTAGGTTTTCTTCTTCCTCGTTGGCCTCCTATTTGGCTTCCTCTTCTACTTCCTCTTAGACATTGTCGTCAATTTCATCCTCGAGGAAGCTCGACCCTTCGTTCCAAGCATGGGTGTTGGCATGTTGGATCAGTTGGTAGGCCCGAGATTGCCGACATTAGATGTACTCTGGATAAGAGGTCCACGGCGAGCCTATGCACAAGTTCTTAAGGGTATCTAAGCATATGCCTTCATACTAGGAAAGAATGAACATCAATGTTGTGTCGGCACCAGATTGAGCAGAAGATTCCCTCCAAAGGTTGAGCTGCGTCTCATAGTCCATCAGTTTCTCGGATAATGCTACGACACGCTTAGGGCTAGCCTCTATCGGCCAGAGGACGTTGAAGACCCAGATAGAAACATCGATGAGATCAACACCAAATGTCTTCATTGGTATCATATTGGCCGCCAGACTGGCCAGGTAATCTTCAATACTGTAAGCAGAGGCAAGGTCAGAGGATTCACCATGGCGTTGCCGAGCCTTCAGCACAACAGTGGCACCTCGAACTTTGGATTCCATAAAATTACCTGAAAATGAGCGAAAACACTCAAGTCCATAAAATAAGCAAGCAATGTCTGCTAAAACAGGTGAACAGATGAGAAACTCATGGTGCATGACACTGATGATCCAGCCAAGGTCGGCCAACAGTCAACATGTTTCTTGTTCAGTCTTTCGAGCTCAGTATTGACCGATTCAAATTTGACCTCGGCCGCTTGGATCAGTTCTTTGTCCTTCTCTAGCTGAAGGGTGAGTCGGTTCTTTTCCTCAGAAAACTCTTGGTCAAGCTTCTCAACCTCGATTTTCTAGACATTCTTCAAGATATCATTTTCAGCATGTAGCCAAGATATCTCGTCATCCTTCTCCTTCAGCTGGGCTTGGTGATCTCCTGCTTGTTCGAGAAAATGTGTCATCAGTTTAGGCATAGAAATGCAGTCCTGATGAGATTCTACAAGAACTTCTAGTTCGGCTGTGCCGAGGTAAAAATCATGAGGCAACTCAAACATGGAATACAAGAAAATACAAGACATAAAGTGTCGATATAAAAGCGCCGAGGTACCTTCTATCTAGGCAACCTTCTCCTTCGGCTCTTTGTTCCGAGCATCAATCCCGGCTAGCAGAAGACGGGTCAAGGGTTAGTTCGGCTGAGAAAATACAAATAAAATGTACTAAAGGCAATAAAGAAAAATATGTACCTGTATTTTTTACAATAGGAAATAGCTTCATGTACTTGGTGCAGAGACTCCTGTGGAAGAAGAGCAACCTCTAAAACTTGGCAGTATGCCGGTTGTGGGCAATCTGAAAAGACATGGATGTCAGTCGCGGAGTAAACTCAAGATTCAAACCGAGTAAACTCGATCCAAATCTAGGTGGCTATATATTCAAAAACTACTCAAGATTTAAACCGAGTAAACTTGATCTGAATCTAGGTGGCCGGATATTCGAAAACTACTCAAGATTTGAATCGAGTAAACTCGATCCGAATCTAGGTGGCTGGATATTCGAAAACTACTCAAGATTTGAACCGAGTAAAATCAATCCGAATCTAGGTGGCTGGATATTTGAAAACTACTCAAGATTCGAACCGAGTAAACTCGATTCGAATCTAGGTGGCTGGATATTAGAAAACTACTCAAGATTCGAATCGAGTAAACTTGATCCGAATAAAGGAAATTCTGACTAAGTTACAATAACTCGGTTTTATACCTCGGATCCTAAGTGCTAACCTAAGGGAGCATCCGACCGAGTAATAACTCACTCCCCCGGAGGCTTAGGGACTAATGGCTATATATTATCTATGGCAATTATGTATTGCAAGAATAAAAGGGTAAGCTAGGATATTTACCTCCATCATTATGCTTGCATCAGCAATAGCTTGGCTAGCAGTGCACATCCTCGCGCCAATATCGGCCAGGCCAAACCTCTGAGGCAACGGATTGCCAGAGCTAACCTCGTCGAAAACGGAATTATTCCAATTGTTAGCATATTCAGCTAGCGAGCCGAGGCTTTCCCCGCTAGGCGTCTGAGTCAAGACTAAGACTTTGCTAGCCAAAGTTTTCTAGGCAACCACCGCAGATGCCGGGATTTTGTGCAGCACTATTTTCTTGCCAGTGGCTGAGGCAGAGACAGAGGCGTCCTTCTGGAGCATAGTGGCAACATATGGCTGGGAAGTTATTTCCCTAGTTTTCTTCTAGAGTTCTTTGGTTGCGGCTCCTACTTTCTTCTGCTTAGGAGCTGGAGTTACTTACGGCTGAGACTTGCTCGGCTGAGCTTCAGTTGACAAGCATGGCGGAGGCTGAGACAGAGAGCTAGGTTAAGATTAGAGTGAGGGCTCTATCGAGGTGCGTCCTGTAGCCGATTCTTGGAAGACTCGGAGGTTGTCGGTGCTGATTACTATTGCTGACTCGGAGTCGGTGGAGGTGCTGTTTGTGATGAAGTTGGAGGTGGAGTTGAGGCCGAGGTAGCGGGTACCTTGGCTGAAACTGGTTTGGCACCAGAACTGTTGGCGCCAGGGTTTGTTGTATCTTGGGCAGGGGCAGAGGAATCTGTAGGGGTTCGTAGCATGGAAAACAAAAAATTTCTACCGCTTGCAAACAAACAAGCCAAGATCTATCTACTAGATTGTAGCAACGAGTCGATAGAGGAACTCACCCTCGAAGATTCCAAAGCGGTTAACGAGAGCAGATTCTCGTGGGTGATGTAATCGTACTCTTGCCGATCTCAAGATCGAGTAGACGATCCTTCCAGCGCTGTGTTCCGGCAGCGCTTCCGCAGTCGGTCACACGTTTGGTACTCTATGAATACCTTCCTCTCCCTTGTTCCAGCAGGCAGCGGAGGTTGTAGCACTCTCCTCGCAATTCCGGCAGCACGGCGACGTGGTACCGGAAGTAGAGGGGAGATCTCGCAGGGCTTCGCCTTAAGCCGGAGCGAGTATGGTGGACTATGAGAGAGGCCTTGGCGATCTAGGGTTTAGAAGGCACCAAGGGGAGAGTGTAGCCGGCGGCTAGGGTTTGGGATCACCCCAACTCGGCGAGTTGGTGGTGCCCTAGGCGGCGGCAACAGCAGGGGTGGTGGCGCCGGCGGCTTAGGGTTAGGGTTTCGGGGTGTGAGAGGTGTAGGTTAGAGGGGCAGCCCTGCCCCTCCTTATATAGGTGGGAGGGAGAGGCTTGGGAGGAGGGAGTCCTCCCCCAAGTCGGCCTCCTTGGCCGGCGGGTGGAGGGAGAGGAACTCCTCCCCAAGTAGGTTTCCTACTCTCCCTCCACCAAGCAAACGTGTCGTTTGACTTTTCAAATTGACGTTTGACTTTTCAAACTAGGATTTGATTTCTTCCTTTATTTTGCCCAGCCATGATACCTAGTACATGATGCAACCATTCCACATTGTCATGACACATTCATGTACCCTTCCCCTCCGGAGTGCCGGACCTTCCGGAACCTTCTAGAACATTCCCGATGAAAACACCGGAATCATTCCCCAACTCCAAAACGGGACTTTCCTTATATGAATCTTATTCTCCGGACCATTCCGGATCTCCTCGTGATATCCCGGATCCCATCCGAGACTCCGAACAACATTCGGTCTCTTACTCATCATTCCATAACTACTCAACAACATCGAATCCTTAAGTGTGTCTCCCTACGGTTCATGAATTATGCGGACATGATCGAGGCACTTCTCCGAACAATAACCAATAGAGGAATCTGGAAATTCATATAGCTCCCACATACTTCTACGATTACTTTGCGATCGAATGAACCACTTACATACGATACCAATTTTCCTTTGTCTCACGATAGTTTACTTATCCGAGGTTTTGATCGTCGGTATCTCTGCATACCTAGTTCAACCTCGTTACCGATAAGTACTATTTTCTTGTTCCCGTGGTATGTGATCCCTTGTGAGCCAGTCACATGCTTGCAAGCTAATTGGATGACATTCCACCGAGAGGGCCCAAAGTATATCTATCCGTCATATGGATGGACAAATCCAACTCTTGATCCATGTGTCTCAACCCATACTTTCCGAACACAGAATGCCACCTTTATAGCCACCCAGTTACGGTGTGGTGTTTGATGTCATCAAAGCATCCTTCCGGTGATGGTGATAAGCATGATCTCATGGTCGAAGGAATTAGGTTACTATGTATCAGAAAGCTTATAGCAATTGAACTATTAAAATGACTTGATCTTTATGCTACGCTTATCTATAGGAGTATGTCCACCATACCATTCTCCTAATGATATGATCTTGTTATTAACAACATCTCAAATGTTCATGATCAAGAAACCATGATCATCTATTAATCAACAAGCTAGTATTATGAAGAGGCTTTACTAGGGACTCTAATTTAGTTTACAAATCACACAAGTATTAATGTTTCTGGTTAATACTATTATAGCATGAATGTAAAGATTTATCATAAAAACAGATATAATAATAACTACATTTATTATTGACTCTAGGGAATATCTCCAATAGTCTCCCACTTGCACTAGAGTCAACTAATCTAGATTACATGGTAATATACCGAACACCCATGGCAGTTTCGTGTTGGTCATGTTTTGCCCTCGGGAGAGGTTTAGTCAACGGATCCGCCACATTTAGATCTGTGTGTACTTTGCAAATCTTTATGTCACCATCTTGGACATGTTATCGAATAGCGTGGAAACGCAGCTTGATGTGCTTCAGCTTCTTGTGTGACCTTGGTTCTTGCGCATTGGCTATGGCGCCCATGTTATCACAGTAGATAGACATTGGGTCCAGCGCACTTGGAACCACACAAAGCTCTGTAATGAACTCCTTCATCCATATCGCTTCTTGTGAAGCCTCCGAAGCAGCTATGTATTCCGATTCAGTTGAAGATCTCGCCACAACGCTTTGCTTTGCACTCCTCCAGCTAACTGCTGCACCATTCAAAGTAAATACGTATCCAGATTGAGATTTAGAATCATCCGGATCGGTGTTCCAACTAGCATCGGTGTAACCATTAACAATGAGATGTTCATCACCTCTAAAAGAAAGAACCATATCCTTAGATCTTCTCAAGTACTTAAGGATGTTTTTGACCGCTGTCCAATGATCCACTCCTGGATCACTTTGATATCTGCTAGTTAAACTAACATCATATGCAATGTCGGGTCTAGTACAAAGCATGGCATACATTAGAGATCCTATGGCTGAGGCATAGGGAGTCTTACTCATCCTTTGCCTATCTTCTGCCGTTGCTGGACTTTGAGTTTTACTCAAGGTCGTATTGGGCAACATGGGCAAGAACCCTTTCTTGCTATCTTCCATTCCAAACCTCTTTCGAACTTTGTCCAAATATGTACTTTGTGACAATGATATTAGGCATCTCGATCTATCTCTATAAATCTTTATGCCTAATATGTAAGCTGTTTCGCCAAGATCTTTCATTGAAAAACTATTATTCAAATATTCCTTGACACTATTAAGAAGGTCTACATCATTCCCAATCAACAATATGTCATCTACATATAGTATTAAGAATGCTACAGAGATCCCACTCACTTTCTTGTAAATACAAGCTTCTCCATAAGTTTGTATAAAACCAAAGCTTTTGATTACCTTATCAAAACGTTGATTCCAACTTCGGGATGCTTGCTTTCATCCATATATGGACCGTTGAAGTTTTCATACCTTGTTAGCATCTTTAGGATCGACAAAACCTTTGGGTTGCATCATATACAACTCTTCATCAATGTCTCCATTGAGGAATGCTGTTTTGACATCCATCTGCCATATCTCATAATCATAATATGTAGCGATTGCTAACATAATCCTCACAGACTTTAGCTTCGCTATTGGTGATAAAGTCTCATCGTAGTTAACTCCTTGAATTTGTCAAAACCCTTTTGCGACAATTCGAGCTTTATAGACAGTAACATTACCATCAGCATCTGTTTTCTTCTTGAAAATCCATTTGTTCTCGACAGCCTTCCGGCCATCCGGTAAGTCCACCAAAGTCCATACTTGGTTTTCGTACATGGATCCAATTTCGGATTTCATGGCATCTTGCCATTTATTGGAATCTGGTCTCATCATTGCTTCCTCATACGTCGCAGGGTCATCGGTGTTGTCCACCAACATGACACTCATAACGGGATCATACCAATCAGGAGTGGTGCGAGTTCTCGTTGACCTGCGAGGTTCTGTAGCAACTTCAACCGAAGTTTCATGATCATCATCATTAGATTCCTCTCTTATTGGTGTAGGCACCACAGGAACTTCTTTCGGTGTTGCGCTACTCTCAAGTTCGAGAGAAGGTTCAACAACCTCGTGGAGTTCTACTTTTCTTCCAGTCACTTCTTTCGAGAGAAATTCTTTCTCTAGAAAGGATCCATTCTTGGCAACGAAGATTTTGCCCTCGGATCTATGATAGAAGGTACCCAATAGTTTCCTTCGGGTATCCTATGAAGACGCATTTTTCTACTTTGGGTTCAAGCTTGTCCGGTTGTAACTTCTTTACATAGGCTTCGCAACCCCAAACTTTAAGGAACGACAATCTAGGTTTCTTCCCAAAACATAATTCATACGGTGTCGTTTCAACGGATTTAGATGGTGCCCTATTTAAAGTGAATACGGTTGTTTCTAATGCATAACCCCAAAGCGATAGCGGTAAATCTGTAAGTGACATCATAGAACGAACCATATCTAAGAGAGTTGGATTACAACGTTCGGACACACCATTACACCGTGGTGTTCCCGGCGGTGTCAATTGTGAAAGTATTCCGCATTTCTTTAAATGCTCGCCAAACTCGTAACTCAGATATTCACCTCCACGATCAGAACGTAGAAATTTAATCTTCTTGTTACGTTGATTCTCCACCTCACTTTGAAATTCCTTCAACTTCTCGAAAGTTTCGGACTTATGTTTCATGAAATAGATATACCCATATCTACTCAAGTCATCTGTGAAGGTAAGAACATAACGATAACCACCGCGTGATGCTACACTCATTGGACCACAGACATCGGTATGTATGATTTCCAATAAGTCCGTAGCTCGCTCCATCATACCAGAAAATGGAGTCTTAGTCATTTTACCTATCAGACATGCTTCGCATCTTTCAAGTGATTTGAAATCAAGTGATTCAAGAAGTCCATCGGAATGGAGTTTCTTCATACGCTTCACTCCAATGTGACCAAGATGACAGTGCCACATATAAGTCGAGTTATCGCTTAATTTCAAACGTTTAGCTTCAATGTTATTAATATGTGTATTTCCACTATCGAGATTCAATAAGAATAGACCATCTATCAAAGGTGCATGTGCATAAAACATATTACTCATATAAATCGAACAACCATTATTCTCGGACTTAAACAAGTAACCGTCTCGCAACAAACATGATCCAGATATAATGTTCATGCTCAACGCAGGCACCAAATAACAATTATTTAAGTATAAAACTAATCCCGATGGTAGATGAAGAGGTAGCGTGCCGACCGCGATCACATCAACCTTTGATCCATTTCCAACACGCATCGTCACCTCGTTCTTCGCTAGCTTCCGTTAATTCTACAGAACATGTTTCGAGTTACAAATATGAGCAACCGAACCAGTATCAAATACCCAGGCACTACTACGAGTACTAGTGAGATACACATCAATAACATGTATATCGGATATACCTTTCTTCTTGATGTTGCCGTTCTTCAAATCCGCCAAGTACTTTGGGCAATTCCGCTTCCAGTGACCCTCTCCCTTGCAGTAAAAGCACTCAGTATCAGGCTTAGGTCCAGCCTTGGTCTTCTTCGCCGGTGTGACAACTTTCTTACCACCCTTCTTGAAGTTTCCCTTTTGCTTAGACTTGCCTTTCTTGAATTTGGTGGTCTTATTGACCAACAACACTTGATGCTCTTTCTTGATCTCCACTTCTTTAGATTTCAACATGGAGAAGAGTTCTGGCAACGTCTTGTTCATGTTTTGCATAATGTAGTTCATCACAAAGTTCTTGTAACTTGGTGGCAGTTATTGGAGGACACGGTAAATCCCCAAAGAATTAGGAATTACTATACCCAAGCTTTGGAGTTTGTTTGCGTGCCCAGACATCTTAAGCACGTGCTCACTGACGGAGCTGCCCTCTTCCATCTGCCGCGTGAGCCTCAAATATCATTTTGAGTTCACGGACAATATCATGTGGGTCATGGTTCTCAAACCTTTTCTGAAGCTCCGATTCCAAACCATACAAGATAGCACACTGAACTGTGGAGTACTGATTCTTCCGAGTGAGGTAAACATTCTTAACTTCATCGGTAGGATCAGCTGCAGGCGGGTCACCCAGCGGTGCATCCAGCACATAGGTCAAATTACCAGCATTGAGGACAATCCTCAAATTGTGGAACCAATCCGCGAAGTTGCTTCCATTGTTTTTTAACTTTTCTTTCTCTAGGAACGCATTAAAATTGATGGTAGGGTCCGCCATTGATCTACAACATATTTGCAATAGTTTAGACTAAGTTTATGACAAATTGAGTTCTAATTAATAGTTAAATTAATCTAGGTGAACTCCCACTCAAAACAATATCCCTCACATTGTTTTAGTGATCACACGAACCAAATCCACCACATCAAAACCGATCATCACGACAGTTGATGTAGCTTCAATGGCGAACAATCGACATGTTTATCATATCTACTATATGACTCATGCTTTACCTTTCGGTGATCCGTGTTTTGAGACCATGTATGTACATGCTAGGCTCGTCAAGATCAAACCTTAGCTTCCGCATGAGCAAATCTGGCTTGCTCACGTTGTATACACTCGCAGAATCTAACACACCCGATCATCACGTGGTGCTTCGAAACAACGAGCTTTAGCAACAGTGCTTACTAAGGATGAACACTTTAAAACTTGAAATTTATGTGCTTGAGGGATCATCTTATAAAGCTACCGTCGTTAACTAAGCAATACAAGATGCATAAAGGATTAACATCACATGCAATTCATAATATGTCATATGATATGGACTTTCTTCTTGTGCTTCCGATCTCCATCTTCAAGCACGAACATGATCTCCATCATCACCGGTATAGCATCAAGGTCAATGGCGCCGTTTCATGGTTGTCGTCCACCAGCTCCAACTATTACAACTACTTTGAATAGACACGCGGGTCTTAACAGAATTTAGAGACAACCATATGGCTCCTGCCGGTTGCCAACTTACAATAAGGAACATTTCATACATCAAATATAATCACAATCATGGCCATATCACATCATAGCACACCCCTGCAAAACAAAGTTAGACGCCTCTAATTTTATTTGCATATTTTACGTGGTTTGGGGCTTTCAATAAGTGTCGTTCTAACTTACGAACAAGAACCACAACGTTGATGTTTGAACTATCAAGTGCCCGTTGTAAATTGGATCTATACTATGATGGGAGAGACAGGCACCCGCAAAGCCACTTATGCAATACAAGTTGCATGTTGAGCGTGGAGCAAGTCTCATGAACGATGTCATGTAAGGTTAGCCCGGGCCGCTTCATCCCATCATACCGCAAGATGCAAAGTACACAAGAAGCAATTGATAATATAAGCACCACCGCCCACAATGACCATTGTGTTCTACTCGTGCAACAGATCCACATATAGACACGGCTCTGATACCACTGTAGGGGTTCATAGCATGGAAAACAAAAAAAATTCTACCACATGCAAACAAACAAACCAAGATCTATCTACTAGATTGTTGCAACGAGTCGATAGAGGAACTCACCCTCGAAGATTCCAAAGCGGTTAACGAGAGCAGATTCTTGTGGGTGATGTAGTCGTACTCTTGCAGATCTCAAGATCGCGTAGACGATCCTTCCGGTGCTGCGTTCCGGCAGCGCTTCCGCAGTCGGTCACACGTTCGGTACTCGATGAAGACCTTCCTCTCCCTTGTTCCAGCAGGCAGTAGAGGTTGTAGCACTCTCCTCGCGATTCTGGCAGCACGACGGCGTGGTACCGGAAGTAGAGGGGGAGATCTCGCAGGGCTTCGCCTTAAGCCGGAGCGAGTATGGTGGAGTATGAGAGGGGCTTTGGCGATCTAGGGTTTATAAGGCACCAAGGGGAGAGTGTAGCCGGCGGCTAGGGTTTGGGATCACCCCAACTCGGCAAGTTGGTGGTGCCCTAGGCGGCGGCAGCAGCAAGGGTGGTGGCGCCGGCGGCTTAGGGTTAGGGTTTCAGGGTGTGAGAGGTGTAGGTTAGAGGGGCAGCCCTGCCCCTCCTTATATAGGTGGGAGGGAGCGGCTTGGGAGGAGGGAGTCCTCCTCCAAGTCGGCCTCCTTGGCCGGCGGGTGGAGGGAGAGGAACTCCTCCCCAAGTAGGTTTCCTACTCTCCCTCCACCAAGCAAACTTGCCATTTGACTTTTCAAATTGACGTTTGACTTTTCAAACTAGGATTTGATTTCTTCCTTTATTTTTCCCAGCCATGATACATAGTACATGATGCAACCATTCCACATTTTCATGACACATTCATGTACCCTTCCCCTCCGGAGTGCCGGACCTTCCAGAACCTTCTAGAACATTCCCGATGAAAACACCGGAATCATTCCCCAACTCCAAAACAGGACTTTCCTTATATGAATCTTATTCTCCGGACCATTTCGGATCTCCTCATGATATCCTGGATCCCATCCGAGACTCCAAACAGCATTCGGTCTCTTGCTCATCATTCCATAACTACTCAAAAACATCGAATCCTTAAGTGTGTCTCCCTACGGTTCGTGAATTATGCGGACATGATCGAGACACTTCTCCAAACAATAACCAATAGAGGAATCTAGAAATTCATATGGCTCCCACATATTTCTATGATTACTTTGCAATCGAATGAACCACTTACATACGATACCAATTTCCCTTTGTCTCACGATAGTTTACTTATCCGAGGTTTTGATCGTCGGTATCTCTGCATACCTAGTTCAACCTCGTTACCGATAAGTACTCTTTTCTCGTTCCCGTGGTATGTGATCCCTTGTGAGCCAGTCACATGCTTGCAAGCTAATTGGATGACATTCCACCGAGAGGGCCCAGAGTATATCTATCCGTCATATGGATGGACAAATCCCACTCTTGATCCATGTGTCTCAACCCATACTTTCCGAACACAGAATGCCACCTTTATAGCCACCTAGTTACGGTGTGGTGTTTGATGTCATCAAAGCATCCTTTCGGTGATGGTGATAAGCATGATCTCATGGTCGAAGGAATTAGGTTACTATGTATCAAAAAGCTTATAGCAATTGAACTATTAAAATGACTTGATCTTTATGCTACGCTTATCTATAGGAGTATGTCCACCATACCATTCTCCTAATGATATGATCTTGTTATTAACAACATCTCAAATGTTCATGATCAAGAAACCATGATCATCTATTAATCAACAATCTAGTATTATGAAGAGGCTTTACTAGGGACTCTAATTTAGTTTACAAATCACACAAGTATTAATGTTTCTGGTTAATACTATTATAGCATGAATGTAAAGATTTATCATAAACACAAAGATATAATAATAACTACATTTATTATTGCCTCTAGGGAATATCTCCAACAGAATCCTCTTGCAGATCGGGCATGGCCGTGTCCCCTGAGGCACTGCCACCACCATCACCGATGTTTTCTTTCTCCCGCCGAGGCGAATCGTTATTCGGCAAAGGGGAGGATTCGCCTCGGGACGGGCTAGGGACCCAAGTATCATCCCTTGGTGGGGGTGATGGCGGCCTAGGAATAGGAGAGTCCATGCTAGACCCACTATGTGGAATGTTAAGATGACCATTGCCGAAGTAAACAGCAAGAAAAAGGATCAGACAAAGAGAGAAACAAGAAATACAAATATGACTCGGAAAAGGAAACTTACGACGAGAGAAATGGTGCCACATTTGTCTTAGGAGCCCTCTTCGTGTCTCTCTGATGTAGCCCGACCTACGGTCGTTACCACATCAAGGTCTCCAACTTACGCCAAGTCGTCATGGACTCCAAAGGTGAATCCATTCCTCTATGCGAGCCCAGTTCCTACCCTATTGAATGGTATACTACTTCATTCCCCATACTATGACCATGATAGGTTCACACCGACGAGTACGGAGACAAGGGAGGAACCCGAGGACTCACGCCCGACAATACGGAGGCTTGAAAGAGGAGACGGAAGAAGCTCCAACTGGAATCAGCGTCAGCATCGGCGAACCGGTTCCACCGCCGGAATTCCCGGCGACAGCACCGGTTGACCGGATCCACCGCCGAAAACGCTTCCAGAGAGCCCCTTCGGCGAGTGACCGGAATTTTCGGCACCAGATCCGGCGTCGCCGGACTCACCGCCGGAATTCCCCTGCCTACGCGCGGATCTGGGTTTGATGCCCTAGAATATTCCCTTTACTTACCCCTTTGCCTAGTTTATTCCCAAACTACCCCCTTGTTTTGTGGTTGGCCTATAAATAGAGCCCCCACCCCTCATGTACCCCTTAGGCATAGATGATAGACTAAAGACAACCCCCTTGTGAAATCTCTAGTTTTGCCTCATCCCCTTACCCAAGGGGACCGACTATCGTCACCAACCTCGATTGGACTTTGCATCACGCATCCATCGTTGAACAAGGCCTTGGAGTTCGGTGTCTCGTCTCCAAGTTGTCAAGACCCTCCCCAAGGTGTTCTTCCCTCTCCGATGTGGATTTGACAGAGCACGTTGACCGATCTTTCCTTGCAAGGATTCTATCGGACCGGTGGCCGCCGTTCGGGAGCAATCGGCCTTGTATCGTGTGAGTTTTGCGTGTGTTCATCGTGTTCTTCGTGAGGTGTGTGTCCGCTTCCGCTACCTTCTCCCTTTCCCCTCGCTTTCCCATCGATTTGACCACGAGATCCGTGAAGATCAGGCCACCCAAGAGGTTAACCCCTCCATCATCTGGTATCAGCAGCTTTTGGTTGCCACGGATTTCTCATCGATTTGGTCTTTTCCCCATAAATTCGAAAATTTCACCAAAATAGCCCCAATTCATGTTTTGGATCGATCTGTGATTTGAGTGCATTTTGGTAGGTTTTGATCCGTGGATTACTTGCTAAACTTGTTGATCTACCTTCCCCTGCGTTCCCATGGCCTAATTCCATCATTTGACCCTCCGATCTGAAGTTTCCCATCGAGTTTTTCCGCAGAAAATCAAGTTTTCGCGTTCCTAAACTCGTTCCGACGCCAGATCCGGCGAACTGGAGCTCCCGCCGGAATTTCCGGTCAAAATTCCGGTTAAACCGGACCTACCGCCGTAATTTCCGGCGAGAATTCCGGTCCCGCCGACCTGGTCGCCAACAGATTCTGCTCCTCACGGTTTTGAGCATAAATTTTGCATTCGAACTCGGATTTTGGTGTTCTTTAGCTCATTTAGAAGAGGAGAAGGAGCTCTAAATCATCATCTATGTTGTTCATGCTATCTACTCCATCCAAATTCCGTGAGCAAGGCGGAATCCAACAATAAAGGGTGAAGATCATCGACGAAAGGTATAAACATTCCGCGACTTCTCCCCACTTGCATTCCTTTGTGAACCCCACTATCTTTGCGAGCAACAAACACCTATTGAGACTAGTTCCTCTTATGATTGCTTGGGCTATGCAGATTTGATACCTTGTAGATTCCGAGCAAACATTGTGAGCGCTATCTCATATAGTTATCTTGTATAGTTGTTGGCACAAGGAAGAAGCAAGTGAAAAAAAAGAAACAAAAAAATATATAGAAAAAAAAAGAAAAAGAAAGAGAAAAATAAAGAAATATACATGTGTCTCATAGAATAGGAAACGCAAGCTCGATGAACATCATATAGGTGGTACTTATTGTGCATATCTTATAGCCCACCAATTTTGTGCAATCAGACTAGCGTCTCTCCTTGTACTTGTGTGACACGAGATTATAGTCTTCGCTAGGTAATCATTTGGTTCTTAGCTCACTTTGTCCGTCGCACAAGTCTTATTTATCCCACCGTGTGTGTTTCCTTGTACATATTTCCTATCTTGTGGATTGACTTGTTTTGCTTCGTGATCATTGTGGTTCTTTACTTGCCATTACAACATCTTGATTTCGGATTGGTTCTTGACATGCCACTTTCCATACCTATCCACCATAGGCCTTGTGTGTGTGTGTTTTTTGGTTAGTAGTTGGTTTTGGTGTTCCGCGTGAACTTCACTTTGCTTGGTTTATTGCTCTCAAGTGTGGCCACTTGCACAATACGATCTTCCAAGGTAAAGTAAGGTTTGACGTTGTATCCCTAACACCCTCTACCACTTCCATATACAACACTTGGTCTTGTGAAGCATGTCTAGGGACTCCGGGACCGAGAATGATATTTATGAAGAATCCATGATGAGCCACCATGACTACGACTCCACATGTATAGAGGACATGACGGAGCACAACACCGACAATGGATCCGCATGCTTTGAGGACCCGAAGCACTACACCTATGATGGCTCCTCATGCTTGGAGGATATGGAGCACTACACCAACAATGGCTCCACATGCTTGGGTGATATGGAGTACTACACCAACAATTACTCCCCAAGCATGGACGACTTCGAGTGCGACATCGACGACGCCTCGCCAAGCATGGAGGACACGGAGAACTACATCGACTTTGATGGCTCCTCCACGAGCCATGAAGAATTCCTCCACCGCGTGGAGATGGCAGCCTACTATGCCACACAAGAGGAGGCGCATCATCACGATCCCATGACCTTCAAGGCCAAGCGTGCCACACCAAAGGGCACAACCTACTTCGATGATCCACCTCCAAGGCGACAAGCGTTACCACCTCCAAGGCGTCAAGTGCCACCATCTTCAAGGCATCAAGTGCCACCACCTAGATGGCGTCAAGCTCCACCATCTCCAAGGCGCCAAGCTCCATCACCTCCAAGGCGCCAAGATCCACCTCCTATCCAAAGAAGAGTGGCGTCCAAACATCATATACATCAAGAGGCGCCAAGAAACAAGAATCTTCATCGACAAACATCCTCTCATGATCATCGCCACCATAAAGAGGATACAAGACATTGTCAAAGGCATCTTCGCCACCAAGACGAAGAATTCGTGATGAGCACCAACCATAATGCTCAAGCAAGCTCAATAAGGCACCACAAGCACAAGAAGAGTGCCAAGGCAAATGATCACCGTCGCGAGCGTCATGTGGATGACCAAGTGCTTCACCAACATAAACCTTCGGCAAGGCACGCCAATGACCTCCGTTGACACCATCCTAAGGAACCTTCAACTACTAGTGCCACCACCATAATGGCACCAAGATCAAGCCTTCCTCCACGACATCAAGCTTCAATGTCTTCACTTGACTTCCAAGACCTCGTGAACGAGGAAAATAAAGACCTCTACTTCGCCAAGTTGGATAGCATGAGACTACCTCCACCACTACTAAAAGATGGCCACAAGACGGTCGAGCATGGGATTTTCCCTTCGACCATGGAGGCGAGCGATGATGCCCATCTTATGGCATCCAACTTTGAAGGCGACAAGGTCAAGAATGGTGAGCATGGGATTTTTGTTGGAGATATGCCCTAGAGGCAATAATAAATATAGTTATTATTATATCTTTGTGTTTATGATAAATGTTTATATTCATGCTATAATAGTATTAACAAGGAAACATTAATACTTGTGTGAATTGTAAACTTAAATTGAAGTCCCTAGTATAGCCTCTATACTTCACTAGCTTGTTGGTTGATTAAATGATTGTGGTTTCCATATCATGAACATTGAGATGTTATCAACAACAAGATCATATCGTTAGGAGAATGATATGGTGGACATACTCCTATTGATAAGCGTAGCATAAAGATCAAGTCATTTCAATAGTTCAATTGCTATATGCTTTCTGATACATAGTAACCTAATTCCTTCGACCATGAGATCATGCATATCACCTTTACCGGATGGATGCTTTGATGACATCAAACACCACACCGTAACTGGCTGGCTATAAAGGTGGCATTAAGTGTTCGGAAAGTATTGGTTGAAACACATGGATCAAGAGTGGGATTTGTCCATCCACATGACGGATAGATATACTCTGGGCCCTCTCGGTGGAATGTCATCCAATTGGCTTGCAAGCATGTGACTTGGTCACAAGGGATCACATATCACGGGAACGAGAAAAGAGTACTTATCGGTAACGAGGTTGAACTAGGTATGCAGAGATACCGACGATCATAACCTCGGATAAGTAAACTATCGTGAGACAAAGGGAAATTGGTATCGTATGTAAGTGGTTCATTCGATCGCAAAGTAATCGTAGAAATATGTGGGATCCATATGAATTTCCAGATTCCTCTATTGGTTATTGTTCGGAGAAGTGTCTCGATCATGTCCGCATAATTCACGAACCGTAGGGAGACACACTTAAGGATTCGACGTTGTTTTGAGTAGTTATGGTATTATGAGAAAGAAATCGAATGTTGTTCGGAGTCTCGGATGGGATCCGGGATATCACGAGGTGATCCGGAATGGTCCGGAGAATAAGATTCATATAAGGAAAGTCCCGTTTCGGAGTTCGGGAATGATTCCGGTGTTTTCATCGGGAATGTTCTAGAAGGTTCCGGATTGTCCGGCACTCCGGGGGGGGGAGGGTACATGAGTGTGTCATTGAATGATTGCATCATGTACTAAGTGTTCTTGCTGTTCCAAAAACATGAAAGTCAAATTGCCAGTTTGAAAGTCAAACGGCTAAAACAGGAAACTGTGGGAAACAGGAAACTGTGGGAAACAAGCAAGAGGAGTTGGAACCAACTTGGAGGAGGAGTCCCACTCCTCCAAGCCGGCGCCCAGCCCAAGGCCGACTTGGGGAGGGACTCCCCTCCCCTGGCCGCGCCTCCCCACCCATAAAAGGAGGGGCAGGGCTCCCCTCCTAGAACACACAAGTTCCTATCTTCTACCTCCGGTTTAGAGCCGTTTTGGTTTAGAGCTTCTAATTGCTTTAGCCAGCGGTTTAGAGCCTTCTAATTGGTTTAGAGCCTTCTAATTGGTGTGTCTAATTACTAGACCACTAATAGCCTCTCTCATAAGCTCCACCATACTCGCACCGGCTTAAGGCGAAGCCCTGCGGGATTTCCCCTCTACTTCCGGTACCACGCCGTTGTGCTGCCGGAATCGCGAGGAGAGTGCTACAACCTCCGCTGCCTGCTGGAACAAGGGAGAGGAAGGTCTTCGTCGAGTACCGAACGTGTGACCGACTACGGGAGCGCTGCCGGTACGTGGCGCCGGAAGGATCGTCTACACGATCTTGAGATCGGAAAGAGTACGACTACATCACCCACGAGAATCCGCTCTCGTTAAACGCTTTGGAATCTTCGAGGGTAAGTTATACCATCGACTCGTTGCTACAATCTAGTAGATAGATCTTGGCTTGTTTGTTTGTATGCGATAGAAAATTTTTGTTTTCCATGCTACGAACCCCTACAGTGGTATCAGAGCCGTGTCTATATGTAGATCTGTTGCACGAGTAGAACACAATGGTCATTGTGGGCGTTGATGCTTTTATTGTAGATTGCTTTTTGTGTACTTTGCATCTTGCGGTATGTTGGGATGAAGCGGCCCGGGCTAACCTTACATGACATCGTTCATGAGACTTGCTCCACGCTTGACATGCAACTTGTATTGCATAAGTGGCTTTGCGGGTGCCTGTTTCTCCTAGCATAGTTAAGATCCAATTTACAACGGGTAATCAACAATGCTAGTATCAATGTTGTGGTTCTTGTTCGTAAGTTAGAACGACACTTATTGAAAGCCCCAAACCACGTAAAATATGCAAAGAAAGTAGAAGCGTCTAACTTTGTTTTGCAGGGGTGTGCAGTGATGTGATATGGCCATGATTGTGATTATATTTGATGTATGCAATGTTCCTTATTGTAAGTTGGCAACCGGCAGGAGCCATATGGTTGTCTTTAATTTATGTTAAGACCCGCGTGTCTATTCAAAGTAGTTGTAATAGTTGAAGCCGGTGGACGACAACCATGGTGAAGCGTCATTGACCTTGATGCAATGCCGGTGATGATGGAGATCATGTTCGTGTTTGAAGATGGAGATCGGAAGCACAAAGAAGAAAGGCCATATCATATCACAAATTATGAATTGCATGTGATGTTAATCCTTTATGCATCTTGTATTGCTTAGTAGACGACGGTAGCATTATAAGATGATCCCTCATGCACATGAATTTCAAATCATAAAGTGTTCGCCCTTAGTTAGCACCGTTGCTAAAGCTTGTTGTTTCGAAGCACCACGTGATGATCGGGTGTGTTAGATTCCGCAAGTGTATACAACGTAAGCAAGCCAGATTTGCTTATGCGGTGGCTAAGGTTTGATCTTGACGAGCCTAGCATGTACAGACATGGTCTCAGGAACACGGATTACCGAAAGGTAAAGCATGAATCATATAGTAGATATGATGAACATGATGATTGTTCGCCATTAAAACTATATCAACTCCCGTGATGATCGGTGTTGATGTAGTGGATTTGGTTCGTGTGATCACTAAAACAATGTGAGGGATGTTGTTTTGAGTGGGAGTTCACCTAGTTTAATTTCATTAATTAATTTGAACTTAATTTGTCATAAACTTAGTCTAAACTATTGCAAATATGTTGTAGATCAATGGCAGCCCCTACCATCAATTTTAATGCGTTCCTAGAGAAAGAAAAGTTGAAAAACAATGGAAGCAACTTCGCGGATTGGTTCCGCAATTTGAGGATTGTCGAGGATCTCAAATTAATTTTTGAGACTCATGCGGCAATTGAAAGTTATGAAGCTTCTGAAAAGTTCTTTAACTGCAAGATGGAAGAGGTCAGCTCCGTCAGTGAGCATGTGCTTAAGATGTCTGGGCACGCAAACAAACTTCAAAGCTTGGGTATAGTGATTCCTAATGCTTTGGGGGTTTACCGCGTCCTCCAGTCATTGCCACCAAGTTACAGGAACTTTGTGATGAACTACAACATGCAGAACATGAACAAAGAGTTGCCAGAACTATTTGCTATGTTAAAATCTGCAGAAGTGGAGATCAAGAAAGAGCACCAAGTGTTGATGGTCAATAAGACCACCAAATTCAAGAAGGGCAAGTCTAAGCAAAAGGGACACTTCAAGAAGGGTGGTAAGAAAGTTACCACGCCGACGAAGAAAACCAAGGCTGGACCAAAGCCTGAAACTGAGTGCTTTTACTGCAAGGGAGTAGGTCACTGGAAGCGGAATTGCCCAAAGTACTTGGCAGATTTGAAGAACGGCAACATCAAGAAGAAAGGTATATCTGATATACATGTTATTGATGTGTATCTCACTAGTATTCGTAGTAGTGCCTGGGTATTTGATACTAGTTCGGTTGCTCATATTTGTAACTCGAAACAGGTGCTGCAGAATAAACGGAAGCTAGCGAAGAACGAGGTGACGATGCGCGTGGGAAACGGATCAAAAGTTGATGTGATCGCGGTCGGCACGCTACCTCTTCATCTACCATCGGGATTAGTTTTATACTTAAATAATTGTTATTTGGTGCCTGCGTTGAGCATGAACATTATATCGGGATCTTGTTTATTGCGAGACGGTTACTTGTTTAAATCTGAGAATAATGGTTGTTCTATTTATATGAGTAATATGTTTTATGCACATGCACCTTTGATAGATGGTCTATTCTTATTGAATCTCGATAGTGGAAATACACATATCAACAACATTGAGGCTAAACGTTTGAAATCAAGCGATAATTCGACCTATATGTGGCACTGTCGTCTTGGTCACATCGGAGTGAAACGTATGAAGAAACTCCATTCCGATGGACTTCTTGAATCACTTGATTTTGAATCACTTGAAAGATGCGAAGCATGTCTGATGGGTAAAATGACTAAGACTCCATTTTCTGGTATGATGGAGCGAGCTACAGACTTATTGGAAATCATACATACCGATGTGTGTGGTCCAATGAGTGTAGCATCGCGCGGTGGTTATCGTTATGTTCTTACCTTCACGGATGACTTGAGTAGATATGGGTATATCTATTTCATGAAACATAAGTCCGAAACTTTCGAGAAGTTTAAGGAGTTTCAAAGTGAGGTAGAGAATCAACGTAACAAGAAGATTAAATTTCTACGTTCTGATCGTGGAGGTGAATATCTAAGTTACGAGTTTGGCGAGCATTTGAAGAAATGCGGAATACTTTCACAATTGACACCGCCGGGAACACCACAGCGTAATGGTGTGTCCGAACGTCGTAATCGAACTCTCTTAGATATGGTTCGTTCTATGATGTCACTTACAGATTTACCGCTATCATTTTGGGGTTATGCATTAGAAACAGCCGCATTCGCTTTAAATAGGGCACCGTCTAAATCCGTTGAAATGACACCGTATGAATTATGGTTTGGGAAGAAACCTAAATTGTCGTTCCTTAAAGTTTGGGGATGCGAAGCCTATGTAAAGAAGTTACAGCCGGACAAGCTTGAACCCAAAGCGGAAAAATGCGTCTTCATAGGATACCCGAAGGAAACTATTGGGTATACCTTCTATCATAGATCCGAAGGCAAAACATTCGTTGCCAAGAATGGATCCTTTCTAGAGAAGGAATTTCTCTCGAAAGAAGTGACTGGAAGGAAAGCAGAACTCGACGAGGTTGTCGAACCTTCTCTCGAAATTGCGAGTAGCGCAGCATCGGAAGAAGTTCCTGTGGTGCCTGCACCAATAAGAGAGGAAGCTAATGATGGTGATCATGAAACTTCGGTTGAAGTTACTACAGAGCCTCGGAGGTCAACGAGAACTCGTACCACTCCAGATTGGTATGATTCCATTATGAATGTCATGGTGGTGGACAACACCGATGACCCCGAGACATATGAGGAAGCGATGATGAGCCCAGATTCCAATAAATGGCAAGAAGCCATGAAATCCGAGATTGGATCCATGTACGAAAACCAAGTATGGACTTTGGTGGACTTACCGGATGGCCGGAAGGCTGTCGAGAACAAATGGATTTTCAAGAAGAAAACAGATGCTGATGGTAATGTTACTGTCTATAAAGCTCGACTTGTCGCAAAAGGGTTTCGACAAATTCAAGGAGTTGACTACGATGAGACTTTCTCACCGGTAGTGAAGCTAAAGTCTGTGAGGATTATGTTAGCAATCGCTGCATATTATGATTATGAGATATGGCAGATGGATGTCAAAACAGCATTCCTCAATGGAGACATTGATGAAGAGTTGTATATGATGCAACCCAAAGGTTTTGTCGATCCTAAAGATGCTAACAAGGTATGCAAACTTCAACGGTCCATCTATGGATTGAAGCAGGCATCCCGAAGTTGGAATCAACGTTTTGATAAGGTAATCAAAAGTTTTGGTTTTATACAAACTTATGGAGAAGCTTGTATTTACAAGAAAGTGAGTGGGAGCTCTGTAGCATTCTTAATACTGTATGTGGATGACATATTGTTGATTGGGAATGATGTAGACCTTCTTAATAGTGTCAAGGAATATTTGAATAATAGTTTTTCAATGAAGGATCTTGGCGAAGCAGCTTACATATTAGGCATAAAGATTTATAGAGATAGATCGAAACGCCAAATATCATTGTCACAGAGTACATATTTGGACAAAGTTCTAAAGAAGTTTGGAATGGAAGAAAGCAAGAAAGGGTTCTTGCCCATGTTGCCCAATACGACCTTGAGTAAAACTCAAAGTCCAACATCGGTAGAAGATAGAGAAAGGATGAGTAAGACTCCCTATGCCTCAGCCATAGGATCTCTAATGTATGCCATGCTATGTACTAGACCCGACATTGCATATGCTGTTAGTTTAACTAGCAGATATCAAAGTGATCCAGGAGTGGATCATTGGACAGCGGTCAAAAACATCCTTAAGTACTTGAGAAGAACTAAGGATATGGTTCTTTCTTATGGAGGTGATGAACAGCTCGTTGTTAATGGTTACACCGATGCTAGTTGGAACACCGATCCAGATGATTCTAAATCACAATCTGGGTACGTATTTATTTTGAATGGTGCAGCAGTTAGCTGGAGGAGTGCAAAGCAAAGCATTGTGGCGAGATCTTCAACTGAATCGGAATACATGGCTGCTTCAGAGGCTTCACAAGAAGCGATATGGATGAAAGAGTTCATTACAGAGCTGGGTGTGGTTCCAAGTGCGCTGGACCCAATGTCTATCTACTGTGATAACATGGGCGCCATAGCCAATGCGCAAGAACCAAGGTCACACAAGAAGCTGAAGCATATCAAGCTGCGTTTTCACGCTATTAGAGAACATATCCAGGATGGGGATATAAAGATTTGCAAAGTACACACAGATCTGAATGTGGCGGATCCGTTGACTAAACCTCTCCCGAGGGCAAAACATGACCAACACCAAACTGCCATGGGTGTTCGGTATATTACCATGTAATCTAGATTAGATGACTCTAGTGCAAGTGGGAGACTGTTGGAGATATGCCCTAGAGGCAATAATAAATATAGTTATTATTATATCTTTGTGTTTATGATAAATGTTTATATTCATGCTATAATAGTATTAACAAGGAAACATTAATACTTGTGTGAATTGTAAACTTAAATTGAAGTCCCTAGTATAGCCTCTATACTTCACTAGCTTGTTGGTTGATTAAATGATTGTGGTTTCCATATCATGAACATTGAGATGTTATCCACAACAAGATCATATCGTTAGGAGAATGATATGATGGACATACTCCTATTGATAAGCGTAGCATAAAGATCAAGTCATTTCAATAGTTCAATTGCTATATGCTTTCTGATACATAGTAACCTAATTCCTTTGACCATGAGATCATGCATATCACCTTTACCGGATGGATGCTTTGATGACATCAAACACCACACCGTAACTGGGTGGCTATAAAGGTGGCATTAAGTGTTCGGAAAGTATTGGTTGAAACACATGGATCAAGAGTGGGATTTGTCCATCCACATGACGGATAGATATACTCTGGGCCCTCTCGGTGGAATGTCATCCAATTGGCTTGCAAGCATGTGACTTGGTCACAAGGGATCACATATCACGGGAACGAGAAAAGAGTACTTATCGGTAACGAGGTTGAACTAGGTATGCAGAGATACCGACGATCATAACCTCGGATAAGTAAACTATCGTGAGACAAAGGGAAATTGGTATCGTATGTAAGTGGTTCATTCGATCGCAAAGTAATCATAGAAATATGTGGGAGCCATATGAATTTCCAGATTCCTCTATTGGTTATTGTTCGGAGAAGTGTCTCGATCATGTCCGCATAATTCACGAACCGTAGGGAGACACACTTAAGGATTCGACGTTGTTTTGAGTAGTTATGGTATTATGAGAAAGAAACCGAATGTTGTTCGGAGTCTCGGATGGGATCCGGGATATCACGAGGTGATCCGGAATGGTCCGGAGAATAAGATTCATATAAGGAAAGTCCCGTTTCGGAGTTCGGGAATGATTCCGGTGTTTTCATCGGGAATGTTCTAGAAGGTTCCGGATTGTCCGGCACTCCGGGGGGGGAGGGTACATGAGTGTGTCATTGAATGATTGCATCATGTACTAAGTGTTCTTGCTGTTCCAAAAACATGAAAGTCAAATTGCCAGTTTGAAAGTCAAACGGCTAAAACAGGAAACTGTGGGAAACAGGAAACTGTGGGAAACAAGCAAGAGGAGTTGGAACCAACTTGGAGGAGGAGTCCCACTCCTCCAAGCCGGCGCCTAGCCCAAGGCCGACTTGGGGAGGGACTCCCCTCCCCTGGCCGCGCCTCCCCACCCATAAAAGGAGGGGCAGGGCTCCCCTCCTAGAACACACAAGTTCCTATCTTCTACCTCCGGTTTAGAGTCGTTTTGGTTTAGAGCTTCTAATTGCTTTAGCCAGCGGTTTAGAGCCTTCTAATTGGTTTAGAGCCTTCTAATTGGTGTGTCTAATAACTAGACCACTAATAGCCTCTCTCATAAGCTCCACCATACTCGCACCGGCTTAAGGCGAAGCCCTGCGGGATTTCCCCTCTACTTCCGGTACCACGCCGTTGTGCTGCCGGAATCGCGAGGAGAGTGCTACAACCTCTGCTGCCTGCTGGAACAAGGGAGAGGAAGGTCTTCGTCGAGTACCGAACGTGTGACCGACTACGGGAGCGCTGCCGGTACGTGGCGCCGGAAGGATCGTCTACACGATCTTGAGATCGGAAAGAGTACGACTACATCACCCACGAGAATCCGCTCTCGTTAAACGCTTTGGAATCTTCGAGGGTAAGTTATACCATCGACTCGTTGCTACAATCTAGTAGATAGATCTTGGCTTGTTTGTTTGTATGCGATAGAAAATTTTTGTTTTCCATGCTACGAACCCCTACAATTTTCCCTTCATCAAAGGAGGCGCTTGGAGTTGAGGAAACTGAGCATATCCCCATATGCTTGAGTGATGATATGGTACCAATCCCATGTGAGTATGAGAGCCACTTATCCCACTTGAGTGAGAACAAGAGTGAGATGAGTGACTCCACCTTATGTGCGATTGAGTGCTTCCACTTGGAGGGCATGAGCGATACTCCTAGTGAGTTGAGAGTGGTAGTTGATAGGTCAAGTGAGACCATTTCGATTTCTAACAACTTACCCTCTACCTCTAGTTTGTTCTCTTGTGTTGTGCTAGGTTCCATGGCTGAAGAAGCGGCAAGCCATGAAGCATTGATGCCTCAATTAGAGAATATGTACATGGTGCACGAAGATGATGCTATGTCATGGCTACATCAAGAAAACAAAGTCGTCCACAAGGAGGCCACTACTTCCACAACACCCACTTCATATGAGAGGTATGACCAAGGTAACAATAATGGTGTTGATGATGCCATGATCCCACTAGTGGACATGATGAATTGTGAGGATATGCATGCTATGGATGATACTTGTGACATTACATATGCTTCATCCACATTCCCATGTGATGCTTTGCCTTTGCATAATATTGATCACGTGGAATTGTTTGATTGCGATATCATTGCCATAAACATGCCATGCTATGCATCTTGTGTGTATCCTCCAATTGCTTCAGACTTGTCTTGTCATGCTAGTCATTCAATTTCTCCCGTTTCTTGCGATAAGATGAATGCTTGCTATTTCACTTGTTTTACTTGCAACAATATTGATCATATGCATTATAATGAGATGGCCCCCATAGCTTTCTCAATTTTTGGAGATTTTGATGATTGCCATGATAAGCATGTTCCCCACTTGCATACTCACCATGCATATATGTCATACTTGATTGACATTAACGGTGATGTGCACAAGAAGAGATACGTCATGATGGATGATGTGTATCTCTACCATGCACACACGTTCTTCCTTTGGTGTATGATGTGTGTAGGTACCCGCACAATAATGTCAACCTCGGTTGAGCACGAGTTGACAAAAAGAGCTCTAGAGATCATCCCACAAGTGAGTTCAAGATCGAACCCAGCTCTGATACCTTTTGCACGCTTTGCATCTTTCATGTTGACAAATTGCTCTTTCCTATGGTTTGATTGCAAGCATGTTGATGGTATTATCTCACCTTGTGACATTCATGTTTCTTTGCTTTTGGATATTGATGCTTTGTGTGTTGCAACAAAAATGTTGAACAATTTCTCTTTCCGATGTTTTGTGTGCAACCATAATGCCATTAAGAGCATGTTTTGTCATGAGAGCTTCCAAGAATCTCGTCTTGTTGTTGCAACAAACATAAGGACCACTTGCTCTTTCATTTGGTTTGTTTGCAAACGTGTTGTTTTTGCTTCCGCTTGGGATACTCAGGGTGTGTTTGGTAGCTTGGCTCCACACAGAAATTCTCACCTCAACCCAATTTTAGGTGTTTGTTAGCTCGGTTATGTCCTTTCGGCAATGCCCACCTCATACAGAAAAGCCCTCTCAGCCCTGCCCGCATGCGAAGCTGAAATCGGGCTTCGCTCCCCGGCACTGCCGAGCTCGTACCGAAAAGTAGTCCCTCCTGCCTCCCCCACCCCCGACTCCTCCTCCTCCCCGAGCCGCCACTCCCGTCCTGAATCCTGCCCTCCTCCTCGCACGCCGTGGACAAGAAGGCCGTCTTCCCTGACCTCCACCCCGATCTCCTCTGTGGTCCCCATCCCCGACCTGCACGACGGCTTATGGTGGACAGGAAGGCCGCTGTCTCCGTCCTGCACAAGCATGGAACGACCTGAGCCTCTCCGACATGTACCGTCGCCACGCAGCTCCTCCATGGCGCCGCCTAGATTCCCCCGTGGCGCCGCCCAGCTCCCCTGGATGCCGCCTAGCTTCCCCCATGGCGCCGCCCAGCTCCCCCATGGCGCCGCCTAGCTTCCCCCGTGGCGTCGCCCAGCTCCCCTGGACGCCACCTAGCTTCCCCCATGGCGCCACCCAGCTCCCCCTGGATGCCGCCTAGCTTCCCCATGGCGCCGCCCTGCTCCCCCTGTCCACCACCGGCCAGCACGCCATTAACGCCACGAACCAGCTGGTCAAGGATGAGAAGAGGACCCGATTGCTTTTCGTCTTCTTTGTTCAAGGTCTTTTCTGCAAGAAAGTTGGACCTGGTTGTAAAATCTGCTAGATAAAAGTTTAGAGCATGTCTCAACAAATGCATGCCACCAAACAGCATCTCGACTCAACACGTCTCAGTGGACACGGGCTACCAAACACACATCATTTGTCTCCCTTGAGCTTGTATGGAGTCGGCATGTCTGAGCTGAGATAGTCATTCTCTAGTCACACGAGCTACCAAACACACCCTCATATTCCCATGATATTTGCTTTTGATGATTTATGTGTGACATCCAACATGTCGAACAATTTATCTTTCCAATGGTTGGTTTGCACACATAATGATGTTTCTTTCGACATTCTTCCTTGTGTGTTTTTGCCGAATTCTCCTATTCTAGCATCAAGGACGTTGATAAAAATTCTAGGCAATTGCCTTGAGTGCCGCACCAAGACATTATATGGAGTTTTTGAGTTCCCACATTTGGATGATGTTCAAATGATTTCCATGCACTTTGACCTTGCATACGCATTCCATTTGCTATACTTGTATTGTGCTAATAGTGTTGTGAACAAGAATGTACATGCCACAATGACATGCTCCTCTATCACACACAAACATATTTTGCTTGGTATTTATTGTATGAAGGTACAAATGCATACACGTCAACCTCTACCAACCATGGGTTGACAAGAAGAAACAAAGAGAGTTACCTATGGCGACCCTTCATCGAGCTATCTCTACAAGCTAAGGTGACTTCCTTCTATTTGAGGACTCATGAAATAATCTTCATGAATTAGCTACGCTTTGAGTGTTGCTTCGCTTTTGGTGTGAGCTTTGTAGGCTTCATGGAAGGTGAAGGAACATTGAAGTGTTGTCAAGTCAATATTTCCGAGGACGACTATATGGTGAACCCCAGGATCATGAAGGTCTCTCGACCTCTTCTACTTTGTGATGAGCATGTAGAGTCGAGGACGACTCTTTTTGAAGGGGGGAGATGATGTAGCCCGACCTACTATCGTTACCACATCAAGGTCTCCAACTTACGCCAAGTCGTCATGGACTCCAAAGGTGAATTCGTTCCTCTATGCGAGCCCACTTCCTACCCTATTGAATGGTATACTACTTCATTCCCCATCCTATGACCATGATAGGTTCACACCGACGAGTACAGAGACAAGGGAGGAACCCCGAGGACTCACGCCCGACAAGACGGAGGCTTGGAAGAGGAGACGGAAGAAGCTCCAACTGGAATCAACGTCAGCACCGGCGAACCGGTTCCACCGCCGAAATTCCCGGCGACAGCACCGGCGAACCGGGCTCACCGCCGGAAGCCCCGGCGACAGGACCGGTTGACCGGATCCACCGCCGAAAACGCTTCTAGAGAGACCCTTTGGCGAGCGACCGTAAATTCCGGCACCAGATCCGGCGTCGCCGGACTCACCGCCGGAATTCCCCTGCCTGCGCGCGGATCTGGGTTTGATGCCTTGGAATATTCCCTTTACTTACCCCTTTGCCTAGTTTATTCCCAAACTACCCCTTGTTTAGTGGCTGGCCTATAAATAGAGCCCCCACTCCTCATGTACCCCTTAGGCATAGATGATAGACTAAAGACAACCCCCTTGTGGAATCTCTAGTTTTGCCTCATCCCCTTACCCAAGGGGACCGACTATCGTCACCAACCTCGATTGGACTTTGCATCACGCATCCATCGTTGAATAAGGCCTTGGAGTTCGGTGTCTCGTCTCCAAGTTGTCAAGACCCTCCCCAAGGTGTACTTCCCTCTCCGATGTGGATTTGAGGGAGCACGTTGACCGATCTTTCCTTGCGAGGATTCTATCGGACCGGTGGCCGCCGTTCGGGAGCAATCGGCCTTGTATCATGTGAGTTTTGCGTGTGTTCATCGTGTTCTTCGCGAGGTGTTTGTCCGCTTCCGCTACCTTCTCCCTTTCCCCTCGCTTTTCCATCGATTTGACCACGAGATCCGTGAAGATCGGGCCACCCAAGAGGTTAACCCCTCCATCACTCTCTTCACTCTTTTCCCGACAGGAGGAGACTCGGCCGGGAGATCAGATCTTGCAGCACGCTTCCTCACTGGCCCTTGTCCTCCCACAGCAACGGGGGGCGCATCATAGACCCGATCAGTCGGGTTAGCTTGTTTAAAATAAGGCGGGTAAGCATATGAGAGAGGTTTCGGATTAAATACCTTGAGAACTTCGCAATCATCTGAATCATCGTCATCTGGCCACTCCCTTAAGACAGAAGTCTTACTAGTGGCTCGGCTGGAGCTGGGATCCAAGATGGGCATCAACTCCTCAGAGTCCAGCTCACCCTCGTCCGAGTTCTCGTGGTCCTTGCCCCAAGTGAGGGCCAAATTCTTGTCGTCCTCAGTAGATTGCTGAAGGAATTTCTGAAGAAAAAGATGCGAAGATCAAATAAACAAATGGGCCAGCATAAAGCCTGGCTCAGCCAAAAAAACTCAGAAGAAAATTACCTGAGGCACGGGTTTCTCTCGGCTATAGGGCTTTATGCCCCACTTACATTCCTCGTCCAGCTCTGTCTTGAAAATAGACTTGACCCGCTTGCGGATCTGGGTGTTGGAGAGCTTGACCGTGGAGACTCGGTTCGAGTCGAGTCGGCCGCTCATGTAACAGATTTTATGGTTGTGCTTCCGGAGGGGGCAGACTCGGCTATTGATAAAAGTAGCCATGGGGTCATTGTCTCCGCATAACCCGTCCTCCGTCAGCTCTGTGAGCCGCTTCTCAAAAAAGTTGACCAGTGTGTTCTTCTTCTTCGGGTCGAAGTCCCAATTCTTCTTGGAGGGGATGCCGACTGAGAATGCTGGCAGCCAAATCATGTCCACCTCGTTCTTATTCTTCACGTAGAAGAAGGATTTTTGCCACTTCTTGCAAGACTCGAGGCCAGTAACCCAGGAAAAGATGGAACCTTTCTGAGGTGTGATTGAGGTGGCCCCACACTGGGTCAGAGATTTTTCGGATGGCGAAGATCTTTATTTAGCACTACATTTGCTCGACGTTGAAAGAATTTGGCCCAAAGTTGGATACTGGGCTAGAGGTCGAAGTTTCCCTCGATGCCCAATATGAAGGCCGAGAGAGAGGCAACAGAGTTAGCCGAAAGATGGTGGGACTAGAGGCCGAGTGTTTCAAGGAATTTCTTGGCAAAATCGCTCAAGGGAAGGCAAATCCGCGGGGGAAGTGAGCTACGAACACTACGTACTCACCTTATTTGGCGTCCAGGATAAGCTCGTCGCCGGGGAGGCTAAAGAAAATGTGCCCTAGAGGCAAATAATAAAAAAGTTTATTATACACATTCCATTATTTCATAATAGTTTATTGTCATGCTACAACTATATTAATAAGGAAACATTAATATAGGTGTGATACATAAACAAACTCAAGTCCCTAGTAGACTCTATCCAACTAGTTCATTGGTCAATAGATGGTCAAAGGTTTCCTGACCATGAAGGTTCCTCAACACCTAATTGACAATGGAGCTGTCTCATTATAGAATGAGATAGTGGAAAATGTTCCGCAGATGATTGTTGCAACACGATCATATCACAAAGTCAGAAGTTGCAATTGTTAGATACATAGTGATTTGTTAATCAGACTGTGATACCATATAAAATCATTGTTTCCCGAGGTTACTTTAATAACACTAAAAAATCACTCAGTGAAATGGTGGTCATAAAGGTGTTGTTGAATATCCGGAGGAAATAGTTGAGAAGACTGCGTCAAGAGCAGGATTTGTACATCCATGTGATGTAAGATACTATGGGACCACTCGGATAAGTTATATCATATATGTTTCACAACATGTGATTGGATCACAGAATATCACTTATCGCTATGAGTTTAAAGTAGCATTGTCGGTAACGAGATCGAACTCGGCATGGAGATATCGATGATCAAATCTCGGACAATGTAGGTATCGCAGAGACAAAAGGAACATAACACATAATGTTTTAGGTTCGAAACGATGGAGAATCGTGAGTGTCATAGGGGGCACAAGTGCATTCCAGACTACCTCTATGCTCATTAATGGAGATTATGTCTATGGCATTCCTAAACCGTAGGGACAAACGCTTAAGGGCTTTACGATGCTTGAGATCTTACTGTAAGAGGGAATCCTGAAAGATATAGAAAGAGAGATAAACCAAAAGTGTTCTGGGAGATCCTAAGTTGTTCGAAGAAAGAAAAGAATAAGGAAAATGACTGAAAGGAGTTTCAGATAAATGAGATTTTGAATATGTATTTATTATATGTTAATTATGAATTAATATATTCTAAATAATATTTGAGTTAAGATTTATAAAGTGACTTTTGAAATAACATGTTGGGCCCCCATGTGTTGTTTTGGTAATTAATGAAAATCTTTATGGACTAATGTGTGTATTAAGTTATAATTGTAGGATTTGTCCATTGACATTGCTTGGAGCATGTGTTGGCTTCAAGGTCGATGAAATGCGAAGAAGATATGTTGTGCAAGCTCAAAATGCGCCATTTATAGAATATCTCATGTTTGATGCTTGCCATCCTCGGTAATCATGGATCGATGATGAGGAATCAAGAAAGGCGTTCCACCTTGAGAAGGGAAGATTGTCTACATCGAGCTCAAGTGGAATTCTAAAGGCAAAGGTATAATCTTGATAGGTTTTCCCGTTTGCCAGTCTCATGTTGTGTGAGGGAGACCGGGTTTAGGATAGATAACTGTACTATCAAGAGGGGCTCTCGAATGAGTAACTCGATCACATCGTTCGGAGAGAGCTCAAACCTTTGCATACTTGCATCATCGTATTTGATTGTTATTTTGTCTTATACATGTGAGGATTTAGATCTTGTGTTAATCTCCATAACAAGCTCTTGTTCATCAAAATCGGATCCCTCTTTTATATCTTATTGCGATTTTGATCTATGCGGTTTTTCGGTTTCTCACCAAGTGAGGTATCTCATATTATTATACTTGATACATTCTCACTTGGTGATAACCAATATTTTCACCTTTTATAGGGAAGCTCATGTCGTCCTCTTTCCAACGCAATTGGAATCGGGTCGATCGGAGTTACCAATCAAAAGTTATAGCCGTTTGACTGTTGGTCTTATTTCCTAGGTACCAAAATGCGGTAGTACCGTATTTTAGTACCTAGCGCGGCAGAAAGTTTTGGCAAGTTGCCAAAAGCCACTGCCGGGCTAGGTACCAAAAAGCGATAATACCGCATTTTAGTACCTAGCGCGGCAGAAGGTTTTTGACAAGTTGCCAAAAGCCACTGCCGGGCTAGGTACCAAAAAGCGGTAGTACCGCATTTTAGTACCTAGCGCGGCAGAAGTTTTTTGAATTCATCATTTGGATCTATCCTCCCTTTCTGGACTATGATGATTCTTTGCATGATCTTGTAGAGGTTGTTGTCCTCTTCGAAACGAGCCCAAGATCATCGAAATCGGAGTCCGGATGCAAAAGTTATGGTTGTTTTCGTTCTGTGATGACCAGTAGTACCGGACCAAGATCCGGTAGTACCGGGGTCCGGTAGTACCGCATTTTGGTACAGGGGAGCACAGAGAAAAATGTGTTTGATGCCCCAGGAACCCTAGGGAATGTACGATAGTGCCGGGAAAGTCCGGTAGTACCGGGAAAAAGTCCGATAGTACTGGGAATCGTGTTTTGGGGCTACAACGGTTGGATTTTGGAGGGACCTATATAAGGGACCTTCTTCCCCAATGGTTCCCTAACCCATCTTGCAAGTTTTCCCCTCCATTGTTGACCTTCTTGAGCTTGCTTCCTCTCAATCCCTCCTATGATTCTTGCATATTCTTGAGGGATTTGAAAGAGGAGATCTAGATCTACAATCCCACTAATAAATCTCTCCTCTAAGTGAGGGGAACATATTGGGATCTAGCTCTTGGAGTCTTTTGTGTATTTCCTCCATTGTTCTTCCTCTCTTATTCCCCCATAAGCTTTTGTATCTTTGGTGGAATTTGGGAGAGAAGTATTTGAGCACTTCTTGTGTCCTTGCCATTGCATTTGGTGCATCGGTTTGTCTTCTCCTTGGAGGATTTGGTTTGAGTTACTCATTGGAGCTTGTCCCTCTTGGGTTCTTGGAACCCTAGATGGTTTTGTGGCCTTGGTGGCGTTTGTTGGGAGCCTCCAATTAAGTTGTGGAGAAGTGCCCAACCTTGTGAGAGGTTCCGGTTGCCACCGACAAGTGCACCGATAGTGGAAGTGTGGATCGATCCCGTTGGGGTAATATTCACTAGAGAATAAGGGAGGCCTTTTGTGGCGTTGGTGGTTTGATACCACCCCCTCTCCAAACGAGACGTACTCCATGTTGGGAGGAAATCGGTAAAATATCGTTGTCCTCGCGTGCCTCGGTTATCTCTATACCCGAGCTCTTTACTTATACACTTTACATTGTGATATACTTCATGCTTCAAGTAATCTATATCTTGCTATCACATTGTTGCTTAGGTGAACCCTAGTTGTTCTAGGTTGTGCTTGACAAAGTAAACGCTAGTTTTATTCCGCCTTTGTTGAGTCACTCTAGTAAAAGTTTTAATCGCCTATCCCCCCCTCTAGGCGACATCAGTATCCTTTCAACTTTCTTATTAGGTCAAATCCCTAGAGTGATTTGACTAAAAGGAGTCACAGCGAAATAGTCAAAACAAATAGCAAAAACGAGCTGTTTCTAAAACAGCCTGCATGGGTGGTTTTTATTAACCGTCGCACGGGTGCAGCAGGTAGACAAAGCCGACCAGGCCCCTGCGGGCCGCGGCTATCGGGCAACCCACACGGGTAGGCTATCACCCAGCCCACCTGGGGCGTGGGGCTAGGCGCAGGGCGCCAGTGGGTCGACACGCGCCTGGCCAGCCTAGCCGGGTCGCCGCTGCCTACTACTAGGGCGCGAGGTGGGCCGCACCAGCACGGGAAATAGATGGGGCGAGATGGACCTTGCAAGGCCCACCCGGCCAGCTCCTCTATTTTCTATTGTTTGTATTTTGCTGTTTGCTGTTTTTGGGCTAGAATTTGGCCCATTCGGATGGACGAAAATTCCTGGTATTTCTTTTACCTTTAGTCCCACATGGGGCACCTAAGAGGGAGGACACCCCTCCCTTAGCCTATATAAGGAGGTACCTATGGGTGGGATTAAATACAAAATAGTCTGAGATATTCCCTTTGGTTGGAATATTCCCCTCTCTCTCTTATTGCCTCTGCTAGTGCGCCATCCCAAGTCTGGATTGTGTAGGCAAGGCGTTCTCTTCTGCAAAATGCCATTGCACTGTCGTGATTCCAGCCAAGAGTTCTACTTCCGCAACCTTGGCGGGATCCGAGGCCAAGAGTCGTCATCTTGCACCGTATGCCTGTGGTAAATCGGTGGGGCTATTGGAGCTTCCGGACCATCGTGCGAGGACCAGGACAAGGGTGACTTGCGAGGAGCTTCGCGACCTTGAGGTCGGACGGGTACGACTACATCATCCACGCTTCTGCATGAGCGTAACGCTTTCTCGATCTTCAAGGGTACGTTACTGCTATCTCTCTCTGTTACTGCATTACTAGTAGATATATCTTGGACATTCGGTGACATGGATATGCCCTACGGGTACCCGATGTTAGCCTACCTAGTCCAGCTCAACAGAAGGCCCACTCGACGACCTACCAGGGTCCATGACGCCTATGATGGTTCGGCTGCTATGAAGCCCATATGGACACGGACTCCCAAACGCACAAGACAAGAAAAGCTCAAGACTAGAGTTTGAATACAACTTGTAACCCACTCGTATTGGCACCCGAGACCTAGCCTCCCCATATATAAAGGCTAGGAGGGTCCAACGAGGAGGGCACGATCTACACACGCCATAACCCCCCGACAGACTAGACCACAATAGATCTACAGATCTAGATATCGACTCATACTTTCGCATACGCACCCCACGCCAGATCGAATCCGCACACCCCTGTAACCTTCGGTTCCGCCGTAATCAAGAGCAGACAAGCAGGAGTAGGGTTTTCCCTCCGGGGGTCTGAACCTGGGTAAATCTCGTGTCCCCTGGTTGCTTGTCTGTTAACCGTTCCACGATCTCCAGCATCCCCATCTTCTCCAAAACCCAAGTCCATAACAATGGGCATTGACGAGTCGAAACCTCGTCAATTGGCGCCGACCGTGGGGATTGGGGACGCTGATTGTGCGATCGTGACGGTCCCATCACCAGCAATCTACGATTTGCCAGTTTCCGAGAAACAGATCTACTGCGACTCCCACGCGTCATCGTCCAGAATGGATCCCTCATCATCAACAACAATCAGATTGCATCTGAAAAATCGACTCGCCAGCGATCAAGCATGGCTGAACAGCATAGACGAAAAGATATCTGTCAGCCCGAACCTGAAGCGCGGGTGACCAGGATATCCTCGCGAAACGTGTCCCTTCGCTGCTCTTTCACGTGAAGGCAATAAAGTGCATGATTCGCTTGGCATGATACTCAAAAATTAAATCCCATGGAGCTGCCCTATGCGCACAGGGGCATTAGCTGTTTCAATCACCACATCATGCAGGTGCGGGGTGGATCTTACATGTCCCAAGTTAAAGAAAAAGGGAAGGAGATTTTCCGTACGTCATTGAAGCAAAGGAAAAGAAAAAGATACTTCGATGGCGATCAGAAATAAAATATATCGGTGCAAACGGATACGGAAACCATGAAGACGATCAGTTTCACCATGTTGAATTCGCGTCTGCAGCGTCGACTCCTCCATACAAAAATCCGACGATCCGCTTCAGTTTTCGACTGACTCAACTATGGACTTCGCGTGCCGTGCGACTCGCCGTCTATCATGGTCAGCAAAGTTGTTTCTTTATTTCTATTTGCCCTTTAGTTAATAATTTCCGAAGCAAAGATATCCGCGGGGGCCGGATCGTTCGTCCTATTCTGCTATTCAGGACCAAGAGGTACTGGATTCTCTTTCGGATAGGCCCTGATTGCCCCAGTGGATAAATAAGGAATACAGAAACAAAAACAGCGAACGCTGGCGGCATGCTTAACACATGCAAGTCGCGTTGCCGCATCAACTCCAATCCGCCACATCGACTATGTCTGCCATGTAACCCGCTACCGCGTCAACTTCTCCACGACAACCAACAAAGCTAAGTTTCCCTCTACTTAGAGATGATTTCTTTTTAACTCGCACTCGAAACACTCGGGGGCTGCGCCCTCTTCGAGTAATCTAATGTGCCATCGGCTCCACGCACTCGAGCACCTGAACGCGACAACCCGAGTAGCTGATTCTGCCTGACCGTCGAATTCTTGAACTCCGAGTGTCTCGGCAAGGTACTGAGACTAAGGGTAATCAGGTTAACGAAAAGGCCTAGCATACAGTGCAACAGTGTCGACTCGATCGGCGCCAGAATCTTACTATACAAGCCGACATGCTAATATTATTTACAAGATACAAGTACTTCATAATTCTTAATGTTTTCTGCAGCTTACAATGACGTCGACTGCGCCGATCTATTCTATCGGGTCCTCCAACGGAGTCGACCAGCGCCAGTCACGTCAACAGACGCTAAGACCCGAGTCGAAGCATTCCTCGGATGACCACATCAATCATCGACAAAAGCGGCGCTGGCCACGCACCCGATAGAAGAAACGGCGTTGACTTCATCCGTAACGTCGAGTCCCTCCGGCTATAATGCCGCATAACTCCGCTACGTTGATTCATGGCTTCTTATGTGTGAGACGCTGACTCGGAGCACTTCCGGGTCAGTGGTTTCTCCTCGCATGAGTCTCCACTCGAGTCTGCGGCTCGACTAGACACTCGGGGGCTACTCCTATCAGGAGGGCTGGTCGCGCACCCGATGTACTTCCGGGTCAGCGGTACGCCCACGACATTGACGACTACAACTGCATGATACAAGACTCGAGTCTCTGCCCGAGTCTACGACTCCGCCAGACACTCGGGGGCTACTCCAAACTGGAGCGCTGATCGCGCACACACAAGATCTTCGAGTCCTACGCCGAGTCTACGACTCCACTACGGACTCGGGGGCTACTCCCATAGGGAGGATTGATTCAAGCATCCGAAAAAATTGTGTCCTACGGACCCGAAGCAAACAATGGCTGAATTAAAGTCTCTGCTCGAGTCTACGACTCGAACAGACACTCGGGGGCTACTCCCATAGGGAGCGCTGGTCGCGCACCCTATAGTCCATTGTGTTGACTACGTCCACGATGTCGATTCCTTTACAACAGTCGAACAAATTCAGCTGACCCGATAAACTTCCGGGTGAAGTGCTTCGCACTCGACACAACTTTCGACTCCGACATCCAAATACAAGGTTCAAGACAACTAAGTCTCCACCCGAATCTACGTTTCGGATGGAGACTCGGGGGCTACTGACATGGATATGCCCTACGGGTACCCGATGTTAGCCTACCTGGTCCAGCTCAACAGAAGGCCCACTCGACGACTTACCAGGGTCCATGACGCCTATGACGGTTCGGCTGCTATGAAGCCCATATGGACACGGACTCCCAAGCGCACAAGACAAGAAAAGTTCAAGACTAGAGTTTGAATACAACTTGTAACCCACTCGTATTGGCACCCGAGACCTAGCCTCCCCATATATAAAGGCTAGGAGGGTCCAACGAGGAGGGCACGATCTACACACGCCATAACCCCCCGATAGACTAGACCACAATAGATCTACAGATCTAGATATCGACTCATACTTTCGCATACGCACCTCACGCCAGATCGAATCTGCGCACCCCTGTAACCTTCGGTTCCGCCGTAATCAAGAGCAGACAAGCAGGAGTAGGGTTTTCCCTCCGGGGGCCTGAACCTGGGTAAATCTCATGTCCCCTGGTTGCTTGTCTGTTAACCGTTCCACGATCTCCAGCATCCCCATCTTCTCCAAAACCCAAGTCCATAACAATGGGCATTGACGAGTCAAAACCTCGTCATTCGGGGTTTCTTCCGCTTAGCATAATTTTTTTGATTTTCTGCACCAAACCCCAACAGAGGTGGCAGGAGACCTTTGACGGGATCCAGCGTGTCCGCTCAAGACAATCTAGCTCCGCCAGAGTGGCCTTGGATCCTTGCCAAGATCCACGCTCGAAGACGGGCGCCTCTTCTTCATGCTCGTCGACAGTGACCATCCCGTGCGAGCTCATCATCGATTCCTCCTCTAAAGAACTGCTAGATACGACAGCGATAGGCCTAGATTGGCATGGCCCGTGGCTACAATGAAGAAACCCCCAAACCCCAACATAGGCGGCAGGAGACCTCCGGGGGGGATCTGGCGCGTCCGCTCAAGCCAATCTAGCTCCGCCAGAGTGGCCTTGGATCCTTGCCAAGATCCACGCTCGAAGACGGGCGCCTCTTCTTCGTGCTCGTTGACAGTGACCATCCCGTGCGAGCTCATCATCGATTCATCCTCTAAAGAACTGCTAGCTATGGCAGCGAGAGGCCTAGATTGACACAACCACGTGGCTACATCGAAGAAATGACGAAGGATGGATACTCGTGCAGCGGTGGTGGCCTGAGGAAAGAAGGAGCGCAGTGCAGTCGCGGAAGCAGAGAACATCAATGGAGGTGGCGCGAGGAAGACGAAAGAAGTGGGAGCGGGGAAAAGTGAATAAGGGTCCCCCCCCCCCCCGCACCCCTATTTAACTACGCCGCGCAAGGCTGGTAGTGGGATCGGTTGTGCGCAACCCTACTACCCTTTTGCGCGTGTATTCCACGGAGGCCAATCGTGGGATTGTGTCACACGAGAATTTACACCGCATGGAGATGAAGCGGCACATCTTGGCCCTTGTGGTAAATAAGGAGGCACGACAGGATTTGACCGATCGCGGTGATAAACGTCTGCGCGTAGCAGTAAATGATGTCATGGCCCAAAAAATGATGCAAGACCAAATGATTGTTATCCACGTAGGATACGATAAAGCTTACGAACAAAGAAAATATCCAAGTAAAATAACCCGGATAGAACGAGATGACTCAGCAGACGAGATACATCTCCGACAAAGCCAAAAAGAGTCAGATCAAATATGGAAGCACAAATAATGCAGCCAAAGTATGCATCGGAGTTGGCCGACAAATGAGTATGACGGCAAGACAGGACAAAGATCCGGATAAGTTGAACTTGTTGTGGCCTTTCTAGCTAAAGCTGCTACGACCGCACCAGCTTTGGGAACTAATATTGGGGGTATGACCCTAGGTAGGGTCAAGCTATGGTAAAAGGGAAATGCCCACCGAGGTACTGATCAAGCCAAGGAATGATCCGGCCGAGGTATATAAGGATCGGCCGAATAAAGGCCGGGTTACCCTAAGTACAACAACAACCATATGACTCGGCCACCATATAAAGAATGTCGGCATGATGTCTAGAAAGCTTTATGTTTGCAGGTACAGACTTGGCCGAGTCAGAAGAGATGAGGCCGAGTCAGGATTTGGCTTGCTCTGGAGGGAGAGAGTGAGCCCCAAGGTCAACACTTTCCTATGTCTCCCCCTCAGGATTCCAAGGAGAGACAAGCGCTATAGACAAGAGCCAGAGGGACAGGTACAGAACAAAGGTCACGAAGGTGATAGTCCCTGTGCCCAATAGTCACATGTCGTGGACTCTGAGCCATTGCCATGCAAAGAAGGGCGATAGGGGAAAGGAGGCCGCCGAGTTACTATTTTGGAAAGAGCATATACTGCAAATATGTTGTCCATCTCATCCCTAATTGTTACCTGGCCACCCCTTTATAAGGTGAACCAGAGCCTCAAGGGCAAGGGTTAGATTCATTATGTAGAGGGAAAACCCTAGAGTAGAGAGAGAATCTAGTACATCTTCTTCCTCTCTCTCTGATACAGCTCAAGGAGCAAGTGTACACCATTGTCGATCTAAATAAAATATCTAGAGAGCATCCTTCGTGTGTAGATCGACAACACTATCCCTCCCCGGATTCCACTAGAGCACATTGGCCCCATCTTTAGCCTACCCATGGTATCGGTCGTGCCACCACCACGACAAAAACCAAATATCAACTATTAGCCACCCGTGCCTCTTTATTAATTATATCTACTCCCACATTTAATTAATAAATTATAAGTAGAACCTTGATTATCTCCACCATTAAGCATGTGAAAACCTCCCAACAATTGTGGAACTCGATAACTTGAACCAACACCTGATCAAGAAACTAGGACTCGCAAGGCCAACTATCTACCAAAACAACATGCAATATGAAGTAACCAAGGCAATACAGGCTACAAGGAGTATCAATGGTACGGAAACTAAAGCATCGCAACACGGATAGCAATAGCGAGAAGCAAAGTCATAAAGCAAAAAATAGGTAGCAGGGGGAGAATGCTTGCCTATAGATCATTGCCGAAAATACATATCGAAGAACTTGTCGAAGCTCACAAGATCTTATCGTCCTATCCTGAAAGAAACAAAGCACTAAAAAGGAATAAGCGATGCAACAATTACAACTAATCCGAAAGAACCGACATGACCATTGATATGATGCATGACATGGCATGTTAATGATGCAAACCATGTTGAAAATACGTCGTTTGCATAGCACATTTATGATACAACATTAGTGAGGTATTATCAACAAGAAATAATTATTTTTTTCAGTTTTATTCATCATGTTTTCCTTGCATAGAAAGTTCTGGTTATTTATGTTATCCATGATGCATGCTGCAATTGCAAGTAAGGAATGCATAGTTGGAAAGGGATTATCACGCTGATCGATTTAGACATATTATTTGTTAAATTTCGGTTTACAGAATTAAAGTTATAAATTTAATAAGAAAAGACTATTTAATAATATTAAAACAATTTCGAAATTATAATAGTCAAAAAAATATTTTGGATGGCATATTATTAATCCTTGCATTTTTCTTATCAAGAAACATATATTATTTGCAATAATTGAAATTATTAATAAGAAGGTGGGATTAAACCATTATTAAAGCATTTATCAAATATTAGAAAATATTTATTATTTTGCAATATCTGAGAAAATAAACAAAGGCCGGATTCATATTTAGAATTAAAAACAAACAGGTTTCATGTTTTAAGTTTGGCCATTTCGAATTTATTTGAAAGTTTTGACTTTAGTTGACTGAATTTGAAAAATCCAGGGCCTGAAATTGAAAACAGGGGCTGCGGGCTCGGTCTAGGAAAGATGCAAGGGGTTTTTATAAAACCATCAACGGCTGCTTGGTTTACTGAATTATTGAAGTCTGAAATCGACGGTGAAAAAAACAGCTAGCTCGAACGATGTTCGCCAGACTATTGCGAGTGATTTAGGTCGCAGCTTTGAACCAGACTTGATGCTACGCGTATATGGGAAAAATGATATTAGCTAAGAATCATCTAGATCGGCGGAGACAATCTGGAACGGCAGGAAAACCGACGGGAACAGAGAGGAAAATTCGTGTCCCTGCGCACGCGCTGACAGCGAACAAAATGTTCTATCTTCGGATGATGACTGCGAGTTACTCGGGGCACAAAATCTACCATGGTTTGTTGCAGAGGCTATCTGGTACATAGTATAAGATCTGAACACAAAGAATATCGCCTGATATCATCTGTAGAGAGCGCCAGATCGTCAGGAACAAGAGCTGCAACGAAACGTCCAGACTGAATTTTCTGTCAGACAACACAGCGAGGTCGGGTGAACTTTCAGAGGATTCCTACGCGAAGCTGGACGTGTTCTCTACGCCTGCGTATGCTGGGTGGCGCCGGATGAGTACGGAGGAGGCTGGGGGATCGACGGGAGCAGAGGTCTGCGCGGCTGTTGCTGCTGCGGTCGCCCACACGCGCCGCCATAATCCCCGTCTCCTTCTCCAGCATTGTTCTTGACGTGGCCGCCATTCTCCTGCTCGCTGTGCCACGGATCCGCCGGCGGTCGCAGCTCTCCCCGGGCGTCCACGTCCACGCAACTTCGCGCCCGATGGAGCAACTCCCTTGCCCGTTGCGCTGCTCCTGCCACGGCGACGCTGTCCATCGCGGAACCACCGGTGCTCCAGCTAGCCACCCTTCTCGAAGCCTTCGCTCGCGGCGCCACCGACGGGCCGCCTCAAATGCTTGCCCCGCCGGCCGTGCTCAATCTACTTGTTTTCTTGCCTACTCTCTTGTTGTCAGCACATCACGGGTGAACTGGACTGCATGTGATGCTCTGTTCGGTGGACTTTGCTGGAGCGCGCCGGAGAAGAAAGAAGGCGTTGTTTTCTTCTGTTCTTGATGATGACGACGACGTCTGTATCAAGTATCAAGTATCAAGTATCAAGTATCAAGTATCAACGAACTACTACTGGAGTTTGGATTCGCTGCTGTAAGCCTGTAACCTGAAACTGCTCTGTCTCAATGAACTACAACTACAATATAGGACTTTGGTAATTGGGGAATAGACGATATGCTTTGAGATTCGTTTTTTTGCCAGGTGTCCAACGTACAACTTGGTCCAGCCCTCGGAGCGTAGGACCCAGGGTCTCCTAGGATTTTCTTCCTTTCCGTGCGCGATACATAGAGTCTCGAGATTATAACGAACCACTATCCTAATTAATCACCTCCTCACTCCCGTGCTTGCCCGCCGCCGCCGCCTCCTACGGAGGCTAGCCATGGTCATCTCCCACTCCCACTCGCAGCCTCTTCTCTGCCATCGCGCCGACAATCACAATGACCGCGATCCGCTCCCCGGCGGCGCCCAGCGCAGCAGCGACGGCTCGCTGCGGCTCAGCGGCGGCAGAGCGCCAAGGGCACGCTCCTACGATGACATGGTTGCGTCCTCGATCCGATGTGGCAGCAGCGATGGCGTCGACATCTACCTCGAGCGCCGCCAGACTGGATCGGGCTACGTGAGCTTCGAGGACGTGATCGTCTCCAAGGAGTTCCGCGTGGGCAGTGACCGGCCACAAGAGGCGGGGATCAGCGACCCGCTCCTGAGGACGTCGTCGCGGCGGTACTCGTGTGAGGCGCAGCCGCGCCAAAACCGACGCCGGTCACCTGGGCCGCTGGGAACACGCCGCGGCAGCGCCATGCATCGGTTTATCAAGAAGTACGTCGCCCCTTGCGTGTCCCTAATCTTCGGCTGTATACCAGGTGTGGAGGCGCATTGATTAATCCTCCGGCATCATCCATTGTTCAATGAAACTCTCGTGCTAGAATTGATTTAGTTAGCTCCTCCAAACGGTTGTATATTCTAGTGGAATTGTTGAGATAATTTCTCAGTCAAGATCCCGGCCGGTTTGTTAGAGAGGTTAGTTCGAGATAGACTCTTTGTCGCACATATCCCCTCTTTGTCTCATTTAGTTATATCATGTATCCACATATTGTTTTTCTTCCAATGTGCATGTAGTACTTGATTTCTAGTCTTTTCTTGGGGTCGTTTCTGCTTGCTGCGCCCCTTTGATCGCTTGTTGGGGACATATATAGTCGTCGTCAACGAAGCTTGGCCTCTCCGCTCAATCCCCTTAGAACGAGAAGAATCTCTGAATCAACACAAATAGAATCGCCAAATGTAACACCTGATATACATAAACTACCTTGCTTTGGATGTTCAACACTTGTTGCCTGGCAATTGGTCTACAAGCGAAAAGATAAAGGGAAACTGGACATAATTGATTTGAATGTTTAGAACAACTATATTCTCTTGAAATTTCTAAATAAACTATTCAGTAAATCTGAAACACCTTGGGTGTAACTGTTTTGGGATCATATTACCATAATGTTCTACCACCAGCTAAGGTACATACTATTCTTTCAGATGGAGTGGAGGGATTATGTTAAGCTAATACTGAAGTTAAAGCTTTAGCCTCCTGTAAAATCCACAATGGGAATACAGTTCTTCTATGGAAGGACAACTCGCACATTGAGAATCCTTAGTTAATATATTCACATTTGGCCTCTTTTAGCAAATTCTGGATATATCTTTCGGTATGGATAAGCATCAAATTATTCCTCAAGAGCTATTCCATCTGCCCCTATCACATGCTGCTTTTGATGAATTTCAACAGTTCTGTGTACTTTTACATGATACTGATCTTTCTGCAGAAACTGATCAATGGATATACCCATGGGGGAAAGGATTCTCAGTATCTAAATATTTTTTGATGCATGAAAATCATCCAATGTCACTGCCTCCATCTTTCTAATAGTTATGGAAATCATGTTGTCAACAAAAACACATGGTCTTCTTTTGGTTGTTACTTCAAGATAGATTGAACACCCGAGATCTCTTACAACGAAAGCGTCTATTAGTTGAAGATTATATTTGCATTCCGTGTGATAACAGTGTGTTGGAGACAAGAGATCATCTCTTCTTCTGTTGCCCTTTTGCTAAATCATGTTGGTAGTATCTTTGTCCTTCTTTCAGTGTACAACATGGACATAATCATCTAGACTGGATCTCCCAGTTAAACTCACTAATCGAAGCCTTTCTTTATGGAAATCATTACTCTTGGATCATGGTCCATTTGGATAATGCCTGGAATTTTCGGGGGTTAGAGCTAAATCTTTACATATGCAAGATGCTGAACACTCTTCAAAACTGAATTGAGATGGCTGAAAACAGAGCAATAAAAAAGAAATACAGCGTCTTCCCAACCTGGGTAGATAGTTCTATTTGAACTCTTTCTCTTTGTTTGTTTTATTTTTTGTGTTTTAAATTTTGTACAAGCAATGTACATTTGTAATATGTTAAAAAATCAATAAAAATACATAGTAGAGTCCTATTTTTTCCATAAAACAAACCATACATAAAAGAATGTGATGCCTACTCAATCAGCATACCCGCTAAAAATCTGAGTTAGTTTGATGGAAAACGACACTAACACACTAATCACATTAGAGAAAACAAAATTACACCAAATTATATACTTTGTGATAATCATCCTGACAATCGAGGTACCTGGAAACCTATCACCTAAATATCCACAATCAATCCACTCTTGTAGTGTCCAACTTCTTTTTTATACTCCAATTAGTTTCCTAATCTGCATTTCTATGCACATCATACTTCTCTGCACTTCTATCTTCCTAGGACAACTCCTAGTCCGCTAGTAGTCCCAAGCGTGAGGTCGTTTCTGCCTGCCGCGCCCCTCTGCTCACCCATCAGGGCTGAATATAATAGATTTGAATGTTTAGAACAACTATCTTCTCTTCAAATTTCTAAAGAAAATCTTCAGTAAATCTAAAACACCTTGGGTGCAACTGATTTGGGAGTCATATTACGATGATGTTCTACCACCAGCTAAGATAACATACTATTCTTTCCGGTGGAGTGGAGGGATTGTGTTAAGCTAATACCTAAATTTAAAGCTTTAGCCTCCTGTAAAATCCACAATAGGAATACAGTTCTTCTATGGAAGGACAACTGGCACATTGAGAATCCTTAGTTAATATATCCTCATTTGGCCTCTTCGAGCAAATTCTAGATATATTCTTCAGTACGGCTAAGCATCAAATTATTCCTCAAGAGCTATTTCATCTGCCACTCTCACAGGATGCTTTTCATGAATTTCAACAGTTATGTGTACTTTTACATGATACTGATCTTTCTCTAGAAACTGATCAATGGATATACCCATGGGGGAAAGGATTCTCTGTATCTAAATCTTTTTTTTCATGCATGAAAAGCATCCAATGTCATTGCCTCCATCTTTCTAATAGTTATGAAAATCATGTTGTCAACAAAAGCACATGGTCTTATTTTGGTTGTTACTTCAAGATAGATTGAACTCCCGAGATCTCTTACAACGGAAGCATCTATTAGTTGAAGATTATACTTGCATTCAGTGTGATAACAATGTGCTGGAGACAAGAACTCATCTCTTCTTCCGTTGCCCTTTTGCTAAATCATGTTGGCAATATCTTTGTCCTTCTTTCAGTGTACAGCGTGGACATAATCATCTAGAATGCATCTCCCAGTTAAACTCACTAATCGCTAAGCCTTTATTTATGGAAATCATTACTCTTGGATCATGGTCCATCTGGATGACTCCAAATGCATTGACTTTTCGGGGGTTAGAGCTAAATCTTTACAGATGCAAGATGCTGAACACTCTTCAAAACTGAATTGAGATGGCTAAAAATAGAGCAATAAAGAAGAAATACGGCCTCTTCCTAACCTGGGTAGATAGTTTTATTTGAACTCTTTCTCTTTGTTTGTTTTATTTTTTGTGTTTTTAAATTTTGTACAAGCCATGTACATTTGTAATATATTAAAAATCAATAAAAATACGTAATAGAGTCCTATGTTTTTCGTAAAACAAACCATACATAAAATAATGCGATGTCTATTTAATCAGCATACCCGCTAAAAATTTGAGTTAGTTTGATGGAAAACGACACTAACACACTAATCACATTGGAGAAAACAAAATTTCACCAAATTATATACTTTGTGATAATCATCCTGACAATCGAGGTACCTGGAAACCTATCACCTAAATATCCATAATCAATCCACTCTTGTAGTGTCTAACTTGTTTTTTATGCTCCAATTATTTTCCTAATCTGCATTTCTATGCAAATCATACTTATCTGCACTTCTATCCTCCTAGGACGACTCCTAGTCCGCTAGTAATCCCAACCTTGAGGTCGTTTCTACCTGTCATGCCCCTCTGATCGCCCATCAGGGACATATATAGTCGTCGTGAACAAAGCTTGGCCTCTCCGCTCAATCCCCTCGGAACAAGAAGAACCTCTGAATCAGCACAAATAGAATCGCCAAATGTAATACCTGGATACATAACTAACTTGACTTGAATGTTCAACACTTGTTGCCTCACAATTGGTCTACAAGTGAAAATATAAAGGGGGGACTGGACATAATTGATTTGAATGTTCAGAACAACTATCTTCTCTTGAAATTTCTAAAGAAATTCTTTAGTAAATCTAAAATACCTTGGGTGCAACTGATTTGGGAGTCATTTTACGATAATGTTCTACCACCAGCTAAGATAACATACTTATATTTCTTGTGGGGTGAAGGGATTGTGTTAAGATAATACCTGAATTTAAAACTTTAGCCTCCTGTAAAATCCACAATGGGACTACAGTTCTTCTATGGAAGGACAACTGGCACACTGAGAATCTTTAGTTAATATATCCTCATTTGGCCTCTTTCAGCAAATTCTGGATATTGCATTCAGTATGGATAAGCATCAAATTATTCCTCAAGAGCTATTCCATCTGCCCCTCTCACATGCTGCTTTTGATGAATTTCAACAATTATGTGTACTTTTACATGATACTAATCTTTCTGCAGAAACTGATCAACGGATATACCCATGGGGGAAAGGATTCTCAGTATCTATATCCATTTTTTTCATGCATCAAAAGCATCCAATGTCATTGCCTCCATCTTTCTAATAGTTATGGAAATCATGTTGTCAAGAAAAGCACATGGTCTACTTTTGGTTGTTACTTCAAGATAGATTGAACACCCGAGATCTCTTACAACGGAAGCATCTATTAGTTGATGATTATACTTGCATTCCGTGTGATAATAATGTGCTGGAGACAAGAGATCATCTCTATATCTTCTTCTGTTGCCCTTTTGCTAAATCATGTTGGCAATATATTTTACCTTCTTTCAGTGTACGGCATGGAAAAAATCATCTAGACTGCATCTCCCAGTTAAACTCACTAATCACTAAGCCTTTATTTATGGAAATCATTACTCTTGGATCATGGTCCATCTGGATGACTCCAGATGCCTGGACTTTTTAGGGGTTAGAGCTAAATCTTTACAGACGCAAGATGCTAAACACTCTTCAAAACTGAATTGAGATGGTTGAAAACAGAGTAATAAAGAAGAAATATGGCCTCTTCCCAACCTGGGTAGATACTTTTATTTGAACTCTTTATCTTTATTTGATTTATTTTTTGTGTTTTTAAATTTTGTACAAGCCATGTACATTTGTAATATGTTAAAAAATCAATAAAAATACATAGTAGAGTCCTATTTTTTCGTAAAACAAACCATACATAAAAGAATGCGATGCCTACTCAATCAGCATACCCGCTAAAAATCTGAGTTAGTTTGATGGAAAACGACACTAACACACTAATCACTTTAGAGAAAACAAAATTACACCAAATTATATACTTTATGTTAATCAACCTGACAATCGAGGTACCTAGAAACCTATCACCTAAATATCCATAATCAATCCACTCTTATATGGTCCAACTTCTTTTTAAAGTTCCAATTATTTTTCTAAACTGCATTTCTATGCACATCATACTTCTCTGCACTTCTATCCTCTTAGGACGACTCCTAGTCCGCTAGTAATCACAACCGTGAGGTCGTTTATGCCTGTCGCGCCCCTCTGATCGTCCATCAGGGACATATATAGTCATCATGAACAAAGCTTGGCTTGTCCGCTCAATCCCCTTGGAACAAGAAGAACCTCTGAATCAGCACAAATAGAATCGCCAAATGTAATACCTAGATACATAACTACCTTGACTTGAATGTTCAACACTTGTTGCCTCACAATTGGTCTACAAGTGAAAATATAAAGGGGGGACTGGACATAATTGATTTGAATGTTCAGAACAACTATCTTCTCTTGAAATTTCTAAAGAAATTCTTCAGTAAATCTGAAATACCTTGGGTGCAACTTATTTGGGAGTCATTTTACGATAATTTTCTACCACCAACTAAGATAACATACTATTCTTTCTGGTGGAGTGGAGGGATTGTGTTCAGCTAATACCTGAATTTAAAGCTTTAGCCTCCTGTAAAATCCACAATGGGAATACAGTTCTTCTATGGAAGGATACCTGGCACATTGAGAATCCTTAGTTAATATATCCTCATTTGGCCCCTTTCAGCAAATTCTGGATATGTCCTTCAGTATGGCTAAGGATCAAATTATTCCTCAAGAGCTATTCCATCTACCCCTCTCACATGCTACTTTTGATGAATTTCAACAGTTCTGTGTACTTTTACATGATATTGATCTTTCTGCAAAAAATGATCAATGGATATACCCATGGGGGAAAGGATTCTGAGTATCTATATTTATTTTTCATGCATGAAAAGCATCCAATATCATTGCCTCCATCTTTCTAATAGTTATGGAAAACATGTTGTCAACAAAAGCACATGGTCTTCTTTTGGTTGTTACTTAAAGATACATTGAACACCCGAGATCTCTTACAACGGAAGCATCTATTAATTGAAGATTATACTTGCATTCCGTGTGATAACAATGTGCTTGAGACAAGAGATCATCTCAATCTCTTCTTCCGTTGCCATTTTGCTAAATCATGTTGGCAATATCTTTGTCCTTCTTTTAGTGTACAACGTAGACATAATCATCTAGACTGCATCTCCCAGTTAAACTCACTAATCGCTAAGCCTTTCTTTATGAAAATCATTACTCTTGGATCATGGTGTATCTCGATGACTCCAAATGCCTGGACTTTTTGGGGGCTAGAGCTAAATCTTTATAGATGCAAGATGTCGAACACTCTTCAAAACTGAATTGAGATGGCTGAAAACAGAGCAATAAAGAAGAAATACGGCCTCTTCCCAACCTGGGTAGATAGTTTTATTTGAACTCTTTCTCTTTGTTTGTTTTATTTTGTGTGTTTTTAAATTTTATACAAGCCATGTACATTTGTAATATGTTAAAAAATCAATAAAAATACATAGTTAGTCCTATTTTTTTGTAAAACAAACCATACATAAAAGAATGTGATGCCTACTCAATCAGCATACCCACTAAAAATTTGAGTTAGTTTGATGGAAAACAACACTAACAAACTAATCACATTAGAGAAATCAAAATTACACCAAATTATATACTTTGTGATAATCAGCTTGACAATCGATGTACCTAGAATCCTATCACCTAAATATCCACAATCAATCCACTCTTGTAGTGTCCAACTTCTTTTTTATGCTCCAATTATTTTCCTAATATGCATTTATATGCACATCATACTTCTCTGCACTTCCATCCTCCAAGGACGACTCCTATTCCGCTAGTAATCACAACCGTAAGGTCATTTCTGCCTGCCGCGCCCCTTTGATCGCCTATCAGGGACATATATAGTCGACGTGAACAAAGCTTGGCCTCTCCGCTCAATCCCCTCGGAACAAGAAGAACCTCTGAATCGGCACAAATAGAATTGCCAAATGTAATACCTGGATACATAACTACCTTGACTTGAATGTTCATCACTAGTTGCCTGACAATTGGTCTAGAAGTGAAAAGATAAAGGGGACTGGACATAATTGATTTGAATGTTCAGAACAACTATCTTCTCTTGAAATTTCTAAAGAAATTCTTCAGTAAATCTAAAACAACTTGGGTGCAAATGATTTGGGAGTCATATTACGATAATGTTCTACCAGCAGCTAAGATAACATACTATTCTCTCTGGTGGAGTGGAGGGATTGTGATAATCTAATACCTGAATTTAAAGCTTTAGCCTCCTGTAAAATCCACAATGGGAATACAGTTCTTCTATGGAAGGACAACTGGCACACTGAGAATCCTTAGTTAATATATCCTCATTTGCCCTCTTTTAGCAAATTCTGGATATATCCTTTAGTATGGCTAAGCATCAAATTATTCCTCAAGAGCTATTCCATCTGCCCCTCTCACAGGCTGCTTTTGATGAATTTCAACAGTTCTGTGTACTTTTACATGATACTGATCTTTCTGCAGAAACTGATCAATGGATATACCCATGGGGGAAAGGATTTTCAGTATCTAAATATTTTTTTTTCATGCATGAAAAGCATACAATGTTATTGCCTCCATCTTTCTAATAGTTATGGAAATAATTTTGTCAACAAAAACACATGGTCTTCTTTTGGTTGTTACTTCAAGATAGATTGTACACTCGAGATCTCTTACAACGAAAGCATCTATTAGTTGAAGATTATACTTGCATTCCATGTGATAACAATGTGCTGGACACAAGAGATCATCTCTTCTTCCGTTGCCCTTTTTCTAAATCATGTTGGCAATATCTTTGTTCTTCTTTCAGTGTACACCGTGGACATAATCATCTAGACTGCATCTCCCAATTATACTCACTAATCGCTAAGCCTTTATTTATGGAAATCATTACTCTTGGATCATGGTCCAATTGGATGACTCCAAATGCCTGGACTTTTTCGGGGTTAGAGCTAAATCTTTACAGATACAAGATGATGAACACTCTTCAAAACTGAATTGAGATGGTTGAAAACAGAGCAATAGATAAGAAATATGGCCTCTTCCCAACCTGGGTAGATAGTTTTATTTGAACTCTTTTTCTTTGTTTGTTTTACGTTTTGTATTTTTAAATTTTGTACAAGCCATGTACATTTGTAATATGTTAAAAAATTTAATAAAAATACATAGTAGAGTCCTATTTTTTCGTAAAACAAACCATACATAAAATAATGCGATGCCTACTCAATCAGCATACCCGCTAAAAATCTGAGTTAGTTTGATGGAAAACGATACTAACACGCTAATCACATTAGAGAAAACAAAATTGCACCAAATTATATACTTTGTGATAATTAGCCTGACAATCGAGGTACCTGGAAACCTATCACCTAAAAATCCATAATCAATCCACTCTTGTAGTGTCCAACTTCTTTTTTATGCTCCAATTATTTTCCTAATCTGCATTTCTATGCACATCATACTTCTCTGCACTTCTATCCTCCTAGGACGACTCCTAGTCCGCTAGTAATCACAACCATTAGGTAGTTTCTGCCTGTAGAGCCCCTCTGATCGCCCATCAGGGACATATATAGTAGTCGTGAATAAAGCTTGGATTGTCCGCTCAATCCCCTCGGAACAAGAAGAACCTCTGAATCAGCACAAATAGAATCGCCAAATGTAATACCTAGATACATAACTACCTTGACTTGAATGTTCAACACTTGTTGCCTCACAATTGGTATACAAGTGAAAATATAATGGGGGGACTGGACATAATTGATTTGAATGTTCAGAACAACCATCTTCTCTTGAAATTTCTAAATAAATTCTTCAGTAAATCTAAAATACCTTGGGTGCAACTGATTTGGGAGTCATTTTACGATAATGTTCTACCACCAGCTAAGATAACATACTATTCTTTCTGGTGGAGTGGAGGGATTGTGTTAAGTTAATACCTAATTTAAAGATTTAGCCTCCTGTAAATCCACAATGGGAATACAGTTCTTCTATGGAAGGACAACTGGCACATTGAGAATCCTTAGTTAATATATCCTCATTTGGCCTCTTTCAGCACATTCTGGATATGTCCTTCAGTATGGCTAAGCATCAAATTATTCCTCAAGAGCTATTCCATCTGCCCCTCTCACATGCTTCTTTTGATGAATTTCAACAATTCTATGTACTTTTACATGATATTGATCTTTCTGCAGAAACTGATCAATGGATATACCCATGGGGGAAAGGATTCTCAGTATCTATATTTTTTTCATGCATGAAAATCATCCAATGTCATTGCCTCCATCTTTCTAATAGTTATGGAAATCATGTTGTCAACAAAAGCACATGGTCTTCTTTTGGTTGTTACTTCAAGATAGATTGAACACCCGAGATCTCTTACAACGGAAGAATCTATTAGATGAATATTATACTTGCATTCCGTGTGATAACAATGTGCTGGAGACAAGAGATCGTCTCTATCTCTTCTTCCGTTGCCCTTTTGCTAAATCATGTTGGCAATATCTTTGTCCTTCTTTCAGTGTACAACATAGACATAATCATCTAGACTGCATCTCCCAGTTAACTCACTAATCGCTAAGCCTTTCTTTATGGAAATCATTACTCTTGGATCATGGTCTATCTGGATGACTCCAAATGCCTGGACTTTTGGGGGGTTAGAGCTAAATCTTTACAAATACAAGATTCTAAACACTCTTCAAAACTGAATTGAGATGGCTGAAAACAGAGCAATAAAGAAGAAATCCAGCCTCTTCCCAACCTGGGTAGATAGTTTTATTTGAACTCTTTCTCTTTGTTTGTTTTATTTTTTGTGTTTTTGAATTTTATACAAGCCATGTACATTTGTAATATGTTAAAAAATCAATAAAATACTTAGTAGAGTCCTATTTTTTTGTAAAACAAACTATACATAAAAGAATGTGATGCCTACTCAATCAGCATACCCACTAAAAATTTGAGTTAGTTTGATGGAAAATAACACTAACACACTAATCACATTATACAAAACAAAATTACACAAAATTATATACTTTATGATAATTAGCCTGACAATCGATGTACCTGGAAACCTATCACCTAAATATCCACAATCAATCCACTCTTGTAGTGTCCAACTTCTTTTTTATACTCCAATTATTTTCTTAATCTGCATTTCTATTCACATCATACTTCTCTACACTTCTATCCTCCAAGGAAGACTCCTATTCCGCTAGTAATCACAACTGCGAGGTCATTTCTGCCTGCCGCACCCCTCTGATCGCCCATCAGGGACATATATAGTCGTCATGAACAAAGCTTGGCCTCTCCGCCCAATCCCCTCAGAACAAGAAGAACCTCTGAATCAGCACAAATAGAATCGCCTAATGTAATACCTAGATACATAACTACCTTGACTTGAATGTTGATCACTAGTCGCCTGACAATTGGTCTACAAGTGAAAAGATAAAGGGGGACTGGACATAATTGATTTGAATGTTTAGAACAACTATCTTCTCTTCAAATTTCTACAGAAATTCTTCAGTAAATCTAAAACACCTTGGGTGCAACTGATTTGGGAGTCATATTATGATAATGTTCTACCACCAGCTAAGATAACATACTATTCTTTCTGGTGGAGTGGAGGGATTGTGTTAATCTAATACCCGAATTTAAAGCTTTAGCCTCCTGTAAAATCCACAATGGGAATACAGTTTTTCTATGGAAGGACAACTGGCACATTGAGAATTCGTAGTTAATATATCCTTATTTGCCCTCTTTCAGGAAATTCTGGATATATCCTTAGTATAGCTAAGCATTAAATTATTCCTCAAGAGCTATTCCATCTACCCCTCTCACATGCTGCTTTTGATGAATTTCAATAGTTCTGTGTACTTTTACATGATACTAATCTTTCTGCAGAAACTGATCAATGGATATACCCATGGGGGAAAGGATTCTCAGTATCTATATCCATTTTTTTCATGCATCAAAAGCATCCAATGTCATTGCCTCCATCTTTCTAATAGTTATGGAAATCATGTTGTCAACAAAAGCACATGGTCTTATTTTGGTTGTTACTTCAAGATAGATTGAACACCCGAGATCTCTTACAACAAAAGCATCTATTAGTTGAAGATTATACTTGCATTCCATGTGATAACAATGTGCTGGATACAAGAGATCATCTCTTCTTCCATTGCCCTTTTTCTAAATCATCTTGGCAATATCTTTGTCCTTCTTTCAGTGTACAGTGTGGACATAATCATCTAGACTGCATCTCCCAATTAAACTCACTAATCGTTAAGCCTTTATTTATGGAAATAATTACTCTTGGATCATGGTCCATCTGGATGACTCCTAATGCCTAGACTTTTCGGGGGTTAGAGATAAATCTTTACAATGCAAGATGTTGAACACTCTTCAAAACTGAATTGAGATGGCTGAAAACAGAGCAATAAAGAAAAAATATGGCCTCTTCCCAACCTGGGTAGATAGTTTTATTTGAACTCTTTCTCTTTGTTTGTTTTACGTTTTGTGTTTTTAAATTTTGTATAATCCATGTACATTTGTAATATGTTAAAAAATCAATAAAAATACATAGTAGAGTCCTATTGTTTCGTAAAACAAACCATACATAAAATAATGTGATGCCTACTGAATCAGCATACCCGCTAAAAATCTGAGTTAGTTTGATGGAAAATAACACTAACACACTAATCACAATAGAGAAAACAAAATTACACCAAATTATATACTTTGTGATAATCAGCCTGATAATCGAGGTACCTCGAAACCTATCACATAAATATCCACAATCAATCCACTCTTGTAGTGTCCAACTTCTTTTTTATGCTCCAATTATTTTCCTAATCTTCATGTCTATGCACATCATACTTATCTGCACTTCTATCCTCCTAGGACGACTCTTATTCCGCTAGTAATCACAACCGTGAGGTCATTTCTGCCGCTCGTGCCCCTCTGATCGCCCATCAGGGACATATATAGTCGTCGTGAACAAAGCTTGACTTGTCTGCTCAATCCCCTCAGAACAAGAAGAACCTCTGAATCAGCACAAATAGAATCGCTAAATGTAATACCTGGATACATAAATACCTTGACTTGAATGTTCAACACTTGTTGCCTGACAATTGGTCTACAAGTGAAAAGATATAGGGGGACTGTACATAATTCATTTGAAAGTTCAGAACAACTATATTCTCTTGAAATTTCTATTAGTAAATCTGAAATACCTTGGGTGCAACTGATTTGGGAGTCATATTACGATAATATTCTACCACCAGCTAAGATAACATACTATTCTTTCTGGTGGAGTGGAGGAATTGTGTTAAGCTAATACCTGAATTTAAAGCTTTAGTCTCCTGTAAAATCCACAATGGGAATACAGTTCTTCTATGGAAGGACAACTGGCACATTGAGAATCCTTAGTTAATATATCCTCATTTGGCCTCTTTTAGCAAATTCTGGATATATCCTTCAGTATGGCTAAGCATCAAATTATTCCTCAAGAGCTATTCCATCTGCCCCTCTCACATGCTGCTTTTGATGAATTTCAACAATTATGTGTACTTTTACATGATACTAATCTTTCTGCAGAAACTGATCAACGGATATACCCATGGGGGAAAGGATTCTCAGTATCTATATCCATTTTTTTCATGCATCAAAAGCATCCAATGTCATTGCCTCCATCTTTCTAATAGTTATGGAAATCATGTTGTCAACAAAAGCACATGGTCTTCTTTTGGTTGTTACTTCAAGATAGATTGAACACCCGAGATCTCTTACAACAAAAGCATCTATTAGTTGAAGATTATACTTGCATTCCGTGTGATAACAATGTGCTGGAGACAAGAGGTCATCTCTATCTCTTCTTCCGTTCCCTTTTGCTAAATCATGTGGGCAATATCTTTGTCCTTCTTTCAGTGTACAGTGTGGACATAATCATCTAGACTGCATCTCCCAGTTAAACTCACTAATCGCTAAGCCTTTTTTTATGGAAATCACTACTCTTGGATCATGGTCTATCTGGATGACTCCAAATGCTTGGACTTTTTGGGGGTTAGAGCTAAATCTTTACAGATGCAAGATGTTGAACACTCTTCAAAACTGAATTAACATGGCTGAAAACAGAGCAATAAATAAGAAATACAGCCTCTTCCCAACCTAGGTAGATAGTTTTATTTGAACTCTTTCTCTTTGTTTGTTTTATTTTTTGTGTTTTTAAATTTTGTACAAGCCATGTACATTTGTAATATGTTAAAAAATCAATAAAAATTCATAGTAAAGTCCTTTTTTTGTAAAACAAACCATACTTAAAAGAATGAGATGCCTACTCAATCAGCATACCCGCTAAAAATCTGAGTTAGTTTGATGGAAAACGTCACTAACACACTAATCACATTAGAGAAAACAAAATTGCACCAAATTATATACTTTGCGATAATCATCCTGACAATCGAGGTACCTGGAAACCTATCACCTAAATTTCCACAATCAATCCTTGTAGTGTCCAACTTCTTTTTTATGCTCCAATTATTTTCCTAATCTACATTTCTATGCACATCATACTTCTCTGCACTTCTATCCTCCTAGGACGACTCCTAGTCCGCTAGTAGTCCCAACCGTGAGGTCGTTTCTGCCTGCCGCGCCCCTCTGATCGCCCATCAGGGACATATATAGTCGTCGTGAACAAAGCTTGGTATCTGCGCTCAATCCCCTCGGAACAAGAAGAACCTATGAATCAGCACAAATAGAATCGCCAAATGTAATACCTGGATACATAACTACCTTGACTTGAATGTTCAACACTTGTTGCCTGACAATTGATCTACAAGTGAAAATATAAAGGGGGACTGGACATAATTGATTTGAATGTTCAGAACAACTATCTTCTCTTGAAATTTCTAAAGAAATTCTTCAGTAAATCTGAAAACCCTTGGGTGCAACTAATTTGGGAGTCATATTACGATAATGTTCTACCACCAGCTAACATAACATACTATTCTTTCTGGTGGGGTGGAGGGATTGTGTTAAGCTAATACCTGAATTTAAAACTTTAGCCTCCTGTAAAATCTACAATGGGACTACAGTTCTTCTATGAAAGGACAACTGGCACACTGAGAATCTTCAGTTAATATATCCTCATTTGGCCTCTTTCAGCAAATTCTAGATATTACATTCAGTATTGCTCGGCATCAAATTATTTCTCAAGAGCTATTCCATCTGCCCCTCTCACAGGCTGCTTCTGATAAATTTCAACAGTTATTTGCACTTTTTACATGACACTAATCTTTCTGCAGAAACTGAACAATAGGTATATCCATGGGGGCAAGGATTCTCTGTATCTAAAGCTTATGGTTTTTTCGTGCATGAAAAGTATGCAATGTCATGGCCTCCATCTTTTTAATAGTTATGGAAATCGTGTTGTCAACAAAATCTCATGGTCTTCTTTTGGTTGTTACTTAAAGATAGATTGAACACCAGAGATCTGTTATAACGGAAGCATCTCTGAGTTGAAGATTATACGTGTGTTCCGTGTGATAATAATGTACTGAAGACAAGAGATCACCTCTTCTTCCGTTGCCCTTTTGCTAAATCACGTTGACAACATCTTTGTGCTTCTTTCAGTGTACATCATGGACATAATCATCTAGACTGCATCTCCTAGTTAAAGTCACTAATCTCTAAGCCTTTCTCTATGGAAATCATTACTCTTGGAACATGGTCCATCTGGATGACTCGAAATGCCCAGACTTTTCAGGATTTAGAGCTAAATCTTCACAGATGCAGGACACTCTTTAAAACTGAATTGAGGTGGCTGAAATTCAGCGCAACAAAGAAGAGATACGGCCTGTCCCTAGCCTGGGTAGATAGTTTTATTTGAACTCTCTTTGGTTGTTTGTTTTCTTTTTAACTTTTGTATGACCCTCATGTACATTTGTAATATGTTAAAAAATCAATAAAAATACACAGTCGAGTCTAGTTAAGAAGACTGTCGCCAAAGAAACTCAGTTTCACGTCCCAGCAAAAAAAAAAAAAGGAACTCAGTTTCACGGTGGAGTTCTTCAAACAGATGCCAGCTGAAAAGTTGCAAACGTCTGTACAATGGTCACCCCCGCCACCTGGTTGGGTCAACATCAATCTGGAATAGGGAATGGGGGATGGGGAATTGGGGATGCATCGCACGAGACTAGGATAGCAAGACCATTTTTGCTGGAGCTGGGGCCGATCACTAACGCTGGTGAAGCTGTAGCCACTGAAGCTCAAGCGCTCCTGCAGGCCATCTCCATTGCTGAACATTTGGGCATTGGCGGACCCTTGTTCGTTACGGATTGTCAAGTTTTACAGCAGGCGATTGCTACAAAGGCATATGATGCAGCACCGTTGGGGGCCCTTTTCAGAGAACTGAAAGTTCGTCACCGTCTGAATTTCATTGATGTTTAGCGTCATCTATGAAAGTCGCATTTGTAATAAGCCAGCCCATGTACTGGCGCCACTTTGGTGCGGCTCAGCCGTCAGGTTACCACCAAGTGTCGTTGGAGAACCTTCCTGCACATGTAATGCCATATTCGGTGACATTGCCGGCCAAGTTTAATGGAATGCTAGTGTTCCATCTCAAAAAAAAAAACACTCAGTTGGTTTGATGGAAATCAACACTAACACAGTAATCACATTAGAGAAAAAAATTACACCAAATTATATACTTTGTGATAATCAGACTGACCATCGAGGTGCATGGAAACCTATCACCTAAATATCCACAATCAATCCACTCCTGTCTGTGTCCAGCTTTTTTTTACGCTTCAGTTATTTCCCTACACTGCACTTCTATGCACATCATACATCTCTGCACTTCTATCCTCCTAGGACGACTCCTAGTCCGTTAGTAATCTCCGCCGCGGGGTCGCCGCTGCCTGGCCGCGCCCCTCCGATCGCCGCCCGGGACATATTCGTCGTCAACGAAGATTGGCCTCTCCGCTCGGTCTCGGAACGAGAAGAACCTCTGCATCAGCAACAAACAGAATCGCGACATGTAACATCTGAATATGGTATCTACCAAAGTGACAAACGGGAAGTATATTCAGGGTAAGTACCCTTGTCTTGGAGCCACTGGACGCCTGCGACCGGACGTAGTCGAGCACCCGGAGGAAGACCTCGTATCCCTTATCGGTGAAGTTTCTGAGGTAGAAGACGATGAGGTCTCCGGCGTTGGCCCGCAGATACCGTAGCCTCTCCTCAATATTGGGCTCGTACTGCATCACCAGCGGTCGCACGAAGGTCTCGTACACGATGTCAGTTCCCTGGTCCAACGGGGACAGTCACACACACAATAAGCAAACATTTGTTTTGTTCAGACATGTATCAGTCAGCAGACCACTGCAGTCAGAGTTATGCAGCAAACCCAGTGACCTACCCTTGTCTGGGGGTACCACAGGTAGACGAGGAAGGCGAGCCTGAGTTCATAGTACATCGGTATCCTGTGATCGGAACAAAATGGTCTGTCAGATAGCAGGTATACTTTTTTCTTCTGAAAAAAGAAGCCATGACCTGGGATGATAACCTTGATGTCAGGGCGCCTGCGATTTCATCGAATATGACCAGGAGCACTAGAATGATCCTGCAAGGTTGCTGAAATTGGTCAAGCTGTGTGAGGTCAAGATCTCTAACCAGTTATGTCATGCCACAAAGTCAAACTACATGAGCATTTCAGCAATTATTAGGTGATGCGTTCCCAATTGCTCAAATCGGGCACGGGACGCGTCCTCGATTCTATCGACTACAGCCAATTGCAAGCATCGCGTAAGCAGCAAATCCTAGGAAACCGAGGCAGCTGCTAAAACGAAAGAATGAGGATTGCTCCGAGATAAAGGATTCTGAATCAGTACCAATACTGGCACCAGAACCGGAGCTGATCCGTCCTGCCGGTCCGCTGCTCGACCGCCTTGAAGCACTCCAACGCCGGCATGGCATACCCGAACAGAACCCTGCAGCCCAGAGCGATCAGCGGTGGAGTCGAGCAGGCGGAGGCATGGCGAATTCCACCAGAATTGCCGGCAAAAGAGAGGTCGGAGGAAAACCACCACTTACGTGAGAAATTTCGTCAGTAGCTCGACAGACATCTTGAATTCTCGGGGGGAAGAGGGGAAGGAGGCGAAGATCTAAGCAATCTAGCTACCTAATTTCTTGATGAGTTCTTGGAAACAAGATGCTACTATAGATAAATTGGCCGGCCAGCCCAGGTGATGTGTTTGGTGGACTATGACTTGCTTGCTTGCCTTGCCAAGTTGCTTGCGGACAGGAGAAGACAGGTGGTTAAGCTTCAGCAGCCCCAACCGGCAGGATCTCCTCTGGAAAGGAAATCTGCGGTTTTGCACTTTCAGCTGCGTTTTGTGGTCAATGATGGGTGGGCCATTGGATTGGGCATTTTGGGACGCATCCTGGATAGGAGGATCATGGAAGTATTTGTGAATATACTAGTAGAGGGAAAGGTGATTGGGATTGTTCATAAAGAAAACCTCAATAATGTGGGACTAATTTGGTGCTGTTAGCCTGGTGTGACACAAAACCTACCCAACCAGAAAGTGAGCACAGAAGTATTGGGTCACTACACGGCAATGGTCAGACACTCTGCATGTTTGACTGAAAAACAGGCATGTGTCAAAAACAACATGTTATAAACCAATTTTGCTTTCCCCAGACAAGGAAACTAACCTACACCGAGAATATTGGAGCTTAATTAGTATCTTAATCATGCTTTCCACGTATGTTCATTAGGTTGATTGAAGTAAATGACTTAATTCGTCACACTAGTGTACTTCTAGTATAAGATATCATGTGACGGTAGTATGTCAGAATATCGTTGTTTCACCCACTTATGTAATAACATCTCCTTATCCTTTTTGTGTGGTTTTTGGGCCAAAAATAACCTCTAATGAGAGAGAAGTAAGATTTGGAAAAGTTGCTGTTCGAAACAGATTTCTGTGCTTCACTGTAAAAATTCGTGAAAAATCCTAGTACGTCGGATTGAGCAGAATATCGTTGTTTCGCTCACGTAAGTGATGGCTGATGCAAATGACATTGACGCGTGAACATATATTGATAACACAATATACGCAAATCTAGGTTGGTGACTCGTGGAAACTTGCTTCCACTAATCCTTCTAACGACGGTACTCACTCGGTCCCTTCGATTATCGCAACTCATATTGCGAAAATCTAGAATTCAAATAAACCAAACCAATTAAAACATCGCATGTATGATGAGATATGTGTAAAGGAGATGCCGCATTTTATTCCCCTTTCATTATATAGTGAGAGTGATTGTCAATTTTACAATCTTCCCACTGTCAAGCTTTATGCACTAGCTAACGCAACCAAAAGTCCGAACTGATGGAAAGGGCTAGTGCAATCCATTTATACACTTCAACACCCCCACTCACGTGTGACGGGTAGAAGTCAGCACGTGCAACCGGAAGAGAGCGACGGCGCGCGAAACTCACGTATGACTCAAGAGGTCTATACGTGGACACAGAGGAGTCAACAGCAATTTTAGAATAAATTGCGAAAGTCAGAACTCGAACTCGAGAACTTAGGCTCTGATACCATGTCAAGCTTTATGCACTAGCCAACGCAACCAAAAGTCTGAACTGATAAAAAGGGCTAGTGCAATCCACTTATACACTTTAACACCCTCTCTCACGTGCAGCGCCGGCCCTGAGCCTGTGCAACAAGTGCGCTCGCACAGGCCCCTGGCTGCTGGAGGGCCCCAGCTACATATGAACAGGTACAACCATGCCGTCTGTTTTGCTTAGAATAATAAACTGAATCAAATCAGCCTTGTGACAACACATATGCATGTACTCTACTGAGGCAAAGCATCGACACCTACCCACATGTAAACTGAATCAGCCCACTATCGATACAAAAAAGGACCCAGCGGCGAGCCTATTGAGACCTGAGCACAACAACTCTAGACCAGCCCGTTTAGGGAGAAATATGTTTAATAGTAATTACTCCTAAGTTGATGTTGAAATAACCAAAAACACATCTATTATTTGTGTATAGGGGGGCCATTTTTTCTTCTTGCACCGGGGCCCTAATACGTCAGGGCCGGCCCTGCTCACGTGTGACGGGAAGTCAGCACGTGCAACCGGAAGAGAGCGACGGCGCGCGAAACTCACGTATGACTCAAAAGGCCTATACGTGGACATAGAGGGTTCAACAACAATTTTAGGATAAATTGCGAAAGCCAGGACTTGAACTCGAGACCTTAGACTCTAATACCATGTCAAGCTTCATGCACTAGCCAACGCAACCAAAAGTTCGAACTGATGGAAAGGGCTAGTGCAATCCACTTATACACTTCAACACCCACATTGTACCATAGTTTTTTTAGGAAACAGTGGGAGAGTTTTCCACTATAATTTTTATGATTACAAAAAGTGATACATGTACATCGTGTCCAAAGGAAGACAGAAAATGCTAAAAACTAAAGAAAACTGGAAATTACATTAGGTTACGTCTCCATTCATTGAAACTTTCTTTGTGCTTTCTTTCATTCTGTGGCTAATCATGGCTAACTCATTGTAATATATTGCCTTCCATCCATGAATCATTGTCTTTGATTTTCCAACTTTTTGTTATTTCTTATTATTCAAATGCTCCAAGTTGCAAGGATGATAATTTCCATAGCGAATGGAAGCTTCAACTTGTTCTTCATGTCATTTATTGCTCCCAGGACTGGCAGATTTGTTGATCTTTGTGGGCAGACTATATCCCAACATGCCCTAACAAATGGGCAGTCCTGGAAGAGATGTAATAGTGTTTGATATTCATCACACTCCAATAATAGCACATTTTTAAGATGGCAAATGGAAGCTTTCCTTTGCAACATATATCCTGTGTTCATCCTATTATGAAGTCATAGCCAGAACAAGAGTTATGTTTTTGTTGACAGTTAGTTTTCCGGATCCATGTAAATTGAGGTGGTGCTGCATCAAAACTTGCCAAAACTTTATATGCTTTTGAAGCAGCAAAAACATCAAGAGTTCCAGATATATGACCACCAACAGTTTTTCCAGAGCGTATGAGTTCTAAAGCATTGTTGCATACTCTAGTTGTAAAAATTCTTGATATGCTTGTCCAGAGAGGGGCAAATTGAACATGTCCTCTAGATATTCACGACTGACTACTTGAGAGACTATAATTTGCTATATTTTTTGTGAATGAGTGTAAGTGTGGTAATTTCTGGTGCAGGCATACTTCATTCTATAGATCTGGTCAAAATAGAACACTTCGAGAACTATCAAATTACATGTAGCCATAGGTGTATATTGATCAAGAAGTTGAAGATGGTCCCTCCACCAGAATGATCCTTCCACTCTCTGAACTGGAAATGTATTATTGTTGTAGTAGGAATCCATATAGGATTCACCAAAGGTGTATCAATCTTGTTGAAGAACTTGTGTAGATTTTTCAGCATTAAGGCTTTATTCTTTAAATTTTTAACTCCTAATCCACCTTGCCACCTTTCCACCTTGGTTCTTGGGTTTACACACTACAGACCATGCAAGCGGGGCAAGCCTCTTATTTTGAAAATATAGTTTCCTCCATAAGCAATGTCTATTGTATATCTAGAAAACACATGAAGAAGATTCGAATAGATGATGGGATAGATTTTACCAATTGCAAATTCCCTCCATGTGGTAAAACATTGTACTATAATTATGGTATTTTACGGTTTTACTTCTATTAATTAACCAATTACTCCTTGCTAACAAGGTGGCTGCTTTTTTTGACCCATGGTTCACGACTAAGAAGCCACATGGGTGTTATCTCATGATTTCTTTGGAAGCTCCACCTTACATGTTTATCCCCAAATGCGTGTTTTTATTTGGCATTTGTATAGAAGTATATTCTACATTACATTATGGGATGTTAAACTTCCTTTTTTAATCGATGAACTAAAATTAACTTGAGGTAACTTAAAATTCCTTTATGAAATTTGTTTTGATTCAAGCCAGTGTTTTGTTCCATAATATCTCTTCAAATATAGCATATGTTCGTTCAAGTTTGATTTTCAATCACCCTTCTTCCTCTATAAAATGCCTAAAGATATAAATAATATTTTTAGGTAAAACCTATTTTCAATATCCATCATATTGTGGATGGGCCTTTGGTGCAAAGGCAGGCGTTTCACCTCCTTTTGAAAAAGAAAAAAGGATGGACCTGGCATGCGGGTCACACGTGTGAGAATTTCAGTAACCATAAATTGAGTATTATGCAACCAAATGAAGACTTCACAATTTGGTAGGATCTTTGACACAATGTAACAACTACACGTTAAAGGTGAAATTTACTTGAATCTATCAGCCGATTATCAGAGATTCTAGTGGGACTCATAGATCAGTTACAAGAATGCTTTAGAGTACGCTCTTTGAAAAGGTACAAATTGCACATGTGTCTTATATAAAGTTTATAATGAGAGATTCTATTAACTCAATAGGTGGCTTCAAGATGATACAACCAACAACAATCCATATACGGCTTTTGCATAACAAGATGCACAAAACCTATGAAAACCATACCTTATAGTTCCAAAAAAAAAAATTAAAATACTCTATATGTATCATGTTAAGATGTTATGTACTTCAAATTAATTTCCGTGTCGTACAGAGCAAAAGAAAAGAATGTCTAAACAACATACATAAACGTGCAAAGTCAATCTAGTTTCCTCGGAATGTCCCCCCCCCCCCCCCCCCTTTGTTAAAACATGCCCCCCTTCTAGATATTATTTCGTTTCTTCTTAATGAAAATGCATCTTCCTTCCGTTGCTCTACAAATAACGTGTGCGATAAATTCTATACAGAATTCGTATGTGCATATATTTGAACAAAATTTGCAAGTTTACATATTCTAACAATGACAAAACCAAAAAAAAAAGAATTCGGTGCCTAATCTCAAGGTTTTTTTTTTTGAAGTCTTTGCATAGACCTGTTTAGCTTAGCACGTCCAATAGGCTATTTTTTGGTAACATGAAACCGTCAAACCGCAAGTTGCAACGGGCTCCACTAACTCCTTATGACTTTGTGTGCCTCGAACCTAGAATTAGGTTTTGTTATCTGCTCGTGTCATGTCATGTTGTAACTTGTGCGGTTCCCATGCATTCGGTTCGCACGCCTAGCTTGTCTCGGCGAAGGGAGCAGTGTAAAATTAATCAACTACGAGATTCCAATTAGCCCCATCAGCTCGGGGTGCTAGATGATGGCGTTGACGACGCTGAAACTTTGGCGAGGTTCGTGAATTTAGGAGTTTGGTTAGTCAGAAGTCAGAACTCTTACTGGAATGACATACGTTTGCATGATAAATCAATCAATCGGTCCACGCCGAAACATGTTTTGGCTTCAGAAATCTGAAGAATGGCTCTGTAACTGCTAGTAGAGGCCAACATGAACAGCACTGGCAGGCACACAGGCATGCAGCGATTAATCTCTGGAACTGTAATAATCTGACGGCGCTCTTTATCCTACCACACTGTGCATACCAGCTCTGAGCTACAGGTGAAAAAACAAGCAGACGCGCGCCGATACACCGCCATCATGCGCGCGCGTCAGGAAGCATAGTGGGTTGGTTCGTTACGTTTGGCTTGATGGCTGACGCGCCATGCGGGTCAGCTGCGGCCGTCCAGCCAGCAGCGAGAAGCAATGCGACGCACAGTGCTAATGCGTCCCAATGATGAAGACGCAGAGGGTGTTCAATACGTCTTCAGGTTCTTAAATTCGCTCGTACGTCCGTTTCGTCACACAGTGTTTCCTCTGCAGTTTCATCGTTCACATCTGCAGTTGCAGCTAGCTCGTGGCCCAAGGAATTGGCTTTAGAGGATGGGGTTTTTGTTTTAGGCGACATGATAGGAAGATTTGCTTCAGGTAGTTGTTCGAGCTGTGGCCTGTGGAGAGTAAAACGTGCAGGCAGTCTGACTGAACCATGTTTTTTCTCAGAGAGGGAAGAGCTTGCAAAAATATTTACTATTTCAATCATCAGCCTGATGGCAGTGTAACACACTCTTCAGCACAAGGTCCACAAGGACACAATCGCTCGAGGATGGATCGATGCATTTCGACGGGACCTGCTTGCTTGATAATACTCGTGCTCGTGCGTCCTGTCATCGTCTGAGCTAGTTATAGTTATAGTTATGGACCATGATAAGCAACAACAGATTCACGGGTCCCCTGCCTACACCTTGCTCAATGCAATCAAGGACTGCCCAGCGAGGCTTATTCAAGGGGAACGACCTAACAGCCGCGTGTACTTCTCGTTTAAGATTTGCAAAGATAGAAAATTCCATATCCTATATCACAGTCCGGAGTACGTCCTTGTTTGCTCAACCAACGTCGAAAATGGATAGGAACGTTAGAATCCCATGTTTGGGTTCCAAACTCGTTCCTCCTCATGCAAAAGAAAACGAGACGGCGGACTAGGGTTCCACGTGTTTGTGAGTTGACCCCTCTCCGAGGGTGTGTGTGTGTTGGTCCCGCAGACTTTTTGTTCTCGTCTTTGTTTGGTGTTTTGTGGTTTGTACTAGATCTTATATAAATATTGTTTTATTTATAAAGCTGGGCGCGAGCCTGTTTTGAAAAGACTAGGATTCCACACTAGCCGCCGCTATCTATTACCAAACCTATAACACATATAGACTAAGGTCTGTAAAGTTAGATATTGGTCAACCTGCATCGAAGTTATGGCGGCTATGCCATCGTTGTGCGTGACAAGAATATGGTATACTCATCTCCTCGTCCACGTCATTGGCGGCGATCTCACTGGTGGCACCGAAGGAAGGTGAGGATTCGTCTATTCCATGGGGTGGATCTTCGTCATGTCTATATGTGTTATAGGTTTGGTATTAGAAGTTTCAGATCAATTCAAGGATTTAATAGCCATGATTTCGGCTCTATAGTGTTGGTCCTTAGGTACTTGTGCACGAAGATTTCCGACTATCATCAACAACGGCAGACCAACTCTGGTAAGGAAGCAACAGCGGCGAGTCGGCGTCTTGCTCTAACGGCAATAGTGTTCATTAGGTGGTCCAAGGATATCGATATGATTTTTATTATATTTGGTCTGCTTTGTACTTCCATGTAAACTCATGGAATAGATCACATAAGAGACAAATCTCGCTGTAAGACGAAACTTTTTTAGAATAGTAATACTAAATTGTAGGGATGTTTTTCCTTGAAGAGATTTGTGTCATGTACTAAAGTGAGAGGAAATAGTACACTTTGACAATACTGAAATTCCTAGGATTTTGACTTCTAATATCATGGAAAATGCTTAGAGAGGGCATCTGGGAATGATACATGTGGATTTTCCTCGAAAAGTCCTTTAGTAACAATATATTTTTTTGGAACTTATAATACACTGCCACAAATAGATGATTATTTTGTGTGTTGGGAGGAATAACGATCACTACTCATTTCCCACTTCTCTGTACTAAGGTTCAGTACAATATATGTATATGTTGGATTGGATTCAGATCAACACTGATGTACTGTTTGTGGTGGAAACAATAATAGGCGATTGGGAGTGTGGCAACGACAACGACATGATTGTGGCCGCTGCTGGTATAATGGTCGCTCTATATGCAGACTAGTCCGTCTTTGCTAATAGTCGCTGCCCTCGCCGCCCATTTTGCTGCAGCTGTTTCCGGCGAGGCCCTGCTTGAACCCCCCTTCCCGAGCCCTTTATCCCTGACCAAGCTTCCACCCAGCTCGATGTCGCTGCCTGCAGCGGTGTCTCGCATGCCACCGTCGGTAACCACCTATGCCCTGCCTGAAACGTCCAATTTGCATCACCATTCTATATCATAATTTGCATCTATTCGTTGATATATTTCATATTAAGAGGTGATACTTATGTATTTTCATCTGTTTTTGCATGTTGGATGATTCTTGGAGGATGAACTGCCGGAGGAAGGATTCTGATGGAAAAACGGTGTTTTGATGCAATTTCGCGAAGATCAGAAAAATACCAGAAAAACTACAGAAAATTATATTTTCCTAGAAGACGAAGGATGCCAGAAGGGGAGGCGGAGTTGGTCCACAGGGGTCCCACACCCCCTAGGCGCGGGCCACCCTAGGCCGCACCTACAGGGGGTCTTGCCACCCCGACCCACCTCTGGCTCCGCCCTCTCACCTATATCTTCTCCTCGAAACCCTAAACTCGAGGGAGAGCGACCATAGAAAGATTCCGCACAAGAGAGTATAGGATCTCAGAGTTTAAGGTTGTGGTTAGGTTTTATCTTAATTGCTTTCTTGTAGTTGCGGATGCTTGTAGGGGGTTTAATCACAAGTATGCATTGGTCCAAGTAAGGTCGGTATATTAGCACAGGTTCACCCACACAACACTTATAAAACCAAAGAAGATTAATCAGCTATATGAAACAAAAGCACTTGACAGTATTCTCATGTGTCCTCGAGAACGTTTGGTCCTCATTAGTATTTCCTCCGGCTTGTCCTTTGCTAAGAAAAGATTGGTCCACTTGCTGCAATTATTTGTTGTCTTTATTTACTTGCACTTTATTTTCTTGCTTTATAAAAAAAAACCTAAAAATCCGTTTGCTAAGTATTTACAGAGAACTCTTGAGCCAGTACCACTAGTCAGCACCTTCTGCTCCTTGTTAGGATCGTCACTCCTATTTATCGAAAGTACTACGATACACCCCCTATACTTGTGGGTCATCAAGACTATTTTATGGCGCCGTTGTCGGGGAATGAAGAGCTATTGAAGAGTGGAACTGGTAAAGGAAACTTCTACTATGATTATTTCTTATTATTTTTGTTTGTTACTTTGTTTCTAGTATGCATAACCCACTTGGTTTCCTGTTTGGGAAAACCACTACAACTGTTAGGGTAGTAGATGAACCACCAGCTATTGAGATAGATCCTTTTAAAGATACCTACAAGAATTTTTGATCGTGTTATGGATAATTATTATTTTGGGGATGAAACTATCCATCCTGGTGATCACTTGCTTTTTATCCATGAATTATGCGGGTTGTTTAAGTGCGCAGGTATCACAACTAAACAAGTGAAGAATAAGTTACTCTCTATATCATTGAAAGGAAGAGCTGAAGAATGGTATAAGCTGCTGAAGAATGGACAATCCATGGAGTGGGAGGAAATAGTACCTCTCTTGTACTCTAAATTCTATCCTCCTAGTGATATTCATAAGGATAGGAATCAAATATATAACTTTTAGCCTCGTGATGGAGAGAGTACAGCTCAAGCTTGGGGGAGATTGAAGTTACTAATGCTTAAATGTCCTATTCATGAACTCCCTAACAATATTATTATTAATAATTTTTATGCAAGGCTTTCTCTTCACGATAAATATTTATTAGATGCTTCTTGTGCTGGATCATTCACACGCATGAAGGAAGAAGCTAAATGGGATCTTCTAGACCGTATTCAAGAGAACACTGAAGCATGGGAGAATGAGAAAGGAAGAAAGTCAGGTATAAATTATGATTATGAATGCATTAAATCTTTTATGGGAACTGATGAATTTCATGATATTAGTATTGAGTATGGTCTTGATTCTCAAAGTATTTCCAATTGTTTTAAGGCTTTTGCCTCTGATATACAAATTCCTAAAAATAAGTGGAATAAGTATCATGCACCTTATAAAGATGTTGTTAATCATGTTCCTGTTAGAAGCACTGAAGTTTGTACTATTGATTATATTTTGCATGAACCTTATGTTGAGAAAACACCTTTACAATCTAAGGTAAAGGAGCATTCCATGATAATTAGTGTAGTTAGAAAAAGTACTATCAAAACTATGGAACTCGATGAGCAAATAAACATTGAACCTGTAGTAGCCGTTGTGAAAGATCTTGTCAGTAAAATATAGAGGATGAACACATTGTGTTCTGTGAAGACTCTTCTAATATTGTCTCTCATCCTAGAGAATCTAGAAAAACTAGTGTCCCTGTGCTTTCTGTGAGAATTGGTGATCATTGCTATTATGGTTTATGTGATATTGGTGCTAGTTCTAGTGCTATTCCTTATGAGCTTTACAGGGAAATTATGCATGAAATTGGTCCTTGTGAATTAGAGGACATTGATGTGGTTATTCACCTTGCTAATAAGGAAACCATTTGCCCTATTGGTATTGTAAGAGATGTGGAAGTCCTTTGCGGTAAGACTAAGTATCTTGTTGATTTTCTAGTACTTGGTTTAGCAACTAGTAAAACTGGTCCTATCATTTTTGGTAGACCTTTCTTGAACACTTGTGGAGATATTATAGATTGTAAAAAGGAGAAAGTTTTAACTAAATTTTATGGAGATTCTTATGAGTTTAACTTTTCCAAATTTGCTAAAGCTCATTATGATAATAATTTTCTTAATGAGGATTTCTCGGTGGAACAACTTGCTTCTATTGATCCAGTTTATGACCTTAGACCTCTTTATGATGATTATAAGTATGCTCATTCTGATAAAGTTGTTTCTTGTGACAGTTATATTGTCAACTTTATTCAAAGTGCTACTGAAAGTTATTATGAGAGAGGGAAACATGGTTTTATGCATCTCAATAATATTAAATTTCCCGGCTTTATGTTTGAAGCTTTGAAGTTGCATTTGTTTTGTCTTCCTATGCTAGTGGCCTTTTGTTTCAACAATTTGTTTTCCCATGAGACTCCCTTGCATAGGAAGTGGATTAGACTCAAATGTGTTGGATATTTGCTTCTTAATGCTCTCTTTCACTTCAAATCTATATCTCCTATGTGAGCATCATTGAAATTGTCAAGCCTAACTTAAAGGCATTAAAGAAAAGTACTTCTTGGGAGATAACCCAATTGTTTTATTGAGTCTTGGAAGTTATTACTTTTAATAACCCCTCCTTATCATTTTTGTTTGTTTTGGTTTTTGAGTCAAGATCAACCTCTTTTAAGAAGTAGAGGAGTTGTGAAAAGTTGCTGTCCTGGGACAGATTTTTATGCTGCATTGTAAAGATTCGTGAAGGATCTCAGTACATCGGATGGAGGTGTAATTTTCTGTGATTGTGCCCCAAGTTGTTATCCAACTTTCATTAGTGTTGCACTTTTTGATTGAATCAACATAAGTTTTTCGAAAAAATCAATCTTTACCTGCTGGTCTGTTTTGACAGATTCCTGCCATCATTCGCATTTGCCTCTTATATTTGTTCCCTTTCAGATTCTTTTTGGGGTTTTGGAAGGAGTTGCTACAGTAGATTTTGTTTTGATGGATATCAGTTGAAATTTCAACCTAAAGGTTTATTGTTTTTGCATACACTAATGTTTCCAATGAAGTTTGTGTGAGGCCTTGCATGAAAGGAATTTTCAGGTGTTGGAGAGAAGGAATCTGCATAGTCCGTCTTTGAATAGGTAAAAGTGATGAAAACAAAAGGTTTGCAAAAAAACCTTTTCTTTATATTTTTGATGTTTTTATTACATATGGAAGGTTACAGAACGAAAAAGAGGAGGAAACGAAGCCCAGGTGGACCACACCCACCAGTGACGCGGTCCCTAGCTGGGCGCGCCACCAGGGGGTGTGAGCCCCCTGGAGTCCGTATCCGTCCCGTTTTCGCACAGTACCTTCCTTATGTCATAAAACTTCGTAATATATAACCCCATGGATCCCCCGAGGTTCGTATATCGTGTTCTCGTCGTGTTTTTATTTCGATCTGTTTCTGTCAGAAAATACTCTCAAGTTTAGAGGCACCATGGTCTCCGCCAACGAAAAGGGCAAGAAGCCCGTGGAAGATGATCCTCAAAACCCCAAGGAGGAGATCTTGGTTGGGGATGAAGAGGATGTGAAGAAGGACGAGCACCCGAACACCCGTGCTACTGTTGCAAGCATTGGAGTGGTGGCAAACCCTATCAAGCTTAGGAGGACATCACGAATGTCTACATGAGGGAAAAATCCACGTCATATCCTCTCTCTACGGTCACTTACTCCACGCACCAAGAACCCCTTCCATACTCTTATACATGAGCAACAATACCAAAGGTTGCCTAAAGGGAAGTTGCCCTCTAGTTGGGATATGCCTCGTTCTAACCATGCAGAGAAAGAACACTCTCAGGAGGAAAAGTGACAAAAGAATCACAAGGACTGGGATTCTCGGTCCGACATGATCATGAACCGTATTGAGCATAACTCGGAGATGATTCGTACTCTATCCTTTGGGATCGAGGATTTGTGGGAACTGATTAAAAAGCTTATCGAGGGAATACCACCACCACCGAAGGATTAATTTGTCATCAGGTTTAGGCATCCCCTTGGCTTGTTCCAAGCTTGGGGGAGTGCCACGATATCACATCATTATATTTTATCTCTTTAGTAGAGTCATATCTTGGGTAGAGAAGTTATCATATAGGTTGGTTTGCATTGTGGAAGTATCTCTCCTTTAGTTGGTTATCTACGTATCCCTTGGTGTGAGTGCCTTTATGGAATATTAATGAGAAGTTTCATCTTTTACTTTTTCCACTTTTTATTTTAGTTTGCAATCTATATTATATGATTGATCTTGTTGATCAGTATTGGTATCACTTTGGGAGCATCAAGTAGATCTAAATTGGTTTTGGCAAACCGAGCTCTGGTTAGTAGCAACACTTTTTGAGGTTTGAAAGGAAAAGTGAAAATCACTTACAGGTATTTTATATTATTTTCTTTCTTGATTGATTGGCTGATAAGCTTAGTGTTCTTTATTTAAGATCTTTGGTGTCTTCAAGGAAGATTGCATGTTTGAGTTCATCACTTGCATGTTTGTTTGTTTCCTTCAACTCTTTTGCTTGCTACCCAGCCTTGCTAGCCCAAAAACCTGTACTGAGAGGGAACAGTTCTCATGCATACAATCCTTTAAACCAAAACCTGTGCCATTTGTGTCCACCATATCTACCTATTAGCATTATTGCTATTCCAAGTAAATTCTCAAGCTTCATCTATATTTCAAATTTAAAATTATTTTGTTATGTGAAAACTAGTTAGTAAAGCTCTCACGAACTTGATGACACACCTTATTTTCTTGCCCCTAATAAACTTGAACCATTGTGTCATCCAAGTTGTATACACTTGCACCTATAAGTTGGGATTAGCAGAACCGCACTGTCATGGGGAACACTTTCAACACTTGTAAATATCTACCCAGTTGATATCATGCTCTTTTGTTTGCGGATGTCATCGGTGTGAAATAAAAAGGGGAGCTTGTAAGTACATGGAGTTATGTATGTGTGTTAGAGAAACACGTGGGCCGCTAGCCTAAGCCATGCCTAATCACGGTGGAAACTTGTAGCATCACCATAATGAGCAATCTATGAAGCTTTCTTCTTATATATAAAAAGAGACATATTGAAAAGAGGAAAGAGAGAAAAAAACACCATTTTCCCATGGTAAATAAGACATTACTGAGATTCTTATTGTCTGCTTGCCTTGTCATTTTGGTATGGGATAGCTCCTGTATCATGTGCAAGGGGTACCCCATTGGCGGTTCTCTATGATACGCATGTACTTACTATGACAAGAACGTACCAGTAACTAAAGTTGAGTAGCATGAGGAGCGGCCCTCGTACTCAAGGGACATGAGATTGCCAACTTATATTTCGTCAAGCATATACTCCATCTTTGTTCACTTTAACCTTAATCACCTCAAGATGCTTATGATAGGGGCAATGAGAGCTCAAAGCTAGTAAGTATCATAATCTTTTGAAAGCTCTTTATGAACTTGAAATCTCTGCTTCCCTCTATGAAGGGCCTTTCTTCTACTTCGAAGTTGAGTCAGTAAACCTACTCCTCTCTATCTCCAGCAAGCATTTGAGTTGTTGTGTTTCAAGCATTCATATGATGATTTATTCAATCATGTTCTTTATCTTCCTTATTTACACAAGACTCTTATCTAAATGACTATTAATTTGAAAGCTATCATTGTGAAAAACCTTTTAGGCTTGAGCAAAGAGTACTCCTGTTATAAACTTCTTTACAAAAGCTTTACTTGACCGTTTTACCAACTGTTCTCTAACCAAGAACAAAGTTTGTCAATCCCAATTATGATTTATCTTTATTCATCTTTATTGTGACTCCCATACTTGTTGCAAGCTAATTTATATAATGGTGAGTTGCTTTCTACTATGAGTTGTGTATTGGTAAGTGTGATGCTTCTTGTCCATATTCTTTTTATCGACACTTGACTCCATAAACCTGTGGACATGTTTACTGAGCTCAGTTTTTGCTTGGGGACAAGCGAGGTCTAAGCTTGGGGGGAGTTAATACGTCCAGTTTGCATCACCATTCTATATCATAATTTGCCTCTATTCGTTGATATATTTCATATTAAGAGGTGATCCTTATGTCTTTTCATCTATTTTTGCATGTTGGAGGATTCTTGGAGGATGAACTACTAGAGTTAGGATTCTGATGGAAAAAAGCGGTGTTTTTATGCAATTTCGCGAAGATCAGAAAAATACCAGAAAAACTACAAAAAATTATATTTTCCCAGAAGGCGAAGGATGCTAGAAGGGGAAGCGGAGTTGGGCCACAGGGGACCCACACCCCCCAGGCGCGGGCCACCCTAGGTCGCGCCTACAGGGGGTGTGGCCACCCTGGCCCACCTATGGCTCCACCCTCTCACTTGTATCTTCTCCTAGAAACCCTAAAGTCAGGGGATAGCAACCACAGAAAGATTCCGCCGCCTCTGCGGGGCGGAAAACGCCGAGAGAGAAAGAGCTCTCCGGCAGACAGATTTATGTCGGGGAAATTCCTTCCCAGAGAGGGGAGATCGTCGCCATCAACACCATCATCAAGCTAGACTTCATCGGGATCATCATCATTATCATCCACACCATCATCTCCACCAGCACCATCATCACCACTCCATCCCGCTATAACAATTGTGTTAAATCTTGCATAGTTCTTAGGGGAAACTTTTCCGGTGTTAATTACTTTTGTAGGATGCTTGTGAGTGGAACCATTGAATTGGTGTTTATGTTCAGATTGTTATTAATCATCATATCATCTCTGATCTTGATCCATATGATTTCTCGTGAGTAGTATGTTTAATTCTTGAGGACATGGGAGAAGTCATGTTGTTAGTAGTGGAATTGTGTTGAGGTATTATTCAATGGTTTAATATTTAAGTTATGGTGCTATTCTTCTAGTGGTGTCATGTGAACGTCGACTACATGATACTTCACCATTTATGGGCCTAGGGGAATGCATTGTGTATTTGGCTACTAATTGTGGGGTTGCCGGAGTGACAGAAACCTAAACCCCCGTTAGGAAACCTTTGCACAAGGCAGCGTAGGATCTCAAAGGCTGTGGTTAGGTTTTTATCTTAATTGCTTTCTTGTAGTTGAGGATACTTGCAAGGGGTTTAATCACAAGTATGTATTAGTCCAAGTAAGGTCGGTACATTAGCACATGTTCACACACAACACTTATAAAACCAAAGAATATTCATCGGCTATATGAAACGAAAGCACTTGACAGTATTCCCATGTGTCCTCAAGAACGTTTGGTCCTCATTATTATTTCCCCCGGCTTGTCCTTTGCTAAGAAAGGATTGGGCCACTTGCTGCAATTATTTGCTATCTTTATTTACTTTCACTTTATTTCCTTGCTTTATCAAAAACCCTAAAAATCCGTTTTCTAAGTATTTATAGAGAACTCTTGAGCCAGTACCACTAGTCAGCACCTTCTGCTCCTTGTTCGGATCGACACTCCTATTTATCGAAAGTACTATGATACACCCCCTATAATTGTGGGTAATCACTGCCCACTAAACACTATGATCGTTCCTTCATGTCCTCTCTGTCCATGCAGCCTCCTCGCCGATGCCATCTCCTTCACGATGTTGCAGGTTCAGCTGTCGCCATATCGGGTTCTCTATGTTCTCTTGTTTTTAAGATGGTTGGCGATGGCACAATTAAGTGTGACTATGATATGTACCTGGATCGATCCATCTTGCAAATAGTTTATGTTGACTTGTTATTAGTATGCCACTAAATATGGTCTTGTAATTTGGGCCTTAGAATTTTCTACTCTAGAAAATCTTAGCTTTTGTGGCGCGGTGTTATTTTCTTAATGCATCATATTATAATTTTGAACTGAATTATTCCTACAATTTGTTATTTCTTGACTGAAAACTACTGTTATTGTAGTTAATTTAGTAACTTGCTATAATGGGAAGTTATGTATTGTCTGGTAGTATATGTTATTATTGCACAAGGACCTAAAATTTTGTTTACAACACTGCTCTATCTTTGTATTGCCAATGATAGTTAGAGTGAAACCTTCCAAAAATTTGCTTCTAATATCACTATTATTAGAACTTGAAAATGGTATTTGTGTATTTGTTTTGAAAAGAATTTTACCACTTTAGTTTTGTAGGAATTCAGGAATTTATTGCAGTACATATTGATGGTCAACATTAAGTTCTCAAAACACCATCACCAGATGGTCACCACCCGATTTGTGCCTCCATAACACACATAATGTGGTGGTGTTGGAAACCATCACGAGCTAGCTATTAATTAATATTGTTGGTTTCGTGATGTTCAATCTCCCCAAGCATGTTCTTCCGATGGGTGTGGCCACAATGGTGATAGCGTAACAACCATTGTTGGAATCTTGACATCAAGTCGCGAGTAGGTGCATCCGTTATTCTTGAGTATTTTAGCTCCTTCTCCGAATGTAGCCATGCATGGATCAGGCTACAGAGGCCTACATTTTAGTTACTGACTACAAAAAAATCATCTGTTGGATGCTTCTTGCAGTTTTTTCAGTGCATTAGTTCTGAAAGATAAGCTCATTGCCATGGAACAAGAACTCTTCATGTTGAAGAGGAGGGATTGTTGCGGTGCTTGGCTCTTGATGTTCTGCTACTGCCATCACACTCATGGGGCATCGTTGTTGAAGAAAGTATTCAGGTATAGTCCTCTATTAGATCCTATGGGCCATCACACTCTTCCTGGTTGGAAGCTTGCACCCAATCCTATGGCCCTTATTTTCAGTCAGTGTCTCTCCAATATAATTATTGTTTCAACTCGAGGTGGAAATGAGCTAGATTCTCCTTGTTGCAACATGGTTTTGTACTGAACATTTCCTTTTTTATTATTCCTACTCCAAATGTGAATATTTCATCAATGTTCTATATAAGAAAATGATATGAAAATACCATAGGAAAGTTCTTCATGGTGAAATTTGTAATTTTAGGTAAAAGATATTCCATATTAGCATATAATTAACTAAAAGAAAAGAAGAAATAAATAGATGAATCTAATGTTTCTGAATTTCCGTCATAACAACATGTTGGATGCATTTCATTTGAATTGGTCCATTACTGTTGATGAGAGAGCACGAAGTAGAAGTTGTTGCATGGCATAAGTGATGTTTTGACACCCCGAAATTTCATTTTTTTTCTTTGTGCACTAGAGGAGAGCAGTGGAAATCTCTTAACTGAAACAACTTAGTGAAGAACCAAATGTTCATCCTCTCATTCAAATATAATATAGGACTAATTATATAGGTTGTAAGTTTACACAAAAATTTACTATGTTTCATAATTGTGCTGTGAAACTCAGTTTCTCTTCCAGTTCTGAAGGGCCATTTCCCCCATTTGCCTTTTTTTGCTAGAAAGGTTCTATATCTTTGGCATGTTAGCATGTACATTAACATTCATTGTTGTGAGTTCTGGCAATTAAAATGTATTTGTGGCTGGTGGGCTGCTACTTTGTGTTATGTACTTCAAATGATAACTATTGGTTTAATATATTATTTTCCTTCGCTTGCGGCATGCTAGCGTCCTAAACCCGGCCGCTACATTACCTGCTATATTGAGTGTTGACTGGTAATAGATGGTTTAAGAGCAATCGTTATTTTCTGATTGCTACCACTACATGTGTCATGCCTTGAATTTTCATGAGCTACATATTGTGAAAGGCTACTTAATGGTTAGTTTTATTCGAGTCTTTTAAAAATTCAGTGCTATTTCTGGTGTAGATTTTACGCGTATATACATATATAGGTACTTATTGATTATTAATGCTTCAGAGGACTTATAACAGTGTGTTTATTAATAATTTCTTAGCGTCAAATATGAGAACTACTTTTTCTCTAGGAAGAAAGAAAACATATCACTGAATCATACAAAATAGATCACCTATGTATCTGTTTGGAACGGCCATCCAAAGATGAATAAAAATTATTAACAAACATTTTAAAATACTTGTTAGGTTCAAAGGCAATGTTATTATTCTGCTATATTACATACCGTAGCTGGTAGTCTACCTAAAGGCCTCCATGTGTCACCGATCTTGACATTCATAGATACAATTTAGTCTAGCCTCTTTGGATTTTAATAAATAATTTATTTTTATAGAACAAGTTGATTACTAAATGGAGATTTTGGAGTAATTACTTACACTATTGCTTGCAGATGACCTCCTCATGTTAGAGGCCTATAAACCACATAACTTGTTCTTGCAAAGGCAGGACAAGGTATTTATATATTTTTAGAAAGCATGTGGTAAGTCGTTGCCATGGCTATAAGAAACTTTTTGTTGACAATATGACTAATCTTCTCGAGACACTATAACGTTTTTCTTTGCGAAGCTAGTGAAGCAGAACATATCTTGGAGCAGCAGGTATTGTATTAGTTGTAATGACCTTTCTATGCCTGGATAATGATTGAAGATCATACAACTAAATGACATTACATCTGGAAGCCAGTGTAGTCTGATGATGTGATCTATATAGTTCAAGTCAAATGGAGGTTCTGTCTGGCTTGCAATATTGCAAATATATCCTATTCCGATGCTTCACTTTCAACAGAACAAAATAACCAGATGACCTCCTCGGTACTCAAATGGTATATGGACAAGCTTCCCCAATTGGAGGAGAGGAACACTCTACCATGCTACTGTAGTACAGGTTTAGTAGTGCACCATATTTTTTTACTTGCATGGAGGTTTGAGATTGTGAAGCATTGGTGGAATAAACCTCATGAATTTAGTGAATCGGTACAGAAAAACTGAATGATAAATTGAATAGCTTCGTCAATTGAGGAGCTTTTGCATGTCCTTCACCTAGGACTTAGGAGAGCTTTTCATGGTTATTTTTTTGTGAAACATGTTGCTATGTTTTTTTAGTCTATACTGCCTTCAGTAATCGGGACATCAATGTGGCCAGCTAAGAGCCAATCTTAGTCTCTCATATGTGATCTCTTATGTAATTTTTATGCCATGTGTGATACTTTACTTCTTTAAACCAATTCTCTTTCATATGCATGGCATTTGTCTGGTGCATTTTGTGTCTGTATAAGTTCTGGTATTTAAATAACGAGCTTCTCCATGGTGAACATTCAAAGTATCTTAAACCGGTATCATGAGTCCAAGTGATCATACAAAGTATCATGATTATTCGTTTTTCTTGAACATAGTATTATCTACTCATTTTTTAGTAGACACTGCTTAAATGTTGTTGGTTTGAGTCTACTTATCACATGTACCACGCAATAAGCAACATTGCTTAAACTTTTTTTGAAACATTGCTTAAACTTTATGGATATTGGAACTTCCTAGCAACAACGGATGAATGCCATTTCAGAAGACACTAAGCGCTAATCACAAAGGTGCGTTGTGTCACCCAGTGGCCCGGAGACCCCTTTGCACCGCATGTAGCGCTCTGCAACACCAGCGTGGTGGAACTCGCGGTGTAGACGGCGCGGCAAAGCGCACATCCTCATCTAGTGTCATGCAAGTGTGAACAATATCAGGCCAGCTTTGGTGGTTAATCTTAATTCCACTAGGGATCAAACCTTACTAGATAACAAAGCAGGGTGATTTTCAAAAAAAGAAAGATACTCCCGTGGGCAAGGTTTAAAGGAAAAGAGCAGAAATAAAATTGTCTATACTTGTAATTAACTGTTAATGTCGAGTGGTAGTACTCCCGCTGACCGAAGAAGGATGTTATAGATTTATCTAAATTCATATGTATCTATATATTAAAACACATCTAGATACATACGAACCTAGCCAAATATGTTCATTTTCGCGTGGGCTGTGGACTTGTGGTGGTCGCTGGCTCACTCATGCTGTGGACAGTGCCATAGGAGAGTGGAGAGTTAGCTATACACTCCTTTTTTACATTTTCAGAATGCCTCCTCCATTATTCCTCCAGCATAAGAACAAGAGGCCAGAATTCTCACACCTCTCTCATGTCAGTGGGGCAGTTTCTATTTTTTTCTCCCATCATACAACAAACATCATGGATCAATTGGAACAACACATGGACAAACAAGATGCTAGATCGACATGCCGCGACCAACAATAGCATCAATCATGCATCATGGTGGCGCTGGAGGTTGTCACCGTGTCGACCGTCACCAACATTGTCACATCCCAAAATTTTCCAAATTTTGAAAAATAAATAAACAAAATAAATAATTGTTGAAATTTAGGGTGAAAAGAAACTTTTTGCTTCTAAGTGGAAACATCAAAACTCTTCTTGAACAAACTTTGAATAAAATTGAATCCAACAAATTTCAATCAAGTGAAATGCATTCATCAAAGAATGTATCTTGAAATTTAAACACTTGGGAAAATAAACCAAAACCCTAAAACCCTAATGGAAGAAAATCATTTCCAAGATCTCTCTAAGACTATGGATTTGGTCCATATAAAAATTCAGCAACAAACATTTATAAATGATCAAAATTGATAAACAAAAATATTATAAAATCATAGAAATTGGTTTCATTTAATTTGGAACCATGGATAAAAACTTATGAATTTAATAAGGTTAAAGGAAATAATTTCCAAAGCTAATAAAGCTCCTATCTAAAATCCATACCAAATTATGAAAAAATAATCCTAAAAGGATTTAAAAAGATAAACAAATATTAAATAAAATTATACAAATTGGAATCACCAATTTTGGATCTATAAATAAAAAGATATGGAATTTATAGGACAAAGAAAGAAATAAATAAGGAATATTTAAAAGCCAAAATAAATCTTTGCCAAGTCCATAAACAAATGAAAGATATTGAATAACAAAAATTAGTAAAATATTATTTAAATGAAATTATATGGGCTTTAAACCATATTCAGTTTTATTTAAATAAAGACAAATTGCCTAAATAAATAATAAAACCCAAGAAAATTATTTGGAAGACAAATTGGAACTTGAATTAAATCCACAAGCAAATGGAATAAAGATAATCCAAATAAAATAAAGGGATAAAGAATATTCAAATAAAATTATATAACTAAATTCAATTATTTTGTATAAAGGCAAAATCCCTAAGGTAAATGATTAAATAAATCATGAGAAAATAATAAATTGGAATTTGCCAAAGTAGATTAAAAAGTTATCTAATTAACTTAAAAAGAATTATTTGAATAGATTTTATATGGGTTTAAAACCATATTTGATTTTATTGAAATACCCAATTTAAATCATAATGAATATTTTAAATAATTCAAAGTGAATTATTTGCACTAACGAATAAATAAAACCTACTGAAAAGGTTTGGTAAAAATTGGAATTCAAATATAAGTTTGAAAATATATTTAAAATCTTATTTAAATAAAGACAAGTATCTATTTTAAATAGATAACAAACCATAAAAGAATATAAGAAAATAATCGAAATGGATTCTAAAATACATTGTTAAAACAATATTAAAACATATTGAAAGTTGGGAAAAGTTTGAATTCAAACAAGTATTTTAATCCTTTGAATAAATTCAAAACAGAAATCAGAAATAGAAAAAGAAAACAGAAAAAATGGAAAAGGACCCATCCCATATAACCCTAGCCCAACAGGCCCAGCACAACCCACTCTCTCCCCCTCCCCGAATCGTTTTTCTTACCCGCACCTCTACCCACACAGTCACTGACCGCGAGGCCCCACGCATACTGACATGGTTATACCCCGCGGGTACATGATCTCAGCATACCTGGTCTAGCCCAAGGAAGGCCCACGGAAAATATACGCCGGCCCATGAAGATTTTCGGGTGGCCAAGGCCCATGACGCCTTCGGATCCTTGGAGAGCAAGACTAGAGTAGATAGGAAATTCAAAGGAGTAAACCCTAGAATCTGTAACCGACTAGATCTGTGCCTGGGACCTGCCTAAGTCTATATAAAGGCCAGGAGGGCACGACCTAGATCTCTCTCTCTCTCATACTTCCGCATACACACCTCCACGCCAGATTGCATCTGCGCACCCCTGTAATCACCGGTTCCGCCGTAATCAAGAGCAGACAAGCAGGAGTAGGGTTTTCCCTCCGGGGGCCTGAACCTGGGTAAACCTCGTGTCCCCGTGTTGCTTGTTTGCTAACCATTTCGCGATCTCCAGCATCCCCATCTTCTCCAAAACCCAAGTCCATAACAATGGGCATTGACGAGATCAAACCTCGTCAATTGGCGCCGTCTGTGGGAACTAGGGACGCTGATTGTGCGATCGTGACGGTCCCAACCCGAGCGATCTACAATTCTGCGGCGACGAAGAGTCACCTCCTCTTTGGCGCTTTCGACTTCACCGCCCACTCACCGGCCACCATGAAGGACTTCGAGCCCGTAGGCGACGGACTCGAGATCCTGTTCGGGAGCTTCTGCTTCCAGGTGGGGCAAACCGGCACCCTCCGCCTCCCAGAGCGGGTGCCCTTACCCTCAATCAGGCCCACTTCATGGGCCCCACACCTTGTGCTATGCACATCATCATCAACAGATGAGTCATACGACAGCAGCAGCTGCAACTCCGATCTATGCGATCCGCCATCGGATGTAGGGACCTACGGTTCCGTATCCGAAAGCTGCGGCAGCAGCGGACCAATCTACGAGCGCTACCAATGCGCTGTAGTCATCCAGGGCGACGTGGAGCAGCAAACACCCAACCCGCCGCCCAACCCGACACCTAACCCGCAAGACCGAAACGGCGGGAACAGAAGAAGCTAGTCCCCCCACCCGAAGGGGACAACACCGGCCATGTCATCCACCTTAGCAAAGAAGGATGGGCCTAGGCACGCGCCGCCGTGGCGGGCAGCACGATCCTGCCTGCAGACGCCTCACGGGACCTGCTGATGGCCTACCATCTACTCCTGATCGAGGAGCACAAGAAGCAGGTCAATATGCAAGAGGTTCTCGACAAACGCAAGCAAGCAGCCGCGGAGTCCAGCGCGCGACGAGCTGCGCTCTCCGCCATGGGCATCGGCTCCAGCTCGAACGGCAACCACGGCAACAAGCACCGCTCCCGAACGGAGAACATGGACCCCAAGGAGCGTCGTGAGGCGACCCGAACCCTCCACGCATCCTTCATGGAGATGGATGCCGACGGCACCATCATCCCGAAGACACCGCAAGCTGCGATCAGAGCAGCCACTGCGTACCTCGCGGCCCACCCACCTCCGTAGGGGGACCCAAAAAGATCCATGCACAAGTCCGCACTCACCGGACTCGGACTCGTCGGAGCTGCGCTCCATCAAGAAACTCCTACGGAGCCGAAAAAGAAAGCTACGGTCAGGTTCGACCGCAACCCCACTCCTTCATCCGAAGAAGAAGACCATGACCTTCCTTGAAGGCACAAGAGCTCGCGTCATCGCAGCCGCGATTACGACGCCAGAAACGCGCTAACACAGCGCAAAATCGACAAAGCGCGAGCCAAGCGCGCATGCTCGTCCGAATCTGAGATGGACGAAGACGAAGGAGAACTCTGCGGAGCCCGGTGCTTCAGCAGATCTGTCCGACGGACACGGATGCTGTGAAATTTCAAGCTTCCTTCGGATACTCCGAAATTCGACGGCACACAAGACCCCAAGGCATGGCTCAGCGACCACCTGTCATCCGTCAAACTGCAAGGTGGAAACAAGGAAACCGCCATGCAATGCCTTCAGCTGCCGCTGATAGGCGCAGCTCGGATCTGGCTTAGCAGCCTATCCTCAGGATCCATCCGAAGCTGGGAGGAGCTGGCTTACAGTTTCATCCGAAACTTCAAAGGCACCAGTAAGAGGCCCGCCTCGATCGAGGAGTTGCGAGCCTGCACTCAACGAACGGGCGAATCCATTCGCTCGTACATACTGTGCTGGTCCAACACCAAAAACTCCACGGCGCACATCTCTGAAGAAAGGGCCATCGACGCCTTCAAGGACGGCGTCAAGCGCCAGGACTTCAAGGAGGAACTCGGGCGCGTCAAGCCCAAGACACTTGACCACCTCATGGACATTGCCAACAGGTGGGCCGACGGTGAAGATTCCCTCCACCAGGCACAATCGGAGGAAGAGGACGACGACGGGAACGCCGTAACAAGAGGAGACCGCGCGTCTATGACGATCGCGATGGACCCGACATGGTCGCGGCCGGCTACGCCGATCGCCGCAACGATGCCAACCGCAACAGTGGCGGAGACCGCGGAGGCAACTTCCGCGATGGAGGACGCCCAGCACAGTCGTGGCAGCGCCGCGATCGCGATAACGAACCCTCAGCATACGAAAAACTTTCGGGTCCATGCACCATCCACTTCTACATCGACAAGCAGGATGGTAAGAAGAAGGCAAGCCACATGCTCAAGGACTGCAGTGAGTTCCAGAAGCTCAGCAAAAGCATGGCTCAGATGAGGCAGCAAGCTCCACCCCTGGGTTCGGAAACGCACCCGCACCAGGTGAAATAGCGCATGGAGATCCTCCACCGCCACCTATAAAAGGCCCGAACAAACCAGTCGCACCAGCACAGAACAACGCTGGGCACGGGTATCCCCCACCAAAAGGAGCACTGATGATCCAGAAGGGGCGCCTGACGAATAGGGTGCAGAAGAAAATCACCCGTCAGATCAACCTGGCCGTGACAACTCCACCCGCCATCCCTGAGTACCTCAGCAGATCGGAGTCCAGCATCACGTTCAGCCGTTCGGATCACCCTTGCCAGATCCCTCGCCCAGGTCATGTTGCCCTGGTGATGGAGGCGCAGATCGGAGGTTTCGAGATGAGCCGCGTCTTCATGGACGACGGCAGCGGCATCAACCTGATGTTTGCAAGCACTCTAGCAGCAATGCGGATCCCGCTGTGCAGCCTGGAACAGTCAGACACAACATTCCACGGCATCGTCCTAGGAAAGGGCATATTCCCCTTGGGAAAAATATGGCTCGACGTCATCTTCGGCAAGCCGGACAACTTCCGATGCGAGCGGCTCGTATTCGAAGTGGTGGACTGGCCATCACAATACCACGCCATCCTCGGGCGTGTAGCATTTGCAAGGTTCTTGGTTGTACCACACTACGCGTACCTGCTACTCAAGATGCCATGACCTAGGGGCGTCATCACGGTCCACAGGAGCTTCACCCGATCGGACCACTGCGACAGGGACTTCAACAGAATCTCCCAGTCATTCGGCACGCAGGATGAGCTCATAAGGCTCCGCGAGGTGACGGACAACGGGGACCCCCAGTCGCACGACAAAACGCACCCGACATGTCTTTCGACGCCACCGTCAACACAAAGAAAGTGCAGGTTCACCCGAAGGATGCCTCCAAGATGGCGTTGATCGCCAACGACCTCAGTCCCGCATAGGAAAGCGCGCTCGTCGAATTCCTCCGTGAGCGCTGGGAAATCTTCGCCTGGTGTCCAGCGGACATGCCAGGAATTCCCAGGGAATTCACTGAGCACGCACTCAACGTCTTTCCAGACACCAAGTCCGTCAAGCAGTCTATCCGGAGACTATCCGAGCCACGGGCCGAAGCCATCGGAATAGAAATCAACAGACTACTCGCTGCAAACTTCATCAGGGAGATCAAAGAAAGCGAGTAGCTCGCAAATACAGTGATGGTCCCCAAGAAATACACGGACATCGTGCGGATGTGCGTAGACTTCACGTCGCTGAACAAGCACTGCCCAAAGGACCACTTCCCTCTTCCTCGGATCGATCAGATCATCGATTCGACTGCAGGATGAGAGAAACTCTCCTTCCTCGACGCCTACTCTGGCTACAACCAGATTCGACTCAAGGTCGAAGATCAAGAGAAAACGGCGTTTATTACACCGTTCAGAGTGTTCTGCTACAACACAATGCCCTTCGGGCTAAAGAACGCAGATGCTATGTACCAGCGATGCATGCAGGCATGCCTCAAGGACCAGATCGGTCGCAACGTCCAAGTCTATGTCGACGACATAGTCATCAAAACCAGGGAGGCAAGAATGCTCATCGACGATCTCCATGAGACGTTCGATAATCTCGACCGCTACAGGATCAAGCTCAATCCCGAAAAGTGCGCCTTCGGCGTCCCATCGGGTCAGCTGCTTGGGTACTTCATCTCCCAGCGAGGGATCGAGGCGAACCCGAAGAAAATCCGGGCCATCATGGCCATGGAGAAGCCGAAGAACCTCAAGGGTGTCTAGCAGCTCGCAGGACGAATAGCGGCATTGAGCAGGTTCATCAGCCGCATGGGCTAGAAAGCCCTGCCATTCTACCAACTGCTACGCAAGGCAGATAAATTCGAATGGACACCTGAAGCAGACAACGAATTCGAAGATCTGAAGCGGCTGCTCTCCACCTCGCCCGTCTTGGTTACGCCAAAGGAGCGCGAGCCCCTACTGCTGTACATAGCAGCCACACACCAGGTGGTAAGAACCGTACTGGTGATTGAGCGACCCGAAGAAGGCAAGACCCATGGGGTCCAACGCCCAATCTACTACCTCAGCGAGGTATTGACGCCAACAAAGAAGAGGTACCCTCACTACCAGAAACTCGCCTACGGCGTGTTCATGACGGCTCGACGATTGAGCCATTTCTTCCAGGAGCATCAGGTGATGGTCGTCACCGAAGCACCCCTGAACAGCATCTTAAACAATCCGGAGTCCACAGGACGCGTGGCCCGGTGGGGCATCGAGCTGTCACCCCTAGACATCGTCTACGAAAAGAGACTCGCAATCAAGTCTCAGGTCCTCCTGGACTTCCTTGTACACTGGATGGAGCTGCAGCTGCCAGACACCCCAGACATGTCGCAGTCATGGACGATGCATTTCGACGGCTCCAAGCGCGAAGCTGGAGCAGGAGCCGGGGTCATACTGACCTCCCCGCAGGGCGACAAGATGAAGTACGTCCTTCGGATGAAATTCCGAGCTTCCAACAACGAGGCCGAGTACGAAGCCCTCATCCACGGCATGAGGATGGCAAAGATCTGTGGTGCAACGCGCCTGTTCATCTACGGTGACTCCAACCTCATCGTCCAACAGACGATGAATGAGTGCGACGCACACGCCGAAAACATGATCGCGTACCGCACTTTACAACTCACTCGAGGGAGAATTCGACGGCTGCGAGCTTCGGCACGTTGGAAGAGAAAGCAATGAGGAAGCCGACAGACTCGCCAACATCGGCTCCACCTGCGCAAGGGTGCCACCAGGTGTGTTCCTCGAACAGATCTGCATGCCATCCATCAAGCGGAAATTCCCCAAAGGATCACCCGAAGAAGCATAACACTCGGGGGCTACGCTACCCGAAGGTCATGAAGGACCCGAAAAACTGGACACAGAAGTCGCCACGGTCAACCTGATGCAGGTCATGGCAGTCGAAGAAACCTGGACACGACCGTACCTCCAGTACTTGATAGACGGAGAACTACCTGATAGCCCGACAGATGCCCGGCGCATATCTCGCCGGTCAAAATCATTCACCATCATCAATGGCGAGCTGTACAAGCGCAGCATTTCAGGTGTACTACAAAGGTGCGTCACCATCGGTGACGGGAAAACCATACTTCAAGACATCCATGAGGGCATCTGCGGCCATCACGCAGGCAGTCGCTCCCTTGTCGCCAAAGCTCTACGAGCTGGATTCTACTGGCCAACGGCCATGAATGACGCAAAAGACATCGTTCGAAGATGCAAAGGGTGCCAAAGGTTCGCCGACAAACCACACGCACCCGGGTCAGAGCTCAGGCCCATACCCTTGGCCTGGCCCTTCGCCCAATGGGGCCTCGACATGATCGGCAAACTGCCAAGGTCCTCGAAAGGAGGGCACGTCTACCTCCTGGTCGCAGTCGACAAATTCACCAAGTGGATCGAAGCCATGCCGGTCACTAACCAAAAGGGCAAGACTGCCGTCAAGGTCTTTGAATCCATTGTCTACAGGTTCGGCGTACCGCATAGCATCATCACCGACAATGGATCGAACTTCATCTCCAAAGAATTCCAAGACTTCTGCGAAGGCCTCGGAATCAACAGCACATACGCCTCTATGGCGCACCCGCAAACGAACGGGCAGGTGGAAAAGGCCAACGGCCTAATCGGCGCTGGCATCAAGAAGCGCCTCATGAGCCCACTCGAGCGACTCGCCGAAGCCTGGACGAAAGAGCTACCCTCCGTCCTATGGAGCCTGCGTACCACGCCAAACAGCTCCACCGGCTACACGCCGTTCTTCATGGTGCACGGAGCCGAAGCCGTGCTATCAGCCGAAGTACGTCACCAGGCCCCCCGGGTCATCGCTTATAGCGAAGCCGAGTCCACGGCTGCACTCTAAGACGTCGTCGACACACTCGACGAAGCGCGAGACATAGCAGCAGCTCGATCAGCGGTGTACCAGCAGAGTCTCCGCAACTACCATAGCCGATGGCTGCGCCCAAGGTCCTTCCTCGAAGGAGACCTCGTCTTGCGACTCAAGCAAGAGCGACCGAAGAAATTCGAGTCACCATGGGAAGGACCCTACATCGTCACCGAAGTCATCCCAGGTGGCGCCTACCGCCTCAAGCACGTGGAGTCTGGAGTCGCATACTCCAACCCATGGAATGTCGCACATCTACGACGATTCTACCCCTAGCTACCTACCCCTTTACTTTCAATAAGGCTATTCAGCCAAGGATACTCAGCCGAACAATGTACCTCCTCCATTACGATATAAATAAATCTAAGTGTCTCGCCCCAAAAATTTCGTTTTTCTAGTCGCACTTCTACTTCATGCTACAAACGCACTCGGGGGCTCCCCCCACCTCACGATTTCGTCGGCTGAGGATAACACGTGTACGCCTGAGTAGCTGACCACGTCAGGCTAACGAAAAGGACACGTATGCGAACAAAGCACTACGTGCTCAAACAACAACCAAACTTTTATAACAAAGGGGAAAACATGCCCAGTCAAATATATACAAATTTTACATTTATCTCTTTTACAGGCACTACCTATTCTGAAGAATAACCTGAGCACGCTGCTCAAATAGATCTACGATCTCTTCGGGATACTGCCCTACAGCCGCGTAATGCGGACGCATATCCCACACACCACCATCCGGCCAAAGTGGCGGCCCAGCTGCCACATCGGACAGATCCACATCAGGATGATGCAGCCTAACAAGGGACAGCGCAGCCTTCACCCCTGCGACGAGCTGCTGCCTCACCAATTCCTTGACATGATGCACGTTCCGGAACTTCGACAGAAGACCAGAGAGGGTTGAAGGTGCAGCATCCAGCAGAAACATCACATGCAGAACCGACGCGAGTGAAGTCTGCACCTGACGAAGCACCCGCGATACTTGGTGAACGCGATCGTGCACCGTCGCAAGGACCATAGCACGGTCACGATCCATCTAAAAGAACCCGCCGGCTTCCATGTCCTGTTGAGTCAAGCAATTGACCCGAACAACAACACGCTCCTTCTCCTCCCTTGGAGCAAGGTTAGCACCTGCAATACTTGCACAAAAGTAAGATGCAATGCCAGCAGGCGCATCCAAAGAAATGGGCAACAGCTCGAAAAACTTACATTGAAGCTGCTCGGATAATCGAAGTAATTCCGCCATCAAGTACTCCTCTCTGGTAGCACCGCGATCCGCCTTGGACTTCCAAACGTCGGCATGGCCATGCACCCCAAGCAACTCTTTCTCGAGACTACGAACACGGTCTCGAAGAAACGCAAGCTGTGACGAATCATCCAAGGATGGCCGCAGCCGCGCTGCAGGCGAGGTGTCAACGGGATCAGCACCCGAAGGACCCTAGATCAACACAAAGGCAAAGACATGAACACGCAGACGAAGGAGCACATAACTCAACAAATTCATTAAATGCATCAAAAGCCACTACGTGGCACAAGGATTTGTTCATCAAAATAATTACAACAAAAGAGACTACAACTATCCTACAGCTACAGCGCCTAAGACGCGGCACCCTGAGTAGCCTCGGAGCCGGATTGCCTCGCCTTGGCTTCCCCTGCTGCCGTAGTGCGTACTCGGCCAGAAGATCAATCAGCTTCGGCCCATAATGCTTATAGCGAGCAGAATAGGTAGCGAAGGCTACCTCGGATCCATCAGCAGTCGTCGGTATCCGGGAAGTGACCTCGGGAAGGTCCAGCTCCGCCCCAGCCGCCAAGGCCATTGCCAACCCGACGGATGCACCGATGCCCTTCTGTTTGCGCTTGTACGCCGCAGGTGCTTCGTCTGACAGCGCCTCCGCCAGAGCATCAACATCATCAAGGGCCGCGCCCTTGGGGACAAGCTCCTTGTAGAAGCGCCCAAGAACCTCCTTGGCCTTGGCAAGCGAGCTGACGACGGTGCCGCAGCGATCTTCAACCGCCGCAACAGCATCATCCAGAGCACTCCCATGCTCCAGAGCACCGCGATCAAACTCGATGCCTGCGGCATCTAAAACAAACAAGGAAGAAGAATGAACGACAGCACCGCACAAGACAGACAAGGAAATCAAAAAGAGGACGGCGAAGATACTCACCCGAAACAGCCTCGAAAGCCGCCATAAGCTTGCTGGCCACCTCTCTCTCTCGCGAAGCCGTGGCGGTAGCAAGCTTCTCCTCATGGTTCGTGGCCTCCCGCTGCAGGCGCTCCTTAGCCTCGGCCGCAGTGGCCAGCTCCAGCTCGAGGCACTCTTTCGCACCAATGGCGACCTCGGCCTTCTTCTCCGCTTGACCGAGGCTCTTTTTGAGAGCATCAATCTCAGGAAGGGAGGTGTTGTGCTCCTCTGCATTCAAATAATACAAGCGTCAGATAACAGGACAAGACTACAAGAAGAAGCAAACATCAAGGCATAAAAGTACCTTGAAGCTGTTTGAGGCTGGCCTCCAGCACCAGGTGCTGCTGCACCAGTCGTTTGGCATCCCGCACAAAAGTCTGCAGGAAAAAGACCTACTAGTCAAGAGAAGGACTCGGGGGCTACGCCCAAAAGAAAGAGCAGAAACAAATTAAACACACGAAAAGCGCTCGGGGGCTTCCCCCGAGACTCGAAAGAAGAAAAGACAACAAACACTCCTTTACAGACGCTCGGGGGCTTCCCCCGTGGTAGGAGGCAGAACTACTCACATGATCCGATGGCGACTCCGAAGGACCACTAGCAACGTTCTGAGGCACAACCACCTGAACCTCCTGCGGAGAAGGGTTCGGAGCAGCGCCCTCAGAGGTAGCCACCGTATGAGGAGGAGGAGACGCGACTTTCGACTCCCCCATCATCTCCCGAGCACCATCGCTAGAGGAGTCGTTGGAAGAGTGCCTGCACAAGGACAAATTAGCACAAGTACAAAGTAAACAGGCAAGAAAAAGCAGTGCAGGACAAAGGAAACTTACGAGTCAAGCTCGCTCAGGTTGAAGACAGGAGGGGTCCTTCGGAATTTCTTCTCCTCTTTCTTCTCTTCCTTCTTCTCTTCCTTATTTTCTTCCTTCTTCCGCTTCGCTGGCGGGTGCGGCGCTACAGCCCGCACGGGAACAACAGGAATCGGAGAGGAAGAGCCTCCATACCCATCACTGTGACGTTCAAGACACAGTGGGTTCCTAGGAGTCGGAGGAGTCGAGGCATCCGAAGACTCGCTGGAGCTCCGTGACCGCTTGCGAGTGTGGTCCTCGCTCGACTCGTTGGCCTCTTCAGCCGGAGACCGTGCCGACGGCAGCTCGGACATGGAATCCACCACATCATTATCTGGAGCATCCGGAAATACTTTGGGTAATGGAGGCGACATGCCCGGCACTTTGAAGCTCTGCACAAGAGTAGAAAATTTTGTTAGCAAACAAATGCAAATACAATGCAGCCAAAAATAGCGCTATGCGCACGGATCTACACCTGTGGAACAGGAAGCGAAGCAGAAAACGGAGAAGTCAGCGACTTCCCAGGGATATCCTCTCCAGCCTTGAACTTCAACAGCGAACGAAGGGCCCTGTCGAAATCTCCCTGGGAGAATTTCTCAGCCGAAACCCTAGTCGGATCACGGCGGCCAGCATAAAGGAACATCGGGTGCGCCCTAGCCTGGAGTGGCTGCACCCGACGCTCAAGAAAAATGCGGATGATATCCACACCGTTCACTTCCTTCTCCGGAATCAACTGGAGATCCTCCACTCGATGATAGAGAGCCTCTATCTCCGCCACCTCGCCATCCAAGATCTGGTTTTTCCAGGACCTTTTCGGCTCGATCTTTTGGGAGGGGTCGAAAGGAGCAAGACCAAAATCCTGCCCAGGCACTATGGAGTCGCGGATAAAAAACCATCGCCTCCTCCAGTATTAGACAGATTCGGACATGGAAAAAGAAAATAAAAGAAGATTGGGTTTGAGGGAGATGATGCAACCCCCAATGGGATAAACACCATCCGAACCAGATTGCCTCTTCACGGAATAGAGTTTCCGGAAGAGGCCAAAGTGCGGCTCGATACCGAGCCAGCACTCGCAGAAAGTGATGAAACAAGCAATGCGAAGAAGAGAATTGGGGGAAAGATGATGCAATTGGACACCGTAAAGAAAAAGTAGTCCACGAAGGAAGTCGTGGACTGGGAATGAAAATCCGCGAATAACGAAGGCGAGGAACCTAACCCGAAACCCAGCGGGGGGACGGGGGATTACCTCGTTGCCTGGGAGTTTTACGGCCTCCCTATCCTGCGGGATCAAGCCTCGCTCATGAAGCTTGCGGAGATCACTCTCCCGCGTCTCCGATCGCCGCCAGCCACCGTCGGTGACACGGGTAGCGGCGGCACTCTTCTTCCCTCCAGCAGTGCTGGTACCAACCATAGAAGAAGACTTCTTTGACTTCCCCATCGCGGTACGGCGGCGCCGGCGGCGAGAGCGCAGGATGGAAGAAGGAAATGTGAAAGGATATTCCAGCGCGCAGCAAGAACTCTCAGAGAACAAGGAAGCAGTGAAACGAGAATAGCTGCGGTGAAAACAAACTAAAGTTTTCCTCAATAATTATAAAGACGAAGATGATGCACGACAACCGTCCATCGAGAAGACCTAACGCCAACGGCAGGATCTGGCCATACATGTGTCAGCATCGCAACGAACCGTCGCTAACACGCCGTCCACTACGCGCGGAAATCGAGGCGACGCCGTAATTATCTCCACTCCGCGCGTGACCGGTCAATTCAAGGTTAGAAAGTGGGACCCATGTTCGTCCAGTCAAGTCATCTCTAGCGTAGCAGACGCTTGAGGTCATCGATCGTCAGCACTGACGTCATTAAAAGCTATACTAGCAACAGTCAAATTTTCTTCGGCTTTAAAGCTAAGAGTACTCACTCGAATCTATGATTCGACTAATTACTCGGGGGCTACTCCTTTCAGGAGCGCTGGCCGCGCACCCGAAGAATGAACAACACGTTACAAAACCGAATTGTTTCTTCGAGTCCTACGTCGAGTCTACGACTCCACTACGAACTCGGGGGCTACTCCCATAGGGAGGATGGATTTAAGCATCCAAAAAAATTTGTGTCCTATGGACCTGACACTGAACAACGGCGGAATTAAAGTATCCACTCGAGTCTATGACTCGAACAGACACTCGGGGGCTACTCCCATAGGGAGCGCTGGTCGCGCACCCTATAAAATTTCGACTGCGATCCTTCGGATCAGTATGCAAAAACTTTTCGAAAACTCTGCCCCAATTAACGCTAAGTGAGTAACATTCTCCTTGGCCACCCGAAACACCTCCGCGGTGATAAAATTTGGATGTTGTGTCTGCGATGCAAAGATAAGACCTACAGATATCATCTGATGGCCTGGTAACACACATGACTGCGCTCTGCTAGTATAAACCCGTGCCAACAGGCGCGACGAAAAATCCCGATGGATGCGTTGGGTACATTAATTAAATTCACTGGAATTCCACTCCTGTAAGTCCTCTGCAGCCTGAGTCGAATTACGCCAGCATATGTTACGGGTTCGAGTCGAGGGACTCGAACCTGAAGAATATCATGGTGTTTTGTCCTAAGACAATTAACTGACCCTGATCCGTCGGGAGAGTCAGGCACATGCATCAACAATCCCTACACATTCCCTTGAAAGATAGAGTTTCACCCAAAGGATTGAAGAGTCCTCAGCCGAATCTATGATTCGACTGAACACTCGGGGCTACTGACATGGTTATACCCCGCGGGTACATGATCTCAGCATACCTGGTATAGCCCAAGGAAGGCCCACGGCAAATATACGCCGGCCCATGAAGATTTTCGGGTGTCCAAGGCCCATGATGCCTTCGGATCCTTGGAGAGCAAGACTAGAGTAGATAGGAAATTCAAAGGAGTAAACCCTAGAACCTGTAACCGACTAGATCTGTGCCTGGGACCTGCCTAAGTCTATATAAAGGCCAAGAGGGCACGACCTAGATCTCTCTCTCTCTCATACTTCCGCATACACACCTCCACACCAGATTGCATCTGCGCACCCCTGTAATCACCGGTTCCACCGTAATCAAGAGCAGACAAGCAGGAGTAGGGTTTTCCCTCCGGGGGCCTGAACCTGGGTAAACCTCGTGTCCCAGTGTTGCTTGTTTGCTAACCGTTCCGCGATCTCCAGCATCCCCATCTTCTCCAAAACCCAAGTCCATAACAATGGGCATTGACGAGATCAAACCTCGTCACATACCCCCTCTCTTTCGCTGACAAACAGACCCCACCGCCACGCAAGCATCGTCTTTAACCCCGCTGACCACACCCTCTCTCTCTGCCGTTTCTGCACTGATTAAATTCGTGTTAATTGGCGTTGATGCCGCCAGTAATTCCTCCCTGCAACCGTGCTATCTTAACCGTAACCCTCTCCTCTCCATTTCCCCTCAACCTACCACCCCCGAGCGCCCCTAGGCTGCGAGAATTTTTGCCCGCACCGTCGCTGCTTCTGACGAGCTCACCGATGAATTCCGGCGAGCCTAGACCGCGCCCCTTGCCCTAGATCACGCAGACTTGTTCGCCAACCTCATGCGCATCTGCCAACACCTTCCCCTTGCCCGTGCATGCCCTAGAGGCTCAACAACAACGACGCCTTCTCGCCACCGTCGACTGCTTCAACTCCGGCGAGAGGTTGCCGACGATTCATCGCGCCCCTTGCCCTCTGGTAGGTCCCCTCGCAACCTCTGCAACCGTGCGCATCTCCCTGACTTGTTGTCTTGCCTTCTTACGCCCCAGGAGCTCACCCCCGACAACGCCAGTACGTGCCCGACGCCAACGCTAGCTTTGGCGAGGAATCGCCATCAGCTCTGTGCGCCCATGTCCCTCCTGCGGCCACCTCGAGCATCACCGTGACCCTGCGAACCCGGTGAGACCTCCCACTCCCCCTCTCGCTTCCTAGAGTCGCCGTAATAGCACCGCCCGAACGCGCTGCCACCTCTCACCGTCGCTAGCACCACCCATCCTTGGTCAGCTACTCTGGATCGTAGGATGTAGATCTGGCGGATAGGATAGAACGAGTAGCGAAACGGTATCGTGCGTCCTGTGCCGTGCTATGCAACTTAGTTCTAACGACCAATATCGATCGATTCACGCGAAATGGTATCGTCCAGTTAGAATCAGCCACGTGGCCCTATCTATTGTTTTAAAAACAGAAACTTATCTATTAGATTTTAGATTTGAAAAATTCATAACTTTTAATCTACACGTCCAAAATTTACAAATTTTATATCACTCGATTCAGAAAAATGAAACCTTTGAAACCATTCCCTTTGTTTAGTATTTTGCTTCTAGAAAATTGGTAGTTTTTGCAGAAACATGTGTAGGCCTATTTTTGTTATAAAATTTATTCTAAAATTTTTTTTAGGGAAACATCTTTGGCAAGTGGTTTTTTCTGAACCTACTGACCATAAAAACCAACTTTTGGATTTAAAAGTATATTTTGTGACACTAAGGAATTAATCCTTTAATAAAAGCATTTCTGGTTAAATAAAAAAGTTGATTATGGTTTAAAAATGCTTTTTGAGTAAAACCTTTTGCAAATGTTTTGATTTAAATTCCCTGACCCTAAACACAAAGTTTTGGGATTTAAAAATATATTTATTATGACTTTGTTTAAAGGCATTTCTAGCAAAATAAAAATGTTGCTTTGATTTAAAAATGGATTTGGGTGAAACCTTTTGCAAATGGATTAGTCTTAAACACTTTGACCTTAAAACACTAACATTTGTGTTCAAAAATATATTTGGCAAACACTAGAAATTATTACTTTGATTTAAATCATTTCTAGCAAAACAAAAATGATTTAAATGGCCATTTTCACTAACTTAAATTCTAAATGGTTTTACCACTTTTATAAATGACCAATATATGTTTAAAATGTTTATAGCCTATTAGAAACCACTTTTCCAATAAAACAATCTTTTGCATGCTTGCATGCATTGTTTTGTTTTCTTTATTTTATGTGGTGAATTGTTTGAATGCTAGATTGAATTTGTGCCTTTATGGAATTGTAGTGAAATTTGAAGAGTGTGACAATTGCAAGATCAAGGAGTGAATCTATATTCTCTACTAAAAAGGCAAGTGGTGCTTCATACATTTTGTCCTAATATTTTCACTATGCATTAGTGATATTTTGAGTAGGACTTGCATGGAATTTTTACTAAGTATGCTATGCCATGGGAAATCCTAGTAGATGATGCCTTAGTAGAATTTTCCTAAGTTAAGATCCCTACTACTATCATGCTTAGCTTAGCTAGTACAAAACAAGGGTGGATTATATTCATGTTATGAAATATTTCTAAGTCTATGACTTGTGTTTTGTTTAATAAAACAACTATGTGAATGAATCACCTAGGTGGAATGGTGTGAATGGGTTATGTTGAGTGGTTACACAGGGCCCCATATTTATGGACTACCCTAGTGTATCTCACGTGTGGCAAGCCACCTAGGAACAAAGAGATTTGAGATGTCAAATGTTGAGAAGCTTCAAGTGCAGCCATATGGCATTATGGGCTCTGCCTGGATCATATAAGTTGCAATAACTTAACCAGATGGACAGTTGGTGGTAGGGGTGATAGGATTAGAGCGCGTCCATTTTGGTCTAAGGGAAGGCTTCTGAAAGATCTTGTATCGATGCATGTCGAGTCTTGTGGGGAAAGTGCACCACCTCTCGAGAGAGTAAAATCTAAGTACTTAGACGTGTCCCCAACAATAGACAATTTGAACATCAAGACATGGAAGCTATCAAGGATCTCCTCATCCCAATTTCTAAGTTAAAAACTTGTGGTTGAACAAGGGTTAAAGGATCTTCAATCTTTGATTGGTAGATGCCTTGGGTGATTTTGACAAACAAAAACTTAGTGTTTTCAAATGATAAGGAAAATCTATTTTGAGCAAAGCAAGCCTAAGCTTCACTTAGCCAAATGCATATAGATGATAGATACCACTATTCTACCATAGTATCACTTGCTAATACAATACAAATGTATTGACCCTTGTGGTTGTAACTTATTATGTTGCAGGTTTGTTTGATGTTAGTGAAGTGTGTTGATTAGGATTACAAGTCTACAACCAACATGATTGTCTGTGGCACTTTGAAGATGGACTCCATGCTATATAGTTATTTCTGCTACATTGTAATGAGATAGCCAAATGAGCTATGTAAGATGTAATGAATTATTTTATTCCTGGTTATAAAGTTGTATTATGACCCTTGTTTCTTGATATTACATCTTAAACTATGGATGCTAGCTATTGATCCAGGGACTAGGATTATAAACACAGGGATCTCTACCTTATAAAGGTTGGGACCTCTATAAACATCCTGAGCGTTTTCATGCTCCTGCTCATCTTCGCTGTGCTACACAACAAGCCGGTGAACTCGTGCATGTACTTCTCCAAACTCCACTTCGCGAAGAAGTGCATTGTCAATCACAGCAGTTCCCGTAGGGCCATCTGCAGCCTCAAGCAATTCATCATGTACTTACTGTGTCCCCGAGGAGCTACGAATGAGCTAGAGGGAGCTCATATGCAGGACCGGTCCTATGTTTTATGGGGTCGTGGGATGAACTCCGAATGGTGGGCTTATCTAGCATGTAATATTATGTATTGTGTTTTGAATCTAGTCGAGAAATTCTTTGGGTAAAACTTAAAGTATGAAAGTCTAGGGGGGCAAATGCCCCCGCCCACACACACCATATTAAAATTTATTATTCATTCACAATCCATATTACGTAACTTGCATGAAAGTGGTGAAGTTTTTCATAGATGAATTTATTTCCCAATCTCCTTCTGAATATCTTTCTAAACATCCTGCAAGAAATTCTTATGGTCTTGTCGAAAGCTCAATGATGTGTCTCTTTATCATGTATAGAAATAAGCATGGCTTCAAAATAGTTACTTCATGATCGTGAATGTTTTTGTTGGAAGCATTGTTGTTGGCATGACAATTGATTATTCATTTTCTCACTGTTCCCAGTAAGTTTTCTTAAACCCTTTCCTACCGATGAATTTATATATTTTCATGCATCTTCTATCAGAAGATGATGAATTGGCCTAGCCGAAACAACTGCTTTAATAAGTACCCATCCCATTAGTTGGGGTATCTCTAGTTATTCTCTACTATTATAGTACACAAGTTTTGAAATAGTGATTTACCACCCGTATAGGGTTCCTGCCGAAACATCACCCTAAGCGATACAAGATGTTGTTTCAACAAATCAAGCGGATTATGCAGAATTAAATCCAAAGAACAACGACCATTGATTTACATACATCTACCCATCCACAGTTTAGGTTGTTTGTTGCTCAACCGGCCCCAATCCCATTCATTGTTACCTCTTTTTCCTCACGCGGTCGCGTTGATCCTCCTCTTCCAGCACCCAACATATAGCCGGCGGCTCAGCCTTGCCATTCCCTTCTTCTCGGGAGACCATCTTACTCTTTTCTCTAGAAATAAGCTACTACAAACACAGCCACCTTCTATTATAGGCTGCGGCTGCCATCTTACTGCAGAACCATCTCGAGCGCATCGCCATTCCCAAGCATCCATGCCCCTCACTCCTGTCTCCGCAGACTAATCCCCTCTTCCTGCCTCACCCTGCCTTCCTCACACTGATCCATCTTCCCACCTTGTTCGGAGTACAAGGAAGTATAGGCGTGGTGATATCTCGCAGCAACATGTGTGCCACATAGGGAGAAGGTCTTCGTTGGTCATTCAGAAACACCAGAACACCTTCGGAAGGGATATGGAGGGAGAACTTGCAGAGGGCATCATCCTTTCTGTTGAGCGGATGGTTGGTGGCAAAGGCACCATCACCATCATCGTCAATCGCTGCATCTTCACCACCATTACCATTCCCATCTCATTTACCTCCATCTTGTTGTAATTCCAATTACTATTGTGGATTTGCACTTATTATCCATCTACTCGTATTCATTTCATATACCCTTGATGATGTTGTTGATTGCCTCCATGAGTGATTAGTTCACCCTGTTCTTAGGGAGATGGAGAAAGACTAGCAATACTATGATATGAAATAAAGATTATCTATAACTTTGGTTAATTATTATGTGTTGGTTTTCTCTCTAGATATTATGTGAAGTCGACCATGTAATACTTTCCTTCGGGACTAGAGATGAAATTAATGTTGTGTATATGGTAGTACATACGGTGCTAAGTGGCATAACTTGTCAGCATGTTATTCATATGGTCAAGGTAAATAAGGGCAGATTCACTAAGATCATATCAATATCCATAAGAAAACCCTTAATTGTGAGGGGTCAGAGTGGCTTTCTTAGGATCATCGCAGTGGTTATTAGGGATGAAATAACATATGGGTTTCTGTGATCATTCATTTATAGAGCTCTTCCCACAAATGTCATGAAGAAAGACATAAATTTATCCTAATTATGATTAATACCAATGCTAGAGTTGGATCCTACAATACCCCGAGAACACTTCACCTTACTGCAGTTTTATTACCTTTCACATCGCATTTGTGTCCTTATTGCTTTACTCTTTATTCTTTACTTTATGCACAAAACAACCCACTTAAAATACTCTTACTTGAGATCAATGGCAGCTTACAACTATTTCTTGATAGATAGTGACGAGGGGCATTAAGACCTTAACCAAATAGCACCTCGTGGTTCGGTACTCTTACTTTCAAAACAAGATACAATATTCATATGCACATTCAGTCATCACCAGCTCCTACTAATGATTATTGATTCGAGACGTGTCTCGATCATGTATTCATGTTCTCAAACCCGTAGGGTCACACACTTTACATTCGGTAACGCTAGGGTAGTTCTATAATATTAATTATGGTAAGACTGAGTATAGTTAGAAGTCTCGAATATGATCGAGGATATCATGAGGAGCCTCAGAATGGTCCGGAGATAAAGGTACATATAAGGAAAGTTGTATATAGGGTTCCGAAAAAGTCTGGGACTTTTTTGATAATGTATTGGGAAGGTTTTAGAAGGTTCTGAGGGCCCCACGATGGGGCCCACCTACCCGGTGGGCCCACATGGACCTTAAAGGGGGACACACCAGCCTACATGGACCAATGTGCCATAGCCCCAAGGCACATGCGCCATATGTGGACAGGATCGTAGGGTTGTATGGAAGGTGCCTTGGGATGGGGTTCTCCCTTGACCGACGTCCATCATCTTTGGGGGGGCGGCAAGGCTGCCCCTTCTCGGCCCCAAGCATATTTAAAGAGGGGAGGGTTGCATGAGGCTGCAACTCAAAGCCCTAGCCGCCACTCCCTCCTGATGCTCCTTCCTTCTCCTCCTCCCACGCACGCAACAAAGTCCTGCTGGTGGATCTCTCCATAGAACCACCACCCTGTCATGTTGTTGGTTTCGATCTCATCTACCTCTGCCTTGAGCCTTGCTATATCAAGAAGGGAAGATGTTGTTGCGCTATACATGTGCACATCTCGGAGGGGCCACTCATTGTGGTGCTGGATCGATTGGATCATGGAGGGAACGACTACATCAACCACATCGTTAAAAAGTTTCTAATCATGTTTTTCAAGGGTATGAAGATCTAATTCCAATCATTACTTGCATCTTCCTAGACTAGATCTTGGATTTTGTTCACGCTCTGATACGTCCAAAACGTATATACTTTCTCGAACACTTTTGCTATTGTTTCTCCTCTAAACTTGTGTGATTTGGATACAACTAACACGGACTGATGCTGTTTTCAGCAGAATTACCTTCGTGTCTAGTTTTTGTGCAGAAAATCAACTATCAGGAAAAATCCTGGAAAATATGCCAAAAATCCTATTTCACCAGAAGATCCACGGAGCCAGAAGACGACACAGAGTGGAGGCCTGGGGGGCCCACATCCTTGCCAAGCGCGGGTGGGCCCAACCCACGACTAGGGGGGTGCAGCCACCCCAGGCACCCCCTCGGGTTCCCTCTGTGCCTATAAGTTACCTCTTGACCTAAAAACCGAGGGGGGTTCGATGTTTTTCCAGAGAGAGTTCCGATGCATCGCCACCACCAGAAACCAATATTCGGATCCAGAAACTTCGTTCTGGCACCCTGCCGGGACGTGGAATTTGGGGAGGATCATCGTCATCGTCATCACCAACGCCTCTCCATCGACCATCAATGTTTCCCTCATCCATGAGTGAGTAATCCCCCATAGTAGGCTATGGGGATGGTAGGAATTGGATGAGTTCTATCATGTAATCGAATAAGATTGTTAGGGCATAGTGCCTAGTATCTCTATTAGTGCTATTTGACTTTGTTGCAACTTGTTGTGCTTAATGCTTGTCACTAGGGCCCGGGTGCCATGATCTCATATCTGAACTTATTATTGAATCATTATGATAGTATTGTTTGTGATATTATCTGCAAGTTGTGTACACATATCATTGTCCGGATCCAAAGGCCCTGAAGTGACAACAATTGGGACAACCAGAGGGGATGGATGTGGTGTGAGGATCACATGTGTTCAAGGAGTGTTAATGCTTTGCTCCGGTGCTCTATTAAAAGGAGCACCTTAATTGCCAGTAGTTCCCTAGAGGCCCCGCTTCCACGAGCTGGCTGGATAGAATATGTTGTGCAGGTTCTCATTGCGAGCACGCATGACTATATATGGAGCACATGCCTAGGATTGTTTAGTACTTGGATGCTTATTATTTATCTGCAATGCCCTAGATCTTGAAGTTACATGTTTAGACTCATTCATGCAACACCCGTCCATCCATCCCTATGCCTACCGCACTCGAATCCCACTATTTACTGTTACTGTTACTATTGCTCTCGTTTTATTGCTGCTGTTGCTACTACCAAACTATTGCTACTGATAAACTTCTGCGAGCAAGAACTATTTCCAGGTGCAGCTGAATTGACAACTCAGTTGTTAAGGCTTGCAAGTATTCTTTGACTCCTCTTGTGTCGAATCAATAAATTGGGTAATACTACCTGCGAAGACTATTGCGATCCCCTATACTTGTGGGTTATCAAGCCTATTTTCTGGCGACATTGCCAGGGAGCATAGCTTTATTTGTAAGTTCACTTGGATCTATTATTGTTCACTGCTACTCTTTTCATCATGGGTAAGTCTCGTGATGGAAAGTTTCCTACTTTACCATCCACTACAAGAAGAGGTATAGTCCTAAACACCTCATCTGCTCTTGATTCACCGTCTGTTATAAGTAAGCTTGTTACACCACCACCACATACTCATGCTACACATACTACTACTATTGCTGAGTCTAAAACTGCTTTTTATACTCATGATGTTACTTCTACTATGCTTGATGCGAGTGGTTGTTAGGTCCTTTCCTAGATGCTACTATGGCTAGTCTAGGAAATACCGAAACTCCTAGTGAAGACACTGTTACACCTGTTAGCTCACCTGAGTTTAGAGAGAGTTATGATATTAATGATGGTTACATTGAGTTTACTGGTGATTTTATCGAAGAGTGCCAAAACACACATGGTACTAGTGCTATTAAGAGTCTCCTTGCTAGACGCACCATTATTCCTAAGTTGTCCTCTGATCCTAAGTTTGCCACCTCTCCCATAGATATTAAAGATAAAGATTATGATTTCTCTCTTGATTTATCCTATTTAGACATTGTTGAGAAAGAACCTTTCAATGGAACTGAAAATGAGAGTGTTGTAGCTCATATGAATTAGCTTTCCACTATGAGTGCTTTATTCTCTGATGATTCTAAGATGCGCAAGTACTTTGTTACTAAGATCTTCCCTTTTTCACTAAAAGGAGAAGCTAGGGCTTGGTTTAATAGATTACCTCATGGTTCCATTGATAGCCCTGATTGTTTGATTGCTTCTTTCTTCTAGAAATGTTTTCCTCCCAGTGCTAGACATGCTGCTTTGCAGAAGAATTTTTGATTTTAAACAGGGAGAAGAAGAGAAATTGCCTGAGTCATGGACAAGGTTCTGTGCCTTGATTCATGCACATCCTGGATGTCCATTGCCTAAGAATGAGCTTCTTGATATTTATTATAATGGACTAACTGATGATTCTAGGACATACCTAGATAGCTTTGCTCATTGTGTTTTTAGGAAAAGAACTCCTACAGATGCTGAAGAATTAATGGCTAAAATAAGCAAGAATTATGATGATTGGACTTCAATTGAGCTAAATACACCTGAGCCTATTACTCCTGAACCAGATGTTCCTGAACCAGTTCCAACACCAACACCAAAGAAGAGAGGATTTATTGCATTAAATGATGAAGTGATGAAGGAAGCTAAGAAGTGTCTTAAGGAGAAAGGTATTAGAACTGAAGATGTGAAGAATCTACATCATATAGAAGAATTATGTAAGCCAATTCCCCACTCATCTACTATTGAGGTACACTCTCTCTAACACTTTGATGAAGGTGATATTCCTTATGGTAAGCCTCCTGATCAATTCTTAGAGGAACTTGACATTTTTATTGTAAAACAAGGTAATTTTAATAAACAAGTTTAGAATCATTTATTGGAAAACTCTAGAGCTATTAAAGAGTTGAAAGATATTGTGGAAAGAACTTCAAATGATATTAAAATGCTTTGTAAACACTTTCAAATGGTTTAAACCCACATTGATCAACTTGCTAAGGTACAAAAGGATATTCTAGTTAATGCCTCAGGAGATAAACATGCTTATGGAATTAGAACTAGGAGTGGTATAGCTACTCAAGATCCTTTATATCCTGAAGGACACCCTAAAAGAATTGAGCAGGATTCTCAGCAAGGTTAAAGTTGTGGTAGTCCTCGTAAGAGAAATAAAAAGAAACATAAGGTAGTTGAGGAATCACTTGAACCTGTTGTAGATCCTAATAGTATATCTGTCTCTGATGCTGAAACTGAGAGTGGTAATGATAAAAATGATGCTCCTGATAAGGAGGAAGTTGAGGAAGAACCTGAGAAGCACACTAAGAATACTAGGTACACTAAGGAAGATTTTATTGCTAATAAACATGGTAAAGAGAGAACCTTGGGTGCATAAACCTATGCCTTTTCCAGGAAAGAAACATAAGTCAATGGAGGAAGAACACTACAACAAGTTTTGTGAGTGGATGAAGCCTTTATTTTTGCGAATTCCTTTGACTGGTGCTATTAAGTTACCTCCTTATTCAAAGTATATGAAGGATATTGTCTCTAATAAAAGGAAAATTCCTAATGAGGAGATTTCTATTTTGCTTGGTAATTATTCCTTCAATGGTAAGGTTCCAAAGAAACTTGGTGATCCAGGTATACCAACTATTCCTTGCTCTATTAAGAACAATTATGTTAGAACTGCTTTATGTGATTTGGGAGCTGGAGTTAGTGTTATGCCTTTTTCTCTCTACAAGATACTCCATCTAGAAAAGTTGATATCAACTCATATATCTCTGCAAATGGCTGATAAGTCAACTACTATTCATGTTGGTATATGTGAGGATGTTCCTGTTCAGGTGGCTCATAATTGCTTGGTTTTAACCGATTTTGTTGTGCTTGAAATGCCCAAAGATGATAATATGTCTATTATTCTTGGGAGACCTTTTCTTAATACTGCAGGTGCTGTCATCAATTGTAATCAAGGAAAAGTAACATTCAATATTAATGACAAAGAGCATACTTTCTATTTCCCCAAGAAGGTTGCTAAGAGCTATTTCCTGAATTCTATTGAAAATGTTGAGAGCATTAAGGTTGGAGAAATATATTGTCCCATTCCATAAGAAAATTTTGAAACTATTATAATTGGGACCATTGCTATCAAGCTTGAGGTAACATAATCACTTTGTGGAATACAAAGTTTTGTTTCATATAAGATTGTTTTGGTAACAAGACTTGATCAACCTTGTTAATAAAAGGATTTTAATGAACAAAATAATGTTTTCACTGTGGTTATACTTGCTTTCTTTTACTTTTCTCCTTCCTAGTATTTGATTTTTGTCTTGTGATATTGTATATTGAGTATTTTGCTGCTATAGGTGTCAGGTTGTGTGAGCTTGCATTCTTGTTCTATGCTTAGATATTTCATTTTGATGCATGTGTAGCCCTCTAGCAAGTTCCCATAGTAGTTTCTCATCATTTATCAACTTGGAAATCACTTGGTTTGATGTTTGTCTAAAAATTTCAGCAAGGAAGATGAGTGCATATCCACTGAATCAATATGACTTGATGGTAACTGAGCCAATGAAAGTTCATCATGATAAAGGAGTCTTCCCTTCCATATATCCATGTCAGGAAATTATGAGAACCACGGGAATCCTCCAGGATTTCCAAACTATGATTACCAATGTAGGTTGGGACACTTTGTTGAATGTGAACCATTTCAATATGTTAAGCTAACCATGGCTGTGGTGCACGACTTCTGGTTTACTTGGTCTTCATCTAATCCCATGGCCCATTACAAAATATACAATATAGCTGTCGACCTGCCGTTTGCTGATTTCTGTGCAGCTATTAGAGTGCCTTGTTGGGGATCTTGTGAGAAGATCAAGGAGAGGCCCAAGTTACTTATGGATTTATATGCTGAGATTTGCCAAGGTTTCGACTTCTCGAAGTAAAGCGGTAAAATTCGGGACATCCAGTTCCCCTCTATTAGATATTTTGCCTATTTCATTACCAAGTGTGTTCTTGCTAGAAAGATTGCTAGGAAGTTATCCTTCTTTGATCTAGCTTTTATTGCAGCTGCTTTGAATATGGATAGATATTATAACCTGAGTGCTTTGATAGCTTACCGTCTTACTACTAACCGCGATAAGGGTGGAGTTTGTGGAGGTCTCATTGCCTCTAGGTTGCTAGCTTTCCATGGTCTAGAGCCTCATCATTCAGACTATTAGTTCCCCATTGAGAGACTTGATCTTGATTCCATGGTTCAGCATAATTTTGTTTCTTTGGGGGCTACTGTGAGAAGTTTACCGTACAAATTATCTTTTGCCAAGCGTGGTTGGAAAGGGGGTAGGACTGAGAAAGTAGTTTATTTGACTATACCTGCTTTGTTTAATTTTGATAACATGCAAGGATGGTCGCTCACGGAGGAGGAATTTGACACATACGTGGCGGAGGTCTCCCAACATGAGAATGATGGAGTGGATGCCGAAGATGATTCGGTTCAGCCCTCCAACTTGGGAGAGTCTTCATACCAGCAACCTTCTTATGATTGGGGCGCGTCTTTATCTTCATCGCAAGTGCCTGACTACGATCATTACTATGATGACCCACCAGCTTGGGATTACTACCCGCGTTATTGAGCCCCACTTAGGCCAAAAGCCTAAGCTTGGGGGGAGGTATACCGACATCACACCCATCTATATATCATGTTCGGTCGGTTCTTTGTATATCTGTTGTTTCATTTTATTTTTGGTTCTTGTTTTTGCTTTCTCAAAAACACAAAAATACCAAAAATATTTTCTTTGTTTCTCTTGGTTTGTTTCTTTGCTTTTTGGTTTTGGTTTGCCTTAAAAGAGAAATCCAAAAATATTTTGCTTTGTTGGCTTGCTTTTAAAAAAATCGAAAACACCAAAAATATTTGTTGTTCTTCTTTGGTTTTATGAGTTCTTTGCAGGGTTCAGCCGTCCTCAGTGGATTTTGGTTTCATGTTATTATTCAAGTCACACAAGTGAAGGGCAATAATGAAGATTAAGACAACTTGAGGAGTCGTAAGAGGCTGGTAACGAACTCTATTTGTTTTCATTTTTGTACATATACTCATCATTGTGAGCATGCTTAGCATGTTCGTGTAAGTTGTATGTTATTATGAATGCTTAGTAGTTCTTGCTTGTGATTATCTCCAGCTTGCTAATAGTTTGTAGCAAGTCATATGAATGTTTGCTTGCATTGTTCTATTCATAACTTGGTATGATATTGTGGTATCCTCCTCTGAGTGTTTCATATGAATTGACTTGGCACATGCTCACGCATGCATATGACTAAACAATAGTCAGTAAGCCTCGATGGTTTATTTTGCCATAGAGTTCTTGTATCACTTTCATGCCAGAACTAGTCATGTTTTGTTTCAAGCATGATTATGACAGTTATTGCTCTCTCGTTTGTCGCTTCCTCTCTATTTCTAGCCTTCACTTGCACTGAGTATGAGCTCTACCTGTGCTTCCAACTCCTCAAAACCAATATTTGCAATAGTGTCCACCATACCTACCTATTAGCATCATTTGCTATTTCAGTGCATATTCAATATGCCTTGTTTTCTTCCAAATAAAATGTTTGACTTCTTTGAGAAAGTTAGTTAGTAAATCTCTCACAAACTTGATGGCACACTTTATCTCTTGCACTTAATAATCCTGAACCATTTGTGACTTGTCCATGAAAGTTATATGCTTGCAAACTATGTGCTGGGAGTCAGCAGAACCGTGCTGTCACGAGGAACGCTTTCAACACTTTTTGGATACATATCCAGTTGATACCTTGCTCTTTTGTTTGCGGATGTCGTCGGTGTGAAATAAAAGGGGAGCTTGTGAGTTCATGTAGTCTATACATTGTGTTAGAGAAACGCCTGGGCCGCTAGCCTAAGCCATGCCTAATCATGGTGGAAAATTTCAGCATCACCATAATGAGCATTGTGTGAAGCATCCTCAATAAAAAGCTATGCACATAGTAAATAAAAAGATCGCTGAGATGCTCATTGTCTGCTTGCCTTGTCATTTTGATCACGGGATAGCTCCTGTATCATGTGCAAGGGGTACCCCGTTGGCGGTTTTCTATGATATGCATGTATTTACAATGACAAGAACTTACAGGTAACCAAAGTTGAGTATCATGCGGAGCGGCGCTCGTACTCAAGGGTCTTGGGATTTCCAGTTTATGGTCTCTTAAGCATATAACTCAGATTGGACCTCACTTTCACCTTAACCACATAAAGATGCCTATGATAGGGGCAACGAGAGATCAAAGCTAACGAGTACCTTTCTTTCAGCATTTGGAAGCCTTTCAAACCTTTCAAAACCTTTTCACAACCTTGTTGAGTCACCACTTATTCTATGAGCACCCTCTTGAGAGCATAGTTGTCATTCTTGTGTTTGTCTCAAAACTTGGTTGATTATGTCATGAATTTGATGCTTGTATCTCTGATATCTTTATCTCTAGTCTTCACTTGAACTTCAGAGGTGCCTTTCCATTTATATTGTGCTCTACAAACAAAGGCAAGCGAGATACCACTCTATCATACCTTATTATGAGCATTGCAATGTTGCTTATGTTTATGTTTCTTGCTACTTATTATTATTGAGTTGGTTTCTCTTCATAGCTTGCATTGACTATTGAGTAGACTTAGTTGCATACTTCTTATTATGAATGATTCAAGCATCTACTCCTGTGCTGAGAATATATACATCATGAGAAGCAAATGTGTTCGTGAAAGTTCTTTTATCGCACTCAGTTTTCAACTGAATTGCTTGAGGACAAGCAATAAGCTAAGCTTGGGGGGAGTTGATACGTCCAAAACGTATCTACTTTCCCGAACACTGTTGCTATTGTTTATCCTCTAAACTTATGTGATTTGGATACAACTAACACAGACTGACGCTGTTTTCAGCAGAATTACCTTGGTGTCTAGTTTTTGTGCAGAAAATCAACTATCAGGAAAAATTCCGGAAAATATGCCAAAAATCCTATTTCACCAGAAGATCCACGGAGCCAGAAGACGAGACGAAGTGGAGGCCTGGGGTACCACACCCCTGCCAGGCGCGGGTGGGCCCAGCCCGCGCCTTGGGGGTGCAGCCACCCCAGGCACCCTCTCGGGTTCCCTCTACGCCTATAAGTTACCCCTTGACCTAAAAACTGAGGGGGGGGGGGTCGATGTTTTTCCAGAGAGAGTTCCGTTGCGCCGCCACCACCAGAAACCAAGATTCGTATCTAGAAACTCCGTTCTGGCACTCTGCCGGGACGGGGAATTTCGGGAGGATCATCGCCATCGTCATCACCAACGCCTCTCCATCGACCATCAATGTATCCCTCATCCATGAGTGAGTAATCCCCCACAGTAGGCTATGGGGATGGTAGGGATTGGATGAGTTCTATCATGTAATCGAATAATATTGTTAGGGCATAGTGCCTAGTATCTCTATTAGTGTTATTTGACTTTGTTGCAACTTGTTGTGCTTAATGCTTGTCACTAGGGCCCGAGTGCCATGATCTCATATCTGAAACTTATTATTGAATCATTATGATAGTATTGTTTGTGATCTTATCTGCAAGTTGTGTACACATATCATTGTCCGGATCCAAAGGCCCCGAAGTGACAATAATTGGGACAACCGGAGGGGATGACTGTGGTGTGAGGATCACATGTGTTCACATAGTGTTAATGCTTTGCTCCGGTACTCTATTAAAAGGAGCATCTTAATTGTCAATAGTTCCCTAGAGGCCCCGCCGCCACGGGCTGGCTGGACAGAAGATGTTGTCCAAGTTCTCATTGCGAGCATGCATGACTATATATGAAGCACATGCCTAGGATTGTTTAGTACTTGGATACTTATTATTATTTATCTGCAATGCCCTAGATCTTGAAGTTACATGTTTAGACTCGTTCATGCAACGTCCGTCCATCCATCCATATGTCTACCGCACTCGAATCCCACTGTTTACTGTTACTGTTACTATTGCTCTCGTTTTACTGTTGGTGTTGCTTTGCTGTTGCTACTACCAAACTATTGCTACTAATAAACTTCTATGAGCAGGAAATATTACCAGGTGCAGCTGAATTGATAACTCAGTTGTTAAGGCTTGCAAGTATTCTTTGGCTCCCCTTGTGTCGAATCAATAAATTGGGTAATACTACCCGCGAAGACTGTTGTGATCACCTATACTTGTGGGTTATCACGCTCTCATCAGAATTTGTTGTTTTCTATGCTACGAATCCCATCATTTCCTTCTTGAGGGATTGCCTCAAAGCCGTATGTAACAAGATGGCCGGTGAAGGAGGGCTTTCTGCTAGGTAGCTAACCAAGGATCTGCGTTCTGTTTGGCAACGATGATCCGTCGAGCAGAGTTTGGGTCGTAACCCGGGCTTTGGTAGTTGGTTTTTGACGTGTCTGATGGGCTTTCCCATGCTTCGATGTGTACTTGTGGAGTTGGATCCGAGGTGGAGTGTGTCAAGCCAGTGACACCGATTGGCAACCGGTGGTCTTATGTGGAGGACACGGTTAGCGCAAGCCCAACATATCTCTCTTGCGAAGCGCTTCGTCAAAGTCGAAGTTGTCTGCCGTTGGAGCGTGTGGCTGATTGTCGACAAGTGTTGATATTGATATGGGTTCCAGCATCGTTTGCGGCCTGACACTGTTGGTGGACGTTAAGTCGAATTCGAAGTCATTGGCTCAAGGAGAAGTGATGACGATGACACTTGATAGCAACCTCGATTGTGGTCTTTCTTCTTCTCTACGCGTGCATGCTTCGTGTGGATGTCCATGTCGGCCAGTGTTGTCCAATGTAATCATGTTTTATGATGACATTGGTTCATTTGTACATGTTTTCAGGTGGTTTTCTCGCTAATGACCCTGTCGATTCTTTTCGTCCTTTTTAAATAAAATGAGCTAAAATTGTCTGTTTTGGTAAAAAAAAGTAACTCCAGTTTTGGGTCTATTGACTGTGCAATTTGAGCTGAGTGAGATATAAGAAAGAATCAGACCGCTGATATTTTGTGAAATATATTTCTAATTTCGTTGTGAAAAAAATTGCTCGAAATTAGTAGTCGTCAAAGTGTACCATGTAGACCATCTAAATGTCCATAAGGACCGATGTTTTGCATCTGGGCAAGCATACAATGCTCGGGTTGAGTGTTATCTGCTGCTGGCTACTGCATTCAAAGGACATAAACATCACATATTTATGAGCTAGCTGCTGGTGAGGCATTAATAGGAGCTGGATCCAATCCTTGAACGCTATGGTGTCCGATTCATTGCATCACAAGGGGGCGCCAAAGGCCGGATCTTCACAAGAAATTTTGGCGCCAAGAAAGTTGTGAGGCGACGACAGTCGCAGGCTAGAAAAATACTAGAACGTGCAGATTTGGTCAATGAAACATCTCAGAATACAACTAATGGAGTAACGGGTCAGCATCGATTAGTTTTAGCAACTGTACAATCATTCCATACCTCGCCCCAGCTCGCAAAGAATTAACAAAAACTCTGGTCTGACTCTGGGCGAGATTCTTAAAAAAAAAGAATGCAAAAAACAGAGCTCCTGGCCATCAGCTCTTCTCTTCCTCGTCGAAGGTAGCCGACGAGTAATCCTCGAACGTAATGCACGACGACGACGGCGACTGCGACGGCAGCGACGGGCTCGGCGGGGTCGCCAGGCCTACGAGCAAGTCCACGAAGGCGCCCACGATGACGGCGTGCACGCCCTTGGCGTTGAGCTTGAGGTACCACGCCAGGAGCTCCTCCAGGCCTTCCCAGTCCCGCAGCCCGTGCGCCGCCACCATCTCCGCCATCGACGCCCGGAAGTCGCCGTACGGGTCCTCCGACTCCATCGTCACCACCACCGCGCCACTCTTCAGATCGGCGGGCACCCCCGGCGGCGTCAACTCCTTCTCGCCGGCCGGAGCGATGGTCGCTTCGACGTTCTTGCAGGTTGCGTCCATGGCGGTCGCCTCGGCCTTGCATATGAGCGCGTCCGCCTGAAACATCTCTCTCGTGTTAACAACACTGCACTGCTTCGGCTTGTGCCGACAGTTGGTCAGATAGTCAAATGACGTGCACTGCATTACCTGCTTGGGCGACAAGAACTCTGCGCCGGTCGGCTCGAAGAAGAGCCGTGCCGACCGCACGCCACACACGACGGCCGTCTCGCGCAGCTGCGCCTCCTTATTCGTCTCCTCCGCCTCAGGCTCCCGATCGGCGGCGGCCTGCCCCGACACGGAGACGGATCTCCGTTCAGCGCACCACGCCTCGTCCAGGGACGGGCGCCGGAGGAAGTGCTCCGACGGCGTGTCGTACACCGCGTTCGCGGTCCTGTACACGGTCGCGGCGGCCGCGGCAATATCCTCCGGCCTCGCGCGGAACGAGCTGGTGCGCGGGTGCCGGCACGCCGGCCACGGCCACGTGGACGGGGCCGGCGGGTAGCAGAGCTGCCGGTAGTGCGGGGTGGACGGCGACGGGGACGGCAAGGGCGAGGGCGGCGACGAGGGTGGGCGGTGCACGTGCACGTCGCGGAGCTTGTACAGGATGGCGGCGAGGCCCTTCCTGGCCTTGGCGGCGGGGCGGTTGCTGCCGGTGCCGCTGGCGATGGCGGCGCGCGCGCGCTTCTTGAGCTTGTTGAAATGCAGGTGGGGAGGGTGCAGGGGAGACATTGCGCTGCCGCGTTTCACGGAAGGGGTTGGTCTTGGACGTGGTGCTCTGGTCTTGGCGCTTCTGCTATGCTCTGTTTATTTTGCTTGTTTTATAGATGAGGAAGGAGACGAGGGCCCGGCTGGTTAGTGAGCTCATTTACTGCAGGTTCAGTAAAGAATTGAATACTGCCGTTGAATGGTCTATTGGCAATGGCGACCACAAGATTTGCCTTATGGCCTCCTTGGTTAAAGGTATTCTCATACAAATTTTGTAAGATTCAAATTCCATAATTTTCCTAAGGAAAATGTTTGATTTGTAGGATTGGATCCTATATGAATTTTTTCTAGTAAATCCTTTGCACTACATTTATAGGAAATCTAACATCCAATCAACCCTCATTGGACAATTCTTTTTTTAATGGAATCAGACAAACTTTTGTCCATATGAAACCATGTAGGAAAGAATGAACATGACATTGCAATCCTATGGTTTTCCTTATTTCTGCATTTTTTTTTTCTTTTCTGAGATTCAAAGTGTTCTTTAGCTTTGGCCAAAAACAAGAAAAATATAGAAATCTCACAAAAAACACAAGTGCACAACACATGAAAACTATAAGGCTGCTTGGACTGACAGGAATTAAAAAACGAAGGAATATTATGTCATTACATGAAATAATACAAAAATAAAAAATGCGGGGATCAATAACAAAATTTGTTTGGTTGCACCACAAAAAGAATTGTTATAGAGATTAAGTACATGTCATACTTTTCATAGACATGTATTTTTCCCGAGAGGTTTAACCTCTTGCTAGAAATCCTATGAGAATTTATTGAAGGAAAGCAACTCATAGAAACTTTGGAGGATTTATACCTTTGAACCAAATGAACTCTATGGGAAACATTTCTATGGAATAGAATCCTATGAAAATCATTTTAACCTAAAAAGGGCTTAAAATGGTAGTTTCAATTGGACAAAGAAAAAATTAGTTAATCCTACAAGAAGTGTAAGACAAGGTCGGAGTAGAGTTGAATTTGTAGAAGAAAGCCAACAACATTCAATTCATCAAACTGGAAATCAAGACCGCTTTGGATCACATGAATAGAAAAGATAAAAAATATGAATGCAAGTGCAAATAGATGGTTCGAGAGCACAAGAAATACATATTTGATAGTTGTTTAGAAGAAAAAAAACTCTAGGAAAATGCCTTGATACTAGGCAAATGAGTGTACAAAATTGGTTGGCATAAACATTGATGTCCCTATGGAATTGTGGCATAGTAAACCAATTATTTTATCCAAATAATACTTAGAAAAATACTAAAAGATTAGAGTTTTACAAAAAAATCTATAATCCCAAGATAGTTCTTTAGGAATAGATCTCACATCCTGAGTGGCAATTTGCGACCACGGTGGTAGCTCGTACCCCCATCATCAACGGTTGATTCAATCTATATAATCCCATTTTATTTTTTTCTAGTAGAACATGGATATTTGGAGTACAAAACTAGGTTTAAAATATTTGTTTCACATTTTTAGACTACTTTTTTGGTTGACATTCTTTGTTATCTTTTTTGCTTCTGAGTCTACTCGGAGAACGACATTTTCAATTTCAGATCTCCATAATTGCTCTTTGTCTGCTCTAATAATGACATCTCCTCATTTCCATTGAATAATTTTGTCTAACCGATGTAAATACCATTGTGGTAGCAAGTCATTTTTGTCTTAGAAAATTCCTAAATCTAATGGTCCTCCTGCTCATATCTATGTTTTGCTCCCTTTCTTTCATCTATTCATTTTTATGGTTTAACTATTTGGCAACTGCATTATGTTCCTTAAGAGAAAGGTAATTTTTATAACAATACTTCAAAATGTCTAAATGGATTGTTGTGATAGAGGAATAGCAATCTCAACGAGCTAAACCATATATAATGTTGTAAACTGAATTAAAGCCCCGCCTAGTCTATCATGTTTCAATGTTGTCAATTGGAATTCTTTGTCTACCTTTCTTTTTGCTGAGTTCACAAAGATGGTTATTTCTTCTCTATGTTCCTAATGATTACAGAGGAAACAACTTATTTGCTACAATAATATGGAGGAATTGGCGTTTTCGCACCGTGCTGACCGGTGAACAATAAATTCATAAAAAATATTTGAAGAGAACATAGTAACTCATTTTCCCATATTTTAAAGTTTTTTATATGTAATACATTTTGAATTAATAAAATAATATGTAGTGTCATAGAAAAAAAAGTCTTGTAGAAAGCGATTTTCGGGGCATAAAATTTGTTTTTTACACTGGTTAGAAAAATATATTTTCTTGAAAACTTATGTTCGAAAATTTAAAAATTATGCGTGAACAATTACACTATTACACGTGTTAAACATTTCAGATTTATGACATTTGGGATGCCCTTTTTGGCGGGAGCATTAATGCTCCAGGCTCTGTTTTGAATTTCCAGGAAAAACGGTGCCCACCTAATGTGTATTTGATGAATACGCCGTATGATATTTTAATCCTGTATATGCACACCGCATGAGTTTTTTTTTCTTCAAATCGTCATACGTTTAATAGTTCATCATCGTGAACTTTAGAAAAACAGAGACATCTCTGAATTTAGAAGTTTTTTTTCTGGGAAAGGTTTCTATCACCAACTAGTAGTAGTATATTTTTTAGGTGGACATCAAGACATGTTTGTTGCGAAGACTGGGGGTGTGCTCATCATGTTCCTTTCCCTCCGGCTGTGACCACTGATCAACAGCTTTCCTTTCTCATTTTCTATAATGTGTCGAAAGCTACTTTGCAAAATATTGTACTCAGCTGTTTCAGGCTTTCTGCTAGCATTAGAATGTAACAATAGGAAAACAACACGAAGTGAGGAGTTTGCGGCTTTCACATATGCATACTCCTGAAATTGCTACTCTGCTTGCACCATCACTTTCTGAAACCCACTTTTGACGGTACCGTAGCATTTGAAAATTGAGAGCATATACTCCCTCCGTTTCAAAATATAAGATGTTTTAGTTTTATGAAGAAAAATAAATCTAGACTTGTTTTAGTATGTAGATTCACTCAACTCTCTACACTAAAACAAGTCTAGATTCATTTTTTCACAAACCTAAAATATCTTATATTTTGAAATGGACGGAGTAGATGTGGCAGGCAGGGCTGGCACAATCTGCACGCCATTGAATGCAACAGGGAGGCCGGTGCAGGGTGTCACGTCCCACACTTATGGTTTTCTGCCCCGCTGCTGCTGCTGCGAGGAATGGTATGGGAAAGACTTGCCACCAGACGTTCAATCATCTGATGGAGGAAATTGCGCTGAATCCAGTGCAGCATTGCGTATCACAAACGCGTGATGTGAATGCGATCCAATCTCTGGACCCTGAAGATTGAAACGGAGCGAGATAGCTGAGGAGGAGAGATCGTCGTCCCAAGGGCAAAGGCAATCAGAGGTTGGGCAATGTGACAAATTTGGGAGTAGTATATATCTGCACCTTGCTGCACCTTGCTCCTGCACCGTCGCCGATAACCAAGCGGTTCTCGTCTCGGGGCGCAGTTCGTCTTTTGCTAGTTAATCTCCACGCGCGCGAGCGTGTCATCATTATCAGCATCAGGCAGGCGTCCTGCCTGCCATCTTTGATTGCTTAATCAAGCGTCGCCGTCGGAGGCTCGGAGCTTTTGAGGAGGAAAGCTCTGTCGCCGTCTGCCCGTGCCGAGGCACGTGGATAGGCTGCACGCGTGCGTGCTTGGGGTCGTCAGATCTCGTGATCGAACGGTCAGGCGAGTCTCATAAAAAAAACGAGGTCTTATTTGCTGTCAAACTGGCCCACGGTGCTATGCGTTGAATGATGTTGCAATGTTATATCTACTTATAAGAACTCTTATTATGTATATAAGCACCTTGCATTGTACAATTTGACTAATCAACTATTTTTTCCATGGCTATTGTTTCACAGGTGACTATTTATGCTTTAGCGGGAAAAAAAATCCAACGACCTCACAGAGATTCATACAATCAAAACTATTGTAGTATACGTATAAAACTACAAAAGTGCCCAACATAAATATACTTCCTTCGGTCCATCCATATTAATGCTCTCAACTTTGTCTAAATACAAATACATATAATTTAAATATTTAATTAGATATATATGAATCTAGATAAAGTTAAGACTATTAATATAGACCGAAAGGAGCACTATAATCCAGAAACCCTCTATATGTGCCAAGAAAAAAAATTAGGTAGCATATTACACGCTAGCTATCCAATCATGGACATAAACTTTCTGATAAGGGCCATTTAGGACAGGAAAAAACTTAAAAACTTAGGAGGATAGGATTTCTAAAGAAAACATCAGTGTGGTACTGTCTAGGACAAAGTAAATAAGAATCTTGTATATTCAGTTGAAGTTGCTACCGAACAGCCTATTACAGGGGGATTTTGGAGAATACCTCATGTTTTTTCTCTTTGTGTCTATGACTCACGTGTTATTCAGCGTGAGATCTAAATGACAGTTTTCCAGTTTTCCTCTGGTCTTGGTTACTATAGGAGCCCATGATACTTGATAACTCGATTTGTAGGCATGTTCATATGTTTTGGATTCCAGCGTTACAAACAAGGCCTAAGTAGCTCTTATCTCACTAGATGTAAAAAAAAAAAAGGGTCTTGTAGCATAACAGTATAACTTTTTCATGTAAAAGAAAAATCCCTCCATCCGAAAATGACTGATTTGGATTTATAAATAGAAACATTTATTTCTGAACGGAGGGAGTAGCATTTCTGCAAAGCTAAATGGCCAAAAGTTAGGACTGAGCCAAGAGATTAAGGAAATCTACATCCATGAAACTCATATATGTACCTATTGAACCGTGTTGTGTCACACTTCTGTAAGTTTTGGAGAATATGCATAAAAGATGGATAACATAGTTACCCGGACGATATATCTTACGAAAATAGGCAGCGAAAATAACACGACTCATAATTCATCGTGATGTAGAGTTTGGCAAATCTGTTACCCGACAGAATCACAGTTGCAACTACTGGAAAAAAAACCCAAAAGAATGAAAACGAATGGGCCAAAAGGTGATGAATCCTCGCAACATTGCCGTATGAGGATGTGCCTCCCCTGTTCGTCGGCACAACAAGAAGGCTTGGAATATGCAAAGTGGATCATAGATCCAAAGTGCTCGCGCTTAAAAGGGGCCTTGCTTGCTCTTTTCAGGGCCTGGACAATCTGTTCCGTTCCACTGGCAAAAGGATAAGAAAGGTTATGGTGATCATAAACTGACAAAAACGGCTAAGCAGACGTTTTTTTTTTTGCTTTATAGCTTTTCTTCCAGGTTTTTGGCTGTGGTTGGATGCCATCTCCTTGTTTTCTTGCAGTGTTTCTCTTCTTGATTCTTGGAAGGTGTCATCCTTGTTAATTACATTGACATTTTAAATACAGTAAAAACAACCTTTGTCCACGGTTGAGAGATTAGTGTGTGCTGTGCTGTGGTAGTGGTATCAATGCATACGAGTGAGTGATGCAGAGTAGGTTGTTCCTCTGATGTCGCTGAGTTATGAGGAGCAGACTTGAGAGATGGAGCTGGATCAAAAGTTCCTTGTCTGTCTAACATACTCCAACACTAGTCTGTTCTCTGTGAACAGTTGTTCTTCATTTCTGCACATGCAACGTTGACCCCTGGCTTGTTTTCTTGCACATCTATACTATGTCGTAGCAGAATCAGCCCTAGTTCTCGGGATTCCCGTGGATCACCAGCTTCATAGTAGCATGTTTGATTTCCCCGATAAGACACGGACCGACTGGATTTGTGAGCCGATCCATCCATGGTCCATGCCATGCACGACCAGAATCGAGAGACAGGATCATAGGGGACTGTCATTTAGAATTTGAGACGAGACAAAATTGACCCGACAAGGTTTGCTCAGACAAAAACAGGAGTGTAGTAGTAGCAGTAGGTAAGCTATGTGGCATGGAATATGCAAATGATAGGTGTCTGTTCTTAAGAATTCACGCGTTGCGGTGAGAGTGAAAGTGATTTACCTGTAGCGAGCTTATCTTGTCGAGAATCACTCGTCTCTTATTTGCTAGGTGTAGTCGATCGTCTTTAATGTCTTGTTTCTTTCTGGGTGAAATGGCACCGCTCTGAATCTGTGGAGAATCATTTTATTCGCCACCACGTGACTGTACTTGATCAGCAGGATTTTGCAATCACTGCAATTGATAATGAGTGACACCACAGAATTAAAAAGATAAAAGTGAACGAGTGATATTTTCTGGTTAGAATCAGCAACAGCGGATTTAACCCTAGCATGTTATTTAGGGGATTGCTATAGCGTCGATGTTTTTGCGAATAATCAGACTTTAGTGATTAATAGAGACAAAGGACATCACATGGACGTAACAGAAACACACACGACCAATAAAAATCTCTGATAAAATTAGAAGTTATACGAGTACTAAAGACAGTCTGAGTCGCCGTCTCTAGATGTACCTTTTGCATCGTCAACTTCCCCCAAAATTTCAGTCAAAAATGGACTGAAGACCACATACAAGAACTAGTATGGTTGGATTAACCTCAACGGTTTTAGAAGCCGCTGCCTTTCTCTATGTTGGAGAACCCGATCTATGAATGAATTTTTCAATAAAAGTGGTATTTCTGATGGATTAGGTTAGGATTTTGGTACCGTTTTCTTTTTTGGCCTCCGCATCAATGGAGATAGCATCGTCTACAATAAGATTTGTCATTTCGTTCGATGACGAGATCTCTTTCATGATGTCGATGGTGGTGTCAAAAGATTAAAATTCTCCGGGTATTGAACTTTAGATCTTGCCTCGTCCGATCGATTTTGGATTTTTTTTCTCATGGTTGCTAGATCTCTTTCACGATGTTGATGGTGGTGTCGGAAGATTAAAATTCTCTAGGTATTGACCTTAAGATCTTGATTTGTCTGATTGATTTTGGACTTTTTTTCTCATGGTTGCCGTGAGGAGGTTTGTTCTTGCAATATTTGTCTCGGTTGATACGTAATCGACATTGTTAATTTGTACCCTTGGCTTCCGGTGACATCGACGAGACTGTTTGGTTGTTTTTCTCTGAAATGTTGGTGTTGATAATCTTGTCGATGTTGGCTGATTACTTCAACGGTTGCGTATGTGCGCGTAACTTGTCATTGCATCTCAATCAAAAATCATAGATAATATTTTTTTTGTTATTTACATGATTGTGGCTTGATATCTACGTCATTTCCACTGATAAAATTATCATCCTTAAAAATGCCGTTGGACTTGGTTCTTAGCATGTTGATATGGACATATTTTCAATGGGCCAATTGCACTGAAGCTATACTCTACTTGGCCCGATAAACCCAGAGTTTCAGATACATATTACTCTTAAACCTGGCCTAATCTCGTTAAAATGAAGCCCATGCCCGATTTGTTTCCAATTATTATCTGAAAGCAGGCCCAGACTTGTAAACTTTGACAGCGGGTCAAAGTGAAGCGAGTACTCGCGTGTTAAAAAAAAAAGGTGTGCACTGACGACGCGTCGGCGTCGCTCGCCGGACGGCGCTTCTTGTCGCGCCTCGCAGCTTCCCGACTTTCTGAAGAGTCGAAGCGAGCGCTTTGAATACTTAAGACGAGATCAAACTTGGTGTATTATCAAGAGAACAAGCAGGAGAGCTGAGCGAACTACTGACCAGAAAAACAGAATATCAACAGAAAGCAGGGCAGGCAGCAAATTTGCACCTGCTGTTTATATGAAGAGTAAATTCAAATAAGATGTTTGTTGGTCAGTTTCTCCTTTTTTTGGGGGGGGGGGGGGGGGGGGTGTTACTACCTTAGTTAAAATATTGCATATATAAATTGTTACCACAGCTATACATACTTCTGCAGATGCAGACTCTGTTCCATACTGAACAGTTTCACCCATTGATGCAGCAAAATGACCTTGAACAACTGCTATGAAGTTAGGCACAGCAGTATCCAAGAAAATCAATATTGCTTTCTAGCGTATTCTTCTGCTAATCAATGGTTTGCAAAGGGAAAGAATTGAGCACTCACCAAAGTATGCGTCATTTTGTATTAGAAGGCGTCAAGATGATCTCGCAGGTCTTCTAGCCAAACAATTTGTTAAGTAAATTGATTACTAGAGAACATATTTAACCAGCTAAAACATCAGACGTCGGAGCATATTGGCTCAGAAGCATCACTCATCAAGTTATTCGCCAAAGATATTGTTCTGGTGACGCTCGCCACAACTATGGCCATTAAGATTGTTAAGAACACCAGAAATGTTGCTTGACTTATTTCCGATCCTTTCCATATTGTTCTTTAGCAGTCATGCTCATTCTCATCCATATTACTGCTATTCGGACAATGATTCAAACCTTCCTCTTGTTGCTTATTATCTCAAATAAAACCCACACACATCGTATTACGACAAAAAGCTTCGTTCAGCTTCAGTATGTGGCCTGATCCTCGGCATCACGTACATTTGAATACATATATACTGGTGCTTGTCACTGTCGATTGCTCTTTGGAGTTACGAAGATCCCTGAACCCAGCAATGAAGACCTGCGATTAAGCTTTATTTTCAGATATGTTTCTTGTTTACCAAGTTCCCTTATTTCCAATGATCCTTTCAGGCTGGAGAGGTATCTGTTTCTAGTACACTCTGGTTGTAATTTTTGGATATTTATAGACAACTTAGTTATTTGTTTTGTATGTTTCACGTTAATGGTTCACTACAGGAAACAAGAGTTTGCAGAGTGTGGGAAACCCTCGGCAAAGGCATAAAAACACACAACAAAGCCTTTGCTGGCATATCTCATATCGGCAAAGCGGCCTTTGCCGAGAGGTTCAACCGGGTTGTCGGTAAGAGCTTTCCCGAGAGTTTTCACAATGCTCAGCAAAGAAAAGCACATGGACGGCCCTGAGACAGAGACGAAGGGCTGAAATGGGTGCTGCTCGACATGATCTCTGCTCAGTTTCGTGCAGAGGACTCTCAGCAAACCATTTGAATAGGAAAAAATATTAAAACTTACATGGCAATTACCGTAGCAGCATCTCCGCATCAGAGGAGCACAGAGGAAACAGAAAAGCGTGGTGGCAGCCTCGTCCCCAAGGGTGAACGGGAGGTCATTTCCCGAATGATGAGGATGCCAAACAGGGTATTGCCCATGACATGGAGTCGCCGAGGAGACTGTGGGGTCCCTGGAAGCCCAAGTACAGGTGGACTCGTTTCTAGCACGTCGACTTGGCGTTCGAGCTACGGCCCACTCGGTTCAGTAGGCGATTCCGTCTCCAAAACTACCCCGGATCCTCTCTTGTAAACCCTAGCTGAGGTCCCTTTATACACCTCCACAAGGAACCCTAGCGGGTATAGAACACATCTCACGCCTTAGCGCGCACTCTCTATCTCTCTACCATAGTCTACTCACCGCCTATGGCGACCCCTGTAAACATTCTAGTGGAATACAAATCCAAGCAGGGGTAGGTCTTTACCTCCCAAGTGAGGGGTCAAACCTGGTTAAACTCCTTGTGCTCAATCTTGATCCGTGAATGTCTATGCTCTCTCATTCACCCCCCACCCCCTTGTTAAAGCTACCCCTGGTAGCATCTGTCGGATCAATGCATCGACACTCGATCTAGGCAGTGGCGGTCATCCTTCTCCTTGCCGGTTTTGCTGTATAGAACACATCCTTCTAGTGGAATGTCATCAATTACCCGTTATAAATTGAATCTTCACTATGTTGGGAGAAACAGGCACCCGCAAAGCCACTTATGCAATACAAGTTGCATGTCAAGCGTGGAGCAAGTCTCATGATCGATGTCATGTAAGGTTAGCCCGGGCCGCTTCATCCCACCATCCCGCAAGATGCAAAGTACATAAGAAGCAATCGACAACAAAAAGCATCAACGCCCACAATGACCATTGTGTTCTACTCGTGCAACAGATCTACATATAGACACGATTCTGATACCACTGTAGGGGTTCGTAGCATGGAAAACAAAAAAATTCTACCGCATGCATACAAACAAGCCAAGATCTATCTACTAGATTGAAGCAACGAGTTGATTAGAGTACTCACCCTCGAAGATTCCAAAGCGGTTAATGAGAGTAGATTCTCGTGGGTGATGTAGTCGTACACTTGCCGATCTCAAGATCGCGTAGACGATCCTTCCGGCGCTGCGTTCCGGCAGCGCTTACGCATTCGGTCACACGTTCGGTACTCGATGAAGACCTTCCTCTCCCTTGTTCCAGCAGGCAGCGGAGGTTGTAGTTCTCCCCTCGCGATTCCGGCAGCACGACGACATGGTGTCAGAAGTAGAGGGAAGATCACGCAGGGCTTCGAACAAGCCAGTGTGAGTTATGGTGGATCTAGGGTTTCCGGCGATCTAGGGTTAGAAGGCCGGAGAGGAGGAGGAGGAGGTGTCGGTGGTGGCTAGGGATGCAGCGCGACGGCGACACGGCGGTGTCGGTGACTTTCAATTTAGAGCTTTAATTCTCTCTCGCAAATACCCAACCAAGTGACCTAGGACATGATCCAATCATTCCACTTACCCATGACACATTCATGGACCATTCCCCTTCCGGTCCGGTGAACCTTCTAGAACCTTCTAAAACCTCTCCGATGAAAACATTGAAATCGTTCCCGAACTCCGGAATCAGACTTTCCTTATATAAATCTTATTCTCCGGACCATTTCGGATCTCCTTGTGATATCACGGATCCTATCCGAGACTCCGAACAACATTTGGTTTCCCTACTTACATTCAATATCTACTAAACAACATCGAATCCTTAAGTGTGTCTCCCTACGGTTCGAGAATTATGCGAACATGACCGAGACACTTATCCGATCAATAACCAATAGAGGAATCTGGAAATTCATATGGCTCCCACATATTTCTACGATTACTTTGCGATCGAATGAACCACTTACATATGATACCCATTTCCCTTTGTCTCGCGATAGTTTACTTATCCGAGGTTTGATCGTCGGTATCTCTGCATACCTAGTTCAACCTTGTTACCGATAAGTAATCTTTTCTCGTTCCCGTGATATGTGATCCCTTGTGAGCCAGTCACATTCTTGCAAGCTAATTGGATGACATTCCACCCAGAGGGCCCAGATTATATCTATCCGTCATATGGATGGACAAATCCCACTCTTGATCCATGTGCCTCAACACATACTTTCCGAACACTCAATGTCACCTTTATAGCCACCCAATTATGGTGTGGTGTTTGATGTCATCAAAGCATCCTTCCGGTGATGGTGATTAGCATGATATCATGGTCTAAGGAATTAGGTTACTATGTATCAGAAAGCTTATAGCAAACGAACTATTGAAATGACTTGATCTTTATGCTATGCTTATCTATATGAGTATGTCCATCATACCATTCTCCTAATGATATGATCTTGTTGTTAATAATATCTCAATGTTCATGATCGAGAAACCACAATCATCCATTAACCAACAAGCTAGTATTAAAAAGAGGCTTTACCAGGGACTCTAATTTAGTTTACAAATCACACAAGTATTAATGTTTCCGGTTAATACTATTATAGCATGAATGTAAACATTTATTATAAACACAAAGATATAATAATAACCACTTTTATTATTGCCTCTAGGGCATATATCCAACAGTCTCCCACTTGCACTAAAGTCAATTAATCTAGATTACATGATAATATACCGAACACCCATGGTGGTTTGGTGCTGGTCATGTTTTGCCCTCGGGAGAGGTTTAGTCAACGGATCCGCCACATTCAGATCTATGTGTACTTTGCAAATCTTCATGTCACCATCTTGGACATGCTCTCGAATAGCGTGAAAACGTAGCTTGATGTGCTTCAGCTTCTTGTGTGACCTTGGTTCTTGCGCATTGGCTATGGAGCCCATGTTATCACAATAGATAGACATTGGGTCCAGCGCACTTGGAACCACACCAAGCTCTATAATGAACTCCTTCATCCATATCGCCTATTGTGAAGCCTCCGAAGCAGCTATGTATTCCGATTCAGTTGAAGATCTCGCCACAACGCTTTGCTTTGCACTCCTCCAGCTAACTGCTGCACCATTCAAAGTAAATACGTATCCAGATTGAAATTTAGAATCATCCAGATTGGTGTTCCAATTAGTATCGGTATAACCATTAACAACGATCTATTCATCACCTCCATAAGAAAGAACCATATCCTTAGTTCTTCTCAAATACTTAAGGATGCTTTTGACCGCTGTCCAATGATCCACTCCTGGATCACTTTGATATCTGCTAGTCAAACTAACAGCATATGCAATGTCGGGTCTAGTACATAGCATGGCATACATAAGAGATCCTATGGCTAAGGCATAGGGAGTCTTACTCATCCTTTCTCTATCTTCTTCCGTTGCAGGACTTTGAGTTTTACTCAAGGTCGTATTGGGCAACATGGGCAAGAACCCTTTCTTGTTATCTTCCATTCCAAACCTTTTTAGAATTTTGTCCAAATATGTACTTTGTGATAATGATATTAGACGTCTCGATCTATCTCTATAAATCTTTATGCCTAATATGTAAGCTGCTTCGCCAAGATTTTTCATTGAAAAACTATTATTCAAATAATCCTTGACATTATTAAGAAGGTCTACATCATTCCCAATCAACAATATGTCATCTACATATAGTATTAAGAATGCAGCAAAGCTCCCACTCACTTTCTTGTAAATACAAGCTTCTCCATAAGTTTGTATAAAACCAAAACTTTTGATTACCTTATCAAAACGTTAATTCCAACTCCGGGATGCTTGCTTCAATCCATAAATGGACCGTTGAAGTTTGCATACCTTGTTAGCATCTTTAGGATCGACAAAACCTTTGGGTTGTACCATATACAACTCTTCATCAATGTCTCCATTAAGGAACGCCGTTTTGACATCCATCTGCCATATCTCATAATCATAATATGCAGCGATTGCTAATAAAATCCTCACAGACATTAGCTTCGCTACCGGTGAGAAAGTCTCATCGTAGTCAACTCCTTGAATTTGTCGAAACCCTTTTGCGACAAGTCGAGCTTTATAGACAGTAACATTACCATCAACATCTTTTTTTATTGAAAATCCATTTGTTCTCGACAGCCTTCCGGCCATCCGGTAAGTCCACCAAAGTCCATACTTGGTTTTCATACATGGATCCAATCTCGGATTTCATGGCTTCTTGCCGTTTATTGGAATATGGACTCGTCATCGCTTCCTCATATGTCAATCGGTTTTGTCCACCAACATGACACTCATAATGGGACCATACCAATCAGGAGTGGTACGAGTTCTCGTTGACCTACGAGGTTCCGTAGTTACTTCAACCGAAGTTTCATGATCAACATCATTAGCTTCCTCTCTTATTGGTGCAGGCGCCACAAGAACTACTTCCGGTGCTGCGCTACTCTCAAGTTCGAGATAAAGTTCAACAACCTCGTCGAGTTCTACTTTCCTTCTAGTCACTTCTTTCGAGAGTAACTCCTTCTCTAGAAAGGATCCATTCTTGGCAATGAAGATTTTGCCCTCGGATCTATGATAGAAGGTATACCCAATAGTTTCCTTCGGGTATCCTATGAAGACGCATTTTTCCGCTTTGGGTTCAAGCTTGTCTGGCTGTAACTTCTTTACATAAGCTTCGCAACCCCAAACTTTAAGGAACGAAAATTTAGGTTTCTTCACAAACCATAATTCATACGGTGTCGTTTCAACGGATTTAGATGGTGCCCTATTTAAAGTGAATGCGGCTGTTTCTAATGCATAACCCCAAAACGATAGCGGTAAATCTGTAAGTGACATCATAGAACGAACCATATCTAAGAGAGTTCGATTACGACGTTCGGACAAACCATTATGTTGTGGTGTTCCCGGCGGTGTCAATTGTGAAAGTATTCTGCATTTCTTCAAATGATTGCAAAACTCGTAACTTAGATATTCACCTCCACGATCAGATCGTAGAAATTTAATCTTCTTGTTACATTGATTCTCTACCTCACATTGAAATTCCTTAAACTTCTCGAAAGTTTCGGACTTATGTTTCATGAAATAGATATACCCATATCTACTCAAGTCATCCGTGAAGGTAAGAACATAACGATAACCACCGCGCGATGCTACACTCATTGGGCCACACACATCGGTATGTATGATTTCCAATAAGTCCGTAGCTCGCTCCATCATACCAGAAAATGGAGTCTTAGTCATTTTACCCATCAGACATGCTTCACATCTTTCAAGTGATTCGAAATCAAGTGATTCAAGAAGTCGATCGGAATGGAGTTTCTTCATACGCTTCACTCCAATATGACCAAGACGACAGTGCCACATAGAGGTCGAGTTATCGCTCAATTTCAAACGTTTAGCTTCAATGTTATTAGTATGTGTACTTCTACAATCGAGATTCAACAAGAATAGACCATCTATCAAAGGTGCATGTGCATAAAACATATTACTAATATAAATCGAACAACCATTTTTCTCGGACTTAAACAAGTAACCGTCTCGCAATAAACATGATCCTTATATAATGTTCATGCTCAACGCAGGCACCAAATATCAATTATTTAAGTATAAAACTAATCTCGATGGTAGATGAAGAGGTAGCGTGCCGACCGCGATCATATCAACCTTTGATCCATTTCCAACGCGCATTGTCACCTCGTTCTTCGCTAGTTTCCGTCTATTCTACAGCACCTGTTTCGAGTTATAAATATGAGCAACCGAACCAGTATTAGATACCTAGGCACTACTACGAGTACTAGTGAGATACACATCAATAACATGTATATCGGATATACCTTTCTTCTTAATGTTTCCGTTCTTCAAATCCCCCAAGTACTTAGGGCAATTCCACTTCCAGTGACCCTCTCCCTTGCAGTAAAAGCACTCAGTATCAGGCTTAGGCCCAGCCTTGGTCTTCTTCGTCGGCGCGGTAACTTTCTTACCGCCCTTCTTGAAGTTTCTCTTTTTCTTAGACTTGCCTTGCTTCTTGAATTCGGTGGTCTTATTGACCATCAACACTACGTGCTCTTTCTTGATCTCCACTTCTGCAGACTTTAGCATGGAGAAGAGTTCACGCAACGACTTGTCCATGTTTTGCATATTGTAGTTCATCACAAAGTTCTTGTAACTTGGTGGTAGTGATTGGAGGACACGGTGAATTCCCAAAGCATTAGGAATCACTATACCCAAGCTTTGAAGCTTGCTTGCGTGCCTAGACATCTTAAGCACGTGCTCACTGACGGAGCTGCCATCTTCCATCTTACAGTTAAAGAACTTTTCAGAAGCCTCATAACTCTTAACTGCTGCGTGAGCCTCAAATATCATTTTGAGTTCACGGACAATATCATGTAGGTCATGGTTCTCAAACCTTTTCTGAAGCTCCGATTCCAAACCATACAAGATAGCACACTGAACTATGGAGTACTGATTTTTCCGAGCGAGGAAAACATTCTTTACCTCATCGGTAGCATCAGCTGTAGGTGGGTCACCCAGCGGTGCATCCAGCACATAGGTCAAATTACTAGCATTGAGGACAATCCTCAAATTGCGAAACCAATCCGCGGAGTTGCTTCCATTGTTTTTCAACTTTTCTTTCTCTAGGAACGCATTAAAATTGATGGTAGGGGCCGCCATTGATCTACAACATATTTGCAATAGTTTAGACTAAGTTTATGACAAATTGAGTTCTAATTAATAATTAAATTAATCTAGGTGAACTACCACTCAAAACAATATCCCTCACATTGTTTTAGTGATCACACGAACCAAATCCACCACATCAAAATCGATCATCACGAGAGTTGATGTAACTTCAATGGCGAACAATCAACATGTTCATCATATCTATATGACTCATGCTTTACCTTTTGGTGATACGTGTTCCGAGACCATGTCTGTACATGCTAGGCTCGTCAAGATCAAACCTTAGCTTCCGCATGAGCAAATCTGGTTTGCTCCCATTGTATACACTCGCAGAATCTAACACACCCAATCATCACGTGATGCTTTGAAACAACGAGCTTTAGCAATGGTGCTTACTAAGGATGAACACTTTATAACTTATTTTGTGAGAGGGATCATCTTATAATGCTACCGTCGTGAACTAAGCAATACAACATGCATAAAAGGATTAGCATCACATGCAATTCAAAATAAGTGATATGATATGGCCTTTCTCCTTGTGCTTCCGATCTCCATCTTCAAGCACGAACATGATCTCCATCATCACCGGCATGGCGTCAAGGTCAATGGCGCCGCTTCATGGTTGTCATCCACCAGCATCAACTATTACAACTACTTTGAATAACATACACACAGGTCTTAACGGAATTAAAAGACAACCATATGGATCCTGCCGGTTGCCGACTTACAATAAGGAACATTGCATACATCATATATAATCACAATCATGGCCATATCACATTCCAGCACACCCCTGCAAAACAAAGTTAGATGCCTCTAATTTTCTTTGCATATTTTACGTGGTTTGGGGCTTTCAATAAGTGTCGTTCTAACTTACGAACAAGAACCACAACGTTGATACTAGTATTGTCAATTACCCGTTGTAAATTGAATCTTCACTATGTTGGGAGAAACATGCACCCGTAAAGCCACTTATGCAATACAAGTTGCATGTCAAGCGTGGAGCAAGTCTCATGATCGATGTCATGTAAGGTTAGCCCGGGACGCTTCATCCCACCACCCCGCAAGATGCAAAGTACACAAGAAGCAATCGACAACAAAAAGCATCAACGCCCACAATGACCATTGTGTTCTACTCGTGCAATAGATCTACATATAGACACGGCTCTGATACCACTTTAGGGGTTCGTAGCATGGAAAACAAAAAAATTCTACCGCATGCATACAAACAAGCCAAGATCTATCTACTAGATTGAAGCAACGAGTTGATTAGAGTACTCACCCTCGAAGATTCCAAAGTGGTTAACGAGAGCAGATTCTCGTGGGTGATGTAGTCGTATACTTGCCGATCTCAAGATTGCGTAGACGATCCTTCCGGCGCTGCGTTCCGGAAGCGCTTCCGCATTCGGTCACACGTTCGGTACTCGATGAAGACCTTCCTCTCCCTTGTTCCAGCAGGCAGCGGAGGTTGTAGTTCTCCCCTCGCGATTCCGGCAGCACGATGGCGTGGTGTCGGAAGTAGAGGGAAGATCCCACAGGGCTTCGACTAAGCCAGTGTGAGTTATGGTGGATCTAGGGTTTCCGGCGATCTAGGGTTAGAAGGCCGGAGAGGAGAAGGAGGTGTTGGTGGCGGCTAGGGCTGCGGCGCGGCGGCGGTTGGCGATGGCGGCGTGCGGCGGCGGCGGCTTGGGCGGCGGCGGCGCACGGGGTGGGGAAGGCTTGGTGTTGTGGTCTTTTGGGCAGCCCTCCCCCTCTATTTATGAGAGGAGGGCAGCCTTGGGAGAGGGGAGTTTGAATCCATACCCAAACCCAAGCTGGATAGAAGGAAGGACTCTTTCCTTCTTCCACTAGGAAACTATTGTTCCGGTTTGACTTTTCAAACCTCCCTTTTGACTTTCAATTTAGAGCTTTAATTCTCTCTCGCAAATGCCCAGCCAAGTGACCTAGGAAATGATCCAATCATTCCACTTACCCATGACACATTTATGGACCATTCCCCTTCTGGTCCGGTGAACCTTCTAGAACCTTCTAGAACCTCTCCGATGAAAACATTGAAATCATTCCCGAACTCCGGAATCAGACTTTCCTTATATGAATCTTATTCTCCGGACCATTCCGGATCTCCTTGTGATATCACGGATCCTATCCGAGACTCCGAACAACATTTGGTTTCCCTACTTACATTCCATATCTACTAAACAACATCGAATCCTTAAGTGTGTCTCCCTATGGTTCGAGAATTATGCGGACATGACCGAGACACTTCTCCGATCAATAACCAATAGAGGAATCTGGAAATTCATATGGCTCCCACATATTTCTACGATTACTTTGCGATCTAATGAACCACTTACATACGATACCCATTTCCCTTTGTGTTGCGATAGTTTACTTATCCGAGGTTTGATCATCGGTATCTCTGCATACCTAGTTCAACCTCGTTACCGATAAGTACTCTTTTCTCATTCCCGTGATATGTGATCCCTTGTGAGCCAGTCACATGCTTACAAGCTAATTGGATGGCATTCTACCGAGAGGGCCCAGAGTATATCTATCCGTCATATGGATGGACAAATCCCACTTTTGATCCATGTGCCTCAACACATACTTTCCGAACACTCAATGCCACCTTTATAGCCACCCAGTTATGGTGTGGTGTTTGATGTCATCAAAGCATCCTTCCGGTGATGGTGATTAGCATGATCTCATGGTCGAAGGAATTAGGTTACTATGTATCAGAAAGCTTATAGCAAACAAACTATTGAAATGACTTGATCTTTATGCTATGCTTATCTATAGGAGTAAGTACATCATACCATTCTCCTAATGATATGATCTTGTTGTTAATAACATCTCAATGTTCATGATCAAGAAACCACAATCATCCATTAACCAACAAGCTAGTATTAAAAAGAGGCTTTACCAGGGACTCTAATTTAGTTTACAAATCACACAAGTATTAATGTTTGCGGTTAATACTATTATAGCATGAATGTAAACATTTATCATAAACACAAAGATATAATAATAACCACTTTTATTATTTCCTCTAGGGCATATCTCCAACAATCGAACCAGTAGGAGGAAGGAAACGTCTCAAAGGTGTTGCAAGCAACATGGAAACCTGCACAACACAAACTCAAGACTTTGCCCCAACGAATAGTGAGGTTGTCAAGCTCACCGGTTTTTTGTAACAAAGGATTAACTGTATGGAGTGGAAGGTGATGATGGTTTGCAGCAAGTAAACAGGTAACGGTGGAAAATGTATGAATGGTAAAGATTGGACCGGGGTCCAGAGTTCACTAGAGGTGCTCTCCTTAGATAAACAAACATGGCATGTTGGGTAAACTAATTACAGCAGGGCAATTGACAGGACTGAGCAAGGCATAACAATGCAATACTAGACACAAAGATCCTATGAGATTCGATTGGGCAATACAACAATATACATAAACCGCCATCCAACTGCATCTATGACTAGAAGTCCACCTTCAGGTTATCATCCGAACCCCCTCCAGTATTAAGTTGCAAGCAACAGACAACTGCTTTAAGAAAAGTGTTTAAGGTAAACAATCCACTTGTTCCATGAACAAGAGACCGTTGTTTTCTCCCTAGTGGCAACATCACATCTACAACCGAAGATATTTCTGTCACTTCCCTTGGAAACTAGAGGCATGAACCCACTATCGAGCATAAATACTCCCTCTTGGAGTCACTAGCAACTACTTGGCCAAGATAGCTATTAACAACGGAGAGCATGCAAGATCACAAACAACACAGACATGATAAAATCAATAAGAAAAAACCATTAATCAATCTGACATAGTAATCTCAATATCCATCGGATCCCCGCAAACACAACATGCATGATTACAAATAGATTAGATCTTGATCATAAATGGAGCTCACAAGATCTATACATGAAAGCACAAGGAGGAGATACAACCATCTAGCTACTACATGGACCTGTAGTCCAAGGTGGACCTACTCACGCTTCATACTGGAGGCTGGCATGATGAAGAAGAAGGCCTCCAGGATGATCTCCCCTCCGGTAGGGTGCCGGGAAGAGCTTCAGATCCCCCCGATCTAGGGACGATGGTGGCGGTGGCTACAGACGGTTTCGTGGAGTTTTGATCGAGTGTTTAGGGTTTCTGCATCGGGGGGACTTTATAGGCGAAGATGCGAGGCAGGGGGGCCACCAGGGTGGCTGCACCCCCCAGGTGCAGGGTGGGCCCACCCGCGCGGCCAGGGGGTGTGGCCCCCTGGTGAGCCTCCTCTGTCTCGTATTCTGGCTTCGTGTTGCCCACGGTAAAATATTGACTTTGGCTTTTGTCCCGTCCAATTCCGAGAATATTGATTTTCTGCCTTTCTGGAACCAAAAACAGAAGAAAACAGACAACTGGCACTGTGGCAACTTGTTAATAGGTTAGTACCAGAAAACATGTAAAAACACCTCAAAGTGTGGACAAAGCAAAACAAAGTAGATAGTGAACAAGCATGGAGCATAAAAAAATTATAGATACGTTTCTGACGTATCAAGCATCCCCAAGCTTAACTCCAACTCGTCCTCGAGTAGGTAAGTGATAAAAGAATAATTTTTTAGGTGACATGCACCATCAAAACGAAGATCAAACCATTTGTAAGCATTGAAAGCTGGGATCAAAGAACTCTAAACACGTGCATGAAAGATGGAGTTCTAACAATAGGACAAAATAACTATGCATGCAACATGAAAGGCTACAAACAAAGATCATGAATAACATGCATTGAAAAACGTTTGTTTGTTTCACATACAGAAAACATGGCATAGTGGCATTCAGCTTGTCCCTCAAAGAGTAGCAAATAGATGCATAGGACACCTTCAAAGTTCATAAGAGTGACTAGATACAAATAGCACAAGAACAAGCAATATCAACAATATGCATCAATCAATAAGTTTTGGGACACTGCACATAGAAGTAAGAATGACAACTATGCTCTCTTAATGGTGCCTAAAAGTAGAAGGTGAAGACTCAAATAATAGTGGAAGAAAGGCCCTTCATAAAGGGAAGCAGGGATTTAAAGTTTCAAAAAGAGCTTCCAAAAATTATGGTACTTGTTAGCTTTCAGCCCTCATTGCCCCTATCATAAGCTGGCAAAGTATAAGTTGGCAATCTCATGTCCCTTGAATACGAGGGCCGCACCGCATGCTACTCAACTTTGGTCACCTTTAAGTTCTTGTCATAGTAAGTACATGTGTATCATAGAGAACCGCCAACGGGGTACCCCTTGCACATGGTACATGAGCTATCCCATAACCAAAATGACAACGCAAGCAGACAATGAGCATCTCAGCAATCTTTTTATTTACTATATGCATAGCTTTTTATTGAGTATGCTTCACAGAATGCTCATTATGGTGATGCTACAAGTTTCCACCATGATTAGGCATGGCTTAGGCTAGTGGCCCAGGCGTTTATCTAACACAAAATACATAACTCTATGGACTTACAAGCTTCCTCTTTATTTCACACCGGCGACATCCATAGACAAAAGAGCATGATATCAACTGTGTACAAAGTACAAGTGCAATGTTGAAAACGTTCCCCATGACATCATGGTTCTGCTAATTCCAACGTATAAGTGCAAGCATATACAACATAGATGACACAATGGTTCAAGTTTATTAGGGGCAAGGAATATAAAGTGTGCCAAAAGTTTGTGAGGGCTTTAATCACTAAGTTTTCACATAACAAAATACTTTTTAATTGGAAGATAGTTGAAAACAAGAATATACTTGGAATGGTGTAACACACCATGCATAGGAATTTATAGTGGACACTTTGGAATAACTTGGTTTGTTGGGAGTTGGAAGCATGAGTAGAGCTTACTCATACAAGTGGAGGCTAGCAAAATACTGGGAACAACCAACTAAGAGAGCAATAATGGCCATAATCATGCAGAGCGACAAAACATTACTAATCAAAGCATAGAGTGGTACTACAAGTCAAGGACTATATGATCATAGAGGCTATGGTGACTTGTTCATAGTCATAACATGGTGTGAGCATGTGCCAGGTCAACCCAAACAAAGCAACAAAGGAGAATACCACAATACTATGCTTTTGTATGCTAAACAATGCATGATTCTTTCAAGACACACTAAGCAATCCCAATTGTTTGGAACAAGACATGTTACAGCAACAATCACTAAGCATAAGGTCAAAACAACACCTAGCATGTCATGCAAAATTCTAAGTCATAGTCAATGCAAGCTCCTCTTGCACTTTCAAGCAAGAACTTTCTACTCCTTTCCAACACCAATCGACTTATTTGAAAAAACACAGCGAGAGCGGGGGTCCAAACTACTTTATTCAAGCAAACTAAACAAACTAAGCAAAGCAAACAAAAACTAAGACGCTCTAAGAACAACACAACAGTGCATGAAACAATAAAAACGAAGTGTCTAGAAAGACCTGAGCTTTTTATTGATGAAGAAGGGGATGCCTTGGGCATCCCCAAGCTTTGACGCTTGTACCTCTTGGATATTTATTGGGGTAACACCGGGGTGGCATCCCCAAGCTTAAGCTTTTGTCCATTTTTCATCTCATTACATCATTCTCTTTCTACACTAGAAATTTTTCCTTCATACAAAACTTCACACAATCTTCATTAGCAATATTAGTGTATTCAAAAGATAATAGACCTTTGGGTTTAGCTTTAGAACAAAAAAGCTTTTCACTAAAAACGCAAGCTACTGTAGCAAATCCTTCAAAAATCTCAATTTCCCAAAATAGAACTCAAAAAGAAATCAGTAAGAAGCAAATGCAAATAATGATAGAAATCTGTCAAAACAGACCAACAGGTAGAAACCGATTTTTTTTGAAAATCTTATGTTACTCAAATCAAAAAGTGTTTAACTAACGAAAGTTATCTAACATACTGGGGGATTTATTCGTAAATTTTCAGCTCAATCCGACTTACAGAGACTCCTCACGAATTTTTATGGTGGAGGACAGAAATCTGTTTCGGGACAGGAACTCCCCAAATCTTACTTCCCTCTCATTAGAGGTCATTCTTGGCACAAAAAGCAAACAAAAAAAGATAAGGAGTGATCATTACTGAAGTAATAACTTCCAAGAGTCAAGGAAACTCTTGGGTTATCTCCCAACAAGTAATTTTCTTTAACGCCTTTAAGTTAGGCACAAGAAGTAAGAAATCAAGTATTTTCAAATGAGGTAGCATTAACATCAATACTTGCAAAATTTTCAACTATGAAAGGTATCTCATCCAAATGAGTTTTGGATGATCCCTTCTCATCTTTCTTTGGTTTACTACTTTCATCAAAAGGATTTTCAGGAACAATCCAATCAAAATTCTTTTCAAAGGCCTCATGCATTCCAACAAGCTTAAAGGGTATGGGTACCTTAAATTCCTCTCTAGGCTTGGTTTTACCTGAGGTACCCATAACATCTACACATGAGCCTAGCATATTAAAACGCTCAAAGACCTTTTTGGCTTCCTTAGAAACATCATGTAACTCTTTGAGTAAAGTTTCAAGGACAAATTCTCTCTTTTCAGCATTTTTTTCTTATTTTAGTTTTAGGAACAATATTTGCATCATGGGGTTAAGGCTAACAAACCTAGACTCCAACATATGAACTAAAGAAGCTGCAGAAATTTCATATTTAGGAGCAAGTTCTGCTATAGATCTATCCTCAATATCCTCATGTTTGCTAACATGATTGAAGAATTCTTCAATATTTTCTTTTCCAATTATAGATCCACTACCTATCGAAAGGTCCTTCAGGGCGAACTTGGGGAACAACATGGTGAGCTAGAACAAGGTGGCAACTAGAGTAGGAACTAATTTTTTGTGTTTTTGATAAGAGAAAGCAAACCAAACTAGACTATTTTTTTTGGAGTTTTTGATAAAAAGAGGCAAAAAATCAAGCAAAAGAAACTAAGCAAACTAAAAACAAAGTAAAGAGAAAGGTTGAAGAGGACTGCCCTTGTGAAGACGTCCTTAGCCTCCACGGCAACAGCGCCAGAAAAACTTGATGGCGCCCGGTATTGACGTGGGAGCGCTTCGTTGGAAATCCCAAGATCAAGGTGTGAAGAGCACAACAACAAGTCTTCCCTCAGTAAGAAACCGAGGTTATCGAACCAGTAGGAGGAACGAAACGTCTCAAAGGTGTTGCAAGCAACGTGGAAACCCGCACAACACAAACTCAAGACTTTGCCCCAACGAACAGTGAGGTTGTCAAGCTCACCGGTTTGCTGTAACAAAGGATTAACTTTATGGTGTGGAAGATGATGATGGTTTGCAGCAAGTAAACATGTAACAGTGGAAAATGTATCAATGGTAAAGATTGGATCGGGGTCCAGAGTTCACTAGAGGTGCTCTCCTTAGGTAAACAAACATGGCGTGCTGGGTAAACAAATTACAGCAGGGCAATTGATAAGACTGAGCAAGGCATAACAATGCAATACTAGACACAAAGATCCTATGAGATTTGATTAGGCAATACGACAATATACATAGACTGCCATCCAACTGCATGTATGACTAGAAGTCCACCTTCAGGTTATCATCCGAACCCCCTCCAGTATTAAGTTGCAAGCAACAGATAACTACTTTAAGCAAAGTGTGTAAGGTAAACAATCCACTTGTTCCATGAATAAGAGACCGTTGTTTTCTCCCTAATGGCAACATCACATCTACAACCGAAGAGATTTCTGTCACTTCCCTTCGAAACTAGAGGCATGAACCCACTATCGAGCATAAATACCCCCTCTTAGAGTCACTAGTAACTACTTGGCCAAGATAGCTACTAACAACGAAGAGCATGCAAAATCACAAACAACACAGACATGATAATATCAATAAGACAAAACCATTAATCAATCTGACATAGTAATCTCAATATCCATCGGATCCCCGCAAACACAACATGCATGATTACAAATAGATTAGATCTTGATCATGAACGGAGCTCACAAGACTATACATGAAAGCACAAGGAGGAGATACAACCATCTAGCTACTACATGGACCCATAGTCCAAGGTGGAACTACTCACGCTTCATACCGGAGGCTGGCATGATGAAGAAGAAGGCCTCCGGGATGATCTCCCCTCCGGCAGGGTGCCGGGAAGAGCTTCAGATCCCCCTGATCTAGGGACGATGGTGGCGGCGGCTACAGACGGTTTCGTGGAGTTTTGATCGGGTGTTTAAGGTTTCTGCATCTGGGGGACTTTATAGGCGAAGAGGCGAGGCAAGGGGCCACTAGGGTGGATGCACCCCCCAGGCGCGGGGTGGGCCCACCCGCACGGCCAGGGGGTGTGGCCCCCTGGTGAGCCTCCTCCGTCTCGTATTCTGGCTTCGTGTTGCCCATGGTAAAATATTGACTTTGGCTTTTGTCCCGTCCAATTCCGAGAATATTGATTTTCTGCCTTTTTGGAACCAAAAACAAAATAAAACAGGCAACTGGCACTGTGGCAACTTGTTAATAGGTTAGTACCAGAAAACATGTAAAAACACCAAAGTGTGGACAAAGCAAAGTAGATAGTAAACAAGCATGGAGCATAAAAAATTATAGATACGTTTCCGACGTATCAAATATTCATAATGATAGCAGATTTTGTGACGGAATTGTTTTTAAAAATTTCACACCAGGACATTGGCATTTTCTTAGCAATCAGTATAGATAAAACTTCTCACGCGGGAAGGATGATTTTTTTTGAATTTTTCTTAATTTTATTTCATGTTTTTCAAAAGAGAGTCAAAATGGACAACATGACTATTCGTATAAAATGGTTGAATCTTTCAAAACTCTTAGTGGTTATAACTACTTATGTACCTAAATTTGATTTTTGCAACTTTTTACGACCAAGCTATCATAGACTTGTAGTTCAGATTCAAATTATTTTCATGAAATTGGCATAAATTCATTTAATTAGTAGCTTGAAAGATTGAAAATTAATAAATATTGACAATTTTAAATCAAATATTGTCTAGTTTATGTGAAAATTAGAGTGGTGCAATTTTTCACCATATTGTTTGTACTTGCTTAAAAACTCATTTTTGACACTTTCAAAATGAAAAATATTTTTTTTACAAATAAGTGGAAACTTTATTTAGCGACATTGTTTTTCATGATAAGATGGACCTCTCTACTAATTTTAGGCACATTGCGACAAACTATACCATATATATGATCATCTTTGTTCATACTTCATAATCCATTTTTGGATGAATATTTTAGAAATTGTATTCCAAGTTTGGTATTTTTTCTCAACTAGTACCTATAAAAGGACTCCATATTGAAGGATTGCATTTTTTTCAAATTTTCTTCATTTTCTTTCATTTTTATCAAGACATGGTCAAAATGGACGACATGGCTTTTTATAGCAAGGAGTTAAATCTTTCTTCTATACTATGACTACTTGTGTATCCAAAAATTATTTTGGAGGATTGTTAGGACCAAGTTATCAAACACTTGAAGTTCAAATTTTAATTACTTTTAGTTAACGGGCATAAAGTCATTTAAATGTGTGAAAGTACCCAGAAATCTTGAAAATTCATAAAAGTTGGGAAATGTCCATCAAATATGTCTACTTTGTGTGAAAAATGGAGAGGTTCCATTTTGCTTGCTTCACAAAAAACTCATTTTGACACTTAGAAAATGAAAGATGTTTGCATAAAAAAGTTGGTAAGTTTATTTGGCAACATTATTTGGCATGACAAGATGCCCAATTGCGGTAATTTTAGAGAAATTTTAGTCTTTGCTGGTAGCAACACTCTTCAAAGGCCTCTTTGCCTAGAGCCAAACGGGAGGCTCTCGTCAAAGCTAACACGCTGTTAAATTCCATCACCCATGACAAGCGGGGACACATGTCCACCTTCTTTGCGTGAGCACTCGGCAAAGAGAGACTTTGCCGTGTGCCCTGACAGAATGCTCTCGGCAAAGACCAAAACACATCGCAAACAACCATTTTTCCGTAGTGGTTGTTATGATATGCACGTAAGTGGTTCAACAATCTGCTGATCTTATTCTATGAAAGTGTTTGCTTGCGTTGCATGAATGTCGACTTTGTTTGGACGATGCGTTTGCTAGTTACCGGAGAAGGAAAGAACATAAAATCTCACACATCCATGCTATGTCATCTACTATCCTCTTGTTGCAACAAGGCCATTTCCTCTTTCGTTGCCTTGTGGTTGGTTGAACGACACGAGAAGACATCTCGAAACAATGATCTTTTCTCTGATAGATGAGATGAAAGTGACACGCTTACCGTTCCAACCAAAGACAAAATAAGGTACACAAACACTTTACAAAGCACATGTTTTATTTTCATTTCATGTCTGTTCTTCCTCCTCCCTTTCTGATGTGTGATCCCCAGGGCAGCTAGTAGCATGGCTGGTCTACGTATCTGATTATGACGATGCTGACTCAACCTGAGATGTCTACGTCGAGTAAACATAAATCTATGTAGGCTTGCAAAGTTGACCAGAAGCAGGCATTAAGTTAGGTTGCTGGCTTTCTGCGTCACAGATGCACGTATTCAGATGGAAGTGTAATGGCAAGAGATAAGAGTGATGGATGCTCAAATAATCAATCGGTGTATTCATTGCATGGCGTCACGCCCGTAGACTGTTCAACCGCCTTCAAATACTTTTAAGTATATTTCCTTCCGATTTTGAAATTTCGTCGCATTTTTAATGACATGGATGTCTTTTTCAACGATAGTAGGTGGTAAGAGTCCCCATGATTTTTGCAACGTGGTAGTAGCAGTAGTGCAAATTGGTTAGTTCAACTAATCCGCCGTGACAAATTCCTAACACTTGATTTCTGGGATTGACTTTTTTTTGTTGCTGTTGTTGAGAAAATCTGGGGTTTGACTGTTCTTCTTACGCTTTATACTCCGTTTTGTATGTTGGACTTGCATACCTTGTCTGAACAGAGAAGGAGCACACGAGTGCTCATGGTCTGCAGTCGCGCAGAAGCCTGAAATTATGGATGTTTTAGAATGATATTCCCTCATCCTGGCTTGAGATCGTCAAGGGGTAAACTTTCCATGTTTTGTCTTGAAAATAAGAAACAGAATAGGAGAAGAAGTCTGGTCCTATTGCCTAAACGAATCTACTTCATTTAGAGCCGCTAGAGAAGAGGGGATATAGTCCCCAGTGTACCCATGATATATCAGAATCGTGACACCAACACATGGTATACACATGTTAGTCCCACGATTCTAGCACTGACATATCATGGTTACACTGAAGAAACAACCGAAGGAAAGAGAACTACTGGACCTAGGACTTCATTCATTCATTCATATAAACGCTTTTCTTGATGTTGTGCCGATGCCAAAGGGGAGCTGCCGAGAGCCTCTAGATCGATCGCCCTCTTCTTTCACCCCCTCCTGCTCTTCCTGCTGCCGCCGCCGCCGCTCTTGCTATTATTGCTGCTGGTGCTGTTGTCCTGGAGGAAGTCGAGGAGCACGGGGCTCTTGCACTGGGGGCACCGGGGGTCGTCCTGCGGGAGCATGACGTAGATGAAGCAGCGGGGGCAGGCGGCGAGCACCATGGAAGTCGCCTCGGGGCTGTTGGACCACTGCAGGCCGTGCTCGCTCTCCGACGACAGGCAGGAGCTCGGGGACGACTCCTCGTCGTTGGCCATGGCCCTGTTGTTGGAGGAGTTGCCTCTCGTCGGCAGCGAGAGGTTCAGCTTCAGGTCCAGGCCCTTTGAGGAGCTCCTCTTGTTGCTGCGGCTCATCCTCGCCTTGTCTGCACACGATCAAAACGGTTGATTAGCATACGCTCCGAAAGGTAGGTATTATCGATCGATCGTTGCAGCAGCAGCTCAGAAGGGATTGAAGAGAACTTACTGGTGTTGGAGAGGCAGGAGGCGTGCAGCGACAGGGAGAGGGGATGCTCTGGAAGGGAAGAACTCTGGGCTTGGAATGATAGGAGCGTTGGTGTGGTTGGAAAAGAGATGGCCAGTACTTATAGTGGGGGTGAGGGAGATGGAAGGGGAGAGGTCAATTGGTTTTGTTTAATGCAACAGTGAGGAGAGGTACTACTACTACTACTCTCTTGCGCACATGTACACGGAGAGGCATTTTTATTACCCAGGAAATCATGGTTGGAGAGTGGCACGGCTGAATAATCTGTGTTTGGGTGGAAGAGAGGTGCGAGGTGAGAGGGCTGCTCATGCACACAATCTAAACAGAGGCTGGGGTATCAGTTACAGCTAGAGTTTTTACATGTTATGCATTGCTTTTCTATACCCTAATGAAGAAAATCAATGGCCGATCTTCTTTTATTCTGGGTTTGAAATTGTTAGCCAGTGCTTTAAGCTTGCTATTGATAGTAATACAGTAGCTCTTACTCAACACCTTTTTTCTGTCTGTTTCCAAAATAGAACCCACATATATACATGAGTGTGACAATCTCTAAATTATGTTTGGTTGAAAGATGAAACACACCAAAGTAATTTAATTGTTCGAAAAGCTTGCAAATGACTGGCCTCCAACAGCTTTTATATCTGCACAGTGTACATGAAAGATTGAAAGGAAGTGCAGTTGATGGTTGAAGGTCATCAATATGCGTCCTTCTAATTGCTTCGAAAGCTTATAGTAAAAAAATTGACTGGCCGGACCCCAATCGATTTCACAACTTGAATGTGATCGTTCTTGAATGGGATTCAATTGGGCACAGTGTCTCAAATGCACCACGTACTAGCTGAAAAAAGTAGTACTGAATAGGCTTGAATGTTGAGCCATCCATGGTTTTTATGGAGTTCTTGAAGATATGCTGCTACCCTGCAGTTTTTAGGCCTTTAAATGGTGCAAACGCAAGGCCTATGTGCGCACCCATGCGCGCGGTTGCTGCCTCTGGTGCGCATCCTCACACAACAATGACGAAAAAGATAAGCAATACATTAATGCCACTTTGTTTCATGCACATAAGAGCAGCCCCCTTCCCTCCCTCCCTTCTAATGTCATGGCCAGCTTTGAAAATCTCGGCTGGAACTTGTTTCTTCCAGTTCCAGCTCGCTCGCAATGTTTAATTGCTGGCACAGCCGATATTAACTCTGAGGGTTGACTTGTTAGAGATGGTGCGTCCCTTGCATTTAAGAAAAGTTTGAAACTTAGCTTAAGTCATAACTCACTAATGTAATCCCCCAAGATTGCTTACATATCCCACCTTGATTTAATGGTGAGATGGCATACAACTCACTTAAAGTCGTTTTGGTTTGTGTGATGCAATTGGTTTGGTCAATGCTCTGCTGCTTCTCTACAGTAGTACATGGTTAAGAGAGAGCCGTCTGGAACTTCTTGTTTTTCCTTCATTAGGACTAATTATACCATCAATGCCCCGTTTTCGGGCAAACGGAAGCAGTAATGGATGGTTTTGGGATCCAGAGCCAATGCTATCGGCCTCGGGATCAAAGATCAAATTCAGTTCACCCAAGCTTTGTATAATATCTCGCCATCATTCGCCATGATAGATGGTGTTTTAACATTGCAGGTAAACAGGGCCTGGAGTTGAAGGCAACTCCGGCTCAACTCCGCGGAGACAAGGAGGTTTGACCTGAATGGGAGCTCATAACTGTGGCACTAGGTTACTTAGTACAGGATATGGTTTAAAATGTTTCTTGCACGAACAGAATTTCGATTAGTCGGTGTTTGTGGCCACACCCATGTGCTCTTCTTTAATTTCCATGGAGGGGAGCTTAATTACAGGTTAGAAAGGAAAAGTCTCCTGGGTGAATCATCTCTCGTGTTCGTCATTATAGTGGTTCCATCTGTGGTAGTACTACCCTCTTCTTTCTTGGACTCATACAATGATAGTACACAACAAAGGAATTGAATAGTTGAGGGCTCATACAATGATAGTACAAAACAAAGGAATTGAATAGTTGAGGTGTTTTCCATTTCGGTATCCTATTTTGAGATGTTATTCAGATCAACTATTTTGTGGTGGTAAAAATGACACCTCACATGGTGCTGATTTATCTCATGTGTTTTAGGTTCCATTGATCCGAAGTCGCTGGAATGTGTAGATACAGCTGATTTGGGGCTTTCAGAAACAAAAATGATTTTGCGCATAGGGTAGTATCTACATCTGAACTCCATGTGGGTGTGATCCTTACAACTCCCTTTAAATTCAGGACATTTTTTAAACTTGAGTTGTAGTATACAGTAAGGCGGGTGCCAGGAAATGACGGAACTACGGAAGTGCACTTAAATTCTAGCTGTGAAAGCAACTTTGTGCAGAAAAGATATAAAAAGATACTGATATATCCTTCTTTATACTAGAAAACCATGTTGCTGCATATTATACCAAAAGCAGCTAATCAAATCGTAAAACATGTAAAAACGATTTGACCAACCAAGGTTATCATAATCAGCCAGAATGATAACCCAAGATGAGATAAGATAATATTAAGCCCGGAGAATTGGATAAAGCTGCTTTCAGGGTCATTTTTTCTACCCAGGTTAACCGATGTTCCTTTGGAGAAGTAAACACAAACTGGTTGAAAGACTAATCCACAACGTTAACCAATGTTCCTTTAGGTAGTTTGTTCAGAAGTTAAACTAGGGAAATATTTCTTGCAAAAACATTTCTGGTGAAACTGAGCATTACTAGAAAATTGAAGTATCACCGGCTCACACAACTGTACTACCCAAAAATTTATCTCGAATCAAGTCCACACACTAATTTGGCATTTGGCTAGATGAAAATGATCTATGACCGTGGCCTGATATGCAGAGTTACCTTCAAATCCTTAAGGAAAAAAGAAGTAGAAAGATGAAGTAGTGAATTTCATGACTGAGTTACTGCTTCATGAAGTACTCTGCAATTTATCACTTCAACAAACCACAAACTTAATGATAAATTATCTCAAATTTTTGAAACAGTTTTACGTGTTCTGAAGATTTGAGCACTCACACTAAAAAATATGTGGGTGCACATGCAGACAAATATAATAGCCATTCCCCGACAAGTTTTGTGAGTGAAAGAAAGAGCAAGTAACTACAGGAGAAACAATCTTCCCAATTAGCCATAGACCATAGGCCATTATTTTGCCATGTCTTCTCTTGTTGCATTGGAAGAATAGAAAATAGATCATCCCACCCACGAAGGGAACATCTCCTTAATATTTTAACCATGTTGTGAGCGTGGGGTTTAAGTGCCACGGTTCTCTGTGTAACCAGGTTCATATTGGCTAAGGCCAAATATCGTACCCTAATCATAATTAAAAGGAACCTTTACAGCCTTAATGCTGCAGTAGTGAGTCAAACACCTAATCTCTGCTAACACGCACGAGCGTATGCAACTAACTATGCATTAAGCTATAGGATTTGTTTAAGGCTAATTCAAGGGGGGTAGTGGACTTAGAGTGCAGGCATCACATTAAACTTTCCTACGTAAAGGTTAGCTCCTTTCAATGCTAGTAGTACGAACTCGGAAGTAAACAAGTGCAACTGACACGTTGCAAGAGGGAACACAACTACTAGCCAAATGGAATTGAAGATACTGTGAACTTCATAGCCTAACCTCGATAAAGATAACCTAAAGATTTGAACCTCATAATACCCACATGAGTATCATTACTCAGAAGTCTAGCCCTAATGTCAAACCCTTAGGACTACTCTAGATCTTTATTTATTTTTTATGCACTGACCGTACTAATCCGCATATGTATTTTATATGCTCAGTAAACATTTACCTCAATGCATCTCTTCTGCGTTTGAATTGAAGCTTCTTTCTGGCAGATACACTGAAAAGCATTAGTGCACCGTGTTACTGAGAGAAATGCAGTAAGAGGACATTGGATGTTAAGTGAAGTAAAGAATTGGATCTCTGAAATTTTATTAATGGTAGGAGCCTAGCACAGTGGCGGGTCATATATCAGAAGAACAAAATTGTATGAGCATTCCTCAGCAGGTAAGCTCCTCAAAATCCAACCTTTACATAAACCCCACTTATAAATCTTATCTTGTTAAGGAATTTAATTTCAGTAAATGTGGAAATACTCTAAGTCAAATAACCCAATTATTCTCCCTAACAAAATCAAGTAGCAAATATTTAGTTTCACCTACTATCTAAGTGCTGATAGTTTCGACAGGATATCATTCCAGGATTCAGTTCGTGCATGATAATGTTAGCCATGTGCTGCAACATGTACACAGTACACAGGCCTCGTGCACACGCCCACGCAAGGACATAGTGCTGCAATGCACACATCCCACAAAGAATCTAACATAGAGACCAACCAGATAGGCAGAGAATTTAATGGCATTATTTATATATTTCCCAAATTGTCGTTACTCTTGTAGGCTACTAGCTAGTACAAATATCATAAGCGAGATGTTTGAATCAGATTGTGGTTTAATTAAGAGAAACTTCACTGACCTGGGATAGTGCTGTTGGTACAGCAGCAAGTTATTAATACACCTAGGGCCGACAGGGTTATAAGTTTGTCTGTCATAACGAAGCCTAATAGTTCCATACACCAAAGAAATAAGGATCGTGCGCCACCTCTGGTAGAGGTGCTCTGATAGGGTAGGTAATTGGATGAGGTCTATATACCTAGGTGAGCACATGTAAGCACTAACCTTTGAGAGAGGTATCATGTATCTATGAATGTATTATATCCTTTATATAATCAGAAAAGACTGAAGATCACGACTTGCCAATGATCCCACTACATCATCATATACCCAGATCTTATATAAATCTGGCGATATGCATATGGTTATGAAGAATTAGAGATACAGTGCAACATAGTGCCTACTCGTGCTCTTAACTACAAACCGACATTGTATTTTCTAACAAACAAGTCTCAAAACCATAATGCAAATTCATGGTCTCAATAGTCAACAACCGTGCAACGTGCATATTGATCCTGAGAGAAGGTGGCCATTTCCTAGCTGGTTTAGCTCTCATTTTATAAGCAATTATCTCTCCCAACAATATCCAGATTTACTTACTTGCGTATCTATCTCAGAAAATATCATCCTAGTTCTGCATGCTAGGAATCATAATTAACATAGCCTACAAGGTTAAAAACTACTATCAACTCAACAATTCTCAACCATATGATGCTGGACCACAGAACCATGTGTAGAAACTTCACATGCAGATGCAATGTCCAGAGGGCCTACCAAAGGTGATCACACTTGATTCCATGCAGGAAAATGTCTAATCACTTTCTTTAAGACTGGATGAGGAGCACACAATTTAATAGGTGCCTGACATGTTTCTGATGTACTGCTTCTACAACCAGCTATAACGAAATTCTCATATTCAAGCATCCGAAAGCACCTTTCATCTAGCTAAAAGTTAAATAGCAAGTATGCATCAGTTAAGATGTGAGAAACTGCTTGAAATTTTAGTATAGTGACTTAAGCATGTAGAGATGGTAGTTTGGAACCTTTAGGGTACCCTCTTTTTTAGTCTAGTACAAACAAATGAACTAGATTTCTCAAAAAGTTAGGAATTGCGAAAACTTAGTTCATTTTTTTGTACTAAAGAGGGTAGAGGGTACCCTAAAGGTTACCCACTTCCATCCTTAAAGCATGGCCTTCTGGATTCCATCAAAGTGATAAGACACAATTAAGTTATTCAGGTGTATACAGTATACTTCTGTGAGCCTGGTGTCAAGTTAATCAGCAATGAGTCCTCTTAAAAATCTTTAGTCTCAACTCAGAAATACAACCACAGTTCAAAAATCCTCCTCCAGACCTGAAACAGTGTGCCTATCGGTATCCGTATCACTTGTACTCCCTCTGTTCAGAAATATAAGACATTTTAACTTTGTGAAATGAATGTATTTAGACATCTTTTAGTGTACAATAAAATACGTTAGATATGTACAATAAAATACGTTAGATATACAATACAATATTTCTGAATACGTTAAAATACAATAAAATACGTTAGATATATTCGATTCACAAAGCTAAAACATCTTATATTTCTGAATGGAGGGAGTAGCTGATAACATTATGAGGAGGGAGTGTAGGTGAAGCAGAATTTTGGAACATGAGTGATATTCTGAAGTAAATTCTAGAAAAATAAATTGAGTAACAATCCCCATTGTGATTATAGGACCTTGCTCTTTCAAACCTGAACATGGCAATATTTCAGTTGTTTGCTTTAGCAGTTACTCCTCCGTTTCAAAATATAAGATGTGTTAGCCTTTTTCTAATACACATGTATCTAGACACCTTTTAGTGTGTAGGTTCACTTATTTTGCTCCGAACCTACACACTAAAAGGCTCTAGATACACGTGTCTTAGAAAAGGGCTAAAACATCTTATATTTTGAAACAGAGGGAGTACAATCAAGCATTAACAGAGTCATGGGCTTAACATGTAGCAGAATTTTAGAACGTGGCTGATACTCTGAAATAATTTCTATAAACATAAACTGAATAATGCTTGCCACTGTGACTGCATGATCTTGCAGTTTCAAACCTGGACATGGCAATATTTCAGTTGTTTACTTTAGCGATTATTATCAAGCATTAATAGAGTCATGGACTTAACATGGACATGCATAAGAAATGGTAGTATTGTATTAAATTTCAGAAGTGTGATAACAGGGCTCAGATTTGATCAATCAGTATATTGCTGCTAAATTTCGTCTTGTCAATTAAGGCTCAGTTTGCAGTTGCTGAACTGTGTTGTACTCAACTTACTTTACAATCTGTTGCGGAAAAATAGCCATGAAAGCAGGAAAATGCTGGTTGGCAAACGGCGAAATAGACAAAAGCTGGTTGGATAAGCTCGATTGTCATAATCAACCTCAATGCCAAAGGTAGCCTAAGTATATGAATGAAAACCTCTTAAAATTTGTTCAAATTACACATAGCTGCAACAGTTGCAATGATATTTATGTATTTATCAATATATGTAACAAAACCTGGTAAGACTTGTATTCGACAGTAAAAAATGGCAGTGATGCAGACATTATGAATAATTAGAACAACAGATACACATATCTCCAAACTCATGCACATTAATCAAGAGAAGAAATATTTATGTATTCACAAGTTTAGAGCATGCGTCATGGTAGCGAAGTATCAACAACTGGGCGTGCACCTTGTCCTCCGCACAACTCTAAAAGGTGAAGCTTAAAGTACCTTCATATCAAATGCTGACACTTCGTATCTTGAACAGGGCACTATTGTGAAATAGTATAAGGGTCCTTCACAGTATCTGCAAATAACACACACTCAGGCACATTCATGGAAGCAATTATCTAGTTGCAACACGTAACCGACAAGTGTAAGTGAGCTCTGCAGTTAGCACCTTCAGGACATATAATTGAGGTAATGTTGCCAAAATGTTTACTCCACAAAACTTCTGTTACTTGATGAAATAACATAATAAAAACATGAGCCTTTCTTCTTTTTTGCGAGAAAAAAAAAGGTTTCTGTTACTTGATGAAATAACATCAAGCGTCACTCTTTAAAAAATATCTATAGAAGGCCAACCGAGCTGGATAAGTAGATAGTACTTGCTCCGTTCCACAATATAAGCTTGCCAAAACGTCTTATATTATGGGACGGAGGTAGCATTTAACAGGGTGCACCTCAAAGTTACAAATCAGTACGGAAGTCTATGTTCTTGCAAAAAAAAAGTATGGACATCTCAGATGAAACTAAAAAGGATCCCTTCCCCAGTAAACTTGGCATCCAGTTTGCGTAAGACATTAGGACATTCAAACAGAAGCAGATCTAACAGAATTCTACCAAAGTATCAACAGCAGTTACCGCCATTTTACACAAAGTCCCATTAAAAAGGATCCTTTCCCCAGTAAACTTGGCATCCAGTTCACATAAGACACTAGGACACTCGAATAGAAGCAGATCTAAGAGAATTCTCTTATCGAAGTAGCAAGGGGAGTTACTGCCAGTCTACAAAAAATCCCATTGAAAGACCACGGGAGAAATCACCAGCATAGCTCTAAAACTGCCTAAAACCTCATGATCGAACTATTTGAAACAACCGTTGGTTCCACAAGTGTTTTTCAGTGATGTAGCACTTACATGAACAAGTTTTCACTGATATGGTGCTTACATGAACAAGTGCTCATCCTCAGAACCATCTTTTCTCCCTTTTTATCTTCCTCTGCATCCCTGTCCTCGCACCCACCATGGCAAGTGTGCTGGTGTGGGGTCCAGGAGGTGCCACCTGCACAACCAGCATTGACCCCTCTACCGTCGCCGCCCTCGCCTCCACTGAGCTGATCCTGAGCCATGTAGGTGACATTTCTTCACCACCACGCAGAGGAAGCTGTAGGTCGACAAGTTCATCATTGTGCGTCGGTTCCAGGAGACCACCTCTGCCGTTCACGTCAGTACCCTCACCGTGAGGTAGACCCTACTCCTTGGTGTCTCCCAGTGACTTGCTTGGTTTGATGCAAGCAGGATGCCTTCACACTGGACATGCTTGAGATGCCGGAGAGACATAGTCAGGGTTCATCTGGGACAACAGCGGACATAGTGAAGCTCCCAAATTAAATCCTTGGCAAAGACACAACAGAACAAGTAGCAGAAGGGCCGTGAAGAAACACAATGGGCAGATAGAGATTTAAGTGCAAAATGGAATGGCACAGTTCTTGTTGAAGGAATTTGGCTGGTCGGTGCTCGGCTTGAAAAATAACTTGGAGCTCCTCCTAGACGAGCATAGGAGCAAGGGCAAGTGAGTTCAAGAGGAAGGTTAAGGCATGGCAGACAGGGAGGAACAAAGGAAAAAAGATGAATATGGCAAGGTAGTGACGCACTGATAGCCATTTCATCTTATTTTTGTTTGGTCCTTTAAGATAATGTGGTGGTGATGGCTAAAGTGACCATTTCTGATAGCTAAAGGGTGTATTTTAGACGATCTGGAGTTGTGTGTAGTAAAATTGACCAAGGTAATAATAAGAGTTCAGAGATAGACAAACCATGAATGCATTGTGCAGGAAGAATGTTTCATGTTGTAAAAGTTGTGGAAAACATATACAGGTATATTGTGTAAAATATGTGTATAAGCAAAAAACATAAAAGATATATCCATTTTACTCTCACATGTTTTATTATACTTGAAATGTGCTGTTTTTTGTGAAACAAATGGTTTCATTCATAAACAATTGTAGCTTTTATCTACATTGCAACTACAGCCATAGCCACACTACCTTGTATGCTGGAAGTAGGAATTCAGTACTAATCACATAAGAACGCTAGTATTAGCAGCACATTAACTGAATAGGTAGTAAAGAAGATTAAGGAGAGACTCGGTTGGAAAGAACACTCACAGGACATCATCTCATCAACAATGGCAGCAGCGGATGATATCTGACCAGCAATCACATAATTTTCTGGTTCTAAACACAAAGGCAGTGTCAGCAATAAGTAGGAGCACTATGCAGAAGTGAACATTCAACCTCGGATGGCTTCATGCCTCTTATTAACCTGAGACAGGTCGTAAACTACCATGTTGTCTATGTCAGAAAGGAGTCAACTTCTACCGTAAACATCTTCAATTTGAGTGTAAACCATTTTTTCTGATGATCTCAGCCATCATGAGTCACAATGAAAGACATGTGTGCTGTCTTTTTCCACACAACATAAGTCTATTACTCCAGTCAACTTTCCAATAAGGCCCAGCGAAGTAAGGCAAAGCTAAATACATCAATCTTCTCACCTAATGCTTCACTGCAGAACAAGGGTTTGACCTGCTATTTTCGTGATCCCTTTTCCAGTCATTTCAGCTCTAACTTCAGAAACATCCACCCATCTGTCAATGTTAGCATAAATATTTGACAGGGAGACATAATTCCCAGCATTATCTGGTTCAATTTCGAAGAGCTTCTGTGCTGCAATTTTTCCAAGTTTAATATCACCATGGAGTATGCATCCACCCAACAATGCACCCCACGATCCTGGATGAGGTTTTCCAGGCATTGACTTGATAAGCTCATATGCATCTCTCAGCATCCCAAAACGTCCAAGAAGACTTACAAGGCAAGCATAGTGATCACCACATGGCACAATCAAGTACTCATTCTTCATCATACCAAAGTACTTCTTCCCTTCTTCTACTAGGCCAGCATGATTGCAAGCTGTTAGAACAACTGTAAACACCGCGTTGTCTGGAGAGAGGCCCTCCAAGAGCATCCTAGAGAAAAGCTCAACAGCCTTGTTAGCTGAACCATGAAGGCAATGTCCTTGCATCATCGAACAGTAGGAGAACACATCTCGAACTGGCATAGACTCAAATAAAACAGTAGCCCTCTCCATGTTCCCACACTTTGCATTCATGTTTACGAGACCTGCCAACACATGGGCATTTTTCATATCTATAGAATAACTCATGATGTAAACTTCAATCCTTTTGGCCAACATGATGTTACCCAGTTGGGAGCACGCTGTCATGAGAGCAACGGTAACAAGCTCATCGGGGCATATGTCTTTCTCACGGAACTCCTTAAAGATCCTTAAAGCCTCTCGAGGGTAACCATTCTGCGCATAGCCTGATATCATCGCTGACCATGCGAACACATCCCGGTCCCGTAACTTGTCGAACAACAGTTTGGCACCTTGCATATCTCCTACCTTTGCATAGCCATCAATCAACGATGTGTGTGCTGCAGCAGTTCTCTCAGGCATTTCTTCAAACAGCATCCTTGCACTCTCCAAGTCCCCGCACTTCACATACCCATGAACCATGGCGTTCCAATGCACTACGTTCCTGCGTGGTATTCGGTCAAACAACTTCCGGGCGGACAAAACGTCACCACAGTCGACGTAGGCCGTGATAATGGCAGTCCAGGAGACCTCGCTGGGAATGATCATCGAGTCGAAAAGCGCCCTGGCTGCGCCAGCGGCGCTGCACCTTCCGTAGAACTGAATGAGCGCCGTGCGGACGAAGAGATCGGTGTCGAGGCCGAGGCGTATGGCTGCGGCGTGCAATGCCGAGCCAGTGGTGATGCAGGGTACGCGGGCGCACGCGCGGAGGAGGGAAGGGAAAGAGAAGGCGTCGGGGCAGGCGTTGCGGCGGATGAGATTGAACTGCGCGAGCGCGGCCTGGAGCGGGGAATGGCGGGAGAGTGAGGCGAGAACGGTGTTGCGGAGGCTGACCGGGACGGCGTGGGGAGGGAGAGCGGAGAGGAGGGATTCGGCGACGGAGGGGGAGGCGAGGGCGTCGCAGGCGGCGGCGAAGCGCGCGAGGAGGGCCTGGTAGTTGTGGAGGCCAAGGCGAACGATACGGGCGTGGAGCTGGGCGAGGCAACGCGCGGTGCGGCAGCGGCCGAGGAGGGTCGCGACCGGAGGGGATGGGCGGCTGCCGGCGAGTCTCATGCGGCTGCTGCGGCGAGTCGGCAGGCGGGTGGGATGCTGCTGGAATTTGGGGCCTGGAGGTGTTGATTTCGGCCTTTGCCATTTCTACTTTTGAACTCGCATCACTTCAGGTTTGGTTCGCAGCCTGGGCTGCCCCTCGGTACGTCAGGGCAGTTTACACAAGTGGGCCTGTCCAGTATCGCTCTTTAGCCATCCAATGCAATGAGATTCAAAATAAATCTAAAGCATTTGCTCTAAACAATTTAACCTAAAGCAACCCTGCTCAGCGCTTTGGCGCCGCTGGCAGGGATACATGCGGGTGACGTCGACCCTCTTGAAGGTGCCGTTGTCATTACCTTCTCCATGTTCGGGCTCTAGGTGAAAACCATTTACCTTTTGATCTTGACGGTGGTGGCATGCTCCGTGTCACCCTCTTTGGGCGTCCCCGTGGAGCCCCAGTACCTCTCAATCTTGGTTCGTTGATCGGTAGGAAAGTTCGGGTCCTAGCTCAAGGCATTTTCGGTGCTAACATGGGGCATTTTTGGTGCTAACATGTGACTTGGTTATCACCACTCCATCCTCGTTGTATATGCTGGCATCATCGGCACTCCACGATCCAGAGCGAGAGGGCAAGCGGTCCTTTTCGGCGACGACTTGGTGGGGGTGTGGGATGATGTCTGGTGGTTTCACAAGAAAGCGTAGTGGCATCGCTAGTTAGTAGATGTAGTGGCATCGCTAGTTTGTTTTATCTTTGATCTGTTTTATAAGAGTGTTTCCTCACCACTTTGTATTGGTTCGTCCATATGGCTTTATTTATAAAGCGGGATGAAAACACGTTTCAAATAGAAAATGGAACATGGAATAATGGTCTTTCGGCTTCATCCCCATATGTGTATTTCCTTCGCTCCCAACTTTGGGGAGCTAGTGGTGTTTTAGTTTCTTTCATTTTGTCTTACCATGATATGCTCTTCTTCTTGGTTGCGGGTACGGTAATGAATCAACGGCTGGCTCGATAAGATTTCTCTACATAAGGTGTCTAGGTACATTTATTTCGCAAACCTAAAACATCTTATATTTATAAACGTAGCATGAATTTTTTTTTTACATTACATAGCATGATAGCGGTGTGTTAACTTTTGCCGCTTGCTAGGGGAACATATTTGTCGTTCCCTCCCACCGAGAATATTGCAACATGATCATGTGTTACATGTTAGGGATGGCATCCTTGAGCGCCCGCTCGTAAAGACGGGGCAACATCAACATTTTTGTAGTGCCTCTGCATGGGCCTCAACACTTAGAATGCAAGAGAAGCATCTCCGGTGTGTAGCAAATTGAGATTGAACATGATGTCTAACGAAGACCAATGAAAACATCTTCACGACTAATAACATACCTAACACAGGCTTCCGCTCCTCCCACCGTACCTAAAACCCTCTTCACACACTACTTGCCTCTTCACACACTACTCGCCTCACATGTGGCACAATCCCGAGAGCTCGGATAACACTAGCTTCGCGTGGCGGAGCTAGATACAACGCTCATACACAGAGATGGAACCGAACGCTCATTTTTATCTTCACCGCCACATTCACCACCAAGAGAATATTGGCGATGTTATAATGGGACAAATAACATATCAATTTAGATCCAAACTCCTACGTGCTAAAAAAATAGATTTACTATCTTCTCCACCTCCTAGAGCTGAGATAGCTGCTCAAAATGCTAAGGGACCAAAAAAATCTTTCGGCGTAACACTTCCTTCAGTGAAGCACGAAATCTCCTGTCAACATTAACATATTTTTAGAGACCTCAAAATATTAATTAGAAATTTAATTTGAGTCTAATGTTTTCAGAGCAATTATCTAATTTATTAATTATACAATGGTGTTACAAAAAAAATCTAAAGAAAGGCGACAACAAAAGAATTGGCAAACTCTAAATTCACATCAAAGCACTACGAAGTCACCCTATCTAACTACTCTTATGAGCATCTTCGAGAGACCGAGCCAGCGGATCGGGTTTTGAGATTGACGAAATCACCACGAGCGCCTCGCTGTCGACATGAACGTCGTCTTCTACTGAAAAAATATTCCGCCTTTATGCAACATACAATATTAAACCTGGGGTTTGAACTCTGGTGGGCTGGGGATACAACCACCCTCCTAGCCATCCAACCACACGTTGGTTTGCACTAGTCTCAAATGTTTTGAATAGCCATATGAGCCGCCCACCATAATAGGTGAGAATATTGTACTCCCTCCGTTTAAAATATAAGATGTTTTAGCTTTGTGAAAAAAAATGTATCGAGCCACCTTCTAGTTTCTAACAAGTTTTTCTTAGTCTGGCCGTTTGTGTACTGGTCGTGTAACTGAGCCTCCGGGCTCTTTTTCTTTCTATCTATAAAAGCACTGGTCGTGTAACTGAGCCTCCGGGCTCTTTTTCTTTCTATCTATAAAAGCACCTTTTAGTGTGTAGGTTCAGAGTGAACCTCTCCGAACCTATACACAAAGCGTTTAGATACATTATCTTTACAGATCTAAAACATCTTATATTATGAAACAGATTTGAACATACACACTAAAAGATGTCTAGATCTATTAGCTTCACTAACCTAAAATATTTTATATTTCGTAGTTTGTTTTACACTTATAATTCTTGTGATACATGCTTTGTTTGAAATTAATTCTCTTAGAGTTGTTGCTAATTGGCTGCCATATGCATGTTTTGGCCAAGTTCTTCTTATTTGTCGACTGAATTTGAGTTCCTCCGGTCATCCCTCGGTATTGTGCTTAGGATGGAAGAGGTTGCTAAGTATCACACATCGCAAGCATGAAACCGAAAGGCACATCTTACATGGGACAGATTTACATTGAACACGCACACGCACAAAGGAAGGACGAGGCACATGCGTGAACCAAAGCTAATCAAATCATCCACTACTTCTGGAAGTAGTCCTCGGTCCTGCCCTTGAAGCCGATCTGGCCGAAGGTGAGCGCGATGAACAGACCCAGATGCCACGTCACCAACCACAGCCTGCAGTACATACCCAAGTTAGCAAGAGCTAGTAGTAACATGCATGTCTGATGAGTGGTTGGGTGACTAATTATATATTATTCAGACCAGAACTGCGATTGGAGCGCCGGGGGCGAGGGGAAGTGGGCGAGCTCCTCGCCGATGCTGGAGAAGAAGAGCCCCGTGAGGCTGTTGCCGTTGATCAACGGGATGCTCGACGGCGCCAGCCACCCGATGAGCCCGAACCCGATCACGTTCAGGTCCCTCCGCAGCCAGTCCCGGGGGAACCTGATCACAGACAACGCACAAACCATCTGTCAGCGACTTACGATTGAAACAGAGCCGTTTATTGGCCGGCCGGTATAGCTAGCTACTTACGTCATGCAGGTGATCCTGCCGTTCCTCTCCAGGTTCCTCGTCATCAGCGGGTTCCTCGCCGACACCCGGCCGCCACTCGTGAAGCCTACATACACAGATCGATCCAACATTTCAACACACGCAACATTAATCTCAGGTACATGTAATGTAACAGAGAGAGAGATGGTGATGCATGGCACGTACTGGTAGAGAAGGCTGGCCGGCGGGCAAGGGCGGCGCCGGCGAGGCCGGAGACGGTGGAGGTGGCGGCGGCCATGGCTATGCTGCTGTGGTCCGTCTGCTGTACGTCTCTCTGTGGAGCACCGGCGGGCTGGCTCTTATTTCCTGGTGGTTGCTACTGGTCGGATGGGGACGCGTGGTGGCGCGGGCACGGGCGGAGGAGATTGCCGTGGGGTCGTTCCTGATGTGGATCACTTGCAGTGGATGAAATAGATTCATGGACGGAGGAGCGGCCTATGGGGACGCTCCACTTGGATATGTGTGGATAAGGCGTGGTATACTGATCATGATGTTCCTCGTGTCGCTGGTACTAGTTGGCTTGTTTCTGAATTTGTGCACGTTACAGTCTGACCGTGCAACCTCACATTTACGATTTTGAAACACCCGCCTCTCTCTCCGTACGTGGAACCAGCCGTAACTGTTGAGAGTAATCGACGGACAAATGAGAGAATAAATTTGTGTATCTTTATTAATGATTAATCTAGGCTTATATACAATCCGAACTGACACGATTATATCAATCCCTGATGTCTGTTCCGCAGGAGGCGACGGTTCGCTTATCGTAGGAACTGCCGTGTGGGAATTAAGGAGCGGGAATTATTTCCATATTAACCGCCAAGGTTTATTATTTTTAACACTCTTTCTAATCATCATTTGGTTGTATGAAAGTCCATCATTTTGATTAAGTCTCCTCCAAAAACCTTGTGAAAAAATATGAGAAGGTATGGTAGGATATGCTATTAAAACTCATTCAAACCTAGTGGAAAAATAAGAAAAAATTACATAGCATATAATGATTATTGCCTCTGTTAACTCGATATAAAATAAATACATAGAATATAGAGGTCAATAAACATGTCGTGTCTACCTAGTAAAAAACCTGGTGGGAAAAACGAATAATATGATATGTGTTGATATTAACTAATTAAAAACCTTAATGAGAACATGAAAATTTAAAACTCAGTTAAGAAAAAAAAAAGAGTGTAATATAATGCTTTGAACATGAATAATTTAGAAAGATACTCTTTCTGATTCTTGAAAATGTAGCATATTGAAGTTGGTAGAGACTTCGTGAATAAGTCAGCGAGATTTTCGCATGATTTAACTTGTAAGATGTTTATTTTCCACTCTTATGGAGCTCATAGAGATAAAACAACTTAGGGGCAATATGCTTAGTGATATTTGCTCTTAACGTATCATGTTTGTATCTGTGCAACACAAGACACATTATCCTCGTAGATAACGGTAGGTGATTCAATATAACCAATTCCACGTGACTTGTATGTGGTTTATCATTCCACAAGCGAACGCGCATTCGCGTGATTCCTTATATAATGCAATTATTTTAGAATAATATTTTAGAATGATTGGTAAGTTTGTAACCGGATTCTGTTTCGAAGACTTCCATAATATAGCAGTTCCACCATATAAGAACACAAAGTCGGTATGCGATCTGGTACTATGGAGAGGATAAGTAGCCAGCATTAGTATATCCAATTATACAAGAATCAGATTTCTTTGTGCCTTGAAGATATCGAAAAACATTCCTAACCCCCGACCAATGGCGCTTGGTGGGAGCTACACAGTGTCTGTCAAATCGATTCACTACAAATGCGAGATCACGCTTGCAATTTGCAAGATACGTTAGCGCTCCAATGGCACTAAGATATGGAACATCGGGTTCCAACATCTCTTCTCTCCATCATCCCTTGGCATGAACGGATCTTTTTCTACGTCTAGAGAACGAACCACCATGGAAGTTTTTGATTGATAGGATTTGTCCATATTGAATATCTCTAATATTTTTTGGATATAAGCAGCTTAGTGTACCATCATTCCACAGAGGGGGTGGTCGAGTTGGGTACCCAACCAAAATTTGGTTTGATCTAAATCCTTCATCTCAAATTCCATCTATAGATGATTGCGTGCTTTATCAACAACTCGCCTGTTGCCAATGATACTGAGATTAGGGTTAAAAACGGTAAGGAAATTTTCCGTTTGTTTTTGGAGAAAAAGGAAATAGAGAGCTAAAAAAGGAAATGGAAATGACATTTTGCGGAAAAAGAACAGAAACGAAATATTCTAAAAGAAAACGGAAAAGAAAATGAGGAAGTCATTTCTGACGAAAACGAAAACGGTAAGAAAATTCCGGATAAACAAATACAAAAAATTTATAAAAATATAACCATCTATATGAAATAGTACTTTGCATCAGTTATTCCCTTGCTCTTGTCGGAACATAGAATATATACAAGGTCTACTTGTAATACATGCAACCGATCTAGGCTACATACTAATAAACACTGTCTGAGCATTTATGTGAAACTATTTATGTGAACTTATATGCTTATCAAAGTGTTGAATTATGTGTGTTAATTTATGTTTAATTGTGGTTTGTCGAAAGTTGTGAGCTATTCTTTATCTATTATATGTTTCTTTTAGTGTAGAGACCATGATATTATGCCACTATTATATTTCGACAAATGTCCTTTTTCGTATCGTATCTGTTCCGTATCCTTTCCATATCCATCTCCGATGATTTCCGATTTTGTGTTCATTTTTGGAGTTTTCCATGTCGTTTTTGATTCCGGCGACACAAGAGAAAATGAAAACGATAACGCAGTTTCCGTCTATTTCCATTCTGTTTTCAACCCTAGTGTGAAGAGGACTTTTTGGTGAAGACACATGGGCAGACATCACTATTGGAGTAACCCTTCCGAAAAGGAACTCACCAAGTCGATTGTACCACATCCGTCTCGACTGTTTCAAGTCGTACAAAGAATTGTTCAGTTTTACATAGTGCATGTTGTATTTTGCGCTTGTATCTAGGACAGAAACTCCGTCAGGAACCTTCATGTCTATCCAAATCTAGTGACCCGTAAAGATATACGGTCAAGACATCCATCAACTTTATAGATAGAAGATTGCAATACCAAAGATATTAAATATCGGAAAGTGATATCACTCATTACCGTAGAATACGACTCACTGAATCAATGTCGGGTCTTCGCATGAAACCCTGTGCTACGAGCCTTGCCTTGTATCTCACAACCTCATTGTTCTCATTTCGTTTCCATAGGAAAGCCCATTTGCATCCCGGGCTTGATGTACATATAATACAGTTCGGACCACAAAGAAGGATTTTTTTTTCAAATACTTGCTTGCCATATCCGTAATCTTTTATGAAGAATAGATACTCCTCTTTATTGTCTTCATGGGTTTTAATGTGAAAACCATTTTTACGGATATCTCAATAATTGATAAGGTACTTGAAGAATTGGAATACAACAAGGCATTCTCAGTTGTCACTTGTGTTTGGGGGTAAATATGGCACATCCAATGCCAACAATATTGTATTGCGTCCGGCGATAGTCAAAATATCTCCATTCATCTTTTTTAGAGTCTAGGAATATTTCAACTTCCTCTGCATGGAGTTTGTGGTAGCAATGTCCACAAGACATAATTACTCTTTCATCGGATTGTCCCTATAGAGAACTATACATAAAAAATATTGGCCTCCAACTCAAGCACCTTTTCGCAGGAATAATGGTACACGAAGTTGTCTATATCCAGAAAATATTGGAGAAATTCAATATGGACAAATCCTATCCATGAAAACTCCCATGGTGGTTCGTTCTCTAGACACTGAGAAAATCCGCCCAGGCCGAGCGATGATGGAGAAGAGATGTTGGGACCCTACCATTGTCTACGAGGATAATGCGGACTTATTCACGAAGTCTCCACCAACTTCAGCATTCTAGAAATACATTCATGGAATTGGTATGCGACGGTTTCGAGATTTGTAAGAATTAAGGAGAGTATCTTCCTAAACTATTCTTGTCCAAAGCATCATATTACACTTCTTTTCTTAAGTGAGTTTACTTTTCAGGTTCTCACTAAGGTTTTTAATCAGGTAAACATAAGATCACATTTCATACTATTCATCTTCCCCACGGGATTTTTTATGAAGGTATTCACGACAAATTTATTGGTCTCTATATTCTATGGATTTACTTCATATCGAGTTAACAAAGATAATGATCCATTATATGGTGTCATTTTCTCCTTATTTTCCGCTAGGTTTGAAGAAGTTTTAACAGCATATCATAATCCTACCATACTACTCATATATTCACACATGATTTTTTGGAGGAGACTTATCAAGATGGACTTTCATACAATGAAGCGATGATTAGGGGGAGTGTTAAAAATAATAACTTATGGCGGTTATTAGGGGAATAATCCTGGCTCCTAGGAACCGACTCTAGGACACCGACATAATCGTGTCTGTTCATATTGTATATAAGCCTAGATCAATCATCAATAAAGATACACAAGTTCATTTTCTTGTTTATCTCTCGATTTCTCTCAACAAATGTGACATGTTCGTGATTAGTGTTAATTGACCCTGAGACAGCGATGACGAGGGGAGGACCAATGTGGAAGCGATGGATGCAAGGGTTGGCCTTTGGGTTAGGGTTCGTTGTGTGGGACTAGAGACACCGACACCAGAGAAGATAGTACATTGGATAGGGTTAGAGGGATCTCCGGGACAAGTGACATGACATGCAACAATGGAGGTTAGATGAGGGCAGGGTGGCAAGAGGACGTAGTAGCGGGTAGGAGGGCGGGTGGCTAGAAAGTAGAAACCGAAGACGAAAGGGATCCATTGCATTCAGGTCCGACAATAGTTACAAAAACGATCGTAATCCCATGAAATTAGAGGCAACGATACTGGATGGTACGTGACGGTACCAGGAGTACCGTCTCAATCACTGTAAAATAGCTCATAAAGATAATATACTGAAAACAAGTTGATCGGCCTCTCTGGTTCAAGGAATTTTTAAAGGATTTTGAAGCATTTAAGTCGTATGATTTTTTTTCCTATGTAGATTATTTGACTTGTAGGATTGTGACCCGTTAACTAAAGAAGTTGTTGCGCTACATTTCTTAGCAAATATTTCATGACTCCAACCTTTTCAAAGGTTATTAGGTTTTTCCATGGTGTAAACGAAAACCTTTTGACAAAAATCTAGCTGTATTTTCTGCAAAAAAAAAAACTCTCTGTGTTCAATCCTAGGATTCAACTCAAGAATCCCACAAAGGCCCTTAGCTAATCTTATTGTGTACAATAACAAGTGATGTCTCTTATCTGTTCTTTTTTTTCAAAGATCTAATGGGGTGCAGGCTCATTTCATTCTAGTCCACAATAAAGTAACTTTTTTCTTTCAAAGACTTGATAAGAATGGTTCTCATGTTATTAGTTGTAATCCATGCCATGTGCACCTTGTTTTTTCTTTAACATTCTGATAGTGTACCTGTGAACGACTCCTGTGTAAGTACATATCAAACTGCAACTGGCAGCCAACATTTGTGTACCGTGTGAACAGAACTTTTTTTTAGGGTTAATGAACACAGCTGCCACAGAATTTCAACATCCTGCTGATTCAGTTGCTCCTAGTAGGTGATATTGTTTTGTTAAAGTAGGTGTCATTCAAGTAAGTTTTCAAAAGTTCAGACTAGTTCAAGTCAAATCACAGCTATATATATGATGTTGCTGTTGTGGGTAGGTATGCATTGCCTTTCCTATATACACGTATGTTGATAGATAATAGACAGTAACAACATGACACTGACTACATGAAATTAAGAAGCTAGGACCAGATTTCTAGGGAAACCATATGATGATTGATGAAGCTAGCTTGCATGGCCTGCAACCTACGAAGACAAGTGAACGCGCCTAATGCTGAGAAGAACAAGGAGGTTCGAGCAGCATTGACAAGCTAGGCAAGGCAATACGACGATAGCTACAAAAAATTACTGCATCAACCAACTGCGCTGGCCATTTACTGATCATAGCTACAACAAATTACTATATCAACCAACTGCACTGGCCACTTACTGATCATAGCTACAACAAACTATATACCATCAAAGAACTGCAATGACCACTAACTGTTCGTAGCTATTTTTAACTGTATCTGCCCCTATTCAATCAAATATAATAATCTGTGAGAAAATGCATACCGTGTTCAATAAAACCTCCTTCATGTAACTCTCTGTGCTCTTCTCCAAATCATGTACGTGCATCAACCCTAACATCAATGATGAAATTTAGTTATATATATGCAGTCAAACAATGCTACTTCTCATTTACATCACCAATCAAATTTTGTGAATCTATGGGATTCAATCTTTGGTAGAAACACACCTTTCCCTGCTCCCAAAAAGGGATCAATTGCGAGGTGAATTTTCTCTTCTGACACCAAATGTCAGTAGGTTAGGATATAGTACAACTGATAGGAAAAGCGATCATATAAAGTATTAATACACCAAGTAGTCGAAGTCAGACTTATGAATAAATTACTGTGGATATGTAGTACCAACTGATAATTGACCCGGATTTTCTTTTCATCAGTACAACCAGAACAGATCAAACAAAAAGCAGGTTGTTCCTCTCCTATGTTGGTCCTGCATCACACAATTTGGCACTCCATCCTCGCAGACAAAAGCTTAAGCCTCTAGTTTCCAAGTTTGTTTCTCGAGAAAACCATGCAGCCACTCAGTTGCTCACATAGGAACAGGATTCCCATACCTTTCTATGGCTTGGCTACGGTGCTGCTGATCTCCTTGGCCTCTCCAGCCAACTCCTGCACGGAGCAGGAGAAAAGCTCCCTTCTCCAGTTCCTTGTTGGGCTCTCACAGGACAGCGGCCTCACGGCATCGTGGCACAGTGATACAGACTGCTGCACTTGGGAAGGGATTACCTGCAGCCCGAATAGGACGGTCACTGATATTTTGCTGGCTTCTCGAGGTCTTGAGGGATCCATCTCGCCATTCCTTGGTAACCTCACCGGCCTGTTGTGCCTCAACATGTCACACAACTCGCTGTCCGGTGGCTTGCCGCTGGAATTGGTTTCAGCCAGCAGCATCATTGTCCTTGATGTCAGTTTCAACCGCCTGACAGGAGGCCTAAGTGAACTGCCATCTTCAACCCCTGCACGGCCTCTGCAGGTACTGAACATCTCAAGCAACTTGTTTACAGGAAGGTTTCCATCCACAACATGGGAGGTGATGAAGAACCTGGTCGTGCTTAATGCTAGCAACAACAGTTTTACTGGGTAGATACCAACTACACCCTGTGTTAGCGCACCATCTTTTGCTGTGCTTGAGCTCAGTTTTAACCAACTGAGTGGAAACATCCCTCCAGGACTCATTAATTGCTTAGTGCTGAAATTACTCAGTGCTGGCTACAACAACCTCAGTGGGACACTTCCAGATGAACTCTTCAAGATTACCTCATTAGAGCACATCTTGTTACCAAGCAATTGGTTAGAAGGAGCTCTCCATGGCAAATCTGGTCACCCTTGATCTTGGGAAGAATGAGCTCAGCGGTGAAATTCCAGATTCTATAGGTGAGCTGAAGAGATTGCAGGAACTCCATTTGGACCACAACAACATGTATGGGGAGCTGCCATCATCTCTGAGCAACTGCACAAATCTTGTAACAGTTGACCTCCATGCAAACAAATTTAGCGGAGAACTTGCCAAGGTCAACTTCGTGAGCCTGTCCAATCTAAAAAAATTAGATCTTCTTTCCAACGACTTCACCGGCACAATTCCAGAAAGCATATACTCCTGCAGCAAGCTAACTGCACTACGGTTATCTCACAATCATTTCCATGATCAACTGTCAGAAAAAATAGGCAATCTGAAGTCCCTCTCATTCCTATCACTTGTTAATAACTCTCTTACAAATATCACAAGAACACTTCAGAATCTTAGTGATTCCAGGAGCCTCAGTACACTTTTCATTGGGTCCAATTTCCTGCATGAGACCATGCCAGAGGATGGCATTGATGGTTTTGAGGATTTACAGGTTCTTTCTATAAGTGATTGTTCATTGTCCGGAAAAATACCTGATTGGTTATCAAAGCTCACAAATTTGGAGATGTTATTTTTGCGAAGCAATCAGCTGACTGGACCTATACCTAACTGGATAAGCAGCCTAAACTTGCTCTTCAATCTAGACATATCAAACAATAGCTTTACAGGGGAAATTCCAACTTCCTTAATGGAGATGCCAATGCTGAAATCAGGAAAGACTTCACAAAAGGTTGTCTTTGAGCTACCTGTTTATGCTTTCGATCCATTTATCCAGTACTCCAAACCTGGTGCTTAATCTAGCCATGAATAATTTCATTGGTGTGATCCCGAAGGAGGTCGGTCAGTTAAAAGCACTCCTTTCACTCAATTTGAGCTCCAATAAATTATCAGGAGAGATTCCACAGCCAATCTGTACCCTCATGAACCTGCAGGTGCTCGACTTGTCCAGCAATCATCTCACTGGTACAATTCCGGCCACACTAAACAATCTGCACTTTCTTTCCAAATTCAGCATTTCTAATAATGACCTCGAAGGACATATTCCAATAGTGGGCCAGCTTAGCACATTTCCAGATTCTAGCTTTGATGGAAACCCAAAATTGTGTGGTCCTATGATTGTAAACCATTGCAGTTCAACAGAAGCAGGTCCAGCCTCTATTGTCTCCACAAAAGAGATTGGCACTAAGGTCATCTTTGTGATTGCCTTTGGTGCTTTCTTTGTAGTAGGAGTCCTATATGATCAGATAGTCCTGGCCAGATATTTTGGCTAAACTCTTGTAATTTTTACCACCATCCCAAACCATGATGTCATCTCAAGTGTTTTCCAGTTCAGCAAGGCCATGTCAGTGGCTCCAGCACCAGCAAGATCAGCATACCTGGTAAACCTGGTATCTTGAGTGAATGACATTCACTCTGTACCCTGTGTAACAGGAAAATGATTAGCGAGTGAGCAACATCAACAGTGTGTAAGCATGTTGTTTTTTAGAATATGTAACTAATTAACTATTTCCATAGTATTTACTTTGATAGACATGCAAAGGCTGATGACTGTCTATCTCAGATGCAAAATTGCCAGGGGCACATGACAAATCTGCAGTATAGCACACTCACATGAGATTCAGATTTTAGAGCTCCACCAACAAAGTTAACGGATTTAAATAATTAAAACCAAGACTGGAGCATTCATAGATTGAAATCATCGGCAAAACAAGACAGAACCCTAAAGCTTGATCCAGTTGACGACTAACTCCAATCCAGTATCACAGTTCTCTAGCAGAGAAATGAGAAATATACAGAAACTTTGTCAAACAGAGATGCTAGATGGTGCTACAACGCCACACGAATTAAGCAGCTGCTCTGTGATTTCTACAGAACCATAATTGGCGGTATTTACCACAGGAAAGTACCGTGGGTAATGGGATGTGCCTGTCAGGCCTGCGTCAATCCCCTTCGCACTTGGTCTCCAGCGAATGGACGCAGGAGCAACGGTGCGCCAAGCTACTGAAACGCCAAAATATTTGAACATGAAGATGGTATACTTAAGCTTTTCTTAATTTTGCCTTGTTTCTTCTCTTATACTACCTCCATTCCTTAGAATAAGGCCTATAAATTTAGCCAAAAGTCAAACAGTGCAAAGTTTGACCAAGTTTATAGAAAAAACTATCAATACCTATGATAATAGATCGCTACAGTACGAAAATACATTTCATAATGTATCCAATAAGATTGATTTGACCCTATAGAGGTTTACAGTTTTTTGTAAAAGATTGGTCAAACTTTGCAATGTTTGACTTTTGACTAAATTTATATGCCTTATTCTAAGGAACGGAGGGAGTATGTAGATGGTGTTTTTAGCCTTTCTTATGACTTTAGTTTGTACCAGTGAGTTTCTTGTTGCAATTTCCAACCTTTGATGCACGTATCAGTTCGATATTAAATGAACTTGAATTGGAATCCTCATGTGTAATTATACTCGAAATTATTTTGTTCACAGAAGTTGCTAATCTCCATGACTTTGTTCTATCCGCTTAATGATATAATAACAATAGACTTATCCAGGAAAACAAAATACTCCCTCCGTTCACTATTATAAGACTTGTAGATATTTTAATATGGACTAGTACGGGCCAAAATGAGTGAACCTACACATAAAAACACGTCTAGATACATGCATTTTTGTCCGCACCTAGTCTACATTGAAATATCTATAAGGTCTTATAATAGTGAACAGAGGAAGCACATAATATAACTACCATAACATCATCTATTACGCTCTGCTAACTTGTGGTCTACTTTATTGAGTCTAGTAACCTTGTGCACCAGCACAAATACATCATCATTTCATTTGCTTGATGAGCAATAACAGTATAACACTAGGAAGTTGACTAAGCATGATAAATTTTCACGTATATGAATAACTAAGATGAAATGTATGATGTAACATGTAAAGCACCACTAGCCATAATCTGGAGCATACAACAGCACGTCCAAAAATACATCACAAAAATCATATCAGGGATAAAACAGACGGCGGTTGCTTCAGTGCATCCCAGATTTTTCGACTAGCAGTGACGCTAAGTAGTACTCCCTCCGTTTCAGAGGGAGTAAGAATTACACGCCCCAATTTTTCTCAGAAAGATTTTTTTTTCTGCAGGATGTACCTCGGCGGCGCGCGTCAATGTCCCTGCTTCCTAGCCTCTGGCATTCGTTCGCCGGCAAGCGTAGCGCACTCCGAGACTCTGAACCGCCGCTGCGCCGGGTCATGGGGAGTTGAATCCTCGGCCCCGTGGGGAATAGAAGGATCAAAGCAAGATCAGGGGAATGCACACTCCGATCCGATCCCCTGCCTGAGCTCCGGCCACCGGACGAGGAGATGGGCTGGGCATCGGAAGTGGGCCGGACTTCAGGGTCAACATAACTCAGCGTTCGTCCATACGACGTGAGCGCTCGTCTTCTTGGCTACAGAGGTAGTAAATGAGTAGGATAAGATGCATTTCTCCTTAAAAATATATTACCTCCATTTCAAAGTTTAAAACTTACTTTCTCCGATTCAAAATATAAGATGTTTTAGATTTGTAAAAAAAATGTATCTAGAATTTTTAGTATATATATTCGCTTTAAACATGAGTGAACCTACATATTAAAAGAAGTCTAGATACATTTGCTTCACAAAGCTAAAACATTTTATATTTTCAAATGGAGGAAGTATTTTTTTTAAGTTAAGCTACGAAAAGTTTGAACAAACTTTTTAAAAAAACTATAAAGAACTATGATATTATATAGATACCACGTGAAACTATGTTTTATGATGTATTAAACTGTATGGATTTCATGTTGTAAATATTAACATATTTTTTAAAAAATATGGTCAAACTTTACATAGTTTGACTTTTGAAAAAAAATATATAAGCCTTAAGCTTTGGAACGGAGGGAGTAAGATGTTTTGGTACAGGGGTAGTAAATGAGTAGGATAAGATGCATTTCTCTATAAAAAGATGTGTCTCTGTTATGTAGCACCCCTTCGTTGAAAATAAGTGATTTGGATTTGTTTGGATTCCCAATATTTAAACGTGTTTTAGTGTGTAAGTACATGTAAATCGATAAATCTGAGTTATTTATTTCTGAACGAAAGAACTATTATATTTTTTAAAAAATAAATAGAAGGCAAGCTAACTAAAAAATGATATTCATGTAGAAATCCAAAGTAAAAGAAAAGACGAAATATTAGTATTGAAGTAAAATCCATCCAAGGTCACTCAACTTGACATCCTCGCGCATACACTCAGGCTTAGCAATACGTTACTTACTTTTTTTTATAGAAACGAGTATATATTAATATTACGGGGATACCAATTACACCCAGCCTCTGCAACAACGCATGCACTAGTGGCCTTACGGATGCACACAGCTTAGAAAAAATAAAAAAGAATTATAAAAAAGAAAAGTCCCGCTACAGAGAACTAATTCTGAAAGCAGCAACACTGACACCATCAGAACAACATCAGTAGTCTCCCACTCCAATAACAATGCTTTTAAGAAGGAAACAGTGCCCAAGCGCCGTCGTTGTCCGATCAAAGATCATAAGTTTTCATCCTGGAGAAAGTCCTTGCTCACAAAACAATTCCTTCAACAAGGTCATTGCCAGGCACAACTAGTTAAGGCCAGACCTTGGATTTTCACCCTGCAAGATAAGACTGGGAACTCCCCTGTGTTGTCTTCCCGCATAACAGTCGATGCAACGAGTCACAGATCACGCAGCCAGATCTTCGTCGCCACAAGAACAAAAATCACCATCGCTACCCTCATATTTCCGCTTTCCTGACATTCTCCGCATCTGACTTCACCAGGGCTCTAAGAATAGCGCTTGGTGGGATTGTGGGAACAAACAACAGAGCTTCGTAACGCTCCCGTTGAAACCAAACGGCCAGAAAAACAAGGTGCGTACGACCGAATACCTTCCGATCCAGCAATCTCTAGTCATGATACGCCCATGGGAGTTCGCCGGCGGAGCCTTCCGGAACCCGCCTCTCTAGACCAGATCAACGAGGGCAGACATCAAGCAGATCTTCGTCTTCGTGCGAAAGAAACCAAAGGACCACCACCATTATTAGATCCGACACAGCGATCCCCACACCGCCGGCCGATTCCAGAGAACAGATCTAGCAGGCAATTAGGGAAAGAGAGACGATCTAGGTCTTGAAACCCATCGCCGGACCTCCTCCACCAGATCGTCCCACTCCGCCGCCCTGGAGGAACGAACAAGTAGCAGGGGAGATGGGCGACCGTTGCGCGCCCGCACCTGCAGACGTGATGCCGTGCCACCTCTCCGCACCGCCGCTGCCATCCCCGCCACTCCACGCCGACGCCACGCGCCACCACCCTCACAACCCCTGAGACGATTCGCCTCCACGCGAAGGGGCCCGTCGGGGAAGCGCCTCCCTCGCCCGCTGCCTTCGACGACCAGGTGCGGCCGCCACCGTCGGCGGCGGCGGCGGCAGCGGCCGAGGGAGAGGAGATCGCGGCGCCGCCTTTTCCTAGGGATCGGCGCCTCCAGAGCCGCCCCGCGCGAGGCGACTCGGGAGTCAGATCCGTTTCGTGCAGCGGGTCTATCAAGTGTCAACCATGACTACTCTGCATCACTTACTGTACTTAAATAAGCTACTTACTGTACTTGAATAAGCTGGCTATTCTACTTATGATCACTTGTCTCCGTAGAACGTCGTATTTGCCGGTGTGGAGGGGCTCGTATGAATAGCCTGCATGCTAAGATAGACTATATATAAGGGATAGTATGGATTAAAGAGAACAGCCGCTAAGGATTTTGTCACCAATGCACCTATTTAAGGACAAAGTTTATTGTACTCCCTCGGGCCACTTAGTCTTTCTTAATTTAATATGTTTAAGGTTTGAACACTAAATTTATACGTACAAAAATCAACATCCACAATATCCAATATGTGGTGAAACTATATTCATGATGATGTTAATGATACTCCCTCATGTTCCCCCACAATATAGTTTCATGAACCCACATCACAAATACCTTCACCGCCCATTCTCCGTCTCCCTCTTGTCACTCATCTCTCTCTCTCTCTCTCTCTCTCTCTCTCTCTCTCTCTCTCTCTCTCTCTCTCTCTCTCTCTCTCTCTCTCTTCCCTTGGTGGTTCCTCTACCGGCGACGAATGTGTCGCCAACCATCGACCTCACCACTCACAGACTCATCACCATGTATGGCAAACACACTGCTGACTAGACCCTAACTAGAAGTATGTGTTGCATCAATACACCATCTGTCCCCAACGGCAACTGCTTCATCGACTCAACAATGGCCGTAAGCCCTCCTCCCAAGGTTACCAAGCTTTGGTGACTGTATAACTACATTAATATGGTCAGTAGAGGGGTTGTGGATGTCATGCTTAGCAAATAGTAGGGATAACCATTGTCTTAGGGTTCTATGGATGTGTTAGTACTATTGTAGACAGATTAGTGCTACTGCGCTTTGATCTGAAAATTTTATGTTAGTCGCTTGCGCGATTTGACTATGACTATAGGATGCACTGCCGATTTGTGGTCATGGTACTGTTCATGACTAGTTCGTCTTTAGACAGATGATTAAACTACTTGATGAGTGTGTGGATTAATATGTGCACTGACTATGAGTACTTTTTTTGAATTGATTAATCTATAACACCATGCATTGTGTGCCGTTGAACCTAGCGCTATGTACACTAGTACTTTTAAGAAGCTCTCAGCGAAGAAATACAAAGTAGTTATCTTCGACTATAGTTGTTTTGAGGGGGTGAAGAAATACCATGAGCACAATGACGCAACAAATACGATCATTAAGGAGGTGTGAGTTGATGTTGGCATGTTGTTCATTACTGTGTCGTTCTTAGTATGGTACTTCTGATCGTCGTGAACTTGTTCGTGTTGCATGTCGTCAAGTTGAACTGTCTATGGTACTCATGTGATTGCATGCTATGTTGGTAATTTCCTTGTCTGTTGTTCATCTAAGATGTTTGATGTGGTCGGTAATCTCACCTCTCTTAGCAAGAGGTTCCTATACCTGCAGAAAAAAATAGAACATGTAACACATGTAACCAAACAACAAGACAATTCTTTAAAAGGTGTGAAAAAATAGATTCACATGCAACCAAACAAGCTGAAGAACGCTGCCATACCAAACAACAACACATCTCTACTATCTAAAAAAGACAAAGCGTTCCGTTTTCTGCCGCCTGCGTTTCGCTCGGGTCTTCGTCCATCGCTCCTCCACGCACGAAAACATCTCTTATCTCTACTAGTAAAATGCCCGTGCGTTGCAACGGGATATATATTCTAATCGTTTAACATCAATTGTCTCTAACATATACTCTTAGGATCCTCGTGCACATCATGTAGCAATGTCTTCTTCTCCTTATTTCTTGCCATGCACATCAAAGCAGAAATATTTTCTTTTCCACCTTCTTTCATCTGTCCTAATTAGCATTAAATAGTACTCTCTTTGTTCCTAAATATAAGATGTTTTGGCAAACAATGGTTGAATAACAGATTGATTAAAATACCGTGAAGTATAGAAGCTTCAGTGTAGCGATGCTCTCGTAGTGTCATTGATATCTTCTCTATGTTTCCACCATGTTTATTCGTGTTCTATACCCGATAACCTTTTTCATTGTGCTCCTAATTTGCTCGTTATCGAACCTTTGACATTTGTGTATCTGATGAATCAAATCTCTAGGAATCATATAGAAATAACATAAAGCATGGTAATTATCATTTTCATGACATTTACAACATGAATGTCACCATTAGCTACAGAAGGAAGAGAATGGCAAACACATTCCAAGTTTATGAGAAAACTCAGACGAAAAAGGAACGAACTTCCGAAAAAAAAATTACAACGGCTTGGCCATCCCTACCTTACCCTGACATCCAATTTACTTTAGAATTTGTGCAGTAACTTATAAACATTGCAAAGAACACCCTCAGTTACATCCATTTCCAATAAGATAGTTCCTATTATTTTTTAGAAAGGACCGCATCCACTCATCCAAGCTAAGAGAGGATTCATACCGGATTCAAATCTAGAAGATTTTAGCATTCATATAGAAGCAAATCCACCTAATTATCACAGGAATCAAACAGACTTCGTATCAGACTCATCCCAACACCGTAGCATCTGGATGAGAATCAAGTCTGGAAGATTCGTATAGGATTCACAAACAAGCAAATCTACCAAATTAGCAAATGATTCATACTTGTATATTTCACTCAAAGTCTCATATAAGATTTAGAAATTTTATATATGTTCCTTCCTAGGTACATACATAATTCATACTCCCTCCATCCCAAATTAGATGTCTTAGATTTGTCAAAATTTGGATGAATCTAGACAATATTTAGTATATAGATTCATCCAAATTTTGACAAACTTGAGACAACTATTTTAGGACGGAGGGAGTACATAATTTCGAATTATGATACGTCATTCATACATAATTCATCTTGGCAGAAAACTCCACTGGATCACATCATCTAAAAAACTCCCCAATGTAAATCCAATCCATGTTTCAATACCATAAGAATCACACACGTGCCAATACACTTCCAATCTAGGAAGATCAATGCAAGACCCATAAGAAATTTGAAGATCGATAAAACATTTAATCCAAATCCATACAAGATGGTACTTGGTAAGTTTAAAACCTCAAATAACCATCTTGTCTCACAGGTTGGCCTGACCGTTCTGGAGTACCTCCTTAGGTTTCATAATTGAACCATACTTGAACCAAACCTGCACGAATGAACATAGAAACCGAACCTCAACCAAAACTATTTGGTATTTCCGTCAGGCCAACCATAACCAAGCCTATTTGATATTTCCACCCAAACTAAACTAAATCAAGGGCCAATCACTGGGTTAAAACCATTTGCTGAAATTGGTTGAGAACAGTTTGCTTAGATGGTTCAACACATATAAATCGCTGGGCAGAGCAAAGAAGCTAGCTGCCATGCGACATCGCCTTTGTGCCGCTGCCCCGCCGCCGCCAAGTCAGCCTCTAGTACCATGCTTCTCTAATCGCCATGGCATCAAAGCACCTGGTGTGCTCCATGGAGAGATGCTAGCGGACACGCCGGCGGCCACTCCGCCATGACAACGCCTTCACCTGGTGTGCTCATTCAGCGGTGCGTCCGTGGAGCCTCAGCCTGCAATGGCTGGTCCTCGTCAGTGAGGAAGACAAGGCCACTGCCCCATTACCACGGAGGTTGGGCCAGCCAGCTGTGAGTGCCGGTAGCTGCAACCGCAGACGAGAGGCGATGTTCGCGGTCATGCCACGAGGGTGCTTGCAGGGGACACAGAGGGTGAGCCGATGACTTGCTCGACGACGGTCTCACGCCGGAGGCTTTGGATGGGCTCGTCGTAGTAGCGCAGCATCCTGGTTACGCATATGGCACGAACACATACATACTGGCAAGGCGCATCGGCAGCCGAGGATGCCGATGCCGGTCGTTTCTTGCGGCTCCATCCGTGATGCCGATGTTGGTCATTTCTTGCGCCTCCATCTGTGCTTCAATGGGAAAACCAAGATTTGTTGATATCTAACCGAGACGATGTTGCTCGATGGCACATGTGGTGGCGGCTGCTGCCATGGATGCGACAGAGGAGACTGAATTTTTTTTGACTGAGCGTTGTGCTCATCGCAAACCAATGGAACAACCTGTTTCAGAACTACAGTTATTCACTGTTAACAATCGTACCGTTAAGACCCAAACCCAATTGTAACCAATTTGTTTCTCCGTAAAACTAAACCAGACCCAACTGTTAAAAGGCTGAGCCCATAATAACCCGAACCAGTTATGCCCAGAGCAAAAACCAAAACCATTTAAACCAGTTATTGAGAAACCATTCTCAGATTTTACTCCTAGATGGCGATCAGCTCAATGGGATGCTGGGAGCCATCAGCCAAGACAACTGCGTCATACGAACATTGAAGTGCTGCAGGTAAATTGCAAAGAAAATAAAATCGAAGCTAGATGCTGGAACACTTGCCTGAGCTCAATTTGCATGTTATCGTTCTCCTTCTTCGCCCTGTCGATCTCTACACTGATGCTCTGAAAACATTTCCATGGTTTGCAAATTAGATTTTATTCGGTTATTGGTGCTGAAAGAAATTACTGAAGTAGATCTGACAAGAACCTTGTGCTTATCATCCCACAGTATCCCAAGTTGGTATGGTACTTTTCCAGGATCCTTGGCAGCCCAGAAGCGAACATCAGTTCGCCTCTTTGCGATCAGTTCCAAAGAAAACAGAGCCCTAAAAACATAAAGATGATGCAGAATACGTATACTGTCAGTGCCATAAGAAATAGGTTATTAGATTCACAGGAGGCAAATTGATATTGTGCTACCAAATTTCAGTTAAAGTACAAAGCATGGTCTTCGTTATCTTAACAGGTACATACAACAATCACAAGCAATATGTCTGGTGTAGTCATTGCTTGAATTTAGTTCACAGTGATAAAATTGGCTGTGAATAATTTTGCATGAGAGAAGCGCTATTATACTACTCAGTAACCTTAACAAAACGCATGTGTAAAACAGAAGAGATTCGAGAAAATATAACTTGTAGCAGTTTAAGATCTTACGTACTCACGTCTTCATCCATCACAACTTACGGTGTGCTAGCTGCAAAAATCCACATCGATCAAATTGTGTCTTGAATCCTCTTGTTTTATTGACACCTTAAATGAAAACTATGGAGAACGCTGAAAGTTTGTGATGTATTCAAGTACGGGTCATTGGAAAAAGAACTCTTAAGATTGTCCCTGTTGCACATGCATCATGCATGTCCCCATTGCACATGCATCATGCATGTTAAACCATCCATGACATCAGCAAACTGAACAACATGGAGAGTTGCTTCTGATAGTAACCTACATGGTATCGTGTTGGTGTGAAACCAACCTGTTAGTAGTCCGACCCATTCAGAGGAATTAGCACCAATAACTGAATTAGTAACCTAAATGGTACCATGTTTAACCGGAGGCTTACTAACAGGGCACTCCGTTGCTGGTTTTCTGCAAGAGCTTCATCCACTTTCTGTAGAAGCACGAACCATAGAAACATTTGTTAGAGATTGACCAGTAGCACATGTTTGTGACAACAAGTCTCACAAAAGAAGATGAAGAAGTAAATAACTCAGGCGTGACATCAATGTCAAGATCTGTTTTATCGAAAATAAATGATTCGTCAATAGAGTACAACAAAACACCACTAGTGGTTGCTGCAGCAAAAGATTTTCCCGTTGGAGCATATTTCGAACATTTTGTCCAAGCTACAGGTCTTACACGATTTACCATGGATCCAAGTAGACCATGCCCCAAGTTACCTCTTGTTTGTTGATCAATTCCAACCTCGGTATCAGTCTCTTTGTCATCAATTGGATCTAGTGGACCAGCAGCAGTAATATTTTTTTTAGTTCAAAAAATCAAGAACCCCATCCAGTGCTCAACTGCGACTGATTTGGAATCTATGTAACTTTGACATTGGAAAATACAATGAATAACTTTGACCCTTAATATGGACAAAATGTGTTGTTACAAAGTTACTATCATTTCAATCACTTGATATATAATGTCAAAGGCCCCCTAAGCATATACAACTTAGTTTACCATGACGCAAAGAGCAACATTCAGATATGGCTAGCTGGTAAAGTCTTTCGAGTAAAGTTTGTGACGCTAGCAGGAAAAAAATTCTGGTAAAGCCTTTAAAGTTAAATTTGTGACATCGCTTCGTATCAATTTTTTACTAAACCATAGTAATTCATATGACACAATAGTGAGATTGTGGAAAATGCACATACAATATAGAACACTGAACAGAGGCACCTCTAAGATAGTTAAAAAGAAAGAAAATGAGGAATAGTGTGTATATGGATGTGTGCTACAAAGTTATTTCATCACAAGAAAGATTCCCTCACCTGTTTTCCAATATGGTACATGCATAAATATACACTTGTTTCCTCCAGCAAGAATACAACTGCCATCAGCAGAATAGCACAACGGCTTGAGTCATGAAGTGCTTCCTGATACCTGTATTAGCGCCCGCTGTTGTACAACGAGGGTTGGTGGTCTCCAGTTTTGACCGGCAGCTGAAGTGGAGGATTTGGATTTAGAAACAAAAAATTGAGCGAGGAGAGAGGAGATGGTAGGGAGTAGATTGGATTGGAGCAGAACCAAACTGATCGATCATGCCTCGATCAAGGAAACTGGTGCGCGTGGATGGATATTGGATAGAAGTGACCACGAAGGCGCCAGCAAACGGCGGGCGGGGGAGGAGATTGGGCCGGCGGTGCGTCTAATGTGCGTCACACCCTTCTATCACCAGAGCAGGAGCGACGGGACTGGGCCTACAGCGTGTCGTCTAGGCGAATCGGGTGTAGCGAGTTTGGGGGAGGAGTGCACGCGGCGTGTGTGAGGTGGATCTGGGGTTCCCGCAACCAGACCGGATGAGGGAAGCGGAGGGCCGGCGGCCGCCCATATCAAGAGACGCACGGCGCCACGCGTGCCTGGGGGAAGCGATTCCGGGAGGACTCGGAAGAGCAGGGGTAGGTGGAGCGATGGGAGGAGGAGGTTGGTGTGGGTGACGATGGTTGGCTTTGGTGTGGCGGCTGGCGTCGGCGGCGGTAACCCCTAGCAAGGGGCTTCAAGGGGCAGAGCGAGCAGGAATCTGGGAGGGGGAATCGCGCTCGGGATTACTGGGAGAGCTCTGGGGGTTGACTTCCAGAATTCCTACGACAAAAAGAAACGGCATAGTGCGGTCAGAGAAAGATGTTTGTTTGACGCGCGACGAAGGATGCTCGACGAAACGACGAGCGAAACGCTCTATTGGCAGAAGACGGAATGCTTTGTTCATTTTAGATAGTAGAGACTACCGACGTTTCGTCGTGCCTCCTTCGTCGCGCATTGGCAAACACGGCTTGCGAAAATAACTCCAGCGAAACGTCCGCCACCGATTCCTCCCGTCGTTGATTGTGCGCTCTCTCTCTCAACTGACGCTCTGCACCTATCTCTCCCTCACCATGCCTCCCGGCCGCGGCGCCGCCCTAGCTCAATGCCTCCACACCAGCCGCCGACGCCTCTGCATCTTTGCACCAGCGCCCGTTTGCCAAGCTCGTTGTCCTCCCCCTCCAAGACAACCGCACCCCACTTCACCCCGCGCCCCCTCGTGGGTCGTGTCCGGCTCCCTCGCTCCAGCCTCGCCTGATCGGGCGTCTCCTTCGTCAACCCCTCCAAACCGACGACCTTTCCTCCCTCCTCAACCACACCGAAAGGGAGGCCCCAAATCCGTACATCCGCCTCCCTCCTGTTCTACCTCGATGTCCGAAACCTTCCGTCCCTACCTCCTCAACTGCGCCGGAAACCTCCCGTTCCTGCTTGATTAATTTCCCCTTCTCTTGCTTCGTGTTCTATTGGCGTCTATTGCTCAAAACGTGTTTGTCTTAATGCTTGAGGAATATTGCTATTGGATTTTATTAGTTGTTGTCGGTCATATAGTAACCAGATGCTGCTGCAATTAAGCGTGTCTTAATTTCACTCACTTTGCACTTGAGATTTCAGGCAATATTTGAAATCACTATGTATTCCATAAGATTTCATTCGTCCCCTTCAGGCATCATCACTATGCGAGCTGATGGGGGAGACAACAACCATTGAGCGAGCACATCCTGTTGGCGTGACGCTGATTTCATGGGATCCAACAACATCACTTGGTTTACTGGGTGGTTCAAGGGAGATTGTTTGTAAGCTTGTCTCTGTTGGTGTGACGGCTATTTCATGTGTGAATCAAGTTGGAGGCACCCCATCGTGCTATATTACTAACCTTTGCACATCCACTTTATTAACTAGCACTAATGGTACAATGCACGTGTTTTGGCACAAGAGATAGCTCTGCATGAATACACAAATTGTGCAAAGTGTTTGACATCAACTATTGTGAATTTTAGATATAGTTTAATGGTCGAATGATGTCCAATTAACATTGTGTCTATATTATTTGTGGTTTTTATACGTGCTAAAGCTACTGAAAAACTGAGTTGTTTCACAAATAACTTCAGGGACAATGTGATTATGTGAAGCTAATCCCTAGGAGTTCAGTGAGAGCTAAAACACTATATCTGGTTGGTGGTGAGTCCTTGGGTCCTTTTCTTTATGAGACTAGTAAACGTGCACGTGCCACGCACGTGTATATATTAGCATATCATGAAATTGGTTTAATACCATTATCCAAGTAAAAACCGATAATACAACAAAATCATCACACGTATATAATAAATATATTTTTAAAAATGTTTAGGTACTCTTTAGAATAGCTAAAACAGCAACATCAAAGAAAAATATCTATCCCAATAAGCCTGACCAAATTTCTCGTGCACATGTTAGTCAAAAAAAAAAATCGTGGAGATCATTCTATTTGGTAGTTGCGATTTACATTTCAATGATAAATAAACAATTCAATGAAACTATAATAATAATGAATCGAATTGACATAAACTTATATATATTAATTAAAAGAAAATGACGGTCACATAAAATAAACATTGTTGCACACACATACGACACCTGAATTTAAAACTTCAGTCCTAAACAAAAATCAACAGCTCTAATTTTCATTTAATACTGGACTTGTGTAGCTAATCAAGCTCGTCTATCTTTGTAGCTCGCTTCACACCTTCAGTCATGTAACAAAATAGATGTTTCACCAAGGAAGTGTGCACTTGGCTAAATCCACAATAAAAAAAAGGAGGGAGAATGGTGTTGTGACCGCTATCTACATACTATCAAAAAAGCTAAAATATCTTATATTTAAAACGGAGGAAGTACAAGGCATGGATATGGCAGCTTCAGCAGAAAATATTGATTAAATATATCATGCGTAAATAATGTCATTCTTGCTATTTCACAAATATATTTTGTTCCCAGCAAGCTGCTGCAACATACTTACATCTATAGTTGTGGGAATAATTGAGCAAAAAATGTAATACCGTACTGTGAGAAAGCAGCAGCCATGTTCAAATATCCATATTAGGGATCTTAATATTACATAAATAGCACGTGTTTGTATCAAATAAATAGTGATGTTGTTGACTTTGTTCCAGCATTTACATGTAAACTGCACAGTTTCTAAAACCTTCTCCAGAAAACCAGATATAGATCAAGGCCTTCCAGTAAAACTGTCCATTACCACCATGACAATCAGGAGTATAAAACCCAATAGCCAAAACTTACCAAATTGATTCAAACAACTTGAATTATTCCTTCGAAAGTTAAACAAATGCAAAAACCTGTGCAAGAACAGTCACAGGGGTAATTAGATGCCTAACAATAATGAATATTTAGAAAGTTCAAGGAAACGTCAGGTGAACATATTTGATTTGACATGTGCAAACTGCGAGTCCATGAAATACACTAATCTACAATCATTCTTGGCTGACTATATGACCATGCCGCATGCATCAAATCAGGTCAAACATGATGAGCATATCAATATTAAATAAATACTCCCTCCGGTCCAAATTAGTTTACTCAAATTTATCAAGATACGTGTGAATCTAATACTAAATCATGTCTAGATACGATCGAATCTAGACTAATCTAAGTCAACTAATTTGGGTCAGAGGGAGTACAAGAAATTAATTGGTGCAAGATTTGTCATGTAATGCATAATGGATTGCTAAGCAAGAAAAAATAGGAGCTTCAATGTCAGATCATCTGAGTACCTTCATGGCAGCTTTCTTAGCTTGTTCATTGCCTTGACCTGCCTATGTACTGATGACTGATGATTTATCTACCTCTTCATATATACCCACTAATCCTTTGAATTTATAATACTAAAACTGTAGCTCGTCAGCATTGAGGTACTGTGATAGTGGCACGTATTATTCAACATACTTGAATTATGTATACTTAAATGGCACGGAATAATTATATAGAGCCAAATCAAAGCAAAATTCAGGCTCAGAATGTTCTAGACCAAACTTATTGTGTCATTAGGCATTGGATCAGAAAATATTTCAATTTTATGGAAGCGGAACTGCACTGCAGTGTACTGAGAGGATAGAGACACACATACTGCGCTTCTTCTATCGATAACTGAAAATGACATCAACCGGCTAACCTGAGATTGATAATCATAAGCAGATGCATGATGTACTTCTGATCAATCTCGTAATTTATGGTGACTTAATCACATTTGAGCTACTTAGTGGGTTGGTGACCTCATAATTTATCATGATAAAGTTTTTTAAGACCGGGAACTGATATATCAGAAGCTACAAGCATAGCAGAAAAATGATCATTTAAGAGCATGTGTCATGCATATTCGTACCTTGACAATCGTCCCAAAAACTCGTCTGCATTGCGGCGCCGAATCTGGGTGTGCCCCGTTGGCGTCTTTGGGATCCTCGTCGGCGACGGATCGAGAGGAAACCGCGTGTTGCGAGGGGAAACCGGTGGCGGCCTCACTGTGTGATCGCGTGGGGCAGCAGTGCCTCCGTTTCCGGTGGCGTCGCTGCCGGCAATCGACGACGGATCATAGGGAGGCAGCGGTGATGGGCGGAGATTTCCATGAGTTCCTGATGGAGGTTGAGGAGGGTGCTTACCGTGATTTAGGGGATTATATTTTGAGCAGATCTGGTTGCGGGGCGAGAGGAACCAACTGCGATCGGTTTCTTTTTTTCAACTCAAACAGAGTTGAGGCGGAACGCGGTGGATGGTGAGGGGGCGGACACTGTTTTAGCGCAAAACATGGTGTCAAGATGGATCGTTAGATGATGATTGTATGGCTTAGATTTATTGGATCTGCCCCCCTCTGGGTCTTTTTATATGGTATAGATATATGCATCTGGCATGTTTGCACCTAGGCAGTGTTCACCTTGGAAGCAAGTAAATGTTGTGTTCGGGTTTATCAGGCGAGCTTTACACAACACAACAGGTTTTATCATGAGATTTCTTTCATTTCTATAGAATTTGTCCATGGAAGCTCCAGGTTGTTCCTATTTATTTCAGCTGATAGCTTTTTACTTTTCATTCTTGACGTATTCATTCATTGTTTGCGTTCTAAAATTAGTGTTTTTTGTTTTGAGTTCATGGTGCATCTTGCAAAACAGTGCTGCAAAAACTAAGGTATACGCGCACTCTGAAGGTTACTGAATGTATGTTGTAACCCTGTTGATTTAGGTGCTTCTTTCTTGACAGTGTTTTTATAGGGATTTTTGTTAATTATCTTCAAGAGGAGAGCACAAAAATATGATTGGTTCAAAGGTTCAGGCCTAGGTCCAACATTCGACATTCACTTTTGGAGATCATGTAATAAGTATTCTGTTGTTAAGCCAAGATTGACAAGGTTTTTACATTAGCTTCCAATCAAACAGTATCTGGTACTGAACCCACTCAGTCAGCAGATAAATCTCTCTTCATGCTTACTACCCGGCACTTAACAAAAAGGTAAGCCAGCCTCTTGATATCTTCATAGATCATACAAATTGGTGAGATTTCACCAGATTGTTTATTACACTGACCTCCACCTCATTGCATCAGCGGTGAGCCGATGGCAGTTTGGAGCAGATTGGGCGATGGCCGTTGGCGGAAAGGCTCTAGAATGGAAGAACTACAACGGAGTAGTGGCAGACTGATTCATCTCGCCGACACTGTTTCCGTCTTTCAGTCGCCACTCTGCATTTTTTCTGGAATGCATCAAGTTAAATATTTATGGCCTAGGACTGTTATTAAACCATTTATCCACTACAGAGAATAAATGCAATTTAGTGCCAGTAGGTTCTCCAACAATAATCTTTAATATTGTTATCTCCTATATATATTGAAATCATTTGTCTACTTGTTACCTATACAATGCAATACGAAAATCCTTAGTTTCTGTACAAAAAGAAGAGATAAGGACCTACTTGTTGAGGTGGACATATTCTCTCTTTTTTTGAAGTTTTTCATGGCATGTAATGCTTGAAAGATATATCTATAGTCTACATTCAGAACTTTCTACATGAATTACTCAGGGTAATTTATCAGGTTGGCTCCTAAGTCTGTTCCAGTTACTGAAGGATGCAACAAACTGAAGATCCGTGGATATAGAATGCTAAAGAAAATCCTCAGATGTACTGTCAGTTTGTTTAAAATAATCAAAGGAAGCAGGATATGTTTTTCAGAAAGGTGAATTGTTTAATTATGTGCATATCTAGCCTAAGTTCCAGTAGTAATTTGTCAAGTCAGTAACTGACATTTCTCTGGTAGTGCTAAGGCCGGTAGAGACGTAGGGAGTCAGCTATAGTTTACCGTGTTTATCATATTGAATTAAACTCCAGCATAATTTCAGTATCTGTGCCAGTTGGCGCAATGCGTCATCTGACGTATTCACAAGCTTTGTATGCTGCTTATATTGCATTGTTACTGCCATTGTAAATAAAATGTTTCTTGCTGTTGTTGCATTGTGTGCTGCTGAAAATTTCAGTAGAGAGCAATTATGGAAGTAGTATCAAGTGTCATCAATTCATAGGCTTTATTTTGATTTGCCAAGTCTCTCTCTTAATCATTTGTGGTTTGCTCTCAGGACCATGGTTTTGTGCTTGCCGCATGACTCTACTTTGCTGATGCTTTTCTTGGCCCACTTCTCTGCCATAGCCGCCTAACTGCAAACACCAATTCGGAGCCGTCAACAACAACTCCCTACAACAGTTGAAAGGTTTGTTATGTATAAATTTTCTCTTTTACTTTCTATAGACTTATCTTCATTATTTTAAGACAATCCTTACGCTGGTCTAGGTAGTATCAGTGATATATAATTTAGAGCATTGACCTATTAATTTGTGATCAGGTTGCTCAGAATCTACTACGAAACTTCTCAATTGGAACAACTAAGATTGTTGGATATAAAATTTGAGGAGTATGTTTTATCGAAGTTGTTGGCTCAGGATATAAATCTGTGTGATGCTGAGCACAAACAGATTACATACAGTTTACTTTAGATCTATAAGTGTGTACTGACTGCTTTAAAAAATGTATGGGAAGACAATCCAATGCTCATTTAAGTGGCGGTTTAATCTACTGCTGCATCATTTGATTCTGAGGTATGGTTATCCTTTTTGAAATTTAAGTAGCTCATATATCATGGATATATACACCGAGTGAATTAACAAAGGCAATGCAAACTATATACAACATTTTTCATGAGTGAGGACCAAGCCTGAAGACTGGATAGTAGCTATTCATTCTTCTCTACATGAGATAGAAATATATGGCTTTTTTTTGGCATCAAATTTACAGTTGTTGATATGCATGAAATCTGACATTTGGGTGATCGTGGAAACCTCAGGAGTCATGAGGAAAGATAGATGAGAACAATGTTCTTTATTTTATTTAGGCTACTTGGGTTATCTGCTTATGCTCCGTGTCTCTCCTGGCTTGGATTGTGTCTCACTCATCTTATCCTCGATCCCCACTTTTCTTCGGGCGGTGCAGATCAAGAAGGTCCACGGGGATGGGGACGAGTTTGGCAGGCAAGGGTGCCATGCTCAACGGGAGGAAGGAAATGCGAGCTCGTGCTTTTTGGCAATGTCACATGTATGTCTCGGTTCGTTATTGGTGAGAATCATCTAAAATTTTCAATTTTATCTGTTACTCCCTCCGATCCATATTAGTTGACTCAACTTTGTCTAGATACGGATGCATCTAGACTAGATACTTAACTGGATACATATAAATCTAGACAAACTTGAGTTAACTAATATGGGCCCGAGGGAGTATTATTTTTAATATTAAGGATTGTTATATGTGTGGTTCAGGTGTTACTTATGCAAATTATTTCTATGCCACAATGACGAACCTCCACTCCAGCAGGAAAGTAACCCTGTATCATCTGTAGGCTTGCTGGAGCTGAATCTGCTCATGGCCCCATAAATTATTTAACTACATCTTAAATTATTAATTAGTTCTTACTGCAAATAGAAATTTACACTGATCTTATAGACAACCTGTGGATATTTGTGTAAGTGGATGCCAGTAATTTAAAATGGTACAAATATATTTAACTATTCAATGACTTAGGATTACGTAGTTCATGCCATGTCATACCATCACAGCTCTCGCTGTATTGGATAATTAAGCTACATGGCATGGACTAAGAAAATGGTGGTCATGTGATTAAGCAACAACTCTCGCTGTATTGGATAATTAAGCTATATAGCATGGACTAAGAAAATGGTGGTCATGTGATTAAGAATCTACGGTTAGACTACTCATACCATCTATTAATTATACACAGAAAATCACCGGTGTTAACTTCTCTACATATTTCTCTCATCAACTCGTAATACAAAGGACATCATACCTTCCATTTCTTCAGCAGTTCTACATCTGCATTTTGTTCAAACACATTCTTTCAAGGACTAACGATCCACACTAAAAGAAACATCAATCACATACCAATCTGTGGTCTACACGATTAAGATGAAGATAGACATCTTTTTAGATTTCTTGCATCCTAGCACACCATCTAAGAAAATTATGCATATGAAAAAAATCAATAGACTTATTTTACAAATTTGAATTGAGTGAAATAACACAAAAAATATCAAATCCAATTATTAAATCAAGTCATATTCATTACCCAATTTCTAGGGTGGTGTGTTTATGAATAGATTTTTACAACAAATTTCATTGGATCTATAGTACATCAATTCTTCAAATCTGCACAGGAATAAAGTGAACTCATTCAGACACCGTGGTCATCAATATGGATCTTGATGAACCTGCAGAATAGTGTGAGGTTAGGGTTGGATCGGACTAAAGAAAAGACGTGAGAAAGAGAGAGTGGGTGAGAGGAGAGGTAGAGGAGGAGGAGACTTACCCATAGGAAGATGATGCAAGCTTGACGGCGGAACAGGATCCCAGAGGCGTCGACAAGAATGGTTCTGGATCTTACTAATAAGAACTTGGAGAGGAGAGTACTGGAATACTGTTCATTGGTGGCAGGAAGGCTTGCTCATCGGCAGTGGCGGAGCTTTGTTGAAGGAAAACTGTGCCATGGCCCACCCAACTCAGCAGTTATTCAACACTAAAAAACAATTAGTTCTATCCAACTCCAATGTTCATGTTGTTTTCTCCCTAAAAACTATTTATGGCATGTCCTAAGTTTTTAGCCAAGCTCTGCTACTGCTCATCCGCGACAGGGAAGCCAGGCCCCATGATGGCGAGTGGAGGTGGGAGATGGGTCCGAACACAATGGTAGTTGTGTGAGGGGAGAGAGCTTCATGAAATAAACACACATGACATGGTTGCCGATTCGAAATGAGGTATGCATGGGCCGTCCTAGATGGAATTTGCAATTAAATTATATGTCTAATTTCGTGGCAGCCAATGGCCCCAATGTAATTGTAAATGAATTCCACAATTCCCACAATCCCATTCCAATACTTGGGAGCCAATCAAGCTCTTAATGTTTTTGGAATAATAAGAATGTCTTATATTATAAACCCAGATTTTTACATACATTATGCATATATATATATTTGTAGCAAGAAAATAAACTTGAGATCCCGTAGCAACGCACGGGCACTCAACTAGTCTCTTTAAAAGGTGCAAAAAAGAACCAAACGAGTTGGAGAACGCGGCCCATACCACGGTTTCATGTGGCCTACCACCACGGCCAACCGCCAATGAGCATATAAATATGTTGTTCACTGTGTATTGAAGTGTGGTATCTAAAGCTCGAGCTTCCGTTGCGTTAAGAATTACTCTCCAGAGTGGCTGGAATGCGGTGGCATTAACCATCTGACACAGGTTTGAACTCTAGTGGGTGGGATTTTTTTGACAGGTCATCTCACACCTAGAGATGTAGAAGTGGGACAAGTGGGATAAGTGAGATCCCACTTTTGCATCCACATTTTAACTCTAAACTAAGTGGGATAAATGAAATAAGTGTATAGGATGTAAAATTGGATTCCCACTTGTCTCACTTCTGCCGCTGCCGGGAGTGTGGCTGGTGCGACCGCACTTCACACCAGGGCCCCAGATTTTCGAGTGGACACTTGGCAGCAGGAGCCCTTAGCCTAAAGAAAAGAATAACCCATTCTCTTAAAACTTAAGCGTGGTAAAATCCCAGAGCGCTAAGAACCGGCTCAGCGGAGTTGAGCACTAAAAAAACCGCTAACAAATAACCACCGGACCGGTCCACCGCCCACCCTCTCGATGGGAAGTCTCGATCTTCTCTCTACTTTCCTCCCAACTCCTGAGAGCCCCCCGCGCCTTGCAATCTAGGGTTCTCGACAGTCGCCCCAACTACTCCTGTCGAACCGAACGCTCGGCATTGGCGTTGACGAATTCTTGCTAGGGGAGCTCTTGGGCGGAGCCGGGGAGCGGTGTGTGGAGAGGTCTTGGACGGAGCCGGGACGCTGCACCGGAGGTCCTGGGCAGAGCCAGGGCGTTGCATCCGGCGAGATACTGTGCAGCCATGGCGTGGCGGAGCTCATAGGCGGAGCCATGGCGCAGTCGAGGTCAGTTGCGGAAGGTGTAGCGGAGGTCCAGTTCGCGCTCGTCGCTGCCTGGAGCCCTGGACAGTGGAATGGTCGCCACTACCAAGGTCTACACCTTCCCACAATCAGATGTAAACAACAACGGGGTAATGATCCCAGTTAACTTGATTTTGTGCCTATGTGTTCCCGTCGTTGAGAAAAATTGATGGCAATGTGTGTTTGTTGTTGAGAAGATTTTGCGGCAGGGTGGCGACCATGGAGGAGGGGGCCAGCAGAGAGGAGCGGTGCTGGAAACGGAGGCGGGGAGGAGCAGCACCTGCCAGAAGTGTTATATATCAACTTTGCAGCAGGAACAGGAAGATGGATTTGGAGGTGGATCACTGGGTTTCTCATATGGATAAGCTATTTGTGTTGTTCTTTCCAAGACAGAGTGGTAAACACATAGAGAGAAGGAATTCTAACATTTTTTTTTGGCTATTAGCAACTCTGTGTGTAGCTATTTGTTGGCCAGGCTGCCTCGGTCTTGGATGTTAATCTCATAGTGGAACTGCCAAGAATCGATGGAAGCCACCAAGAATGAGGACGCTGGTTGATGCACATCGCAAACAATGGTAAGCAGTTCCATGATTGATCGTAGATGAAAATGTGTCTTTTTCTGTAGGATATGCCATGGCTTTAAATCCCAAAACATTTAGGACATTTGACATGGTTGCAGGGAATAGTTACAACAACAAGAACCTTGGGAATAAACCAATTTCTTAAAACTGTTGTTCTTCTGAGATGTAAATTTGACTTGTTTTCTCATATGTAGATTGTAAGAGATTAAACAGATGCCAGGCACGGCCTTTTCAGCACAGATGTAATCATCATTCAGTTTTCTCACCTTTTTGTGGATGTACTTTATCTCATAAATGCTTACTTGAGTGTTTCAGGCATATTGAAGGTACAGAGTTCCTCATGTGAATTACTTTTCATGGTTTATTCTTCTCCAGTTAAGGAATCACCCTTCAACGAAGGTCCATCTTCACTCAGTCTACAGGTATATACTTGATCCTTTCTTTTCATGGATTCCTATCCCGAGATCTAATTTGTCTCATTTGTGTTCTTATTATAATTTAGTACTCAGCTGCTGTATTTGAGATGTATAGAATTACCCAGACACATGCTATATGTCTTTGTACAAAGCTCCCTCGCCAATTTTTTCCTGCCCATTATAACGAAGAACCTATCCTGCATTTACATAGGTGACACTAGAGTTCTAGGGGATTCCTTGCTGATGAGAGAAGTTTGGCACTACTTTTTCCTGTATGCCTGAGAGCTGTAGCATTCATCATATCATCGCTGCTAATACAAGAAGCGGGTTTGTTTTGCTGTATCTTGGTCTTTATTTTGGATTCCTTGATTGGAGGTCAGTTTTGTTTCATGTACCGAATAGTCAGATATGGGCTTGTGCTATCTGTTGATCTAAGAATTGGTTAGCAGTTGTCTTGGAGTTTTAAGCTAATAATGTAGACATAAAAAGGGGTTAGTAATAAGTGGAGTTGGGACCCTATATTTTTTGAAAGTCGGCTTGGCCTTACAAATTCTATTAGTTAACTTGTTTTGTGACTACTTGAAAATATTTCACTTCAAGAAACACTAGACCTAATCATGCTTTTCGATAGAACATGTGGTTAGTCTCACTTTAGTGTTGTCTTTGCTATTTTAGCAATATTGTTATATAATTAAGTAAAACTATGTTTTTTATATCAAATCATCAAAACTTAGGGCCCAATTTTGTGATTTGCACCATGTCGGCAGGATGCCGAAAGCTGAACAAGGAGATCCTGGAGCATGATCGGAAGCGCCTGGGGGAGCTTCGGTTGGTCCTACTGAGGTACACCCTCGAGGAGCAGGGTTAAACAGAGGGTGAGACCGAGGAGTGTGTCGAGGAGGCGCACAAGGAAGACGAGGTTTGGGTTGCTGCTGTTGTGGTCACGGAGTCAGTAAGCCATGGCGGTGGCAAGGCACCAGCATGACGTCTAGGCTAAGGGTATGGATCTACGAATCGGTTTTGCCTTTGTATTTCTCTTCATCTGTCAATTATCACTTTTTATGTGTGAAATTGATGCAGAGTAGACCGCTAATACATATGTGAGCAATACATTTATTTATTTTTTACTGTAAAATATAGATGAATTCATGGAAGTTGTTCATGCCCGGTGGCCTGAAGCAATTGTTCAGGTATCCTCTCTCCTGTGACATTCATCTAGCCTAGGTGTAGATCTAGAGGTAATTAAATTGACCCCCTCCATTGGATGAAGATGCCCTATTCTGTGTGGTTTAGTCCCATGTGGTTCATGCCTGCTACTTCGATCTCTAGACTGAAAAAATCCGGATGTGCTTATTATAATTTTCAATTTTGTGCAACTATTTGACAATTGTGTGGCTGAAATGAAAGAGGAGGCCGGCTTTGAGTTGGAGCACTTCATGTTTATTCAATAGGAGAACCTAGGGATTATTAGCTAATATATGATTTTTGTCCAGGTATGTGATAATTGATTCATATGATTAATTTGTGTTTGAGAACAAGGATACCCACTCTATCCCAGATAATTGATTCATATTGATTTTTGTTCAGGTATGTGATATTATAAGGATGTTAAGGTATGAGAACTTAATTGTCTCTTCCCTGGGCTATCATCTATTGCATCAGGTTAGAATACATGTGATTTAAAAAGTTGATAGACCATGCAGATGTGCAGGTTTATGTAAATCACACAACATATCCCCTGTAGGAAGTTTAAATGTCAAGGTAGTCAATACTATGCATTAGCTGTATAATCACTAAGTACAATTGCCGATATCACGTGTAGTGTTTGTTTCTAGAATATGCTAAACAAAATACTTATTGTCACATATGATTCTTATAGGTTATGACATTGGAAGCATAGTAAGAGTTACTCTCTCCGGTTTACCCATTTGTATTTAATACGTGAGTTCTTTTCCTAAGGGGAATACGTGTTTTCATGGCCTACATGTTCTACCCTGCATTCTCTTTTAGAGTACATTCACAATTAATATGAAAGCATTTAACATTTCAATCGCAAAAAGGAAGCCTATCATAATTGTGCATGGGTGGATAGTTACAAATAGTAATATCAAATTTCTCTGTTTGAATAAAAAAGCTTTATACTATGTCAGCATGCAGATCTGAGTATCAAGACGTGAAGATAATCAATAGGCTAAAGAACTACTGATATTAGTTGGTAATCTAGGAATGATAAAAGTACCAAGAATGTTGTAAAAATGTACTAGAATAATGATTGATCGATTTGGCACAATAATGTTGTTAAGGTAGTAGCTAACTCTTATTATATAAATTGGGCTTTGGTTTATATGGTTATAGTTATGTTATTTTGAAACAGTTGTGTCCTTTACCTCGGTATTCATGCAACACCACCTATTTTTGAACCTTGATTAGTAATTGCACTGTTGGTCATGATATGTGTTTTGATCTGTGGGACTGGACCAAGAAACACCAGAATGCAACTTTCATATTAGATACTCCCATTGTTATATATACCGTGTTTGCTTCCTCTACATGCACATCTTCCTATCTTTTGATAGAAAGGATTCACTGTTAGATGTATGTTCATTTCATATTTGTTTTCTGAACCAATCAAGCTAGCTGTTGGATCTTATATTTTGTGAAGTGTGTTATCTTTTCATGCTACCAGTTCTGATGATCTAATGAAACATGAAGATTTGTTACGATGTCTTCTTTTTCCAACCCAGGGGAGGAAATTTCAAAAGAAGCTGGGCCAGAGAGCAGAAAGATTTATGCACCGATTACTGTTTAAAGGAAAGAGTTATTTTTGAAGGGTTTCGCGGCATAGTAAATCAAAATTTTCTACGGATGCGAATAGAGGGAAAGCCAAGATCTAATCTAGGAGATGCAAACAACGAGAGAGATTGGATTAGATCTTCATACCCTTGAAGAATCGCACAGCGGAACGTTCGTCGGAACGTGGGTGATGTAGTCGTACTCGCTTCTCCTCCTCGCGATCCGATCCGATCTAGCACCACAAGTGGCGATGCCTCCGTGAGATGCACACGTGCGGCACCTCGACGTCTCCTCCTTCCTCGGACCAACAAGTATGGTGGAGAGACGGATTGGATCTACAACACGACGGCGTGGTGTATATGGTGGAGAATTTCTGCAGCAGGGCTTCGCCTACAAGCAGTCGGGAGGGAGAGAGGAAGGGCAGCAGGGCGTCTAGGGTTGGAGGGGAAGGTCTGGGGGGTGGTGCGCCCCCAGCCCTAGCCCCTCCCCCAAGCCCAAACCGGCGGCCCCAAAGGAGGAGGAGTGGGGGGCAAGGAAACCCCCCCTTCTAGAAGCTCTATCTAGAGTTTAAACCCTCTTTGGCCGGCTGGGCCCTATGGGGCCTTGTGCCCCTGGCCCAATGCGGCCAGGGCACTCCCTCATAGGCCCATGCCCCCTCCCGGAAGGTGGGGCCACGTTGGTCCCCTTCCGGAAGGTTCTAGAAGCTTCCGGTACAATACCGATTAACCCGGAACAATTCCGAACTCCAAAAACTGCACTGCCTTATATGAATCTTATTCTCCGGACCACTTCGGAACCTCTCGTGATGTTCCGGATCCCATCCGAGATTCCGAACAAAAACTCATAAACCAATTATCCAATCTATCCTAGCGTCGAGATACGTTAAGTGTGTGACCCTGCGGGTTCGAGAATATGCAGACATGATCTTCTATCAATAATCAACAGCGGGGTCTGGAAACCCATATTGACTCCCACACATTCATTGATGATCATATCGGATGAACCACGATGCCAGGATTCAATCAATCCCATATATATATTCTCTTTGTCTCGCGATATTTTACTTGCCCGAGATTTGACCGCCGGTACCGTCATACCTAGTTCAATCTCGTTCACAGCAAGTACTTTACTCGTTCCGTAATCCGATATCACTTTGTGATTAACTCCTTAACCACATGCTTGCAAGAGGTGTTGATATCGATTACCGAGTGGGCCTGAAGTATATCTCTCCGACTTGGGAGGGACAAATCCCATCTCGATACATACAACCCAACAGATACTTTCCGATCACCTGAGAGACACCTTTATGATCACCCTCTCATAGGATGACGTTTTATCACCTCAAAGCTTTCTTCCGATACCAGGGAGTTGTATTATCTCATGGTCTAAGGAATACAATATTTGACATAAGAAAAGCTTCGCAAAGACGAACACGATGACACGATCTAATTGCTTCGCTTAGTTTGGGTTTTTCCATCATATTATTCTCCCAATGATGTGATCTCATTATTAATTGACAACTCATGTCCATGGTTAGGAAACCTTAACCATCATTAATCAATGAGCTAGTCCATAGAGACGTACTAGGGACACGGTGTTGTTCACAAACCACACAAGTATTAAAGTTTCCTCTTAATACAATTCTAGCATGGAATATAAACATTATCATGAACAAGAATTATAATAATAACATCTTTATTATTGCCTGTAGGGCATAATTCCAACAGTCTCCCACTTGCACTAGAGTCAATAATCGAGTTTACATTTGGCAACAATCTCACACCCATGGCACTGAGGTGCTGATCATGTTTTACACGTGGAAGAGGTTTAGTCAATGGATCTGCGACATTCAGATCTGTATGTACTTTGCTAATCTTCAGATCTCCATCTTCTATATAATCTCGGATTATATGAAACTTGCGGTTGATATGCTTGGTATTTGGATGATATCTTGGTTCCTTAGCGAGTGCTATGGCGCCAGTGTTGTCACACAATATCTCCAGTGGGTCCAATGCACTTGGAACCACGCCAAGATCGGTGATGAAGTTTCTGATCCAAACTCCTTCACTTGACGCTTCTGCAGCCGCCATGTATCCCGCTTCTACTGTAGATCCCGCGATCACGCTTTGCTTGCAGCTTCTCCAGCTCACAGCTCCTCCATTCAAAATATAAACATATCCTGTCTGAGATTAAGAATCATCCTTGTCGGTGTCAAAACTAGCATCGACGTAACCTTTTACGATGAGCTGTTCATCACCCCCATAGAGTAAGAACATTTCTTTAGTCCTATTTAGGTACTTTAGGATGTTCTTCACGGCTGTCCAGTGTTCCACTCCTGGATCACTTTGATACCTGCTCGTCAAACTAAGAGCATTGGACACATCCGGTCTAGTACACAACATGGCATACATGATAGAACCTATGGCCGAGGCATAAGGCACTTTGCTCATAGCTTCCCTATCATTTACCGTAGCTGGACACTGAGCCTTGCTTAATATCTTACCTGACAACATAGGCACTGAACCTTTCTTTGTCTTATCCATTCTGAACCTTTTCAGAACTTTGTCTAGGTATGTACTCTGGCTTAAAGCTATCAGGCGTCTTTGTCTATCTCTATAGATTTTGATGCCCAATATATAAGCAGCTTCACCTAGGTCTTTCATTGAAAAACACTTGTTCAAATAACTCTTCACATCGTTAAGCATGTTGACGTCATTTCCAATAATCAATATGTTATCCACACATAGTACCAGAAATGTCACCGAGCTCCCACTCACTTTCTTGTAGATGCAAGCTTCATAGCAATTTGGAACAAATCCAAAGCTCTTGATCACTTGATCAAAACGAAGGTTTCACCTCCGAGATGCTTGCTTCAGTCCATAAATGGAACGTTGAAGTTTGCATACTTTATCAGCATCCTTAGGATCGACAAAACCTTCGGGTTGCATCATATACAACTCTTCATCAATGTTGCCATTGAGGAAAGCAGTCTTGACATCCATCTGCCATATTTCATAATCATGAAACGCAGCAATTGCTAATAAAATCCAAATGGACTTAAACATCGCTACGGGAGAGAAAGTCTCATCGTAGTCAACACCTTGAACTTGTCGAAAACCTTTCGCGACAAGCCGTGCTTTATAGACGGTAACATTACCATCTGCGTCCGTTTTCTTCTTGAAGATCCATTTGCACTCAACGGCCTTTCGGTCGCTAGGAGGGTCCACCAAAGTCCATACTTGGTTTTCGCTCATGGATCCCAATTCGGATTTCATGGCTTCTAGCCATTTCTCAGAGTCTGGGCTCATCATCGCTTCCTCATAGTTCGTAGGTTCACTGTCTTCTACTAACAAGACAGTCAAGACAGGGTTGCCGTACCACTCAGGAGGGGCACGCGATCTTGTCGACCTGCGACGTTCAGTAGCAGCATCGTCCGAAGCTTCATGATCCTTGTCATTAGCTTCCTCTATTGTTGGTGCAGGTGGCACTGGAACAATTTCAGGTGCTGCGCTACTCTCCAATTCAAGAGAAGGTTCAATAACCTCGTCTAGCTCTACTTTCCTCCCACTCACTTCTTTCGAGAGAAACTCCTTCTCAAGAAAGGAACCGTTCTTTGCGACAAACACTTTGCCTTCGGTTCTGTGATAGAAGGTATACCCAATATTTTCCTTAGGGTATCCTATGAAGACGCGTTTCTCCGCTTTGGGTTCGAGCTTGTCCGGCATCAACTTCTTGACGTAAGCTTCGCATCCCCAAACTTTAAGAAACGACAATTTAGGTTTAGCACCAAACCACAGTTCATACGGTGTCGTCTCAACGGATTTAGATGGAGCCCTATTTAAAGTGAATGCAGCGGTTTCTAATGCATAACCCCAAAATGATAACGACAAATCAGTAAGAGACATCATTGATCGGACCATATCTAATAAGGTCCGATTCCGGTGTTCAGACACACCATTGCGCTGTGGTGTTCCGGGTGGCGTGAGTTGCGAAACGATTCCGCTTGCTTTAAGATGCGTGAGAAAATCATAACTCAAATATTCACCTCCACGATCGGATCATATAAACTTAATCTTTCTGTTACGATGGTTCTCCACTTCATTCTGAAATTCTTTGAACTTTTCAAACGTTTCAGATTTATGTTTCATTAAATAGATATACCCATATCTACTTAAGTCATCGATAAAAGTGAGAAAATAGCGATATCCACCGCGCGTCGAAACACTCATCGGTCCGCATACATCGGTATGTATGATTTCCAACAAGTCCGTTGCTCGCTCCATCATACCGGAGAACGGGGTTTTGATCATCTTGCCCATGAGGCATGGTTCGCATGTGTCAAATGATTCAAAATCAAGAGACTCCAAAAGTCCATCAGAATAGAGTTTCTTCATGCGCTTTACACCAATATGACCTAGACGACAGTGCCACAAATAAGTAGTATTATCACTATCTACTTTGCATCTCTTAGCCTCAATGTTATGGATGTGTGTTTCATCCCTTTCGAGATTTAGAAGAAATAAACCATTCACAAGAGGTGCATGACCATAAAAGATGTTACTCATATAAATAGAACAACCATTATTCTCCGATTTAAATGAATAACCGTCTTGCAATAAACAAGATCTAGAAATAATGTTCATGCTCAACGCAGGCACATAATAACACTTATTAAGGTTTAAAACTAATCCCGAAGGTAAAACTAAGGAGAGCGTGCCGACGGCCATCACATCAACTCTTGATCCGTTGCCAACGCGCATCGTCACCTCATCCCTCGCAAGCCGCCGTCTATTCCGTAGCTCCTGTTTCGAGTTACAAATATTAGCAACTGAACCGGTATCAAATACCCAGGCACTACAACGAGGGCTAGTAAGGAAAACATCAATAACATGTATATCAAATATACCTTTGATGGTGCCAGCCTTCTTGTCTGCTAAGTACTTCGGACAGTTGCGCTTCCAGTGACCCTTGTCCTTGCAATAGAAGCACTCAGTGTCCGGCTTAGGACCAGACTTGAGCTTATTATCAGCAGGGGCAGTGCGCTTGCCGCCGCCCTTCTTGAAGGGCTTCTTTGCTCCCTTACCTTTCTTAAAGGTGGGCTTGTTGACCATCAACACATGATTATCCTTTTTGATGTCCACTTCCGCGGCCTTCAGCTTTGCGAAGAGCTCGGTAATCGTATCAGTGGAACCAATCTGATTATGAGTCACTACAAAACTTTTGTAGCTGGGAGAGAGTGATTGCAGAACCCTGTCAATCTTGAGCTCCTCTGGAATCGTGCATTCCAGTTGCTCAAGGCGTTGAGTGTAGCCCGTCATCTTAATGGCGTGATCACTAACGGAACTCCCTTCCTCCATCTTGCAGTTAAAGAACTTCTCAGAGATCTCATATCTCTCAGAACGGGCCTGAGTCTGAAACATGGTTTTTAGCTCTTCGAGAATCTCAAAGGGCCCGGGATAGTCTTCAAAACGATTTTGAAGTTCCGGTTCCATAGCAAACAACATGGTGCTCTTAATCACACCATAATCATCTTTGCGTGACTAATAGACAGCTTTCTCATCAGCCGGTGCAGTTGCAGCAGGGGGTCACCTAACGCTTTCCCAAGGACATAGTCCTTTTGACCGCCAGAGAGAATGATTCTTAGATTGCGGAACCAATTGGTGAAGTTAGACCCATTGTTTCTAAGCTTTTCCTTCTCAGCAAAAACGTTGAAGTTGAAGTTGGACTTGGCCATGTGATCTACAGTATTTGCAAGTACAATTTAGACTATGTTCATGATAACTAGTTCAACTTAATCAAATTACTAGATGAACTCCCACTAAATTCAACATCCCTCAAGTTGTTTAGTGAACACGATCCAAATTCACCACACCTAATCCGATCATCACGAGAAGAGATGTGGTTTCAATGGTGGACAACGAAGTGTCGATCATATCATTCATATGACTCATGCTTAACCTTTCGGTTCTTGTGTTCCGAGGCCATGTCTGTACATGCTAGGCCCGTCAAGTTAGACCCAAGTATTTCCGCTTGTGCAAAAACTGGCTTGCACCCGTTGTATGTGAGAGTAGAGTCTATAGCACCCGATCATCACGTGATGCTTGGACACGACGAACTTTCGCAACGGTGCATACTCGGGGAGAACACAATTTTTATCTTGATCTTTAATTGAGGAATCATCTTATAATGCTACCGTCGCGATCTAAGCATAATAAGATACATAAAAGGATAAACATCACATGCATATAACTGTATGTGACATGGTATAGCCAATCTTCGCGCAATGATCTCCATCTTGTGCGTGCCGACATGATCTCCATCACTCCACCATGATTGCCTCCACCACGAATAGCAACTACAACTATTGCTAACTACTTAGCGATAAAGTGAAACGATTACATGGCGCATAAGAAGTTGACACACAGGTCATACACAATTATAAAGACAACCATATGGCTCCTGCCGGTTGTGTACTCATCGACATGCAAATCGTGAAACATTACAAAACATGATCATCGCATACATTATACACATCACATCTTGGGCCATACCATATCGCAGAAAACACTCCCTGCAAAAACAAGTTAGACGCCTCTACTTTGTTGTTGCATGTTTTATGTGGCTTATGGGAGTAGATGCTAAGAACGATTCTTACCTACGAAAATCCACAATGGTGATATTATGGTTGCCAAACTCCAGTGTTAATCCCATGACAACTATAGTGAGAGAAACTGACATCCACCAGCCGCATGTGTGGAACAAGCCACACGTCAAGTGCGGAGCCGGTCTCGCGAACGATGTCGCGTAAGGTTGGCCTGGACCGCTTCAATCTCACTATCCCGCATCATAAGAAGAACACAAACAAGAGGCTTGCAACAGAAAACATCAACGCCCGCAACAACCATGTTGTGTTCTACTCGTGAAACACATCTACACATAGATCTAGCTCTGATACCACTGAAGGGTTTCGCGGCATAGTAAATCAAAATTTTCTACGGATGCGAATAGAGGGAAAGCCAAGGTCTAATCTAGGAGATGCAAACAACGAGAGAGATTGGATTAGATCTTCATACCCTTGAAGATTCGCACAGCGGAACGTTCGTCGGAACGTGGGTGATGTAGTCGTACTCGCTTCTCCTCCTCGCGATCCGATCCGATCTAGCACCACAAGTGGCGATGCCTCCGTGAGATGCACACGTGCGACACCTCGACGTATCTTCCTTCCTCGGAACAACAAGTATGGTGGAGAGACGGATTGGATCTACAACACGACGGCGTGGTGTATATGGTGGAGAATTTCTGCAGCAGGGCTTCGCCTACAAGCAGTCGGGAGGGAGAGATGAAGGACAGCAGGGCGGCTAGGGTTGGAGGGGAAGGTCTGGGGGGTGGTGCGCCCCCAGCCCTCTTTATATAGAGGGGTGGGGCGCAACCCTAGCCCCTCCCCCAAGCCCAAACCGGCGGCCCCAAAGGAGGAGGAGTGGGGGGCAAGGAAACTCCCCTTCTAGAAGCTCTATCTAGAGTTTAAACCCTCTTTGGCCGGCTGGGCCCTATGGGGCCTTGTGCCCCTGGCCCAATGCGGCCAGGGCACTCCCTCATAGGCCCATGCCCCTCCCGGAAGGTGGGGCCACGTTGGTCCCCTTTCGAAAGGTTCTAGAAGCTTCCGGTATAATACCGATTAACCCGGAACAATTCCGAACTCCAAAAACTGCAATGCCTTATATGAATCTTATTCTCCGGACCACTCCGGAACCTCTCGTGATGTTCCGGATCCCATCCGAGACTCCAAACAAAAACTCATAAACCAATTATCCAATCTATCCTAGCGTCGAGATACGTTAAGTGTGTGACCCTGCGGGTTCGAGAATATGCAGACATGATCTTCTATCAATAATCAACAGCGGGGTCTGGAAACCCATATTGACTCCCACACATTCATCGATTATCATATCGTATGAACCACGATGCCAGGATTCAATCAATCCCATATATATATTCCCTTCGTCTCGCGATATTTTACTTGCCCGAGATTTGATCGTCGGTACCGTCATACCTAGTTCAATCTCGTTCACAGCAAGTACTTTACTCGTTCCGTAATCCGATATCACTTTGTGATTAACTCCTTAACCACATGCTTGCAAGCAGTGTTGATATCGATTACCGAGTGGGCCCGAAGTATATCTCTCCGACTTGGGAGGGACAAATCCCATCTCGATACATACAACCCAACAGATACTTTCCGATCACCTGAGAGACACCTTTATGATCACCCTCTCATAGGATGACGTTTTATCACCTCAAAGCTTTCTTCCGATACCAGGGAGTTGTATTATCTCATGGTCTAAGGAATACAATATTTGACATAAGAAAAGCTTCGCAAAGACGAACACGATGACACGATCTAATTGCTTCGCTTAGTTTGGGTCTGTCCATCATATCATTCTCCCAATGATGTGATCTCATTATTAATTGACAACTCATGTCCATGGTTAGGAAACCTTAACCATCATTAATCAATGAGCTAGTCCATAGAGACGTACTAGGGACACGGTGTTGTTCACAAACCACACAAGTATTAAAGTTTTCGCTTAATACAATTCTAGCATGGAATATAAACATTATCATGAACAAGAATTATAATAATAACATCTTTATTATTGCCTCTAGGGCATAATTCCAACAATTTTGTCATGCAGTCGAAGGACTCAATTTTGATATGGACTTAGCTTATATTATGCATATTCTTATCTATTAATGTTGTAGTTAAGGTCTCCACTATTGTACCAAATGTTTGCTAGCAATGAATATACTATAAATAAATGTGCTATGGCATTATATATACATATCCTAAACCAGGATACTTCTTTTTTTTCTCAGAATTTTGAAGAGGCCAAGGGATTTACGGTGTGCCAACACATGTTTCTTTTATATGTTTGCATTCTCATTGAATCTTCTTGTGTGCATTCTCGGGTGCCCTGTAGTTTTTCCGTGTGGTGCTGGTCGTACACATGGTGCTGACGTGGGAGCATACGTGACGCTGATGTGGGTGCCAGTCCCATGTGTCATGTTCTTTCTGTTTTTTTCTTGGTGTGGCCGTTGCAACAGGCCTGCCTACATCACTATTGTCTCTTTGTCTCTGTGTGATCATTACCTCTTTGTCTATGTGTCCATCCATCATTGCCTCTTTGTGTGATCATTGTTTTTTTTGTCTCTATGCATGATTGTCCATCTTGCTTGTACGAACGGTGGTGCACTTGGTTTGTAAAGCTCGTTGATTTTGGTAGGTCTCTTAGTTTGGCCTTTGTGGTTGGCATTTGCACGTGTAGACTCATCAATTTCTCACTGCCACGTATCAGCATCTGGTTCTTTCTGTTTCGTCTCCCTGCGACGCGTAGCCCGTGAAACTTCTCCTCCTCTCTCGATGTCTTTACCCACTGGCCTCTTTAAAGCCTCCTTGCCCTGACGCGCTCACCCCTGGCAGCTATCACCTCCTCTTCTCCGTCCCTGCCCCGGCTTCTTCCCAGCGGCGCGACGCAACCGTGCTGCCGCCGCTCCTCCCCACTGGCACGAGGCCATAGTGCCGCTGCCGCAGCTCTCCATCAACGCGAGGCCACCGCGAGGGTGGCCACGCCCTCATTTCCTTCCCACATGGCCTCCTCGCCGCCCGTGCCTCTTCCCGAGCATCACGACGGCTTCCCTGGGCTTCCTCCAGCGCGGGCTCATCGGCGACGCCTCGCGCATCTCCGGTCGCCGTCCACCTGAGTTCTTCCCACACAATCCATAACTTCTCCATCGGTTCTGTTCCAGCGGGCTCAGCAACGGCGTTCGACACCGGCGCTCCACAAGCGGCCTTCCCATCGGCGTCTCCACGGCGGCCCACCCCCGCGAACCATCCTCCCAGGCGACCCCTACCCTGCTAACCCACGTGGTGCCGCCTCCCCCAGAGCAGCGATGCCGCCGCGGCGCTACTGCTCCAGTCCCCACGTCGTGCCAAAGCCCCCGCAGATCACCGTCGCTCCACGCGACGCTGCCGCCACACGCGACTCCTATGATCCCCACGGTGAGAATCCCTCTTTAATCTTAGTGTTCAATTAAATTGCCATTACTGAAATCCTTGAATGCAGTTCAGCCTTTTCGATGAGTTATGTGATTTCTTCGATTAGTCTTAAGTTTTAGGAACAAAAAAAAGGGATTTGGATATTGTTGGTCCCCAACCTCTGAACCCTCGCCAGGCTCAATATTCGTTTTGCCAGGGCTGGCTCGACTAATCTCTTTCCAGTGAAAAGGATACATCTAATTCCTAAAAAAATGATGCTTGTTTTTCTCGAACGTGCGACGCGTTCAACCTTGCAGGTACCCGCCTCCCATTCCGTCTCTCATTGATTCTTGCAGCCCGGGACAAGGTGGACAATCCATCTATGCCTTTCACAATGATGTTGAGCACCAAGTTTTGGCAGCCATGCGCGGCCGTTTTGGTCGAGTGCTCCAAATGCAGTTAACCTCAGGACTTACCTCTCCATAGCAGGTTATGTTAGATCTATGAATATTTGGCATACTATGACTGCCGGTGTTGCTTTTTCATCTTGGAGAATGGCCGTGTGTGTGGCTCTAACCTGATAAATTACTATACCTAGAACTTACCAATCAAATTTGTTTTTTTTTGGGCGGAGCAGTTTCAGAGTAATTATTGTCACACAGGATGAAACATGGCCCATGCTCATTAAGTTTAACACACATTATTTAGTAGACCTGATATGGCTAGGATAATCTTATTTGTACACCATACATCTGTTGTGGTATAATATCTTATTAATCCATCTGTTATTATTGCTTGCTTTTGAATGAAACAGAGATTAGATATCTGGCATGTAATAAGAAAAATCAATAACCAATTACAGACTGATGGTGCCGTATCGGTTTAACCTGATACTGGATTGTTGTATCCTTTTTCAGATCATACTGCCATGTAGGTTCCTGATGATGCCTGGCTCTTAGAAACATATCGGATCTTGAAGGCAAAGGCACTTTACACTTTGATGATAAACTTTTTATTAGACATCCCACCTGACCAAATTTTGAACTCTATATTTATCTACTTACCACATTTTGCCTCTACTTACCACATTTTGCTCTTGGCAGTCTTATGTGATTTTGTTCATTGGTTAGGCCTAAACACTCCCTGAAAATGTAGCTCCATTTTGTTTCTACTGGGGGGATTGAATCCAAACCTTCAGAGTCCCAACATGAACATGGGTGCTAAATGAGAGACTACCTGTTTTGATCGCAGGAATCACAAACATACGAATGGGAAAAGTGGAAGATCGAGATTGTCACATACTATGGATTCTAATCAAATTTTAGATTTATGGAATCTGAAATTCATAACATGTTTGTCTTGACCGTCTTGATGCTCTCTCCTGGGTTAAGCATGTTCTGCTCCTGATCCCTGACCGCAACCCTTATCTTTCAGACGATATAAGACATTACTGTGACCTTTTTCCAACATTCATTGGTTTGCTGTTTGTTGCTAAATGAGTATACTGTATACATAACATATATATTGCATTGATAATAAAGAGGAAACAAATCAGTGTGTCCAATTTCCGGGGCAGTTTAATTATGTCCATTAGTTTGACCATAATTTTATGATCCTCAGATGAATAACTTTTTACGCCGGAAATAGTGGTTTATATATGATGGATGGTGATGTACCAGGCTGCAGCAACAACCACTTCTCTAGCAAAGAATTATGGAGCTAACATTACAGTGGTTGGTATGATCTCAAGGGGCTTTGAATCTTTTTACGTGCTTAACTATTGCACATATTCGTTTAGATAGCTTAATTTTTTCTGCATCTGCTCTTCATTTCAGTTATTGATGATAAGCCAAAGGAGTCCTTTTCGGAGCATGATACTCAAATGTCAAGCATTAGATGGCACCTTCCGGAAGTTAGCCACCCCAAGAGTCGAGCCATATATTACAGCCCAATATCTGAGAGTTATCCCAACATCATTCATTACCGCTGAGTGGTGCTATTTATGTTCACCAATACATACTTCTGTGCAGGTGGATTTACGGAGTCTGGGTTGAGGAGCGCCTTGGAGAAGGAAAGAAACCGACAGATATCTTCGGAGAAGTCAAAGATGAGTTGAGTCGAAGCATGCCGATGGGAATTTAATGGTTGAATTTATTCCCTGCCCTGTGCTGATGCTCTCCCTCTATGTGTCTATTTTTCATCTGCTTGTGCTAGGGGCTTTTATCTTTTGAGATGAAATTCCTGACTGTTTCCTGGATACGGTGGTACATTTCTGGCTAATTTGTGTACCTTGTTAAGGTTGTTCTTCTATTAGATTTGCACTTCTGTGAATTTTTTCGAAGTACATTAAGCCTCTCTGAAATCTGCTTGTTCTTTCCCGTAACCCCATTATCTGAATACCATATTACTCTGTCCATTAATCTAAAAAAATAATAGTGATTTTCATAAAATAAAATAGTATATAATAATAATCTATATCTATCTATCTATCTACTAATTTACAGACAGGTAGGTTCGTCCGCACCAGTTTTTTTGGTTCCGATTTTTTATTGGACAATTTTACCCCTGCGTGTTTGGAGATTTTACCTGTGGTGCCACCGCCAAGTTACCTGGGTGGCAACCGTCGGTCCCGAACTCCCGATCAGTGTAGCGGTAGGTTCGTCCGCATAGCTTTTCCGTCCGAATTTTTCTGGTCTGTCTTGCCCCTAGCAATCTGTGAATATTACAAGCATGCCACCGTCAAGTCAATTGTGTTCATCCCGAAGTCCCGACCCCCTTCCTCCTCCTTGACCGCGCTGCCGTCTCTGTCCCTGCCGCCGCCCTTCTCTGCAGCGTCGCCTCGTGCAACAATTCGTCGTCTCCCGTGGCACTCCGCCCTACTCCAGCTCGAGCTCGGCTCGCCTCCACCGCCTCCTAGGCTTCAGAGCCAAGCTCTCCGCTAACCCCCGCGTCAAGCCCGCGCGGCTGCCCCTTCGCTACCGGCCCGCACGCGCACGATCTCCGCCGCCGGCCGCATCCAGCCCACGTGGTGGTCCTGAGATCTCCCTACTGTCCTCCCACCCCGATCTCTCTGCTAGCTCTCGATCCTGCCTCCAAGATCTTCCTCCCCGATCTCTCTGCTAGCTCTCAATCTTGCCTCCGAGATCTTCCTCCCGCCATGTGCCCGACGCTGGCGCACGGATGTGATCTCGCTCATCTCCCGCTTGATCTGTTCATCCGTTAGGCTAATCAGCATCACAGTCAGATCTGTTAGCGCTGCTGTAGTAGAACATAGAAAGAAGGGGCAAGGGAGGGCGATAGGCTCGAAGAATATGAGCAACGCCACGGGGAGAGGCGGTCGTGGTGTACGAGCCGAGGGACCGGTTAGCAGAGCAGGATGGGGGAGGCTCCAGAGTTCAGATACGGCGTTCCACTGCTCGTACGTGCAGGTGAAGGACGACGCAGATGCAGAGTGGGGCTCAAGGCCGCATCGCATTGCTCTCTTTGTCGAGCCTTCACCCTTCGCGTCAGTCTCCTACCCTTTCCTCTACTGCCTCTCTAAGTGTTAGCGCAGATCTGATCATACCAGATTATCAGATCGAGATGCTCTGCAGTCTGTCAGGCGTCTGTGTACAATTCAGGCAAATGATTTCTTAAATTTGCTCCGTCTTTGATCTGTCGAGAATACAAGAGTGAATGACTTCTTCTTGTTGTCCATGCAGATGCTTGCGCAACTGTCCATGCTGAACCGGCTATGAACTGGTGCATTGAACCAATTTAGTGAAAGTCGATTGTGCTGAAGTCTTGTCCCTGTTGGCAAAGAATGGAGACACTCTTTTTTCTGTAGCGTTAAGAATGCTGCCAGTCGTGTTCTTGCTACTGTGCGTTTGTTCTAAAAAAATAGTACTCCCTCTGATTCCATATTAGTTGATTTAAAATTGTCTAGATTCGGATATATCTAGACATGTTTTAATACTAGATACATCTAAATCTAGACAAATCTAAGTCAACTAATATGGGTTAGAGGAAGTACTACCAATCTAAGAGGAGATGGTTAACGGGCCCTATTTGGTCAACCAATAAGGAGAAAAAGGAGGAGCAAACCAATCCGTGTAGTGTTCATAAATATATAAGATATTTTAGCTTTATAAAATGAATGCATTTTTAAGTGTATAGGTTCACTTTAAACTTTTACGGACCTGTACACTAAAAAATATGCAAAATGATGTACTTCCCCCGGACGACCATCGTCCGGGTCGACTGCATGTGTTGTTGCTGCCTTGCTGCGCGCGCGCCGCTGGCCGCTGCTCGTGCCTGGCCGACGCGCGTGCCAGGCCGCTGCTCTTCGCTGGCTTGCCGCGCCACGCCCGCCGCGGGCCCTGCTAGCCGCGTCGCCGCTGCGCGCTGTCACCGCCGTGCCCGCCTGCTGGCCGTGCGCCCCTGGTCGCGTGCCCGTGCATGCTGCTCGCCCCGCTGGCTGGACGCCGCGCTGGGCCGTCCACCGCCTGCCCTGCTGGCTGCGTTGCCGGCTGGCCTCTGCTCCTCCCCCGCGCGCCTCTGCTCCTCTCCGGCGACGAGCCGGCGCTCCTCTACCTCCGCCATGGCCTAGGGTTCCATGGCCGCTGCTGCAATGAAAGACGGCACTGCTCCCTCCCTGCCACGTTGGCAATTTTTGCTACGTGCGATGGTCAAATTTGCTACATACGACAATCGGTGTTGCTACATATGATGGACTATTTTGCTACATAGCATGTGTCTCCGGCGGGGTCGGTTTTTGCTACATTTTTATTATTTTTTTGCTACATTAAAAGAATTTTTTTGCTACAACCGTCTTGTGATTTTGCTATATCAGTGTCAACTATTTGCTACAAGGTCTTCGGCGAGTCTCCGGCGAGTTTTTTCGACGATGTCTTCGGCGAAGTCGTTTTTGCTTCATTAGCACAATCTATGGTCTTCGACGAGGTCTCCGGCGAGACGATCTATTTCTGAAACAAACCGTTTTTTTTGCTTCGGAAGCAAAACCGGGAACATTTATAGCAAAAAAGGGATGTTCTGCGGCAAAACCGGAATTTTGAAGCATTTTTGGGAACACGTGACGCGCAGGGGAGGGGACGCCATCGTCCCCTCCCCTGCGCGTCACGTGTTCCCAAAAATGCTTCAAAATTCCGGTTTTGCCGCAGAACATCCCTTTTTTGCTACAAATGTTCCCGGTTTTGCTTCCGAAGCAAAAAAACGGTTTGTTTCAGAAATAGATCGTCTCGCCGGAGACCTCGTCGAAGACCATAGATTGTGCTAATGAAGCAAAAGGAAGCAGTGTTTCTTGTAGTACCTACACTTTTTTGGACGATTTTACCCTTTGATTAAAAAAATAAATTACCCACCAATGCCACCGGTAAGTGAAAAAGAAAAAATATATAAAAAGTTACTTTTTTGGACGACTTTACCCTTTGACCAAAAAATAAATTACCCACAATGCCATCGGCAAGTACCGCTTCTCTCTTAAAATCTATACATCTATACCACGATCCGATCCATAAAAAAAACCACGAAGGTTTACGTCTCTATCTCCAGCTGATTAAACTAATTACGTGGAGCCGCCTACCACATGTCTCGATATCTAGCGCGCACGGATCAACCACAATCTCTAATGCTTTGGGATCAAATTTGTGCTAGCTAGCTGCTTATCATCAACCGATCATCGTTCCATATGTTGGCTTTTGTGCACCGTCGTGAGTTGATCTTCGGACGTTTGACATAGCAGATTGCATCAAGGAACAGATTCTCCATGCTCTAGCGTCATGGCCCGCGGCTTCTCCTAGATCCCGCATCAACGACGTCCTAGGAGTTGCTAATTCGCTCCTATCTCTACACATAGATCGTGGAGACCGGGGTTGGCCGCCGTTGGGCGCCGGCCCAACAGATCTTGGATGGGAAAATCTACTTTGAATAGTACCACCTCGGTAGTTTACATTAAATTTCATCAATTTATATACTTGTGTAGATTGGCTGTCAACAAGCCAACAAAGAGCTCCATGAGATTAAACGGAATTGAGAGAAGCAACAGGGGACCCTCTCGGGGAGCTTGACAGATAAGAATAAGGGAGAGGAGCGCTGAGTCGGCCGGCTCTAACAGGAGGAGGGATGGAAGAGCAGCAGCAGGGGGACTCTCGGCGAGCTTGCCAGATAGAATAAGGGAGGAGCGCTGAGTCGAACGGCGACGGGAGGAGCTGCCCTCGAGGACCGGAGACCGGCGGCCGGCGACGCTCTCTGGCGAGTAAGGAAACATGAGGATGGGGCCGACGAGGGGAGAGAGAGGAGACTATAGGGCGGGCGCTGAGTCGGCCGGCGACGGGAGGAGCTGCCCTCGAGGACCGGCGGCCGGCGGCCGGCGACGCTCTCTGGCGAGTAAGGAAACATGAGGATGGGGCCGACGAGGGGGGAGAGAGAGGAGACTATAGGGCGGGCGCTGAGTCGGCCGGCGACGGGAGGAGCTGCCCTCGAGGACCGGCGGCCGGCGGCCGGCGACACTCTCTGGCGAGTAAGGAAACATGAGGATGTGGCCGACGAGGGAAGAGAGAGCGATAGGGCGGCTGAATCAGGAGGAAGGTATGGTCTCCGCTGCTGGCGGCGCAGTGGTAGCGATAGGTTGGGTCCAGGCGGGTTGGCTCGTGTGTGTGTTCTGTGGCCATGTGCGTTGGCCGGGCTGGGTCAGTTGCATGTGCGGGGGTAGTCAATAAAATGTGTTCAATTTTTTTTATTTTATAAGATAGGATTTTAATTTAGCATAAACAAGAGGAATGGTCGATTGAATTTGGGATAAAAATTAAGTTGCGTCGACGGTTTTCATCAAAAAGTTGATTTCATTCTCTTTCATTGCATTACGGATATACTCACCATGCCACCCGTAAGTAATAAAATGTTTCAATCTAAAAAATACAAAACAGACGTGGGTAACTCTCACATGAAGAGTTGAGTACGAGTTTGTGTACAACCCGAAGATATGCGTAGCTTAGAAACCGTGGGTGGCATGCCCATTGAGACGGTACACGCACAATTGCATGGCCGAGATTGATCGGCAAATAGTCACAACCCCACGGACTCAAACTCTGCCTCCGTGTCTGTGCGGACTCCGGAAGGTTGATTTCCACCCATATATGCCTCCTAGAAGCATATGCAAAATAAAACGAACGTGAATCTCCCAACGATCTTGAGCGCCACAACGTCCTAAGCCAACTCACCTGTCGTCGCACCTGTGTAGTCGCTTTCGGCTTCCCCGATAACCACCCTCGACGTGGCGCCGCCGAAGTTCGAGCCCAAGGCGCCGTTCCCGTCCCCACCGCCGCCCTTCGCATCGGACAGGTGGGCAAACAACACAAGAAAATAGAAACACTCTCTTGTAGCTATCAAATTCGCTATTCACCACAAAAAAATCAGAATAATAAAATTTATAATTGTGCCAAGGTGCTGCGAGACCTCAAGCGGGAGCTCAGCTGCAACGACAACGTCATGCAGGGTGACCATCGCAAGAAGGTCACCGCCTTCTTTGCCAAGGCGAGGCGCTCTTCAAGACGATGGTAAGTGTTCGTTTAGAGAAAATATATCGTTTTTTCTTCCGCCGCAACGCGCGGGCATTTTGCTAGTACTTTTAAAAAGAAAGAAAACAAGAAAATTGGAGATGCAGGGTGGCATGCTAAGCGAGCGATCTACCATCTCAGCTACATCCCCATTCAGAGTTATCTACTAAAGATATTTATTTATTCTGTCCGATGGAAGTTTAGATCCAGGAAGGTGCTGATCTATAACAGATTCCCACGTTCAAAGTGCACGGTGACCTCTTTGAATCATCCAGTAATTTTTTTACTTGTAACATTGCTCATACAATTGAAAATCTCAAAGAAATCCTCCCAGCGGCATCAAATTTCAAAATTCCTCCTATCAAATAGCGATCTTGCAGTTTCAGGGTTAACATTACTCCAGGACACGGTTTCAGAGTTAACATTACTTTAAATGGTTTTAAGGGATTGCTTAACAGTACTTCAATTGCTATAACCATTTTTTAGTAATCAGTTCAATGGTTTATAACTGAATATATATATATATATATATATATATTTTTATAACCCATGGAACGCTGTATCAAGCTTGACGATCTGGTTGAGCATGACCCGCTCGCCGTGAGGATGGAGGCCACCATGAGGTGGCTGCTGCTGGCCAACATGAATGGTAACATAGAGGACACACGTGCTAAATTGCAAGAATACTTTGTGTCAAACACATCAGAGCAGGATTTCAGTCTAATATTGATGTATAAATAGGGACTAATACAAAAAAGTTACTTATTAGTTCCACTTTATTCCGATTGGGTTTGTCCAATTTTCTAGCTAGACTTGCATTTGCCAACAAATTTTATTAGACCTTTTACCTTGCTTATTTGCTAAGTCGGGAAACTTCCTATTATTACTTGATCTGAACACTTTTTTAAGTGTCATATGTTCTACGGGTTCATACAATGGTAATATAAATTTTATATTTCGTCAGTCAGTTTACCTCGACAGTTGAGGCTAGCATTAAGAAAAATAGACATGTATTTTGTTCATATTACGTTGATGATCCCAAGTAGGGTGATGTGTTTTGTGGGACTATAATTAGACCATTTTTAACTATGCATGTATGCTCTCCCCATTATACTCCGAGCTTGTTTTTGCCTGACAAGTAATCAATGAAACAGTGGCTTGATAACATTTTGCTCAGACATTCAGGAACATAGGAAGTAATTGTTCGTAAGGATATCCCAAATCTGTCTTTTCAGCTCTCATGGTAGCATTTGAAATGGCTATCAGATATTATTATCATTTGTAAAATGCTTGTATAAGTCTGGTGTCGGATGCCCTGTTTCAGCTGATTATGCTATCATTACCGGTCATTATTTTGTGATAGTTCCACCACTCAATTAGCTAGCTCTTATTTCCCCGAAAATGTGTTTTTATAATGGATTTTTTCAACTTAACTTTGCAAGTTCTGATCTCAAATAAGTGAGTCAAAACTCACCCGTGGTGTGTGTGCAGCTGGCTGTAGTACTTTGCTGTGAAGTTCAGAACCTGGTGATCTAGGTGCTACTTGATTCCAGGCGAGGCAGAGCCATCGGATAGGAATCAGACGGAGAAGGAGTTGCCCGCGTGCAGTTTCACAAAAATAACCTCGAGTTCAATCCGAATCACCCCACGCTCCACTTAAAATCAGGATTCGTCTCCACAAAATTTTCAAACAGACCATTGTACTTTGTCGAAATCAGGATGCGGTACACATGTGCAAATGCACTGGACTCTAATAGGAGCGCGGGTTGATTCCAGCAAAGCTCGGGCCTTTTTACAAATCAATCGACGAACAAAATCTCTGCACGTTTGTTTCCTATCCGATGGCTCAGATTTCTGGAATCAGGTAGCACCCAAATGGGTGGGAGCACTAGATATTCTCTCGAGTTCAGAAGGTGGAGTCTTAAGCAAGCCTCGATACAATTTTCCAACATTGAGCGCTTTTGAGCCACTGCAAATGGAGAACTTTGTCATTGTGGCTCCAAGTTGGAGCCTCCAACGAGGTCCAAGTGTTGGCGTCACCTTTGTTTCCTGGTGATCTCGCTTTTGTACACTACAATACGTCAGTTATTGGTATCGTCCTGTTTGATTGGAGATTTTCTATCGTATTTGCAATTAATTATCTCCTCCATCAACAACACCACATTATCATGTTATGCGCAGTCCAACTTTTTTTGCTTATATACAGTTCAAAAAAAAACTTTTTTGCTTATATTGCAAACAACTATTTGCGCTCAGACTGTATGTTCACTTTAGCTTTGTGAACAAGTTACAACTTTGTTACCCTACCTAGGGATCAACTTCGGGAGGTCTGTGGCATCTGTGGCATCAACCTCGGGAGGTGGGCAGATTTCCCATGTACATTTGCAAGATATCTGCTGTCCATTTGCATCATCTTCCTTAGTTGCACTGTTTGGTTTCTCGTGACTGTCCATGGCAGAGGAGCGGCTTCAGCAAGGAGGAGTTCATGCAAGTGTTGTGGCTGCAGGCACCGGCTTCATTTGGGGCAGCTCCAGGTTTCGGGGCGTCTCCGTGTACAAGTGCGACAAGTCGGAGGCCAACTCACGCCAAGAGGTAACCTTGATCTGTCAGAAAAAAATGTGTTAATTCGCCCCAGTTATGAACACGAGAAGATAATAACTCTAGGCCCAGTACTTCACCATTCTTCCATTTACGTCACGACATGCGGAATAGGTGCAACAAACTCTACCCATGGCCAAGAAGGTCAGTCATTGACCTCTCAAACCAACACACATGAGAGCTTCGTCTTCTTCAGATTAGCATCAACCATCAAATGTGGAACATTTTTCAGATAAAGACAATAGTCCATGTGTTCAGCTTATCTCTACTTGCAACATACAATGCAATATATATTACATTTCACAGCGACAACAAGAGCGCGGCGGCCGATCCCAGCTAGTTATTCTACAAGCACTGCTATCTTTCTTGCTTTATAAGCAAATACTAGCTACAGCTATACGGGGCACACTTGAACAAATACCGAAAAAACTAAACTTAACTATTTATCCAAAAACACCTTTAGGTCGACCATGCCTACCATCATGTGTTAAAATGTATTGTAAGCGGCGGGACGAAGCCCGCCAATCCATCTAGTACGTTTTGCTTCTGCTAAAAATCATGTTTTGCTCAACTAACGAATGTTTGAAGCGTAAGGAGTCCATCTTTAGAAATAATTTTTTCATCCTCTTGGTAGTTGTATTTTTTCTGGATCCTGGAATTTGGATATTCCGTGTGTCATTTTTAAGAGTAGACCAACACTTACACCTTAGAAATAACCTATTTTTTTGCCACAAATGTTTGTTCCTCCGTCCGCCACTGGCCATCGTCAAGATCAAAACATCAATTACACATTATATTTTTTGTTAGTTCAATTTTCTATGTGGTAGAGCCCTATTTTAGATTTTGCACAGTGTCCTGGATTTTGCTGGCTCGGCCGTGACTACCGCATCCCTATTCACACCCTCTTCTTAATATACAAAGCCGTAGGGTTCCTCCCCTGCTGGCATTCGTTTTTTTAGATGGCGTGCACACAACTGAAATTGAAGGATTTTCTAAAGTTAACTTTATGTGAAGGAGTGCTGACATCAGACACGTGTTGTCCAAAAAAAAAACTGAAACATTTGTGAAACTTATGAAATATTTTTATACTCACAAACTGTTTTAATGTTTTAATAATGTTTCAGTCGGTTTTAATTATGTTTCAATTAGTAACATCAGCATAACGACATTCATGTGTGGGCTGAAAAAAAAAGACAAACACGACAATCTTAAAACGAAAAAGGACGATAGATAGGACTCCTCAATATGAACTTAACTTTCGGGTCGTACTACGTGTCCCCCGGGAGATTTATGTTTTTTACCCCCCGGGTCCCCAGCCAACCACGTGTCATCTTTTTGGGGTCAAAATCCCGCATTTGCTACAGACATACTCGTCTACAAATAGTCATAGTCCCGCTTTTTGCTACAATGGTTTGACCCAGAAAATAAAAAAATAGACTGGACCTCGCCGGAGAGTTCGTCGGAGACATCGCCGGCGACCGTGTAGCAAAAAAGTTGTGCTAATGTAGCAAATACGACCTGGCCGGAGATCTCACCGGAGACTTTCGCCGGAGACCTCGCCGAAGACCGTGTAGCAAAATTTTTATACTATTGTAGCAAGAGTATAAAATGTATGTAGCAAAAAATATATCATATTGTAGCAACGGTGAGCCTCACGTGTAGCAATCGGCAGAGCAACCGTCTCCCTTGTCGTCTCCCTTGTAGCAGAGCGTCGCCGCTATTGTAGCAGGGCGTCGCCGCCCTTGTAGCAGATGCCTCCGCCACTAGTAGCGGAGCATGTCTCCCTTATAGTAGAGTATCGCCGTTGTTGTAGCAGACGCCATGGCCGCTCGTAGCAGAGTGTCGCCGCCCTTGTAGCAGATGCCGCCGCACCTAGTAGATGAGCGTCGTCGCCCTTGTAGCAGAGCCGGGCTGGCCTTGTAGCAGAGTGTCGCCGCTGTTGTAGCGGAAGCCATGGCCGCTTGTAGCAAAAGCGTCGTCGCCCCTGTAGAAAGTGCGCGAGGAAGGCCATGGAGACGACGCTCTGCGAGAGGAAGGCCATGGCGACACAGGGCCGCGTCGCGCAGCTGTGCGGCGGAGGAGAGCCGGGAATATAGGGACATGAGGCGGCCCGTAGCCATGGACGCCGGCGAGCGGCCCAGATGGGAGAGAGGCTGGCGGAGCTCGCAGGTGCCGCGCGGCGTCGCGCTGCAGGAACCAGCGGCGTCGGGGGAACAGCGGCAACTCGTCCTGGGAGCAGCGGTGGCTAAGTTTCGCGGCGGTCGGCCGGATCTCGCGATGACGGGTCCTGGCGGTGGCTGCGGGTCCTTGTTCCTTAGAGTCGTATCGTTCTGGAGAAGAAATTAGCCGGCGGAAAGCGTGGTAATTCATTCATGAGAAGAAAACGTGATGGATCCCATGCGAGGCAAGCGAACGACGCGGGGCAACGCGAGGGCAAGCGAGGACCCGGGGGATCGATCCCCTCGGGGGAACTGTATCCTTTTCCCCTTAACTTCCCGTCTTCCCTAAAAAAAACTTAACTTTCCGTCTTACAGTGAGACCGGTATGAGATGGCGATTGCGAGCGCAATATCATATCTAGAGCATCTCCAAAAAAAAAAAATCTAGAGCCGGGCCGGGTGGCCGGCGTGTGAAATCGTTAACCATGCATGTCCAGATCGATCGATCCATTCGGAGCTGCACAAAGAAAATCATGTGCCGCTACTGACCCCGATCGGGAAGCGGCAGGCTAGAAAATTAAGAAGGGTCGGAGGCAGGTTGCTTACTGGCCAACTAAAAATGCCAGAGCAAATCTAAAAAAGAAACACGCCAGAGCACATGGCATCCAAGTGCATGCGGTTCTTGAGGCGTGAGATGACACGAAAAGATTGTGAGGATTGACGAGCAAGATTAGCCAAGCGACGCTTTCGGGGGAGAACAATGTTGAAAATGGGTATATGGAGAGAGGGGCCGGAAAGATTGCTTAGTTTAGGTGCTTAGTTTAGGTCTATGGTGTCAAGATCACAAGCTTGGGGAGGTTGGCGGGCGGCTAAACATCGATGGAAAATCAATGATCGACGCAGGCCAACAATGCATGCACGCACCTTGTACAGATGTAGATGTCGTGATGGCGAATTTGATGGCGTGTCTTAATGTGAAGTCAATGTATACATGCATGTTTCTAGTTATGGCCCTGATAGGTCCTTTGCGCTATGGATGATCTCGCACAATGCTATATGTCCAGTGTCCACCACCGAAGCATGTTTGAGCACAAAGATGATTCTGCAGATTCTGAAATTCTGTGTGATTCCGAAATTCTGAAATGTCATGGTTCCGCTGATTCTGAAATTCCGAAATGTGAACCCCTCTCGCGTCTCTCGCTCCCCCGAGGGCCACGAGACACCGCCCCTCCCTCCGGCCACCCCCGTCCCCTCCACCTCCCTCCTTCCTTCACCGCCGCCGGCTTGGGTCGCAGGGCGTAGCCCTGCTGGCGCCGGCGGCGGCGGACTGCCTTCCCCCGCGTCCTGGAGAGGGGGTCGGGGCCCCTCTTCTCCCCGGCGGCGGTGCTCTTCGGGAGGCCCTGGTCCGGCGCGGCCGGGTGGCCCAGGCGGTGGCGCCAACCTCGGGCGGCAGCCGCCATGGCGGGGAGCTCTGCTGGAGTCTGTCCCCGGCTCGAATCTGGGCATCTCGGGCCTAGATGGGCTCGAGCGGGCTCAGATGGGCTTGGGCGGGCCGGTGTGCTGCCTCGATGGCGTTCTCTGTAGGTGGCGGCGGCGGCAAGCTAGAGTGGAGGATGCGGCTCTGTAGCCTCCCATTGCAGCAGCGGCGGCTAGGGCTTTACGGGCCTGTCTAGGCCCGGCCGGACCCTTCCGGGTCTGGTGTGCCCCGGCTGTCCTGTCCGGTCGATGACCGCCTCTCGACGGTGGAGGTGAGTTCCTCCCGCGCGCTGCGGGGCTGCTGTCCCTCACTCCGGCGTTGTCGTGTACCCTCGCTGATCAGGCCACGTGTCAGTGTCCACGAAGAGGCGGGTGAAGATGATTGCAAGATCGTGGTGGCGCATGCTAGTTGGTGGCTTAGCTGGATGGTGGTGTTCCGAGGTGTTGGGTTCTATGTGGGCAGTGGTGGGGAGAAATCTCTGTCGGCGTGTTCGACCTCGACGCGGTGCCGGCTATGGGTGGCGCCACTCCTTCCTGAAGGGCGTCGCGGGATTCCTCTGCCTCCACTTTACTCAGAGTACCGGGGGAAACCCCAGGACCTTGTCCGGGTAGCAATACCGTGTCGACGGTGCTTCCCTTGGGAAGGGGCTGCTTGGTACTCAGCGCTTCGGAGCGCTTGGAGCATGGTAGGACATAGTCGGAGGGCGCAGCGATTGCGAATCATCTTAGCCTTGTCGCTTCGCCTTTGTCTTCATTTTTTCTTTGGGCATGTTCGTGTTGTGCTGTTTGCCCCAGCAGTTGTCGTGGTTGTACCGGTTTATCCCTTAGACGTTGTGCTGTCTGGCCCAGCAGTTATCTCACCTGTGTGCTTTATTTATAAAGCTGGGCGCAAGCCTGTTTTGAGTGAAATTCTGAAATGTCATGGTTCCGGTGATTCTGAAATTCTGATCGTCTCAGAGCTAAAATCCATGCGACATCGTCAAGCTGATGGGAGGAGGAGATATATGCAGGCAGGGAGCTGCGTACAAAGGAAATCTTCGGAGGACATGGGTGGGGATTGTTGGAGATATACCCAAGAGGCAATAATAAAGTGGTTATTATCATGTCTTCACACTTATGATAAATGTTTACATACCATGCTATAATTGTATTAACCGGAAACATTAATACTTGTGTGATTTGTAAACTAAAATAAGAGTCCCTAGTAAAGCCTCTTGTTAAACTAGCTTGTTGGTTAATAGATGATTGTGGTTTCCCTATCATGAACATTGAGATGTTATTAACAACAAGATCATATCGTTAGGAGAATGATATGGTGGACATACTCCTATAGATAAGCGTAGCATAAAGATCAAGTCATTTCAATAGTTCAATTGCTATATGCTTTCTGATACATAGTAACCTAATTCCTTCGACCATGAGATCATGCATATCACCTTTACTGGATGGATGCTTTGATGTCATCAAACACCACACCGTAACAGGGTGGCTATAAAGGTGGCATTGAGTGTTCGGAAAGTATTGGTTGAAACACATGGATCAAGAGTGGGATTTGTCCATCCACATGACGGATAGATATTCTCTGGGCCCTCTCGGTGAAATGTCATCCAATTAGCTTGCAAGCATGTGACTTGGTCACAAGGGATCACATATCACGGGAACGAGAAAAGAGTACTTATCAGTAACGAGGTTGAACTAGGTATGCAGAGATACCGACGATCATAACCTCGGATAAGTAAAATATCGTGAGACAAAGGGAAATTGGTATCGTATGTAAGTGGTTCATTCGATCGCAAAGTAATCGTAGAAATATGTGGGAGCCATATGAATTTCCAGATTCCTCTATTGGTTATTGTTCGGAGAAGTGTCTCGATCATGTCTGCATAATTCACGAACCGTAGGGAGACACACTTAAGGATTCGACGTTGTTTGAGTAGTTATGGTATTATGAGAAAGAGACCGAATGTTGTTCGGAGTCTCGGATGGGATCCGGGATATCACGAGGTGATCCGGAATGGTCCGGAGAATAAGATTCATATAAGGAAAGTCCCGTTTCGGAGTTCGGGAATGATTCCGGTGTTTTCATCGGAGATATTCTAGAAGGTTCCGGAATGTCCGGCACTCCGGAGGGGGAAGGGGTACATGAATGTGTCATTACATGTTGGAATGATTGCATCATGTACTAAGTGTTCTTGCTGTCCCAAATAAAGGATTAAATTGAATCCTAAATTGAAAAAGTCAAACGGCTAGTTTGAAAGTCAAACGGCAGTTTTTGGGAAGTGGGAGGAGAGGAGGAAACCGACTTGAGGGAGGAGTCCTCCTCCCCAAGCCGGCGCCCCACCTAGGCCGAGTTGGGGAGGGACTCCACTCCCTCCCCTTGGCCGGCCAGCCCCTCCCACCTATATAAGGAGGGGCAGGGCTCCCTCCCAACACAACACAAGTTTCCTATCCTCTAAACTAAACCCTAGATCTAGACCCCGGTTTAGAGCTATTCGGTTTAGAGCCTTCTAATTGGTTTAGAGCCTTCTAATTGGTGTGTCTAATTACTAGACCACTAATAGCCTCTCTCATAAGCTCCACCATACTCGCACCGGCTTAAGGCGAAGCCCTGCGGGATTTCCCCTCTACTTCCGGTACCACGCCGTTGTGCTGCCGGAATCGCGAGGAGAGTGCTACAACCTCCGCTGCCTGCTGGAACAAGGGAGAGGAAGGTCTTCGTCGAGTACCGAACGTGTGACCGACTGCGGGAGCGCTGCTGGAACGTGGCGCCGGAAGGATCGTCTACGCGATCTTGAGATCGGAAAGAGTACGACTACATCACCCACGAGAATCTGCTCTCGTTAACCGCTTTGGAATCTTCGAGGGTGAGTTCCTCTATCGACTCGTTGCTACAATCTAGTAGATAGATCTTGGCTTGTTTGTTTGTATGCGATAGAAAATTTTTGTTTTCCATGCTACGAACCCCTACAGTGGTATCAGAGCCGTGTCTATATGTAGATCTGTTGCACGAGTAGAACACAATGGTCATTGTGGGCGTTGATGCTTTTATTGTAGATTGCTTTGCGTGTACTTTGCATCTTGCGGTATGTTGGGATGAAGCGGCCCGGGCTAACCTTACATGACATCGTTCATGAGACTTGCTCCACGCTTAACATGCAACTTGTATTGCATAAGTGGCTTTGCGGGTGCCTGTTTCTCCTAGCATAGTAAAGATCCAATTTACAACGGGTAATCAACAATGCTAGTATCAATGTTGTGGTTCTTGTTCGTAGGTTAGAACGACACTTATGGAAAGCCCCAAACCACGTAAAATATGCAAAGAAAGTAGAAGCGTCTAACTTTGTTTTGCAGGGGTGTGCAGTGATGTGATATGGCCATGATTGTGATTATATTTGATGTATGCAATGTTCCTTATTGTAAGTTGGCAACCGGCAGGAGCCATATGGTTGTCTTTAATTTCTGTTAAGACCTGCGTGTCTATTCAAAATAGTTGTAATAGTTGAAGCTGGTGGACGACAACCATGAAGAAGCGTCATTGACCTTGATGCTATGCCGGTGATGATGGAGATCATGTTCGTGCTTGAAGATGGAGATCGGAAGCACAAAGAAGAAAGGCCATATCATATCACATATTATGAATTGCATGTGATGTTAATCCTTTATGCATCTTGTATTGCTTAGTAGACGACGGTAGCATTATAAGATGATCCCTCATGCACATAAATTTCAAGTTCTAAAGTGTTCACCCTTAGTATGCACCGTTGCCAAAGCTTGTTGCTTCGAAGCACCACGTGATGATCGGGTGTCTTTGATTCCGCGGGTGAATACAACGTAAGCAAGCCAGATTTGCTTATGCGGTAGCTAAGGTTTGATCTTGACGAGCCTAGCATGTACAGACATGGCCTCAGGAACACGGATCGCCGAAAGGCAAAGCATGAATCATATAGTAGATATGATGAACATGATGATTGTTCGCCACTAAAACTATATCGGCTCTCGTGATGATCGGTGTTGATATAGTAGTTTTGGTTCGTGTGATCACTAAAACAATGTGAGGGATATTGTTTTGAGTGGGAGTTCACCTAGATTAATTTAATTATTAATTAGAACTCAATTTATCATAAACTAAATCAAAGTGAATTTGCATAGTTGTTGTAGTCATTGGCATCCGTTTACCACCTTGCGCTTAGTTATAATTGAGATGATAGAACTATAGAATTCTGGTTAGTTACTTTACGAACTGGTATCGTATTGTATTGAAGTGTTAATCTAAAGTTTAAAAGTCCTATTGCAAACTTTCAGTAAGTTTCAGTTACTCCATGAAGTTTAATAATTAGTATTGAATCAAGAGTAACAATTCCAAATGTTAGTATATAAGTATCATGTTTGTCTCCATGATTCTTGATATTCAAAGATTGTCTTAATATCAAGGTTATCTAGGATCTGAAAGAGTTGTTTCAGAAACCATGATGTGTGGAAGATATTGTGATATCTGAAACGAAATTTTGGTTGCAACATGATAGAGTATAATATTGCAAAAGTCATGTTCTCATATTTGATGAGAATTTGCAAAAGGGTGGAGACACTAGTTGTCCTAATCCTCCAAAATGTTTTGGAAAGCAACATTATACTCATAATTCATCGTTATAAGCTAAAAGTAGCTTGATCATGGACATTCCATGATAAGGTGAATATTTGATGTAGGTAAAATGTTTACTACACCAAGAGATTACTAAAGAAAGGAATTTGGAAGAACACCAAACATTTGATGATGGTGATCTACTTCAAAGTGCAAGTCCAAAGACATTTGTATTTAATTATACACGCTTTGGATTATGTGTCATATGTATGACTCCACTATTGATGTTGATAGATTCTTTCAAACAGAAAAGGAAATACTGAAAGAGAATCTCATAAATATATGGCAGAAAAGAAAAGACTGGAATTGTTCAGTTTAAGTATATAGATGATATACATGTTATGGCTATATTCTTTGATTGTTAAACGATGTGGTTCTTAAGTATTTTGATACTGAATTTGTTGGTGTGAATCGTCATACGAAACAACACAATTCATGAACTACAATGGCCTAAATAACTAGCAAAAGAATATGTGATGATGTTCATCGAGAACAAAATAAAGGGTTATTGTGTTGCTCGTTAAACATCAAAGCTTGCCTTCAAGATTTGTTTTATCAGGTATTGTGAGAACAAAAGGGTTGTTCAAATAATTGCCGTAATCCATAAAAGATGGATGATCCGCAAATCTCGTTGGAGACATCACATCCATAAAACTAGTGCTAAAAATGTCGAAAGACAAATTGATTGAAAGATCACTTAGGAAGTGACATCGCCGTTTAAATTATATTGGAAAGAAAACATGAAGAAAATCCATATGGATGGAATTTTGGAGTCTTTTGATTTTGATCAAATGACGTTTGTGAAACTTTCCTAGAGAATAATTAAAACTTCGTTCATAGGCCAAAAGGGAACGAAAGACTAGCTTATTGGAACTTGTGCATATTGTTGTACGAACTCCATTATGTGTAGTCAAGAGCGATGGATTTCAACTTCATATGCTTTCTCCGAAAATTTGAGTGAATATATGAATATTTACTTAATAAGGATGAAGTGTGAAATATTTGAAAAGTTCAAAGAATTTTAAGATGAAGTGCAAAATCATTGTAACAAGAATATAAATAGTTTATGATAAGATCATAAAGGAAGATGTTTGAGTTACAAGTTTAGCATAATACCTAAGATTTAAGGAATCGTTCCGTGGATTTGCATTTCCCGAAACACCATAAGAGTATGGAGCGTTCGAGATATGTAATTAAAACCTTGTTTGACATGGTAAGATCAAAGGTGTAAAATATAGAACTGCCATTATATTTTAAAGATTAAAAGCTTTAGAGACTACCGCTTTTCCACTAAAAAGAGCTCCATCATAATCCGCTGAAATGACACCATATAAAGTTATGGTTTGGGATAAAACCCAAGTGGTCCTTTCTTAAACATTGGTATGCTATGCATTAAAGATGTTTGCAACCAAAGTCGGATAAATCTGTCTTTGTATTACTGTTAAGTATTCCTCCATAAACACCGGAGACAAAAGTGTTTGTCGCTTAGAACGTCAAGTTTCTTTGAGAAGGAATTTTTCGTGAAAAGTTAAGTGGGAGGACAATAGAAACTTTGATAAGGTTAAAAGAACCTTAGCTATATGTGCAGAGTTGCGCAGCGCCGAAAAGTGTTCCGGAGACAGCAACAATGCTCATGGCTCACGTACCTCAAATGTTGTGGTCACAGAGATCTAAGTTCCTATTGAAACAAGTAGGTCGGATGAACAATCAAATACCAAGATTTGAGGGTTGAAACATTATTTGAGAATAATGAACCGACTACATGCAGAGAAGCGATGATGGGCCCTGACTCCGTAAAATGGCTTGAAGCCATAAAATCCGTGATAGTTCCATACACGAGAAATCAAGTTTTGAACTTGAAGGACCCTCGAGAAAGGTGTAAGACCTTACAGTTGTGTCTGGATCTATAAAGAAATAGACATGGATGTTTTACATCTATGAAATAGTCGACATGTTGGGAAAGAGTTCACAACAAGTTGTATATGACAAGATTTGATCTTTCATAGTGATATTTAGTCTAGACGGATTAATGTAGCAATCACTACATATAATTTGTTATGTGGTAGTAGAATAAACAAAACAAGTTCTTCTAATAGAATGGTTACCTAGGACGTGTGCATGACACGGTCCAAAGGGTTTTGTTAATTCAAAGGATGCTAAAAACATATGCAAACTTCAATGGTTGAAGTAAGCATAGCGGAGTTGGAATCTTCACTATGATGAAACTGTTAAAAGAGTTTAATTTCATCGGAGACAATGAAGATGCTTGCATTTGCAAGAAATTAAGTGGGAGCGCTAAGACATATTTCTAATACATTATGTGGAGGACATATTGTTGATTAGAAAAGATGTATCTTTTATTAACACATATTAAGAATTTCATCCCGATGAAAGACTTAGGCAAAACCCAAATATTTGGCATCAATAGACGCTAATATGGTTGTGCCAGAAGTACATTGACAAGATATTGAATGAGTTCAATATAGAAACTACAAGAGAAGGTTCTTGTCGCACAGAAAGGATTGAATGAGTTCAATGTTGATGATATATTCAAGTGTATTGACATTTGGTAAAGTGAAACAAATAATCAAGTATAGATTGATACTTGATGTATGAAATCACAAAGAGTATTTATATCAATCATACTGTGATATGTACAAATCCAGATATGTCCTATGCTCTAAAAGTTGAGAGCATATACCAGAATGATTTGTAAGATGATCATTGGACAATAGTAAGGATATTCTTATGATCTTTTGGAAGAACTAAGAGTATATTATTTGTAGAAGTGACAAATAGATGGTTAGTTCATTGTAAAAGTACTACATTGATACTAGCTTTGTCACAAAGTACAAATTAAGTTTATCTCAATCTAAACTAAGGGTGGCACAATATAATGGAAAGTGAGTTCCATAATGGATTTGGATGATTTCCAAAGTTAAGACATTGTGACAGATACTACAACAAAAGGCTAAGTATATGACTGCTATTATAACAGCAAAAGAGGGCATTTGTGTCAAGAAGTTTGTTATCAAACTAGGTGTAGTTCACAGTGGGATAATACTATGAAGATATATTGTGCGACAATATTATCAACATGTTTTAACCCCAAAGAACTAAAGGTCACACCGAAAGACCAAATTTATACAAAGCCATCTCATTAGAGAATGAGTGATGCGTACAGACGCAAAGACATGCAATTACACACGGACCTGGAAGTGTCAGATCCGGAGATCAGTTGACCACTAGCAATCGTGTACATACAAACACTGGAAAGCCATAGGTGTTATATACACAAAGGTTCGAAACTAGATTATTGACTCTAGTGCAAGTGGGAGACTGTTGGAGATATACCCAAGAGGCAATAATAAAGTGGTTATTATCATGTCTTCACACTTATGATAAATGTTTACATACCATGCTATAATTGTATTAACCGGAAACATTAATACTTGTGTGATTTGTAAACTAAAATAAGAGTCCCTAGTAAAGCCTCTTGTTAAACTAGCTTGTTGGTTAATAGATGATTGTGGTTTCCCTATCATGAACATTGAGATGTTATTAACAACAAGATCATATCGTTAGGAGAATGATATGGTGGACATACTCCTATAGATAAGCGTAGCATAAAGATCAAGTCATTTCAATAGTTCAATTGCTATATGCTTTCTGATACATAGTAACCTAATTCCTTCGACCATGAGATCATGCATATCACCTTTACTGGATGGATGCTTTGATGTCATCAAACACCACACCGTAACAGGGTGGCTATAAAGGTGGCATTGAGTGTTCGGAAAGTATTGGTTGAAACACATGGATCAAGAGTGGGATTTGTCCATCCACATGACGGATAGATATTCTCTGGGCCCTCTCGGTGAAATGTCATCCAATTAGCTTGCAAGCATGTGACTTGGTCACAAGGGATCACATATCACGGGAACGAGAAAAGAGTACTTATCAGTAACGAGGTTGAACTAGGTATGCAGAGATACCGACGATCATAACCTCGGATAAGTAAAATATCGTGAGACAAAGGGAAATTGGTATCGTATGTAAGTGGTTCATTCGATCGCAAAGTAATCGTAGAAATATGTGGGAGCCATATGAATTTCCAGATTCCTCTATTGGTTATTGTTCGGAGAAGTGTCTCGATCATGTCTGCATAATTCACGAACCGTAGGGAGACACACTTAAGGATTCGACGTTGTTTGAGTAGTTATGGTATTATGAGAAAGAGACCGAATGTTGTTCGGAGTCTCGGATGGGATCCGGGATATCACGAGGTGATCCGGAATGGTCCGGAGAATAAGATTCATATAAGGAAAGTCCCGTTTCGGAGTTCGGGAATGATTCCGGTGTTTTCATCGGAGATATTCTAGAAGGTTCCGGAATGTCCGGCACTCCGGAGGGGGAAGGGGTACATGAATGTGTCATTACATGTTGGAATGATTGCATCATGTACTAAGTGTTCTTGCTGTCCCAAATAAAGGATTAAATTGAATCCTAAATTGAAAAAGTCAAACGGCTAGTTTGAAAGTCAAACGGCAGTTTTTGGGAAGTGGGAGGAGAGGAGGAAACCGACTTGAGGGAGGAGTCCTCCTCCCCAAGCCGGCGCCCCACCTAGGCCGAGTTGGGGAGGGACTCCACTCCCTCCCCTTGGCCGGCCAGCCCCTCCCACCTATATAAGGAGGGGCAGGGCTCCCTCCCAACACAACACAAGTTTCCTATCCTCTAAACTAAACCCTAGATCTAGACCCCGGTTTAGAGCTATTCGGTTTAGAGCCTTCTAATTGGTTTAGAGCCTTCTAATTGGTGTGTCTAATTACTAGACCACTAATAGCCTCTCTCATAAGCTCCACCATACTCGCACCGGCTTAAGGCGAAGCCCTGCGGGATTTCCCCTCTACTTCCGGTACCACGCCGTTGTGCTGCCGGAATCGCGAGGAGAGTGCTACAACCTCCGCTGCCTGCTGGAACAAGGGAGAGGAAGGTCTTCGTCGAGTACCGAACGTGTGACCGACTGCGGGAGCGCTGCTGGAACGTGGCGCCGGAAGGATCGTCTACGCGATCTTGAGATCGGAAAGAGTACGACTACATCACCCACGAGAATCTGCTCTCGTTAACCGCTTTGGAATCTTCGAGGGTGAGTTCCTCTATCGACTCGTTGCTACAATCTAGTAGATAGATCTTGGCTTGTTTGTTTGTATGCGATAGAAAATTTTTGTTTTCCATGCTACGAACCCCTACAGGGATATCGATGCCTCGTCTGGGCTATCAGGCTGCTCGTAGTGGGAAGTATTATATTTCAGTATTATATATTTTTTTGGAAATAAACACTATTACTTAGAATAACATTTATATCCGGTCTCTGTATAACTAAGATACACACAGTCGCACAAACTCCACCACTCCATGACTAAAATGCACATAGCCGCACAAACTCCACCACTGCAAAATACAGAAAGAAGACTAAGATTACAAATAACGCAATCAAAATAAAAGGTATCGAGCTATGGCAGGTCAATCCGCAAATCACGCGGTCATCTATGTTGGGAGAAAATATCCCTCGACGTGTCCTCCAATCGCGTACACCCCTCCACAAATAAGTCATAAAACTCTATACGTTGTAGAATAGTTTATGATCGGAGGATAGCCGTGGCCCGGTAAATAACTTGCAGAGGAGAAGACACAGTATTATTAAAAATAACCTGTATTTATCATCAATTCCATATAACCAATTACCAAATACATTGGTCATTACCCGCAAAAAAAAATACATTGGTCATTGAACATGGAGGAGATAAACCAGAAGCTATTTGAATGAATGATCATATAGAACGAGCAAATTTACAGTGGAAGAATAAATAACTAATTGTCTCATTGTGATGACTAAAAATGCATTATATATATACTTCAATGCCAATTCCTCTTTATAAGATTATCTTTTGTTAGAATTACACCTTTAGGTAGATACCATACAAATATCTTCATATTAAGAGGTGTTTTCATTTTCTAAATTTTACTATTATCATCGTTCGGGATATCAGGTTGAACCAAAGCTCTATATAGTGAGCCAACTAAAAATTTACCACTTTCTAGTAATTTTCATTTGAATTCGTCCAAACCGTCCGACAACTAAATCTTGGATAACTGTAACAAAATATTGTTCCAGTATACCAGTCGAGGACCTACGAGGCTTCTTCTGAAAGACACATTAGGAGAATTATCTTCCATTACCGTAGAAAGTATCATGCGTATGGTACTAATATACTCCCTCTGTTATGAATTATAAGGCCTATGGACCATTTTGATAGGATTAAGAAAAGCAATAACTCACCCTCTCGATTACTACATGCACCAATAGTTTACATGCATGAGGGAAGATAAAGAAAAAGAAGACCATGCATTGGATAAGAGATGATAATAAATAAGAAAGGTCTTATAATTCCTAACATTTTAAAAAAGCTCTTAGGCCTTATAATCTCTAACGGAGGGAGTATAGTATTACCTCTATAGTGTCTATAGTGCTTAATATCATCTATCATAATCTTACGCAATTTAATTATTTGTAAAATCTCAATACAATTCTATGTAGAAGATGTACTTGATATTAAATCTTACAAGTGCTAGATACAGTATTATATTGTGATACCACTAGCACCTTTATTTTTATTAGTTGTTGCTCTATGTCATCATTTTGCCAAGATGACATATGCATGATAACCGTTATGATACTACCACTATGGCTACCCTCAATGCAAACTGTTTGGGTGACACGTTGCTTACTGACTGATTCTGGAAGAAGATGAGACCCGAAGTTAATGCATCAAGGTTTATTTAGGGAGCCCATGCCATGATGGCCAGCCATGCTTTAGAAACTATTAAGAGGTTGTTAGGAATGCAACAAGACCTAGATGATGTCCCAGGGACCCCATAATATATGCCACTCGGGTCTTAATTGCCCAGTCAACCTAATGAAGGCCCCGGAGAGAATGGACATGCATTTGCTTAGAGAAAAGATATGGAACTTATTTATCGCCGGTCTGATCTGCTCAGTCAATCCTGACAAGGACTCGGCGGCGATACCAGTGTTTTTGAAAATTTAGAAAAGGGAGAGCAAGGATCTTGCACGTACTTAAAAGTACAGCAAGTTGTTAGAGAGATCTCAACGTGACTGGGCCCAACGGCCCAGCACGCCCCTATCCGCGCCCTGATCGGGGGCGTCCCAACCCTATCTGGTTGGTGGGCCCCTGTCGCCAGCTATATAAAGAGGTGGGGGCCGGCAGCACGCCTCACGAGGTTAGCCGTGCCCTAGCCGCCCCACCTACAAGCCCTACCCGATCTAGGCTAGCGCTACGCCGACGGGAAGCTCCACCGCCGCCACACTCAACCCCTTTCACCACCCATGGCCAACGACGGAGGCTCCAGCTCCGGCACTAGCTCGGTCATCCCCTCTGGCTCATGTCTCTCGAGCCAGGGAGCAGGTAGTTCTCTCTCTCTCTCTCTCTCTCTCTCTCTCTCTCTCTGTTTCGATCTAGAAAGGTAAAATACAGTGCTACTGATAGATCTAGACTAGATTCATTGCAAAGGTGTATTTAACATTGGTATCAGAGCAAGTTTTAGTTGCTAGATTTTTTAGTGCAATAGTAGAAAAGAAAAGACCTAGATCTAAAGTGCGCCTGCCCTATGGCCGCGCCGTTCCTCTCGATCTAGATGGGCATCCATATTGGAGACATCTAGAAGAAGAACAAACCCCTCTGGGGCAAAGATAAAGAAAGAAAAGAAACCCCAAAAGAACCCTAGATCCCGCATGCTAACCCTAGATCGGGGGCAAAGCAAACCCCAAAGCCCAAGATCCCACAGATGCATCCCCAAAAACCCCAAAGAGACTCAAAAAAAAGGGGGTGATGAACCCACCGGCCGCCGCCGCGCGCCGGCCAAAAGGCCCCTCCACTGTGCCGCTTGACGGGCGTGCGCCCACCCTCGGGTGGACGCACCGCCGCCAAGGGGGGCAGAAGGGGGGGGGGGGCAGCTCGTCTATCCTCTCTACCTCGTCGCTCGCGGTGTGGGGAAGGGGATGGACGAAAGGGGAAGGGATGGTGACGCCGGGGAAGGGAGGGGACCGTCGCCGGCACAGCTGCCGGACGGACGACCACCTCTCCTTCCCAACGCCGCCGAAGAGGACCTCGCCGCCGGCCCTGCCGCTCGCCGCGCGTGGGGCAACAACCACCACTGCTGCGGACAAGGGAGAGGGAGGGGCGCGCCTTGGGCGGCCACCTCGCCTCAAGCCGCGCATGCGCCGCCGGAGCAAAGGGAGAGGGAGGGGTGCACCGCGGGCGGCCGCCTCGCCTCGGCCCAGCGCGGGCTGCGCCGCCAGCGCGAGAGGAGTGTGGGGAGGGAAGGGGCCGCAGCCGCCTCGACCTCTCCTCCACAGCGTCGCCGCGGGGTGGACGCGCCGCCGACGCGGAAAAGACGCGGGGCAGCCGCGGGTTGGACGCGGCGCCGCCACGGGGGGAACGCGGGGTGGACGAGGTGGGGAAAATGAGTTTAGGGTTTCGGGAGGTGCGGCCTGGGGGTTTTTATACGGCCGAAAGGCGCGCCCCACCGTTCGATCTAGGGCGACCGCAAATGGATGGCTGAGATCGAGCGGGGCGAGCGGTGGCTGCTTAGGCTGGCTGCTTAGGAGCTGCGCGCGGGCCAAACGGGCCGCTAGCGAGCAGGCCGAGCGGGCGCTGGCTGCTTAGGCTGGCTGCTTAGGAGTTGCGCGCGGGCGGCAGATAACCCTAGGCGTGCTGGGCCATTGTGGGCCGCGCGGCTCAGTATAGTTCTCTGTTTTTTTTTCAGAGAACGTTTTAGCTGTTTTAAATAGTTTTGCTTAGTTTTTTTAAGCAATTTTCAAATAGTTTTCTCTAGTTATTTTATTTCAAGCATATCTAGGCTAGCGCTGCGCCGACGGGAAGCTCCACCGCCGCCACACTCAACCCTTTTCACCATCCATGGCCAACGACGGAGGCTCCAGCTCCGACACTAGCTCGGGCATCCCCTCTGGCTCATGTCTCTCGAGCCAGGGAGCAGGTAGTTCTCTCTCTCTCTTTCTGTTTCGATCTAGAAAGGTAAAGTACAGTGCTACTGATAGATCTAGACTAGATCCATTGCAAAGGTGTATTTAACACAAGTATTTTCTACTTGGCAATGGTTGCAAGATCCCCGTCACTCTTGGCAACGGTTGCAAGACCCCCTTTTGGCATGTTTCTTGGCTTGATGGTAGGAAGCCTAAAGAGATTGCTCCCCTAATCTTCGATTCATGTAAAAGGAAGGGGTGGAAAGTATCTGAAGCCATGAAAGATAATGCTTGGATTGAAATGGTGACGTTGGGGATGATTTTCCGTTGAGCCACGTTGCACAATTTGTGGAGCCATATATGGTCCCAACTTCAAAACGTTGAGCTCATCGAAGACATGGAAGATGAGATTAGTTGGAAGCTAAAGGATGATGGCCAATATTCGGCACAGTCGGTTTATGAGGTGGAATTCCTAAGATTTATTGCTTTAAGCATGCACAAAACGGTTTAAAAGGCTTTGGCTCCTAAAAAATAAAATTCTTTGCATGGCTTGCAAACTAAAATAGACAATGGATGATTGAAGAAAAGTGGATGGCCAAATTATGATTTTTGACTGCTATGCAAACAAACTATAAAATCAACCAATCGCCTGTTCGTTAGGTGCCGCTTTACCATTCAAGTTTGGGGATACATAAAAAAATGGTTGGGCATACAAGGTCTCGATACCTCTTAATGGGCGGGTTTATCAATAAAATATTGATGGAACATGATGGCGGATGGATCCATCCCAAACCGCAAGGCCATGGCCTCGCTTATGTTGCTAACTTCTTGAAAGATATGGAATAAACGAAATACACGGGTGTTTTACAACAAGCATGCACCGCCTATGATAATCCTAGATGGAATTAAGAGAGAAGCCCGCTTGTGCATAACCACGAGAGAGTAGGCTTGTATAACTCTTGTAAATTTATTTTCTTGTAACCGAACTTCTTCTTAATTAATAAATTGGGTCAGCCCCGTTTAAGAAAAAAATACTACTAATATGGATCGGTAATATTTTCTTGTAACCGAACTTCTCCTTAATTATAACCGAACTTCTCCTTAATTATTTTCTTGTAACCGAACTTCTCCTTAATTATTTCTCCTTAATTATTTTCTTGTAACCGAACTTCTCCTTAATTATTTTCTTGTACTCCCTCCGACCCATATTAATTGACTTTGATTTGTCAAATAGAATATATGTTCATGACAAATTAAAGTTAATTAATATGAGCCGGAGGGAGTACAACAAGTTTTTTCCACAGTAAACTACTACTAATACAGTAGCAGTTACTATCACGTGGATTAGACATGAAAGCATAAATTGTTCCTGTATTAACACCCTGATTTCGACACGAAATCTCCGAGCTGGCCTGAATCTGCAAGCTTACAAACAACCCAGAGTGCACATGTGTTTCAGTGGTCTGGAAAGGAAAAAACACATGGTGATTCCATCTCCTACCCAGCAGCCGGCCTCATGCGAGGACATAAATTTCCCCGTCCCCGATCGAACTGCCCGTTCGCCAGCGGTACATAGGATGCCGATCGATCGACCAAAGAAGATACGGATAGTGTACTGCAAGGTACGATCAAGGAGAACGATGGATGTGCTTTGACGCAGTTAAGTCCCGGCATATTGTCAGCGGAATTAAAGCCCCCCTTACAAACACAGACCGCTCCGGTTTCAAAATCTCCAACCTACTACCTATCCGACCTACTACTAAGAGGAAACAGATCCTCTGACTTGCACAAACAAAATTAGAGAAGCTACAGTTTTCTAACTTTCCTTCTTTCAAACTGTTTGATTAAGACCAAAATGTCTTAAATTAATTTATCTAATACAATTTTTTGTTATGCATTTAGAGTAATTACATACCAACAAAATTATGGTGTAATAAAACTTGGTTTAATTATTTTTACGTCTACAGTAATTACGTATGGTAATTAATTACAGTATATAATATGGTATTTAAACTACATTTTCCTGACTTTCTACCTTGATTTCCCCTGACTTTACTACTACACGTTAGAGGATCCCGTTCCCTACTAAGACCATCTCCACCGGGTCTGGGCCCATACGATATGGGAGGACAGCAGCCTGCCCGAAACGAACTGACAGCGTCCGGCGTAATCTATTCTTTTTTGCCAAGAAGAGAACAGTTTTATTGAAACTTCGATCTTACAGAAATACCAGAAACAAGAAAATTTTACAATGAAGTCTTTTGGGTCCTGATCTCGCTGGCGACCAGAATGAGAAGGTGACGCGCTGCTGCCGCCGCTCGTCATCTTGCCTTGGCTCGACGAGGCCACCCCGATGACAGCACAGAAGTCACCATCCCTCTAGCATACATTGGCCTCATCTTTAATCTATCCATGACACCTGTCGTGCCACCACCCAATTGGCGAGCGCGCCACGCATGGGGCTGAACCATCTGGTCAAGCCGGTGAGGAGTAGACGGTCGGCTAGGGCGTAGGACGGACGAGGAGTACACGTGCCGTCGTCATTTAGTTTAACTTAGCTGTAGGGCTTGATGTAACTTGTTATCAATCTAATGAAAAAAAAAATCTATGTTAACATGTCATTTTATCAAGGGCCCTAGTGGCTTACGCCTAAGTATGCGGACGGTCCGTGACATGTCTAGCAAACGCATTCGCGGTCTAAATTTGATAATCGGATAGACGATGTGGATTATGGTCTATGTATTATGTTGTAATGCCAAAATAAATCTCATAGCAATCATCATGACATGTATATGCATTGATTATGCTTTCTCTATTCTGTCAATTGCCCAACTATAATTTGTTCACCCAACATGCTATTTATCTTATGGAGAAACACGTCTAGTGAACTGTGGATCCCGGTCCATTCCTTCCCACTGATATTCAATCTACTACCTACTGTTTACTTTCTGCAATTCTTACAAAGCAATTACTTTCTTTTACACTATACGCTTAATCCTTTGTTTTCAGCAAACCGGTGAGATTAACAACCTCACTGTAAGTTGGGGCAAAGTATTGTGGTTGTGTTGTGCAGGTTCCAAGTTGCTAGCAACACCTTGGGAGTTAACCCTTTTCTACTACGAGTTCGATAACCTTGGTTTCATAACCGAGGGAAACTTGCTGCTGTGCTCATCATACCTTCCACTTGGTCTTCCCCAACAAGCTCTACATCATTTGAGCCATCAAGCAATTTTCTATCGCCGTTGCCAGGGATTAAAGGGCCATCAAACTTCTTCCTCCCCGTCAAGCAGCAATTTTCTGGCGGAAGAAAGAAGCTTCTTCTGCAAGGGGAGTCTCTCACAACCAATCCATTTACTTTGTTATTGTTTTGCTTAGTTTATTTTGCTTGTTTATTTTTATCAAAAACACACACAAAATAGTTGTACTGGTTTGTTTCTTTTTATCAAAAACACAAAAAAATTAGTTCCTACTTCAAGTTGCTTTTATGTCTAGTGTTGCTCCAATCACTATGTCACCTGAGGAAATGATCTTCACTTTCAAACAAGGGAGTGAAGAGAGTTTCAAAGAAGCTTGGTCTAGAATTTCTGATTCACATGAAAAAACTAAACCTAAAATGACTCTAGGCTTGCTTCTTAGCAGTTTCTACTTTGGTCTTACTCTTTGTTACAGATATGCTTTGGATGTTGTAGTAGGAGCAGATTTCCTCCAGTGTGATAGGATGAATCCTTTAATGCCATAAAAAGTTGATTGCAACATATAACTTGCCTAGCAAATTTGATTCATCCTATACAAACATTTATGCTAGATTAAACATTCTTGAGACCAATACAACTAGTTTAAAAGAATGTTATAATATGCTTAGAGAGCATCATGAATATGTTCCAATAAATTATGAATCTTCAAAATGGCTTTCTACAGTAAAAGTTGATATAAATGATGAAACTTTTTATGCTAGTTGTGATATTATGTCTGAATTCTGTCTTATGCCTAAGGATGTTTATGAATCTTTGAATCTTTGGGGACTTTCTGAGGGTGGAGAAGAAATATCTCTTACCAATAATACCACTATATTACCCATTGGAATAGCTGAAGGAGTGTTTACAAAGATCCTAGGGAAAGTGGTGTCTACTGATTATCTTGTTATTGATGTGTAGGAAAAGGACAAATTACACTTGGAAGATCCCTGCTAAAACTCCTTGAAGCAATAATAGATGTGGGAAAAGGCATCATGCATTTCGCTTATCCACCAAGCAATCATATGTTCCCTAAAGGTAAGAGTAAAGGTAAGAAAGGTAGGGGCAAGAAAATTGATTTTGATGCTTCTTCATTTGAAAATACTTGATTCTTCCTTTTTGTTTGGTTTTTGCGCCAAGAATAGCCTCTAATGAGAGAGAAGTAAGATTTGGGGAAGTTGTTGTCCCAAAACATATTTATGTGCTTCACTGTAAAACACCATGAAAAATCCCAGTACGTTGGATTGAGCTGTAATTTTTTGTTCTTATGCCCCAGGTTATTATCTAACTTTCGTTAGTTTAGCACTTTTCGATTTGAGCAACAGAATGCTTTCGAAAAAATCGGTCTTTACCTGTTGGTCTGTTTTGACAGATTTCTGCCATTATGTGCATTTGCCTCTTAATTGGTTTCTTTTTGAGTTCTTCTTGATCACTTGAGATTTTAAAATAAGTTGGTACAGTAGATTATGTTTTAATGGAAGTTTTACTTGAGTTGAAACTAAACCCAAAGGTTTATTATTTTGAATACACTAATGTTGCTAATGAAGATTGTGTGAAGTTTTGTATGAAGGAAATTTTCAAGTGTAGGGGAAGAATGATATGATGAGATGAAGCATGGACAAAAGATCAAGCTTGGGGATACCACCCATGTCACCCCAAGAAATATTCAAGAGTTACAAGCGTCAAAGCTTGGGGATGCCCAAGGCATCCCCTTCTTCATCAATAAAAATCTCATGTCTTCTTTCAAGACATTTTATTTTTATTGCTTCATGCACTATTGTATTGTTCTTGGAGCGTCTTTGTTTTTTTAGTTTTCTTTTGTTTTATTTGCTATAATAAGTTGGTCGGACCCAACAAACCTATTTTGGAGGAGTCACACCTAGTTCTTTATTGTCTAGAACACTCTAGTCTTCACTCTTATTGTTCTATGAGTGTTCTCTTTTGCTAGTACTGCGTTTAGCTTTAGTTTTCTTATGATTTTTGCTTAGAACTTTTTAGTTCTTCTCTTGTAGTTAGGTGAGACAAGCTCTCTGATCTTTATTGATTATTATCTTTGTGAGTTGCTTCAAATAAGTCGATTGGTGTTGGAAAAGAGTAGGAAGTTTCATGCTTATAGTGGTACAAAAGGAAGCTTGTTTTGACTGTGGCTTAGACTTTATCATGTCATGTTAGATGTTTCTTTGACCATATGCTTAGTGATTATTGTGTAGCATGACTTGTTTCAAACAATTGAGTTTGCTTAATGTGCCTTGAAAGAATCATGCATTGTTTTAGCATACAAAAGCATAATATTGTGGTATTCTCCTTTGATGCTTTATTTGGGTTGACTTGGCACATGCTTACACCATGTTATGACTATGAACCAGTCACCCTATCCTCTATGAGCATTTAGTTTTTGACTTGTGATATCACTTTATGCTTTAATTAATATTTTTTGTCGCTTTGCATGATTATGGCCATTACTGCTCTCTTAGTTGGTCGCTCCCAGTCTTTTGCTAGCCTCCACATGTACTGAGTATGAGCTCTACTCGTGCATCCAACTCCCAAGAAACCAATTTATTCCAAAGATTCCACTATAAATTCCTATGCATGGTGTGTTACACCATTCCAAGTATATTCATGTTTTTATCTATCTTCCAAATTAAACTTTTGTTATGTGAAAATTAGTGATTAAAGCTCTCACAAACTTGATGACACACTTTATTTTCTTGCACTTAATAAACTTGAACCATTGTGCCCATCTATGTTGCTTATATGCTTGCAAATTATAAGTTGGGAGTTAGCAGAACCATGTTGTCATGGGGAACGCTTTCAACATTGCACTTATTTTATTCAGTTGATATCATGTTATTTTGTTTATGGATCCCGGCGGTGTGAAATAAAAGGGGAGCTTGTAAGCTCATGGAGTGTGTATATGTGTTAGATAAATGCCTAGGCGTCTAGCCTAAACCATTCCTAATCATGGTGGAAACTTACAGCGTAACCATATTGAGCATTCTATGAAGCATCCTTAATAAAAACCTATGCAAATACCAAATAAAAATATCGCTGAGATGCTCATTGTCTGTTGCTTTGTAATTTTGATATGGGATAGCTTCTGTGTCATGGGGCAAGGGATATCCCATTGGCGGTTCTCTATGATACACATATACTTGCAATGACAAGAACTTGATTCTGACCAAAGTTGAGTTGCATGAGGTTCGGTACTCGTACGCAAGGGGCATGAGATTTTCAACTTATGATCTGTCAAGCTTATACTCATATTTTGTCTCACTTTAACCTTAATCACTTCAATATGCAAATGATAGGGGCAATGAGAGCTCAAAGCTAATAAGTATCATAATTTTTGGAAGCTCTTTATGAAACTTGAAATCCCTGCTTCCCTTTGTGAAGGGCCTATCTTTTTACTTTTTTTTAGTATCCACTTTCTATCTTTATGCACCAATTAAGAGAGCATAATTGTCATTCTTAGTTCAATGTGCATTGTCCCAAAACTTATTGATTGATTCATAATTTTGGTATTGCTTGTTCTTAAATTATTTGTATCTAGTCACCCTTATGAACTTTGAAGGTGTACTATGCATTTATATTTTGCTATTCCATGAAGGACAAGCTAAATACCACTCTTGCTATGTTTTCTATATGTGAAACAAACAAATGTATTTCAATGCATTATTACTCATGATCCTTTGTTTGTTACCTTTCATGTTGCAGCATAGTTGCTTTGTCTTACTGTTAGAACTATATCTTTCATGCTTATGTTAGAATACTTTGATCCCAGCTATCAATTCTTTACAATATCTTGATCAAGATTGTGATGGTGCATGTCCCCTCAAAAATTATTCTTTTTATCACTTACCTACTCGAGAACGAGCAGGAGTTAAGCTTGGGGATGCTTGATACGTCGCAAACGTATCTATAATTTTTGATGCTCCATGCTTGTTTTGTATCAACTATCTTATGTTTTGTCTACACTTTGAGGCATTTTTATACATTTTCTAGAACTAACCTATTACAAGATGCCGCCGTGCTAGTTGTGTGTTTTCTACTGTTTTTGGTTTCAGAAAAGCTAGTAAAGAAATATTCTCAGAATTGGACAGAACAAAAGCAGAAGTTCCTATTTTTCCGACATAAGACGGAGTCCAAAGCGGAGACGGAGGATATCCACGAGGTGGCCACACCACCCCTAGGCGCAGCCCACCCCTGGCCACGCCTAGGCATGGTGTGGGCCCCTCGGGCGGCCACCGACCTTGCCCCTTCACCTATATAAGCCCCTCGAGGCAGAAACCCTAAGTACCGGATCAAAAATCCACGAAAAAGTCCATAGCCGCCGCCACCATCATCCCTATATAGGGAGGGATTCGAAGCTCTTCTCGGCACCCTGCCGGAGAGGGTAGATCACCCTAGAGGCATTCTTTATCACCATGCCAGCCTCCGGTGTGATGTGTGGGTAGTTCATCCTTGGACTATGCATCCATACAGTAGCTAGATGGTAGTTTGTCTTTATTTGTGCTATCGTGTTTAGATCTTGTGAGCTCCGTTCATGATCAATATCATCTATTTGTAATCCTATATGTTGTGTTTGTTGGGATCCGATGGATATTGAGTACTATGTCAAGATTGATTATTGATTCTATCATGTCTATGTTGTTTGTGATCTTGCATGCTCTCCGTTTCTAGTAGATGCTTTGGCCAAGTAGATGCTTGTAACTCCAAGAGGAAGTATTTATGCTCGATAGTAGGTTCATGCCTCTAGTAATCTGGGGAAGTGACAGAAATCTCTAAGGTTGTAGATGTGTTGTTGCTACTAGGGATAAAACAACAATCATTTGTCCATGGGGCAATTGTAATGTTTACTTTACACACTTTGCTTAATGCAATTATCTGTTGCTTGCAACTTAATACTGGAGGGGGTTCGGATGATAAGATGAAGGTGGATTATTAGTCATAGATGCAGTTGGATTATGGTCTATGTATTATGTTGTAATGCCCAAACGAATCTCATAGCGATCATCATGACATGTATATGCATTGATTATGCTTTCTCTATCCTGTCAATTTCCCAACTATAATTTGTCCACCCAACATGTTATTTATCTTATGGAGAAACACCTCTAGTGAACTGTGGACCCCGGTCCATTCCGTCCCACTGATATTCAATCTACTGCCTACTGTTTACTTTCTGTAATTTCTACAGAGCAATTACTTTCTTCCACACTATACGTTTAATCCTTTGTTTTCATCAAACATGTGAGATTGATAACCTCACTGTATGTTGTGGCAAAGTATTGTGGTTGTGTTGTGTAGGTTCCAAGTTGCTAGAAACACCTTGGGAGTTGACCCTTTTCTCCTATGGGTTCGATAACCTTGGTTTCATAACTGAGGGAAACTTGTTGATGTGCTCATCATACCTTCCACTTGGGGTTCCCCAACGAGCTCTACATCATTTGAGACATCAGTGTGGCATATAGGTAAATTCACCTTAGTTGCATAATCTAGAGAATTTACCTTTTGTGTCAAACCCTAAACTGAAAAAGAGTAAAATTTGAAGTAGAACCTATTCACCCCCCGACCCTCTAGGTGCCCATACGATCCTTTTAATAAATTCACCATAGTTGCATATCTAGAGAATTTACCTTACTGACAAGCCTAAATTGAAAAAAGATTAAAATTTGGAGTAGCACCTATTCACCCCTCCCCTCTAGGTTCCCATACGATCCCATTTCACTCTCTCTCCCCAGTTGCGCATCGCCATGGTGGAGGTAAACCACCATGAATCCCTCTTGAAAGGAAATTTATTGTCATAATCACTTTTGGTGTTCATTAATAACAAGTAGATCATTTTATAGTTTGTCACTGTCCACGGGTTGCTATTATGATAAGTGAAAAGTAACTTCACACTTTGGAAATATTCCTGCAAGATTGACATAGTTCTGGAAATTCCAGACCGGAGTCTCCGGTCTGCCTAGACCGGAGTCTCTGGTGTGGTCCGGAGTTTCCGGATGTGTCCCTGGTGGAAGCTTCAGGAACATGGCTGGGACATTCTGTATGGGGGTGCGGAGCAAGGTCCGGAGGCTTCACCGGAATCTCCGGTGCGGGCTCAGACCGGAGTCTCCGGTGCTAGAGGACCAGAGTCTCCGGCCCACTTGGCTCTCAGAAGACCTAGGTCGTACTGCATACTGGTATGGAGGCTGGACCGGAGATAGATCGGATTCTCCGGTGTAGACCGGAGTCTCCGGTGTACAGACCGGAGTCTCCGGTCTGGTTCTTCTCCAACGTTTAGAAAACGGTTCGTGGAAGGGGCTGCTTATAAATAGGGACCCTTATCCCCTTCCTCCAGTTGCTCGAGCTGCTCAAGAACACAAACTCCATTAGATCCACCAAATCTACAAGATATCTTCATCCAACCATCCAAAGTCACTGATCTTTGGAGAATCGAAGGAGGAGGCCTTGATCTACAGCTTCACCAAGAGAGATCTTCATTTCCCCCTCATTCACTTGAGGGCCCCCAAGCTCTAGAGTTTCTTTGGAAACCCTAACTGTGATTTGGTTCTTACAAGCTTGTCTTTGATTGTTTTGACAGCTTGCTTGTATTTGGGAGCCTCCAATTAAGTTGTGGATGTGTTCCCCGAACTTGTTGTAAAGGTGTCGGCATCCACCTAGAAGGTTTCCGATATAGTGGAAGGTGAATCGATCCCCTTGGGGCGAGGTTCATCGGAGAACAAGGGAGGACTTTCGTGGCGTAGGTGGTTTGATACCACCCCCTCTCCAAACATAGACGTACTTCCCCTCAAAAGTAAGGAACTACGGGAAACAAATCCTTGTTTCTCCGCGTCCACCACTTTGGTTACTTTTATCCTTTACTGCACTTTACTTACTTGTTCTTGCTTAGTGTTCTGCTAGTCATTGCTTGCTTGACATATAGGTAAATTCACCTTAGTTGCATAATCTAGAGAATTTACCTTTCTTGTCAAACCCTAAATTGAAAAATAAGAAAATTTGAAGTAGCACCTATTCACCCCCCCTCTAGGTGCCCATACGATCCTTTCAATTGGTATGAGAGCCTCGGCTTTTTATTCGGGCTTCACCGCCTAAGAGTATATGGGTAGCAAAGTAGGGGAAGGTGATGGTGAGTCTATCCACTCAGTGACCATGGATGATCTCAATAACTGGAAACAAGATCGAGCTCCACCTTGGGCAACGAGATCAAACAATTGCACAAGTTACTTGAGCAACTTGTTAAAGATAAAGATGGCTCATCATCCCCTTCTCCTCAAGAGGATCCTCCATTTGTAGTACCTAAGGGTAATGATCCGGTATCACCCGAGGGTATGGCAGTGGGGGGTAAACAAGACAACACTAATTCCTCCACAAAAAATGATGGTGGGAATGCTGAGCACCGTGATTCATGGTACTCTCCTGACCCTCCAATCCCTCACCCTCATGTAAACAATAGAGGTGACCCACCTAAACTTGAAGCATCTACTACTTTTGCTCAATGGCAATCTCTAATGAAAACTCATGTGCGCAGCTCTTGCATTGAACTTTGGAACATCATCGAACAAGGACTCTATGTTGGTGATCCAAACAACTTGACAATAAGAGAAGTTGTCAATATTAAACTCAATGCCACCGCTTTGCACATGATTCAACAAGGTTTGGGTACAAAGGATTACCCACACATTGAGCACCTCAGCATCGCCAAGGAAGCTTGGGATGCTCTCACAGTGTTGTTTGTTGGGAATGAGAGCATGAGGAGGAACCGGTATGATGCACTAAGCAATGAAGCCGAAGGATTCTACATGAAGGATGGTGAAGATCATGAAGACATGTACCGTAGGCTCATGACCACCGCCACCGCTTTCAGAAATGTGGGTGCCTCACATGTGGATGATGCTTGGATAAAAAGGAAATATGTGAGTGCACTCATGCCCTTTGATCCCACCGACTTGAAGAGCCTACAAGGAAGATACAAGTACCATCTTATGACCTCCAATGAAGTTATGCAAGAGATGGCCTCTTTCAAGGTTGCCGCCAAGAATGCCAAAGATGCCCGTGCTCGTGCCCTTGGTATGAGCAATATTGTGAATGTTGCTTTGAAGGCCAAAGTTGTGGAACATGGGGATCAAGATGATAGTGACGAGGCCTCTACATGGACCACCCCGATGATGTCAAGATTGCTCATAGTCAATATATGGCCTTCTATGCAAAGAACTTTTGGAAGAACCCCGCCAAGGCCAAGATGGAAATGCAACGAAGAAGCAACCCAAATGGGAAAAGAGAAAACACCACTAGATTGAGAACTTGCTTCAATTGTGGTGACCGATATCACTTTGTGGAGAGTTGCCCCTATGATAAGAGAGAAGATCATGGGGGTAAGCTCGTGTTGAAGAAAACTCCCAAAACACCTTACAAGAAACCCTTCATCAAGAAGAATCCCATCAACAAGAAGTCGGGAGAAATTGTCTTGATCACTCATGAAGAATACTCCTCCGACAATGAATATGATGAAGATGAGGAAGAGGAAACATCCATTGGTGTGGCAGCTCTAGCCACTACTTCTACTCCGACATTCTCACTCTTCGATTCTCCAAATGAGAACACTCCCATCAAGAACGTCACTTGCCTTATGGCAAGAGGAACAGAGGTATCCTCATCATCTCACTCCACTCCCTTAGCTAATGATGAAAGTGATGAGATGTCTCTTGATGTAAAAAGGAAATTAATTGCTTTCGATGAATTTATGACTAACTTACAAGGGGATGCTAATATACATTTTGGGAACGTCTTAGATCAAATTTCCCACACACAAGAACTTCTAGATGTAAGGTGTAAACTTGGGCATGAACACATGATTGAACTAGAGGCCTTAAACAATGCTCTAGAAGAAGAACAAGAGACTAGGATGTCCCTTGAATTAAAACTTGAAGGGCTTGATGAGGCCAATGACATTATTGTTAATAGACTCATCAAAGAACGTGATCATGCAAAAGGGATAAAAAGGACAAGATTGAGTTTGGTGTGGTTCATGAAAAACTTGTCGAGGACTTTAGGTTGCTTGACAAGGCTCACAAGGCCTTGGAAAGTGAACTCTTGTCACTCACAAAGTCCCATGAAATGCTTCAAACTCAATTGGCCAATATTCCTTCACCTAGTAACTTCATTACACCTAGTAGTACAACTATTCTTGAAGAAAATGCTAGGTTGAAGGGGGAGCTAGCCAGGGCCACATTTCCACAAGGTAACAAGTTCATTGATGATCTCTTGAGTAAGCAAAGGCATAGTGGTGTGAAAGGGGGCATTGGTTTTGTCTCCAAGGCCAATAAGAAGGCCAAGCCCGCACAAGAGAATAACAAGGCCATTATGGATAGTAAGACCACAAGTGGTAAAATTATGTCTCATGATGACTTTGTGGGAAGTGCTAACCCTCACTATGTTCTAATGCGTGATCATTATGGTGATGTGTATGCACAATATGTTGGCCCATATGATGGTTATATTGCTTGGTCTATTTGGGTCCCCAAGACCCTTGTTGCTAACAAAAAAGGATCCATTGAAAAATGGGTACCTAAAAATTAGCTTGATATTTTGTAGACATATGCTTCCGGAGGGTCAAAGTGGGTGCTTGATAGTGGTTGCACAAGTCATATGACCGGAAGCTCGTCTATTGTCAAGTACTTAAAGCCAAATGATGATCAAATAACTGTGACATATGCCGACAAGTCAAAGTCTAAGGTAATGGGTTTCGGCAAGGCAGTGGTTTCTCACGACATTACACTCGTGAACGTCATGCTTGTTGAGACCCTTGGATACAATTTACTTTCAGTCTGTGCTCTTGAAAAGATGGGCTTTGCCGTCTTTATTGATGATGATATTGTGGTCCTCATGTGGAGCAAGTCTCTCAAGGTCGCTTTCGTTGGGTACGTCGAACATGACTTGTATGTGGTGGATTTTTCGGGGCAAACCACTACAAGTGCAATGTGCTTATTCGGAAAGGCCGATGTGGGTTGGTTATGGCATTGCCGACTAGCCCATGTCAATATGAGAACTTTGCAAAGTCTCCACAAGGAGGGCCATATCGTGGTACTAAAAGAAAATGTTTCCTTTGCCAAAGATCGTGTTTGCAGGGCTTGTGTTCTAGGAAAAATGCATGATGCTCCCCAAAAGCCAAAAAACCACATCAAGTCAACCAAGATCTTAGAGCTCCTTCATGTGGATCTCTTTGGTCCTCCATCTCATGAAAGTCTTGGTGGGAAGAAATGTTGTTTGGTGATTGTTGATGACTTTTCAAGATACTCCTGGGTATATTTCTTCAAGTTGAAGAGTGAGACCCAAAATACCTTCATCGACTTCATCAACATGGTTCAACGTTAATACAATCTTCCCGTGTTGATTATAAGAAGTGACAACGGCACCGAGTTCAAGAACTACACCTTGAATGATTTCCTTAGTGATGAGGGGATAAAACACCAATATTCCGTTGCATACACCCCTCAGCGAAATGGTGTGGCCAAGAGGAAGAACCGAACTCTTATTGAGATGGCTACGACCATGTTGGCGGCATTTAAATCTCCATACAACTTTTGGGCCGAAGACATCTCCACCGCTTGCCATGCATCAAACCGGCTCTACCTCCGCAAAGAAATCAACAAGACTCCATATGAAATACTTACTGGTAACGAGCCCAACATATCTTACTTCCGGGTGTTCGGTTGTAAGTGTTTCTATCTCATAAAAGGTGTTCGTTTGTCCAAATTCGAGTCTAAAGCATTAGAGGGTATTTTTGTTGGCTATGGTCTCGAATCTCACACTTATAGAATCTATGATAAGCTCTTCGGAGCCGTCATAGAATCTTGTAGTGTGACCTTCGAAGAATATGATGGTCCCCAGGGGGGCGTGTTGATGCTTGTGATGCAGATGATGAAATGCCTTAGGATGCCATAGGAAGAATGGGTGTGGGATATATCAGCCCCGTTGAGGAACCCCTTATGGCGGATTGATAAGAACTGTCGTGGTTGTATCACGGCATATGCCATGGGTAGGCTAAAGTTGGGGCCGATGGACGTGGTGGAATCCGGGGAGGGATGATGCAGTGAAGACCACACTCGTATGAACAAAGGGAAATGCAATGTATATTGGATTGAAGCTCTCAAGTGGAGATAACGCATCACTCTATACATCTAATCTCTTATAATCTTGCCATACTTGTGGCTACAATCATGCTCCTTGAGCTGTATCTCCTATGCTTCTATCTGGATCTCTCTGTGAGAGTAGAGGAAGAGGAAGAAGGAGAGCTCCTAGTGAGCAGAGAGGGGAGGAGCCCTTCGGGGCCTCCCTCTAGAACGATCCCCCTGGTGCTCCTTATAAAGGGGAGCCCAGGGGACAAGTCTTGTGCTACACGCTTAGCATCTAGACGGCATATTCTGGGCATCTTCCTGAGATGCTGAGCATATGCCTTGGCATCTTTGGAGATGCCAGGCATATTCTCTAGCATCTTATTTGATGCTAAGAGCATATCCCTGGCATCTTGTTAGATGCCATGGGTATATCCCATACTTCATGTGCCAGTCTGAGCTGGTGGGCTCCCAAGACTGGCACAATACTTGTTGGTCTTGTCTTTACGCTCGTGTGTGCTTGTAGTGACTGTGGAGGCATCTGGAGATGAATGACAGGGCGTCCAGGTCATTATAACTCGGCCCAAGAGCTCAGGGCATAGTGGAGATTCGGCCTAGGAAGGAATTAATTCGGCCTGGGGTGATAAAACAGCCCAGCCGAATTACTGAGGGCCCAGCCGGCTTTCCTCCTTAGTCAGCCCGAAGTGGAGGCAGCCCAGCCGGGTTTGGTCTAATTCGGCCCATGGGGCGGAGCCTTGGGGCGTAGATACCCCGGGACGGGCCGCAGTGTTGGCCCACCCGGGCTGCTGGAGGCGGTGCAGAGGTTGGCTTGGAAGGAGTCCCGCGGTGGGCCGAATCTGGCCCACCCGGGCGACGTATGGTGAGGACGCTGGCGGGAGATTGGCGACGGAGGGATCTGGCGGGATCGACGAGGCGCCTTGGCGGGAGGACCTTGGGGCGATGGCGATGACCCGTGGTGGGCCGAATCCTGCTCACCTCGGCCCACTCGGGAGATCGATCGGCGAAGCAGAGCGGGACGCTGGCGATGTTTGGCGGGGTGGAGGTACTTCGGCGGGAGAACAGGTGATGCCAGCGGGAGCTCCGACCTGGTGGAGTCGAGGGTCTCGGCGATGACTCAGCTAGGTGGGCCGAATTGATATTTAATTCAGCCCGTTAGTGTTGTTTTGCCCAAGAGAAATAATGGAGACGGGCCGAGATAGCTGTAATTCGGCCCAGGTCCTCTTTTTCCCTTTATCCTTTTCTGTTTATCTTTTGTACTCATATTCAATATCATTTTCCTACATATGTTTCTTATTGACTTACTTAATTCACCAACTCTGGGGTACCTGGGGGTACACCCCCGACATTAGTCCCCGAGGCTATGTGGGACTCGTAGAGTCGTGCATAGGCTTCATATTAAATATTCCCAGAGTTGTTTTATGACATACAACTTCCTTGTCATACATTTCTTGGTCGAATAATCCCTTTGGGCAAGTTTGTGACTTTGTCCTTCTTGGGCGCTGCTCATAACCTTTTCGGGCAAGTTTTTCGACTTCTGGCCTTCTTGGGTTCCGGTCACAACCTTTTTTGGTAAGTTCCTGGACTCCTGGCCATCATGGGCACTGGTCATAACCCCTTCGGGTTAGTTTCTGGACTTCTGGCCTTTATGGGCACTGGTCTTTTACCCCCATTAGGTAAGTTATGAGTTCTGGCCATCTTGGGCACTACTCTCTTAACCCCATTAGGTGAGTTACAAGTTTTTGTCTTCTTTGGCATTGCTCTTTTAACCTCATTGGGTAAGTTATGAGTTCCTGCCTTCTTTGGCGTTGCTCTTTTAACCTCATTGGGTAAGTTATGAGTTCTTGCCTTCTTGGGCATTGCCCTTTTAACCTCTTCGGGCAAGTTATGAGTTCTTGCCTTCTTTGGCATTGCTCTCTTAACCTCATAGGGTAAGTTATGAGTTCTTGCCTTCTTGGGCATTGCCCTTTTAACCCCATTGGGCAAGTTATGAGTTCTTGCCTTCTTGGGCATTGCTCTTGTAACCCCATTGGGCAATTTGTGAGTTCTGGCCTTATTGGGCACTGCTCCTTTAACCTCTTTGGGTAATTGGTGAGTTCTGGCCTTATTGGGCACTGCTCCTTTAACCTCTTTGGGTAATTGGTGAGTTCTGGCCTTATTGGGCACTGCTCTCTTAACCTCATTGGGTAAGTTATGAGCTCTGGCCTTCTTGGGCACTGCTCATTTAACCTTATTGGGTAAGTTATGAGCTTTGGCCTTCTTGGGCACTGCTCATTTAACCTCATTGGGTAAGTTATGAGCTCTGGCCTTCTTGGGCACTGCTCATTTAACCTCATTGGGTAAGTTATGAGCTCTGGCCTTCTTGGGCACTGCTCATTTAACCTCATTGGGTAAGTTATGAGCTCTGGCCTTCTTGGGCACTGCTCATTTAACCTCATTGGGTAAGTTATGAGCTCTGGCCTTCTTGGGCACTGCTCATTTAACCTCATTGGGTAAGTCTTTATCCGAGTCATCTGATTCCAAATCCGAGTTTCCTTACTCAAAATTGACTTTATGCCTAAGTCTGAGTCATTTGACTCAAATCCGAGTTACATGATTAAATCCGGGTTAACTTACCCCAAATTCGAGTTACTTTACTCGATTCTGACTTTATGTCTTGAGTCACCTGACTTAAATCCGAGTTATATAACTCAAATCCGAGTTACCTCATCCCAAATCCGAGTTACCTTACTCAAAATTGACTCATATGTAAGTCTGAGTCATCTGGCTCAAATCTGAGTGACATTACTCAAATCCGAGTTAACTCATCCTAAATCCGAGTTACTTTACTCAATTTTGACTTGCATCCTGAATCTGAGTCATCTGACTCAAATCCGAGTTAACTCATCCTAAATCCGAGTTACCTTACTCAATTTCGACTTGCATCCCGAATCTGAGTCATCTGACTCAAATCCGAGTTAACTCATCCTAAATCCGAGTTACTTTACTCAATTTCGACTTGCATCCCGAATCTGAGTCATCTGACTCAAATCCGAGTTAACTCATCCTAAATCCGAGTTACTTTACTCAATTTTGACTTGCATCCCGAATCTGAGTCATCTGACTCAAATCCGAGTTAACTCATCCTAAATCCGAGTTACTTTACTCAATTTTGACTTGCATCCCGAATCTGAGTCATCTGACTCAAATCCGAGTTAACTCATCCTAAATCCGAGTTACTTTACTCAATTTTGACTTGCATCCCGAATCTGAGTCATCTGACTCAAATCCGAGTTAACTCATCCTAAATCCGAGTTACTTTACTCAATTTTGACTTGCATCCCGAATCTGAGTCATCTGACTCAAATCCGAGTTATCTACTCGCCATGATATAGCTTGATTTGGCGTGATGACGATAATTTGCCGTTGATATGGATCCGAGATTAAGCTTTGGGATATGATAATAGGGCTAACCGCTGAGAGATCTGATTTGAGATGTTGATATGAGATATAGATTCGAGATATGATAAGCTGGCCAATAGTCATCCGAGATACGGGATAATCTGGCAAGATGGTGAGATACCAATCCGAGTCATAACATAACCTGGCAATCTGGTGAACTAAAATAAAGCTTCGTCCTGAATCAGAGATATAATTAGTACGCCGAGTCTGAACACCAATCCGAATTATAATATACCCTGGCAAGCTGAATCAAATGTTAGTCTGAATCAGAGACAATCTACTGAGCTGAGTTAAAGGTCAATCCAAAGCATAAACAAATTGACTTCAAGTTATACCCGTATTAACAATAAGTCGGCTGGTAAGCTGAATTAAAGGACAACGCAAAGCACAAATAAACTGACTCAGACTCTATCCGACTCATAAGTAAACTGACCTAAATTCTACCTGGATCATAAACGAGCTGATTCAACTTCTATCCGAGTTATAAATAAGCTAACTGGTGTATAGATCTAAATCAACATAGCGCTCTCTCAATCTAAAGATGACTCTACGGATAAGTTGACTAGTCCCCGGGTTAAGTTATTTTCTCCCCGGGATGAAGGATTGAGTGCAGTTGGCTGACTTATCTGTCACTTACAGTACATTTGGAGAAGTGTTTTGGTGAGTCTTGCTAGGTCATACTTGCCCTGCTGAGTTACTTGGTACTTACAGCAAGCTTGGAGTAGTGCTTGAGTCCTTCTTGCTGAGTCTTACCTGCTTTGATGAGTTAGACTTGGAGAGTCTCTGCGCTTACCTCTTTGTTCTCAGTTGACTTGGTGAAGCTGAATGAGCCCTGTGAGGAAGAAGTTGATGAAGATGTTCCCGTCCGGATGGAAACCCAACCAACGCCACTAAAGGCCCCACGGTGGGCGCCAAATGTCGTGGTTGTATCACGGCATATGCCATGGGTAGGCTAAAGTTGGGGCCGATGGACGTGGTGGAATCCGGGGAGGGATGATGCAGTGAAGACCGCACTCGTATGAACAAAGGGAAATGCAATGTATATTGGATTGAAGCTCTCAAGTGGAGATAACGCATCACTCTATACATCTAATCTCTTATAATCTTGCCATACTTGTGGCTACAATCATGCTCCTTGAGCTGTATCTCCTATGCTTCTATCTGGATCTCTCTGTGAGAGTAGAGGAAGAGGAAGAAGGAGAGCTCCTAGTGAGCAGAGAGGGGAGGAGCCCTTCGGGGCCTCCCTCTAGAACGATCCCCCTGGTGCTCCTTATAAAGGGGAGCCCGGGGGACAAGTCTTGTGCTACACGCTTAGCATCTAGACGGCATATTCTGGGCATCTTCCTGAGATGCTGAGCATATGCCTTAGCATCTTTGGAGATGCCAGGCATATTCTCTAGCATCTTATTTGATGCTAAGAGCATATCCCTGGCATCTTGTTAGATGCCATGGGTATATCCCATACTTCATGTGCCAGTCTGAGCTGGTGGGCTCCCAAGACTGGCACAATACTTGTTGGTCTTGTCTTTACGCTCGTGTGTGCTTGTAGAGACTGTGGAGGCATCTGGAGATGAATGACAGGGCGTCCAGGTCATTATAACTCGGCCCAAGAGCTCAGGGCATAGTGGAGATTCGGCCTAGGAAGGAATTAATTCGGCCTGGGGTGATAAAACAGCCCAGCCGAATTACTGAGGGCCCAGCCGGCTTTCCTCCTTAGTCGGCCCGAAGTGGAGGCAGCCCAGCCGGGTTTGGTCTAATTCGGCCCATGGGGCGGAGCCTTGGGGCGTAGATACCCCGGGACGGGTCGCAGTGTTGGCCCACCCGGGCTGCTGGAGGCGGTGCAGAGGTTGGCTTGGAAGGAGTCCCGCGGTGGGCCGAATCTGGCCCACCCGGGCGACATATGGTGAGGACGCTGGCGGGAGATTGGCGACGGAGGGATCTGGCGGGATCGACGAGGCGCCTTGGCGGGAGGACCTTGGGGCGATGGCGATGACCCGTGGTGGGCCGAATCCTGCTCACCTCGGCCCACTCGGGAGATCGATCGGCGAAGCAGAGCGGGACGCTGGCGATGTTTGGCGGGGTGGAGGTACTTCGGCGGGAGAACAGGTGATGCCAGCGGGAGCTCCGACCTGGTGGAGTCGAGGGTCTCGGCGATGACTCAGCTAGGTGGGACGAATTGATATTTAATTCGGCCCGTTAGTGTTGTTTTGCCCAGGAGAAATAATGGAGACGGGCCGAGATAGCTGTAATTCGGCCCAGGTCCTCTTTTTCCCTTTATCCTTTTCTGTTTATCTTTTGTACTCATATTCAATATCATTTTCCTACATATGTATCTTATTGACTTACTTAATTCACCAACTCTGGGGTACCTAGGGGTACACCCCCGACAAGAACTATGCTCCACTCAAGTGGAACCCTCATCTTCACAACATCAACAAGCTACATCCACCGAGGAGGGCAATAACTCAAGCCAAAGACAAGATGTGGACCCTCAACATGTTGATCAAAGTGACAACTCTAGTTAAGAGGAGCTTGATTCATTTTCCAGGATGTCAAGTGGTGCCAAGTCAATTGTTCAAGGAAGATCCATACAAACTACCTTGAGACAAGCTCAAATCGATGCTAGAAGAGTGCTTGATCAAGACCAAGGTCAATCTTTGCCTCTTAATGAAGAGAATGATTCCCGTGATTATCAAGGTCAAGTTGATGGTCAAGACGAGGACCAAAATGATGAAGAGGGTCCCCCGAGAAACAACGAGGAGATCCACGCTCGTCGTGAAGCTAGAAAGGAGAGAATATTGGAATTAATAGACCACTCTCTACAAAATGTGGTTGGTGACCTAAGGAAAGGAATTTCGACAAGAGCACAATTGAAGAGGTTCAGTGAACACCAAGCACACATCTCCATGATTGAACCAAAGAAAGTGTGGGAAGCTCTTGAAGATTTGGATTGGTTGGAAGCTATGCATAAAGAGCTCAACAACGTTGAGAGAAACAAAGTATGTAAGTTAGTTGAGAAGCCAAAGGATTGCCGCAATGTTATAGGCACGAAGTGGATATTCAAGAACAAGCAAGATGAACATGCAATTATAGTAAGGAACAAGGCTAGATTGGTTGCACAAGGGTTCTCTCAAATTGAAGGCATTGACTATGGAGAGACATATGCACCTGTGGCTCACCTTGAATCCATATGTATCCTTCTTGCTTATGCGGCACATCATAACTTTAAGCTGCAATAAATGGATGTAGAAAGTGCATTTCTTTATGGTCCATTAAATGAGTTGGTATATGTAAAGCAACCCCCGGGATTTGAGGATCCCAACTTCCCAAACCATGTCTACAAACTTGATAAGGCGCTCTATGGGCTCAAGCAAGCCCCATGCACATGGTATGAGCACCTTAGAGAGTTGTTGTTTGACCGTGGATTTGAGCTTGAGAAAATCGATCCCACTCTTTTTACTAAGAAGGTCAATGGGGAGATTTTTGTATGCCAAATATATGTTGATGATATTATCTTTGGCTCATCTAACAAAGCTTTAAATGATGAATTGTCAAAGCTTATGACTAGTAGGTTCCGGATGTCTTTGATGGGGGAGTTGAGAGTATTCCTTGGTTTTGAGATCAAGCAAGTTAGAGGAGGGACATTCTTCAATCAAGCCAAGTATACTCAAGATATGCTCAAGAGATTCAAAATTCAATATTTAAATGGAGCTCCGACTCCCATGGCTACAAAGACTCATCTAGAACAAAATCCAAATGGTAAAGATGTGGATCAAAAGGTATACCGGTCTATGATTGGTTCTTTGCTTTACCTTTGTGCATCTAGACCCGTATTATGTTGAGTGTAGGTGTGGCAAAGTGCCTCTTCTATGTGACAATGAAAGTGCTATCAAGATTGCCTACAACCCAGTGGATCACAAAAGGACAAAGCATATTGAGATTCGCCATCACTTTATTAGAGATCATGTTGCTCGAGGTGATATTGATCTATCATATGTGTCAACCAAAGATCAACTTGCCGACATCTTCACGAAGCCACTTGATGAAGCAAGGTTTTTCTATTTGAGGAATGAACTAAATATCATAGATTCAAGGAGCTTGACTTGATTACCTTGCATTCTCACCTATGTTTTGACTCTTATTTGGTTTAGGTGTAGGCATGGATATAGGGGGAGTGCGGTCCTAATTGATTGGACTATCCCTCCCCCCATTATGCCCAAAGCAATCAAAATCCTTAATATCATTTTGTGATATGTGAGCTTAAATGATGAGTTTTGGTAATGGACCCAAGATATATCTTCGTGGTGCCAAGCCGAGTATACTCAAATATGGTGGCCTAGGCCACCACCCTCTCACATTAAGAGAGGTTGGTGCTTACTCATGTTTGTCAATTGCTTGATTCTAGTATTTCTGGAGCTTTCCTGGATATTTTTGTGAATCTCTAGGACTCCTATTGGTTCTTCACAGTTCGATGTCTTAATACAAGACTATTCCTTGTCTTAAACCTATCTATCTCTCATATTTGTCCCCAAACACATAGCCTGGAGTTTTTGGTCGAGGAGTGTCATGGGAATGACCACGGCAGACGCTGCAATCGGCGGCGAGTAGTAGAACATGGGGCAAGGGCGGCCAGCCATCTGTGGTGCGAGATGAGGGCTGAGACACAAGGGTTTACCCAGGTTCGGCCCCCGGAGGGTAAATACCTTCTCCTGCTAGATTGTATTATGGTGAGAGTACAATGGGGCGAGCTCGACGGCTAGGCGGCGAGTCGCTTGGGTGTATGATGGAACGTATCCTCTACGCGTCCCTCAGGGAGGTTTATATAGACTCACCTCCCTAGGGTTTACAGATCTCAACCGAATTAGTTAAGGATTCAGAGATTCTATGACCTAGTCCGACTGGGCCTAACTACGCTTCTGGGCCTTCAGCTTACAGTCGCCTGAGTCCACGCCAAGTCTTGATCCAGTCGCTGTCCTGCAGGCCCACTCGCTGACGGCTTGGGCCAGTAGGAAACGTCCTGCTGGGTATACCCCGGAAGGCATATCCCCATCAGTAGTCCCAGAGGCCGTCGTTGATTTGTCGCAGGTGTTTGCTGGTAGTCGGAGTATGCGGGTCCAATGCGGACGCCTAGTAGAATCGGTGGAGGACTCCTGAACAAGGGAAAAAACTAGTCAGTTCGGTCGCAATGACGGCGACCAATTGTGTCGCAGCTCGGCGAACGGGTCGGCGAACGCTTAGTCGCTGTTATAGCGATCGGGTCGGCGAATGCTTAGTGCTGTTATAGCGATCGGGTCAGCGAGTCGTCAAGCCGCTGAGTAGCGAATCGAGTAGATGAAGTTGGACCGTCAACCGTGGTCAAACTAGCCGTTGGATAATCCAACGGTAACTTCGGCGTAATTACCGCATAGTAACGGCCCCCAAAACTGGCGGATAGCAACCGCTATATAAGGAGGATGAAAGGCGAACGGGGAAACACTTCTTCTTTCTTCCTCCAATTCCGCCCATCTTCGTTTCCCATTCCGCGCAGCGATCCGAACAATCCAGAGATCCCCGAGCTCCACGAACTTCCAACCGATGGCCCCCTCCACCGAGCCGTGGGGCAGATCCAAGTGCACCAAGGCGCTACTAGCATCCTTCGAGGAGGCTGGAATCCTCCGCGCAGGCAGATGGCGCATCCCCGCAGCCGGGGAAGCGACTCCGGATCCGCGCGAGGGAGAATTCATCTGCTTCACCTGCCACCTAGAGCGGGGGCTGGGCTTCCCGACTTCCCTCTTCTTCCAGCGTTTCTGCGCCTACTACGGAATTCAACCATCGGATCTGGGTCCTCATAGTATCGAGCAGCTCGCCATCTTCGTGGCGTTCTGCGAGTGCTATCTGGGCTGTAGGCCCTACTTCCCATGTGGCAAGACTTGTTCCATGGGAGAATCAGCCGCGAAGAGACAGGCGGCCCGATGCTAGTTGCGGGCGGCCTGACATTCCAGCTGAAGACGAAAGCATCGTTCTTTGATCTGATGCTGCTCGCTAAGGCAGCGAACGAGTGGAAAAAGTTCTGGTTCTACATCACCGAGTCGACTCCAGGCAATGAAGTGGCGCTTCCAAGATACTCCGCCGACCGGCCTGAGCCGCGTTGGCTCCAGGTCGCCAAGCTCCCGCTAGACCAGCGGATGGTTGTTGACGAAATGTTGCAAACCATCTGCGGCCTGAAGAAGAAAGGCCTCCAGACCATCAACCTCTACAACTGCTGGCTCAGGAGGCGGCTCATGCCCTTGGCCAGCCGCGAGCACTATATGTACGAATATACGAGTAAGGACGATCCAACGAACTCCTGCCTCGTTGAGTGGAGACTCAACGACTACACCCTGGCCCTAAAGAAGATCACCCAGGCGGTGTATCACAATGCGAAGGCCGGGGTCGCCCCTTATACTGCAAGGCGCCCAGCTCCGACGGTAAGTTGTCATTCCATCAACACTCGCAGTCGCAGCAGGTGCATTCGCGGTCGTGCTAACATCGTTTTGTTCTTGTGGCAGTTGTTCCAAGTGGTGGAAGGATGGCTTCCACCCGCAGACGACGATAACTCGAGCTCGTCCGTCCAGGACGGAAGCGAGTCATCGCCCGCCAAGGGTAACACCGAGAGTGACGCGGGTGATGACGACGGTGACGAGAAAGACGAGCCTGTGGAGGTCGCTGCCCCCACGGTCCGTAAAACTCGCGGGCAACACCAACGCGAGTTCGAAGCTAGCAAGAGCCTCGAGCCCCACGAAGATGATGACGAGCTTCCCGAGCACACCTCGCACCGCGAGGCCACGCCGTCGAAGAAGAAGAGGAAAGCTCCGCTGAAGATAACGAAGCCGGCGAAGCAAGTATCTCCGGCCCGATCTGCGAGCAGCTCCGACGCCACCAGCTCAGCGGAGAATGTTGCGGCACGCGCGACCGTGGCGACAGGCGTTGCCGCCCCCAGAGTTGAGGCGCCGCTGGCGTCGTTACCACCTCCATTCTCCCCACTCGTTGGTTTGGGGGCTGCTCCAGCCGCAAGGGCCTCGCCTCCAAGGGAGGCTCCCACAGCAATTGCCGCGGAGGCTCCTGCCGCGGCTTCATCTTCGAAAAAGCCGTCTGTGTCTTGGGTGCATGATTTATTCGAAACAGGCCTCACTCAGAAGTTGGGGCCTAAACTGGAGAAGTCGGCTAGCATCCGCACCGGTCTACGGTTCATACCAGTCGCCAAGTGAGTTCTATTCTTCTGCTTGTTTTTCATTTTACTCGGACAGTCTTATTCACCAAACTGTTTCGCAGGACCGGTGTTAAAAAGATCGGCCATCCTTCTGTGGCCAAAGTTCTGCCAGTCGCCACCGAGGTGTTTGCGGATTCCTCGCGGAAGAGGAAGACCGACGAATTCGCTGCTCCCGCCGAAAGCGTCAAGAGGACGAAGGGTGACGACATCATCATGGTGTCGGATGACCCGGCGGTTTCTCCGAACGATCCTCCGACTACGGCTGAAGTAGCCTCGAAGACCAAGGAGGGTGTTGACTCACCTGATGTGGCCGAGCCGACTCCGAGTGGCGCGGCAGCATCTGCAGCGACCTTCCCTCGCTTCATGACGAAGGCAGCCGCAGCGAGTGCCTCGGTGCGGATGAGCCAGATGTCCGGGGTCGCCGAGGCGGAGGTCGAGCAGCGTCGCGGCCATACTCCGGTCGTGCTTGCGTCTGTGGATGCTCTGGAGCTTCACGGCATGCTAGGCACTGCCATCTAGGTATGTCCAGTCCCCGAGGATCGGGCCACTGAATTTCAGTGGTCGGATTCTTAACGTTTTTATATCATCCAGTCCCCGAGTGCCTAGTCGCTGAATTTCAGCGGGTGGGCACTTAGGAATTTCATTGTCCAGTCCCCGAGTGCCTAGTCGCTGAATTTCAGCGGGTAGGCACTTATGAATTGTTTGTTGTTGATGTTGTAGTTTGTGCTCAGGGCCTGCAGCGCGAGTCGACCGAACGGCTCGCTGCAAAGTGTCGCTTGGAGAAGGAGCTCGTCGCCGTCCAGGAGGAGAACATGGAGCTTCAAGCGGCTGCAGCCGAGGTGAAGGAGGTCCACCGGGGCCTTGTCCCGGTTGGTGACTTGACGGCGGCTCAGTCCACTTTGAGTGCGGCCGAAAAGCGAGTCACTGACCTGGAGCGTGAACTCAAGGAGGCGAGGGCGGAAGCGATTTCAGCGGAGGGGCGTGCGAAAGCTGCTGTTACTTCTGCCGCTGAAGAACGCAAATTATCTGACGCGCTCGTTGCTGGGCTGCAGGATGACCTTTCTTCCCTTCAACGTTTCATCATGGACCTCTGCCGCCCGCTGATTGGTAAATTCTCCTTCACCCAATTCTCGGTGGTACTGACTTTATTGTGATGTCGACAAGTCGCTTACTGTTTATTAATGTGCTGCAGGCCGGGTTACTGACAACGTGGAAGAAGCGTAGTCTTATGACGCGCGACAGTGCGTGGCCACTCTGGTCGACTCGGCCGCGTTGTCGGCGATTTGCCTTCGAGCATATCTTCAGGAGATATCGCCCACGGAGGTGATCCCCAGTGACCTTGTCGATGTATGGCGCTACCTGGAGAAAGCTCCGTCGGTGGTCGAGTTCATGACGCGGTCGGCCTTCCGGCGTGGGGTAGTGACGGCGCTCAGCCTTGGGCTTGCCCATTTCCTGGAGGACTTCGACCTCGACGATGTCACGAGCGGCTACCCCTCGTCAACGGGCTTGGTGGAGATTGCCGAGGTGCTGAAGCTGACGGACCGGGCCGAGGTGTACTCCGATCGCGTTTGGGCGATGGGCGACCTCATCCCCTATCAGGAGACGGTTGTCGCCCCCAACGATCCTGAGCCGAAGCATCGGGACTTCAAGGTCGAGCAATCGTTCCGTGCGGCGATGGCGGGCGAGCTAACGACGTATCCGTTGAACCCGTACGTGCCCTTCATCCGTAAGCACGGGGGTGGCGGCGAGTCTACGTCAAAACCTACGGAGTAGAAGCGTGGTGCCCTTGGGCGTTAGTACAAGATAACTATTGAACTTTCCTTGTATTTTGGAACAACTTTGTGCTTCTATAAAGGAAATCCGTGTTGTTTTGTCATTTTGGATTTTGATTGAACGAGTCCCCGAGCGCGTCTACCCTTTTATGGGGTTTACCTCGTTGTTATATGTCTGTTAACTTTTAATGAGTTGAGGTCGACTCGCCATGGCTCGGAAAGCCAGTCGCTAGGAGACTCCCAGGGGTGCTCTTTACTTGACCGTTTTCCCGGGCGCGAACGGGGTCGGGTTACCGAGTCCCCGAGCGTGGTACTTGGTGGTTCTAGTCGCAGCTCCAAGGTAGGTGAGGACTAAGCGCGTCTTTGTTAGCGCGTCTCTCCTGCCTGATCTGGAGGATCAGTCGCGTGGCGAGTCCTGGGCGCGCTCTCATACTTGGCGTTTTTCCCTAGTCGCTCGTATTTGGCTGGGTGTCAGTCCCCGAGCGTGGTACTTGGACGTTCGGGTTGCTGTGCCGAGGATGCGGAGGACCTTAGTCGTTGTGAGGAGCAAATGCAGTTGTCTTGGCTCGGTGAGCCAGTCGGGCTAGGCGACTCCAATGGGGCTCCGGGTTGGCATTTTTCGTGGACGTCACGAGGCCTGGAGTTTCCTAGTGCCCTCGTACCGCACTACTTGGCCGTGTCAGTCGCTTTACCAGAGGTGGACTTCTGCGAATAGCATAACGCTGTTATTACGAGTGCGAGTGGCACAAGACACGGCGAGTAGACACAATTTTCGGTAACCGATCTGTTTTATTTCATAGCGGGTGGAGAGTACATGTATGGAGTTTTAGGAGTGGAACTTCCGTAAGAGGTTTGCATTCCATGGCCGCTTGACGTCGAGTTTTCCGTCTCCTCGGACGTCGGTGAGGTAGTAGGCGTCGTTGCCTAGGACTCGCCCGATGGTGAATGGTCCCTCCCAAGGGGGGAGAGCTTGTGCATGCCCTTCTTGTCCTGGATTAGGCGCAATACCAGGTCGCCTTCCTGGAAAGTGCGAGTCCTTACTCGCCGGCTATGGTAGCGGCGGAGCCCTTGCTGGTAGATGGCAGTGTGGGAGCGAGCTAGGTCGCGTGCCTCGTCGAGCTGGTCGACTCCGTCTTGGCGTGCGAGTTCATTTGCAGCCTCCGTGTAGTTGACCACCCTTGGTGAGTCGTGCTCGAGGTCAGTGGGCATGACTGCCTCGACACCGTACACCATGAAGAAGGGGGTGAATCCTATCAACCTGTTGACGTAGGTGCGGATGCCCCAGATGACGGAGGGTAGATCCTCGACCCAGCATCCGGCGGTGCGCTCCAGTGGGACTTGGAGCCGTGGCTTCAGGCCGTGGAGGATGCTCTGATTGGCGCGTTCCGCCTGGCCATTGGACTCCGGGTGCGCGACTGAGGCGAGGTCGAGTCGAATGTGGTGTTCCTCGCAGAACTCGGCCATGGCTCCTTTGGCGAAGTTGGTGCCGTTGTCCGTGATGATGTTGTTGGGGAAGCCGTAGCGGTAGATGAGCTCGCGTAGGAACTTGGTGGCGGTCTTCTCGTCGCATTTGCGGACTGGCTTGGCCTCCACCCATTTTGTGAATTTGTCGACTGCGACTAGGAGGTGGGTGAAGCCAGAGGGGGCCTTCTTGATGGGGCCTACCATGTCCATGCCCATACGGCGAATGGCTAGGTGATGGGGATTGTCTTGAGCGCCAAGCTCGGCACATGGGTCTGGTTGGCGTATTTCTGGAATCCGGCGCACCGCTGGACGATGTCGACCGCGTCTGCGTGTGCGATGAGCTAGTAGAAGCCGTGTCGCATAGCCTTTGCGACCAGAGAGCGGGCACCAGCGTGGTGGCCGTAGTCGCTGGAGTGAATGTCTTGGAGGATTTTGCGTCCTTCGGCGGGTTGAACGCAGCGTTGGAACACGCCGGTCACGCTGCGCTTGTGGAACTCGCCGTTGATGATGACAAAGGACTTGCAGCGACGTGCTATCATCCGGGCGTCCGTTTCGTCCGCGGGCAGGGTGCCTCCCTCCAGGTAGGCGACGTATGGTGCGGTCCAGTCGTTTGGCTCGGCGATTAGTGCGACCAGGGCTGCTTCTGGTTGCAGCGGGATTCCGATGTCGATCTCCCTTGGGGGAGAGACAGAGGGCTTGGTGATGGTGTCAAGGAAGACGCCGGCGGGTGGTGCGAGGCGAGCCGAGCGGATGCGAGAGAGTGCGTCGGCCTCCTCGTTCTTCCGCCTGCCGATCCACTCAACGGAGTAGCCTGCGAAGTGTCCACCCAGCTGGTCCACTGCTTGGCGGTATGCCGACATGGTGGGGGAGACGGCGTCGCAGGTGCCGGTGACTTGCCCGGCGAAGAGGTCGGAGTCTCCGTAGCAGCGCAGGCGATGGACGTTCATCTCCTTGGCATCTCGCATGTCGTGGAGTAGCGCCTCGTACTCGGCCATGTTGTTGGTGCAGGGGGTGAAGTCGAGGTAGAGGACGTAGCGGAGCTTGTCGCCCTTTGGGGACGTTAACACGATCCCTGCCCCTACGTCGTCCGCGTTCTTGGAGCCGTCGAAGTGTAGGTTCCAATAGTGGAGGTATGGCAGCTTCTCTGGCTGATGGGCCTCCTCCCAATCGGCGATGAAGTCTGCGAGAGCCTGCGACTTGATCGCCTTGCGCGGCTCGTACTTGATGTTGTGGACACCGATCTCGACGGCCCACTTGGCGACTCGCCCGGTCGCCTCACGGTTGCGGATGATGTCCTGCAACGGTGCTGAGGAGACGACCGTTATTGGGTGCTCCTGGAAGTAGTGCGGCAGTCGACGCTGTGCTCTGAAGACCGCGTATACCAATTTCTGGTATTGCGGGTAGCCCTGGCGTGACTCGGTTAGGACCTCGCTGATGTAGTACACTGGTCGCTGCACCGGGCGCTCCTTTCCTTCCTCTGGTCATTCGACGACCATGACGGCGCTGACGACGCGTTCAGAAGCCGCGACATAGACCAACATGGGTTCCTTGTCGACGGGGGCGGCGAGTAACGGTGCTGCGAGTAGAACCTCCTTGAGGTCGTGGAGCGCGTCATCTGCCTCCTTGTCCCACTGGAAGGTGGGGTTCTTGCGCATTAGGCGGTAGAGGGGCATCGCGTTTTCGCCCAACCGGGGGATGAAGCGACTAAGAGCCACGACTCGCCCGGCCAGTTTCTGGACGTCGCGCAGGAACTCGGGTCTGCCGAGTCAGGTGATCGTGTTGATCTTGGCAGGGTTTGCCTCGATCCCGCGCTTGGAGACGACGTATCCCAGTAGATGTCCAGTTGGTACACCGAAGGTGCACTTTCCTGGGTTTAGCTTTATCTTATACTTCCGTAGGTTCGCGAATGTTTCCGCCAGGTCGGCGAGTAGATCGCCCTGGCGAGCGGATTTAACCACCACGTCGTCGATGTAGACGTGGATATTGCAGCCAATCTGGCTCGCAAGGCACTCCTGCATGCACCTCTGGTAGGTTGCCCCAGCGTTTTTGAGGCCGAAGGTCATGGAAGTGTAGCAGAAGGCTCCGAATGGCGTGATGAACGCCGTCTTATCTTCGTCCTCGACGGCCATTTTGATCTGGTTGTACCCATAGTAGGCGTCGAGGAAGCATAGCGCCTCCAAGCCCGCGGTTAAATCGATGATTTGGTCGATCCGCGGGAGGACGAATTGCTCCTTCGGGCAGGCGCTGTTTAAGTTTGTGTAATCGATACACATCCTCTAGGTCCCGTTTTTCTTCTCGACCAGGACTGGGTTTGCCAGCCACTTGGAGTACTTGATAGGCCGGATGAAGCCTGCAGCGAGTAGACGCTGCACCTCTTCGGCGATGGCTCGGCGACGCTCTTCATTGAAGGGCCGTAGCGACTGCTTGACGGGTCGCACTTTGGGGTCGGCGTTGAGTTTGTGCTCAGCGAGTTCCCTCGGGACACCAGGCATGTTGGATGGCTTCCATGCGAAGATGTCCCTGTTCTCACGGAGGAACTCGATGAGCGCGCCTTCCTATGCTGGGCTCATGCCCGTCCTGATCGTCACCGTCTGGCTGGAGTCGCCTGGGACCAGCTCGACGGTGCGGGTATGTGTCGTTGCCTCGAAGGCGTTGGAGTTGCTGCCCTCTGAGTTGGGCCTTTTGAGTATGGTGGGGTCGTTGCTGTTGACCCCGCTCGCGTACTTGGCGAGCTCCTCAGCGTGGTTGGCCTCTACCGCGATGACGGCGTCAGCGAGTTCGGCCCCTTTGGCCTCGCACTCGGCGGCCATGTCGGGGTTGCCGTGGATGGTGATGATGCCGCATAGCCCGGGTAGCTTCATCGCGTTATACGCGTAATGGGGCGGTGCCATGAACTTGGCAAACGCCTGGCGCCCCAGGACGCAGTGGTAGGGGCTCTCGAAGGGCACCAGCTCGAAGACGATCCGCTCGGTGCGGAAGTTTGCTGGTGTGCCGAAGGTGACTGGCAGCGTCACCTTGCCGATCGGGTACGCCTTTCGACCGGGGATGATTCCGTGGAAAGTGGTGTAGGTCGTCTCGATCGTCGACCGCGAGAGCCGCAGTCGCCGGAAGGTGTCCAGGTACATGATGTTGATGGAGCTACCGCCGTCCATCAATGTTTTGGGGAGCCAGTAGTCTCCCACCTTGGGCTTTACCACAAGGGCGACCCGGCCCGGATACTCGATCCATGGCGAGTGGTCCTCGCGGCTCCAGGTGATTGGTTGTTTAGACCAGTTGAGGAACTGGGGGATATCTATCTAGGCCACCGAGTTGACGGCGATGGCGCGGGCGATGACCTTCTTCTCGCGCTTCGTATTGAAGCCTGTGAAGGTGTGGAGCGAGCCGGCGATGCTGCCGAATTTTGCGCCGTTCGGCGGGTTGTTGTCGGGGTCTTCCCGCGCGCGTCGTGCCTTCTCGATCTCCTTGAGAGAGTGGCAGTCGACGGTCGTGTGCGTGGCGGGCTTCCCTTCCCTGCTGTGAAATACACAAGGTTGATTAAGAAGGGCCGCGAGGTCGAACCTCGGCTTCGCCTTGTAGTTGTCGCCGTCACGGCGCTGTCCCCCGTCGCGGCGGATGCTCTTGGGCTCGCGCTGCGCGTATCCAGCGTTGGCGACGAAGTCGACTCGCCCGTCACTGCGACGCTTGTCGGTTAGGCGAGTGTTGTTGTAGCGTAGCTCGGGTCGCCTCCCGTTATCGTGGCCGCTCGTGCGGCGATGTCCTCCCGACTCGTCGTCGGTTTCTTGATTTGGGTCCTCCTCCGCGTACTTCTTTGCGATCTCCAGGAGGTCCGGTATGTTGTCGAGTGTGCGGTACACTCGTTTGAGCTTGGCGACCAGGGGCTCGTAGCGGCACGAGGTTTTGAAGCAGTGGATCGCGGTGTCCGGGTGGATCCCAGCAGCGTTATACCACAGATCTTACCACTGTTGGACCCAGCTACGGGTCGACTCGCGGGGTCCCTGGACGCATCGCTCCAGGTCCTTGATGGTGGTGGCGCGGGTGTATGAACCCTCGAAGTGCCTGACGAAGGTGTCACGCATCTCCTCCCAGGAGTCGATGCTATCCGCGGGGAGGGTGTTAATCCACTGCCTGCACGCCCCCTCCATCATCAGGGGGAGGTAGCGGGCGGCTAGTAGATCGGTGCGGCCGGCGATCCCCATCGACATGAGGTAGGTATCCAGCCACACGGAGGGATCGTACGAGGGGTCGTACTTTTCTATTTCCTTCGGCGCTTTGAAGTTCGCCGGATATCTTTCGCCTTGGATCATCGGTCCGAAGCATGGGGGCCCCACTCGGCTCAACAATCCCCTTGGCTCGTTGTCGTGGCGGTTGGTGAGGGTGTGCCGCAGGTCGTCAGGCTGGCGTGCGCGCCAGCTCTATTTGTTGATGATGTGGGTGCGGGCGTCGACGGGTTGTCCGTTGGCGGCGACGAAGTTGTTCGCCGGCCGGGGGTCGTTGGTGGAAAGTGCCGCGTTCGCGGGTCGGTGTTGGAGTTGTAGGGGTTCGAGTGGCGGGCAGTTGAGAGTGTTCGCCGCCATGGGGTGGCCGCTCGAGGCTGCTTTGCTGCCTGACAAACGCGAGTACATCCGACCCTGTGAGTCGACACCTGCGTTTTGTTGCTCGACCGCTTTGGCGAGCAGAGCCCTGGCGTACTGGATCTGTAGGGCGCCTTCCCCAGAGGCTTCAATGTTGTCGACTGCTGCTCGGACCGCGACGAGGTTATCCATCAGGGTGGAGAACAGCGGGAGGCCGTTCGCGTCTCGCTCCCGTAAGGAGACCATGATCCTTGGCTGGTCCCTGGGGGGTGCGCGGTTGGGTGGTGGCGGGGCACCATTGGCTGTTGCCCCTGGTGGGGGCCGAGTGCTTCCTCCTGGCGGCGCGTTCTCGCAGATCGCACGCTCGGCTGCGCGGGCCGGGTCGTTCTCGTCGTCGAAATTTAGGGCGCTCCCCTGGACGGCGGGGTTCAGGCGCGACCTGATTCGGAGTTGGTGGTAGCGCGACAGCTCCTGCGCTGTCACCTGCTCGAGGCGAAATTTTTCGCGCTCGGCTTGTTCCTTGCGGATTACCTCCGCCAGCTTCAGGCGGAGTTCCTCGACCTCCGTCGCCGTCGCGTTTGGTGGGATCGGCGTGGATAATGGGTCTTCCGGTGGGTCGGCGCCAGTCGCCATGTAGGTCGCGGCGTGGCGACCGGTTCCGTCGTGGAGGTCGGCGGAGTTCTCCGACCCGGAGTCGAAGTCGAAGATCCCGAGGATGGAGGGATTCTCGAAGTCTCCGATGTTGGATACCTGGGTGATGGAGCCCGTGGGTGACGCGGCGACAATGGATCCGGCGAGTGACGCCGGGGTCGCCGAATCGGCGTCGTCGTTGAGGGCCGCGTCGTCCGCGCCGCGGTGGTTTCGGCCATGTTGCTATGGGTCAAGTCGTACTCGGAGGCGAGGCGGTGAATCGTGCGGACCTAGCTCTCAGAGATCCGGTCACGTGGCGGCGACTCGCGGATGCGAGCCGAGTCCTCCAAGACGATGACGTCGGTGAGGCCAACGAAGAGGCTGATCGTGCCGACCGGAAGGATCACGCTGTGCGTGACGGGTCGTGCCGCTGGGACGTAACTGCTCGGCAAGATCTGGACCATCTCGCCGATCGTGATCATGCAGCCGGTGGCGATCGTCTTGTTGATTGGCAGATTGGATCTCGCCGCAGAACACCGGCCTGACCGGCCAGGCCCCACGGTGGGCGCCACTATCGTGGGAATGACCACGGTAGACGCTGCAATCGGCAGCGAGTAGTAGAGCATGGGGCAAGGGCGGCCAGCCATCTGCGGTGCGAGATGAGGGCTAAGACACAAGGGTTTACCCAGGTTCGGCCCCCGGAGGGTAAATACCTACTCCTGCTAGATTGTATTATGGTGAGAGTACAATGGGGCGAGCTCGACGGCTAGGCGGTGAGTTGCTTGGGTGTATGATGGAACGTATCCTCTACATGTCCCTCGGGGAGGTTTATATAGACTCACCTCCGTAGGGTTTACATATCTCAACCGAATTAGTTAAGGATTCGGAGATTATATGACCTAGTCTGACTGGGCCTAACTATGCTTCTAGGCCTTCAGCTTCCAGTCGCCTGAGTCCACGCCAAGTCTTGATCCAGTCGCCGTCCTGTAGGCCCACTCGCTGACGGCTTGGGCCAGTAGGAAACGTCCTGCTGGGTATACCCCGGAAGGCATATCCCCATCAAGGAGGATCGGAGTCTCCGGTGTAGGCCGGAGTCTCCGGTCTAGATGGTTTTCTGCCACTTATAGGAAGGGAACGGGGTGAACTGAAACAGCAGTTCTTCATTCTCTACCCTGCCCCCCTCCTCCTAACCCGTCGCCTCCTCTTCAAAAACTCCTCCTCGGAGGTCAAGAAGCCCCCGGGATCCGCCGTGCCGCCGTCCAACCTTCTCCTCTCCTCCATTGGGTCATTCCCACCGGAGGAATCGATCCCATGGATAGATTTTGTACCTCTCCTTTTTTTCTTCTAGGGTTCATCTCTAGATGTGTTTTTGAGGATTGGTGTTGATTTGTCCATTGGAATCACTTGTTTGCGTGCACTCTAGTACTTTAGCCTTGTTGCATTGCCCTATCTACTAGATTCACCCCCACCAGCATCTCCCCATCTCATGCCTGAGCCTCCCGACCGGAGATTCCAGACCCAGGTCCGGAGACTCCGGTCCAGGCCAGAGACTCCGGTCACCAGGATTGGAGACTCCGGTCTAAGGCGGAGACTCCGGTATGAGGTGCAGAGACTCCGGTGTAGGGTGAATCAAAACAGACCAGAAATGCATCAAAGCTCTTGTACTGCATTTTTGGGACCTATATACTCATCTCCATGCTACCTCCCTCACTGTTGTTCACAGGTGATGGTTCTAGACGTCCTCGTCGTACCAAGGCCAAGTCATAAAGGGGCACTCCTCTCTATGATGAAGCTCAGGGTCAGTTTATCGTGCCTTCTTCCAACCGAAGACAGCAGGCACATGATGCAGTCTATTTGAGGAGGGAACAGGAATGGACTAAACAAGAGGACCATGCCAAGAAGGCCAAATATGACAATCTTCAGTCATTGGCCAAAATGTCAAAAGAGGAGTTCCATGAGCTGAGAAAGACTGGTTTTTATGGGCTGCCCCGTACCAGCGATGACCCTTGTTTCTGGAGGAAGGAGCAGGCTGTGTTCATGAAGGATGTGTATGGTGTGTTCACCAAATCACCTGTCTGCCCTTAGAAGTACATGAGTGTTGAGAAGATGCGCCTCAAACCCTACTTCAATGATGCTTTGTGGATCTGTGAGAAGTTGGGATTGTTTAACTTGATGGAGCTTCATGAAGACTACAATATCTACCTGGTGCATGATACGTCCAAAATGTATCTACTTTCTCGAACACTTTGCTATTGTTTCTTCTCTAAACTTGTGTGATTTGGATACAACTAACACAGACTGATGTTGTTTTCAGCACAATTACCTTGGTGTCTTGTTTTTGTGCAGAAAATGAACTATCAGGAAAAATCTCGGAAAATATGCCAAAAATTATATTTCACCAGAAGATCCATGGAGCTAGAAGGAGAGACAGAGGGGAGGCCTGGGGGGCCCAGACCCACCCTAGGCACGGGCCCACTGACCCCGCGCCTGGGGAAGGTTTGGCCACCCCAGGCAGCTTCTTAGCCTCCCTCCGCGTCTATAAGTTGACTTCTGACCTAAAAACATAGGGGGTTCGATAGTTTTCCAGAAAGAGTTCCGCTCCGCCGCCGCCACCAGAAACCAAGATTCAGATCCAGAAACTCCGTTCTGGCACCCTGCCGGGACGGGGAATTTGGAGAGGATCATCGCCATCATCATCACCAACGCATCTCCATCAACCACCGATGTTTCCCTCATCTATGAGTGAGTAATCCCCCGCTGTAGGCTTGGGGATGGTAGGGATTGGATGAGTTCTATCATGTAATCGAATAAGAATTGTTAGGGTATAGTGCCTAGTATCTCTATTAGTGCTATTTGACTTTGTTGCAACTTGTTGTGCTTAATGCTTGTCACTAGGGCCCGAGTGCCATGATCTCAGATCTGAACTTATTATTGAATCATTATGATAGTATTGTTTATGATCTTATCTGCAAGTTGTGTACACATATCATTGTACGGATCCAAAGGCCCCAAAGTGACAATAATTGGGACAACCGGAGGGGATGGCTGTGGTGTGAGGATCACATGTGTTCACGGAGTGTTAATGCTTTGCTCCGGTGCTCTATTAAAAGGAGCACCTTAATTGCTAGTAGTTCCCTAGAGCCTCCGTTGCCACGGGCTGGCTAGACAGAAGATGTTGTGCAAGTTCTCATTGCGGGCACGTATGACTATAATTGGAGCACATGCCTAGGATTGTTTAGTACTTGGATGCTTATTATTATTTATCTGCAATGCCCTAGTTCTTTGAAGTTACATGTTTAGACTCGTCCATGCAACGCCCGTCCATCCATCCCTATGCCTACCGCACGTGAATCCTACTGTTACCGTTACTGTTACTATTGCTAATGCCTCACTGTTGTTGTTGCTGCTGATGTTGTTTTGTTGTTGCTACTACAAACTATTGCTACTGATAAACTTCTGTGAGCAAGAACTATTTCCAGGTGCAGCTGAACTGACAACTCAGTTGTTAAGGCTTGCAAGTATTCTTTGGCTCCCCTTGTGTCGAATCAATAAATTGGGTAATACTCCCCTTTCCCCCAATACAGAAACTCTCAACCCGATGAGAAATCCACGAAACCGTCTGTAGACGCCGCCACCATCGTCCCTAGACCGGGGGGATCTGAAGTTCTTCCCGGCACCCTGCCGGAGGGGAGATCATCCCGGAGGCCTTCTCTTCGGTATGATTCGTGAGTAGTTCCACCTTGGACTATGGGTCCATGTAGTAGCTAGATAATTGTATCTCCTCCTTTGTGCTTTCATGTATAGATCTTGTGAGCTCCGTTCATGATCAAGATCTAATCTATTTGTAATCATGCATGTTGTGTTTGTGGGGATCCGATGGATATTGAGATTATTATGTTGGTTTGATTAATGGTTCTATCTTTATGATTCTATCATGTCTGTGTTGTTTGTGATCTTGCATGCTCTCCATTGCTAGTGGTTATCTTGGCCAAGTAGTTGCTAGTGACTCCAAGAGGGAGTATTTATGCTCGATAGTGGGTTCATGCCTCTAGTTTCCAAGGGAAGTGACATAAATCTCTTCGGTTGTAGATGTGTTGTTGCTACTAGGGAGAAAACAACGGTCTCTTGTTCATGGAACATGTGGACTGTTTACCTTACACAGTTTGCTTAAAGCGGTTGTCTGTTGCTTGCAACTTAATACTGGAGGGGGTTCGGATGATAACCTGAAGGTGGACTTCTAGTCATAGATGCAGTTGGATGACGGTCTATGTATATTGTTGTATTGCCCAATCAACCTCATAGGATCTTTCTAGCTAGTAATTGCATTGTTATGCCTTGCTCAGTTCCTGTCAATTGCCCCGCTGTAATTTGTTTACCCTTCATGCCATGTTGTTTATCTAAGGAGAGAACCTCTAGTGAACTATGGACCCCGGTCCAATCTTTACCATTGATACATCTTCCACTATTAATTGTTTACTTGCTGCAAACCATTATCTTCCACACCATATGTTTAATCCTTTGTTACAGCAAACTGGTGAGCTTGACAACCTCACTGATTCGTTGGGGCAAAGTCTTGAGTTTGTGTTGTGCAGGTCTCCATGTTGCCAGCAACACCTGTGTGACATTTCCTTCCTCCTAGTGATTCGATAACCTCGGTTTCTTACTAAGAAAAACTTGCTGTTGTGCTGCTTCATACCTTTCTCTTGGGTGAAAGGACTATATTTTCCCATGTTATTTTGGTGATGATGACAATCGCACTTGTGGTCTAATCGTGAATTTGAGTTTCAGGAAATATGTTTTTGATGATTCCTATGGTTTTTGTGGATGCTCTCTTTGGGGATCTCGTGAAGACGGCGGCCTTTTGTTTTTCTAGTTTCTCTCTTTTTATTGCTTTAGGTCGTCGTACTATTAAGAGGGGGTCCATCTCGGAAGGCTGTGGGAAATCACTTGTTCTTGCACAAACCTCATATGCACCGCCACAGCCATCCTATTCTTCCGTGACAGAGCGAGTTTCTGATCTGCTGGAGCCCTGTTTGTCTGATCGGAACTTCCGGCCAAGCACCGGAAGTTCGGCTCAGGACTTCTCTGCAGGAAGATCTGGCCTTTGTTTCGATCCAACTTCCCCTGGAACTTCCGGTGAGCTCCCAGAACTCTCTGTTTTGGTATGCTCTATTTGCCGGAAGTTCCACCGGAAGTTTTCCTGCCAGAAAGTTCCTGAGCGGAACTTCCGCCCAGGCATCGGAACTTCCGGTCAGACTTGCTTCGCGACCCAGAAGTTCCGCCCCTAGTTCTGCTCCAAGTTCCGCTGAAGGGTCAGTACCCTTCTGTATGAAGTGGTCTATTTGCCGGAACTTGGGTCGGAACTTGCATTGAAAGTTCCACCGGAACTTCCGGTCGATCTTTTGGAGCGGGCGTCAACAGGCTGATGACCGTTGGAGCCGTGCTGGGTGGAACTTCCGGCCCCTCACCGGAAGTTCCGGTGAGGTCGCGTGGGCGGTAACGGTTCAGCACGGAGGGAGCCTATTTAAGGCGCCTCCTTCTTCCTCCCACCTCCTTCGAATATCATTCTCTCTCCTCCATTAATGCTTGAGCTTGACCTTACTAGATCTCCTTCCCTAGCCACTCAAATCACTTGATCTTTTGAGAGTTGAGGGAGGGGGCCTAGATCTACACTTCCACCAAAGAAATTTTCTTTTCCCCCACCTATCCTTTGTGGATCTTGTTGCTCTTGGGTTTCTTGAAACCCTAGATGGTGTAGGGCATCCTCGGAGCTAAGGGTTGTGTTGTAAAGCTCTGCGGTGTCGTTGAGGGCCTCCAATTGAGTTCTAGAGCTTCCCCCTCAACCTTGTTGTAAAGGTTTCGGTTGGTGCCTTCAAGGTCACCGGTTAGTGGATTGTGAGGCCTCCTTTGTGGGGGAGCTCACCGGAGAAGAAGGTGAGGCCTTTGTGGCGCTCGGGTGACCTTGTGTGGCCCCGACACCTCTCCAACATAGACGTAGCTCCTTGGGAGTGAACTACGGGAATTATATCTCCGTGTCCCCACTCCGGTTACTTTGTTCCCTTCCTTTACTTCTTGTCCTTTGCCGTTCTTGTGGTTGTTGTAAGTTATCTTGCATTTAGGTTGTTCACATAGTTGCACATCTAGATAACTTTCCTTCTCATTAAGCCTAAAAGTGTGAAACAAATTAAAATTTGGTAGTCGCCTATTCACCCCCCCTCTAGTCGTATCAAGTCGGTACTTTCAATTTGGTATCAGAGCCAAGGCTCTTATTTCGGGCTTTACCGCCTAAGAGACAATGGCCGACGAAGGGGGTAGTGAAACCGAAAACCCCAAGATCTTGGCCACTATGGATGACCTCAAGCAATTGGAGTCATCCATGATGTCCAAGTTCGAGGAAATGATGACAATCTTGCAGTCTCTCAAGCCAAACCCCATGGTTGCTCTTGACACACCCCAAACCACCGAGCTTCCTCCCACCATTACAGTGACCGCCCCCGGGGTGAATCCCGCGGCCGTCACCACTCACTTGGGACTTGGTTTTGTTGCTCAAACATCTACCAAGGTTCCAAGTGAGAACACCGAGGAGCCCGAGAACTCAACTTCCAAAGAGGAAAATGGAGGAAAGGACTACTCGGCGGTACCCCCACCGCCAAATTACACTCTGAATCCACCCATTCCCATGCCACACATCATTCCTCAAGGAGCACCACCTATGCTAGATACTTCAAATTTCGCCAATTGGCAATATCTAATGCGCTCACATATTTATAGCTCTTCTATTGAGTTAATGAGGATTGTGGAGGATGGGTTCTCTCCATATGACCCAAAGAAGTTGACACGAGGTGAAGTGGTGGACAAGCAACTCAATGCCACAGCTTTGGGGATGATTCAAAAGGCTTTGAATCCAAAGGACTTTGCTCACATTCGCCAATTTGACACTGCCAAGGGAGCATGGGATCAACTCACCGAGCTCTTTGTTGGGAATGCAAGCATCCAAAGCTCCAAGTTTGATGAAGTCAACAATGAGTGCGATGGTTTTGCTATGCAAGATGATGAGACCCCCGAATACATGTATAGGCGGCTCAAGGTCCTTTGTTGCACTATGAGGGATCTTGGGGCAACCTATGTTGATGACAAGTTCATGAAGAGGAAGTTCATTCAATCTCTCCTTCCATTTGAAGAACAAAAGCTCAACTCTATCAAGGGAAGAACCAACTTTCACCTAATGACCTCACAAGAAGTCTTGAGTGAAGTAATTGCCATGACCATTGCCAAGAAGAATGCGGAGTCCGCCCGTGCTAGATCCATTGGGTCAACCAAAGTGAATCTTGCTTTGAAGGCCAAGGCTATTGAAGTTGATGATGATGCTACATCAAGTGAGTGATCTCAAGAGGATCTCAAGTGTGCCTTCAACGAACATCTTGCTCTCGCTTCAAGGGACTTTTGGAACAAGTCTGGGCTCAAGTCAAGGTCAAGGAACAACTCAAGATTCAACTCACCCAACAAGTCTCCCAAGGCAAGGTCATGCTACAATTGCAACGACAAGAGTCACTTCGTGGCCAAGTGTCCCTTTGAGAACCGTGAAGACAATGGTGGTCGTCTCATTCGCAAGATCAAGTCAAGACCTCCTCATCCTTTGAACAAGAACTACGCCGTCAAGAACGTCACCAACAAGGAACGAGCAATAGTGGTCCATGAAGAATACCTTTCGGGCACAGATGAAGAAGATGATGATGAAGTCCATGGTGGATAGATTGTGGGAGTTGCCGCTATTGCCACTACCTCTACTCCACAACTATCCCTCTTCGACTCACCAAATGAAAACGTCATCTCCTTCAACCAAAAGTGTCTCATGGCCAAGGCCACCAAGGTAACATCTAAACCCACTCCTCAACCCATCTCTAGTGAGCCTTCTTCTCTTGATCTTGTTGGTCTAGAGGTGAAGAAAGAGATGATTGACATGTGTGAATTTGTTGCTACCTTGGATGAAGAAACTAAAACTTGCTTTGAGTCCTTGCTTGCACAACTTGACAATGTTAGGGATGCTTTAGATGAAAAGGAAGAACTTCTTGACTTGCTAAGTAAAAATGAAAGAGATGTCGCTGATGAAATTGCTTCTCTCACTCAAAGTCTTGAGGATGAAAAAAATATGAGAATTAATCTTGAAGAAAGTGTGTCTAAGCTTGTAGATGATCATAACAACACCATGTGCTCTCTAATTAAGAAATAAAAAGTTGAATTTGTGGTTGGTCATGATAGGACTCAAGAAGATCTTGAGAAACTCAAAGAGGAACACAAAGCCTTGGAGAGTAAATTCTCAAGTCTTTTCGAAGCCCATGAACAACTTCAAACTCAATTGACTTGTGAACTTGTTAAGTCTTCCGTTGTAAAAATTATAGACTTGTCTAGCACTCCTAACCCTTGTTGCAAGCATGATCATATCATTGAGTAGGTCAAGGTGTTGAAGGATCAACTTGCCAAGACTAAGAAGAAGAAGAGGAAGAACAAGAAGAAGAAAAAGAACAAGGGCATGGCTCAAGGACCTTCTAATGGCCCAACCATCTTGCAAAGTGACAACTTTGCCGGAAAGAACAATCCCTCTTATATTCTTTGCAAATCATATGATGTTCATGTATATGCTAGATATGTAGGAACTTATTACACGCACGATTATCATTGGGCTATTTGGGTGCCAAAGGCTCTTGTTACTAGCAAAAGGGGACCCATTGCAAAATGGGTACCTAAAACCAAAGCTTGATTTTCTTGTAGGACTATTCTTCCGGTGGATCAAAATTGGTGCTCGATAGTGGTGCCACGAGTCATATGACCGGAAGCAAGTCTATCATGACAGAGATGAGGCCAAATATTGCCAACACCATGGTCTCCTACGGTGATAAAACAAGTTCTCAGGTTTCGGGTTTTGGCGAAGTGGTGGTAACCCCGGATATATCCTTGGTTGACGTCATGCTTGTCAAAACTCTTGGTTACAATTTACTATCAGTTCGTGCACTTGCTCTTATGGGTCTTTCTTCTTTCTTTCATGTGCATTCCGTGGTCCTCATGTGGAGCAAGTCTCTCAAGGTGGCTTTCGTAGGGTATGTAGAGCATGACTTGTATGTGGTGGACTTTTAAGGGACCACTACTCCTCATGCTATATGTCTCTATGCTAAAGCCGACAAGGGTTGGTTGTGGCATCACCGCCTAGCCCATGTTAACATGAGAACTTTGCAAAGACTTCACTCCGAGGGCCACATCCTTGGGATTAACGATGTTTCTTTTGCCAAAGATCGTGTTTGCACGGCTTGTATTGAAGGGAAGATGCATGAAACTCCTCACAAAGCGCTCAATCAAATCACCATAGAGAGATGTTTGGAGCTGTTGCATATGGACCTTTTTGGTCCACCCTCTCATGATAGTCTTGGAGGCAAGAAGTATTGTTTGGTTATTGTGGATGATTTCTCAAGATACACTTGGGTGTTCTTTTTCAAATACAAGAGTGAGACTCAACAAACCGTCATCGATTTTGCCAATGAGGTTCAATGGAAACACAATGCAACCATTCTCTCAATTCGAAGTGACAATGGCACCGAGTTCAAGAACTATACTTTGGATGGGTTTCTTAGTGATGAAGGAATCAAGCATCAATACTCCACTCCCTATACCCCTCAACAAAATGGAGTTGCTGAAAGGAAGAATCGCACTTTGATGGATGCAGCTCGGTCTATGCTAGCTGAATTCAAGTCTCCATACAACTTTTGGGCCGAGGCCATCTCCACCGCTTGCCATGCAACCAACCGGCTCTATCTCTGCAAGAAAAAGAACAATACCCCCTATGAGCTCCTCACCAGGAAAAAGCCAAATGTTAGCTACTTTCGGGTGTTTGGTTGCAAGTGCTACATTCTCAAAAAGGAGTTCGTTTGTCCAAGTTTGAATCCAAGGCTCAAGAAGGAATTTTCGTTGGTTACTCAAATCAGTCCCATGCTTATAGAGTATACAACAAAGCCAATGGAAGAGTTAAAGAGACGAGAAATGTGAAGTTTGATGAAAATCATGAGTCCCTTGTTAGGCAAGACGGTGTTTGTGATCCAAGTGATGAAATTCCTTCCTAAGGCCACAAGAAGAATGGGTGTGGGTTTCCACCTCCCCATTGAGGATCCCCTTGTGGACGAAGGAGAAGGACCAAGCTCTACTCAAGTGGAGCCCTCACTCTCACAAGATCATCTTGCCTCTCAAGGACCTACCTTTTTGGCACAAGCTCCCACAAGCTCTTCCAAAGCTTCCCATGCTCATGACTCTCCAAGCTCCAAAGATCAAGCTCTTCATCAACAACATCAACCTCCCCAAGATGGGGCACCTTCTCAAGGCACCTCCCAAGGGCAAGCTCTTCATTAACTACATCAACCTCCCCAAGATGGGGCTCCTCCTCAAGGTCACGGCTCTCCTCAAGGTCAAGCTCGTCAAGATCAAGGGCAAGCCAATGATACTCAAGGCTCTACTCCAAATTATGACTCCCCCGAAGTGGAGATTGATGAAGATGATCTTCGTGTTCGTGCTTATAGTCAAGGCGGGGGGCTCCAATGGTGGCAATGACCAAGTGGTTGCTCAAGAATCTTGTGTTGAAGCACAAGCCCGCCGTCAAGCCTATCGTATCTCCAAGCTCGTTCGAGATGGCCATATCCTTGATAATGTTTATGGAGATTTCAATAAAGGTTCCACTACTAGGAGGCAACTAGCCTCCTTTAGCTCTCACCATGCTTTTATCTCTCTTGTGGAACCACAGAAAGTTTTTGAGGCTCTTGAAGATGATGATTGGCTTGATGCTATGAACGAAGAACTTCACAACTTCAAGAGGAACAATGTTTGGACACTGGTTGAGCGGCCCAAAGATTGTCAAAACGTCATTGGAACCAAGTGGGTTTTCAAGAACAAGTGTGATGCGAATGGAATTGTCGTGCGCAACAAGGCAAGGTTAGTTTCCCAAGGATACTCACAAGTTGAGGGTATCGACTATGGTGAGACTTATGCCCCCGTTGCTCGCCTTGAATCCATTCGTATGATTCTTGCCTTTGCTAGTCATCATAACTTCAAGTTGCATCAAATGGATGTTAAGAGTGATTTTCTTAATGGTCCTTTGAAAGAGTTGGTATACGTCAAGCAACCTCTAGGCTTTGAGGATCCACTTTTCCCGAACCATGTCTACAAGCTCAATAAGGCACTCTATGGTCTCAAACAAGCCCCATGTGCGTGGTATGATTGCCTTAGGGAGCTCTTGTTAGACCGTGGCTTCGAAGTGGGCCTCATTGATCCCACTCTTTTTACTAATAAAGTTGGAGGCCACTTGTTCGTATGCCAAATCTATGTTGATGATATTATCTTTGGGTCCATTAACAAAAAATTTAATGAGGATTTTGCCAAGCTCATGACCGATCGCTTAGAGATGTCCATGATGGGGGAGTTGAAGTTTTTCCTTGGGTTTAAAGTCAAGCAATTGAGGAAAGGACTTTCATCAACCAAGCCAAATACATCCAATACATGCTCAAGAAGTTCAAGTTTGATCAAGTCAAAGGTTCCAAGACTCCCATGCTAACTAAGGTTAATCTTGATCTCGATCCCAAGGGTAAGGATGTGGATCAAAAACTCTATTGCTCTATGATTGGTTATTTGCTCTATCTTTGTGCATCTCGGCCGGATATTATGTTGAGTGTGGGTATGTGTGCAAGATTCCAAGCCACACCAAAAGAAAGCCACATGGTGGCGGTCAAGAGAATCTTTCGATATTTGGTTCATACCCCAAACTTTGGGTTGTGGTACCCCAAGGGAGCCAGCTTAGACCTTATTGGATACACGGACTCGGGTTGGGCTGGTGACAAGGTGGGAAGAAAGTCAACCTCTGGAGCCTGTCAATTTCTTGGAAGATCTTTGGTGTGGTGGTCCTCGAAGAAGCAAAACTGTGTGTCTATGTCCACTGCCGAAGCTGAGTACATCTCCGCCGCAAGTTGTTGTGCTCAATTTCTATGGATGAAGCAAACTTTGAAGGATCTCGGACTATCTTTTGACAAGGTGCCTCTTCTTTGTGACAATGAGAGTGCCATTGCTATTGATCACAATCCCGTGCAACACAACCGGACTAAGCACATTGAGATTCATCATCATTTCATTCGGTACCATGTTGCTAGAGGAGACATTTCTTTGGAGTATGTTCCCACCTAGGCAAATCTTGCGGATCTATCACGAAGCCTCTTGATGAAGCAAGGTTCCAAGAGTTAAGGTATGAGATAAATATCATTGATTCGAGCAATGTTGCTTAAATATCTTGCACACCTACCCGTGTCTCAATGTGTATCTTGTTTGGATGTAGGCATGGATTTAGGGGGAGTGTAGTTCCTCTTATGAACGAACACTATCCCTATTATGCGCACATTAAAGTTTTCATACTCTATAGTCTCTAAAGGAGACCATTTGAGCTTCATGATGAGTGTTGGTAATGAACCCAATATATATCTTCACGGTGTCAAGACATTTACTCTTATATAAGGTGGTCTCGGCCACCGACCCGTTTTTGTTTCTTGTCTTGTTTTTATTTGAGTGTTTGATCTTTTTGTGTTTTTCTTGTTTTTGTTGGCTTTGGTTCTTCACAGTTTGAGCTCTCTATCCCAAGACTTTCCTTTCCTCAAGCCCTCTCTATTCCCTGCACAAGTTCTTCATTGTTTTCTTCCAAACCTGAGAAAGTTTTTCTGGCGTCACCGGAACTTCCGGTCAGCTGCCGGAACTTCTGGTCAGCTCGTTGTTCGGAGGAACCACCTGCTGACCTGGAATTTTTCAGCCTTTCCCAGAACTTCCGGTTCACCGGAAATTCTGATCCCTGACCGGAACTTCCGGTGAGGCTCTCTGTCCTATATAAAGTGGGCCCCGGGGGAAAATGGGATCTTCTTCCTTTTTCCCCCAAGACCCATCTTCTATCTGGAGCAGCCGCCGGCAAGGACTTCTTCACGAAGGAGCTCCGGCCCCTTCGTCTCCGGTCTCCCCTCCTCAGATCTGCTCCGTGGGAACCTTCCCCACCTCAATCTCCCGCCATGGACTCCGGTATTTGCCCTCAACTCCCTCCATTAATGGATATCTAGCTCTCTCACCATTGCTTGAGTTAGGGCTCACCTTGTCTAGGCTAGTTCTTTGGCTAGAACTTGTTGGAGATCTTGGTAGGCCTAGGGAATCATGATAGGGTAGATTGGTCCAATACATTCTTGGAATTTTGTGTACTTGTGGCTTGTAGATCTAGATCTAGTGGACTGCATGTTTTGAACCACCAGTTCGTGGTCTCACCAGAACTTCCGGTGAGCCACGACCGGAACTTCCGGTGGATCGTTTTCACCGGAAGTTCCGGCGCTTCATCAGAAGTTCCAGCGACAGTACAATTTCTTGACTGTATTTTTCCAATCTCCTTTTGTTCCTTCTTCCGAACTTGTGCACTTACCCCACCTTCCCTCCCTATTCTTTTGCTTTCTTATCAGGACAAGGTGGTTCCCGCAGAGGCAAGCGTCTCTGTCGACCATCCTCTGATATTCCTCCTGAGATCGATGAAGAAGATGTTGAGGTGGTGCGTTCGTCCTCTCAGACTAGCCGTCAGAAGGCTGCTGGTGCTCGTCGTGTTGCTGCTACTGAAGGGAAGAGGCCTGTTCTTGCCTCTCAGAAGGCCACTGCTGCTGGGCCTGACAAATCCAAGGCCAAGATTTCCAAATGGACTCAGAAGGCCTACTCTGAATTCAGGCGTAAGGATCCCTACCTTATTCCTCGTGATCGTCTCTGCTTGGATCGCCTTTTCCACAACTATCGTCCGGAACAAATCTTTGCTGAAATCTATGCTACCAAGACTAGGTTTGTAGTTGCTCCTTAGAAGTACATCAATGTGGCTCACATGGAAGAGAAACATGCATACTTTGGCGAGGCTCTCGATATTTGCAGGAGGTTTGGGCTAATTCCTCTCATGGAGCACCGTCAGAACTTTGATGAAGGTGTAATTGCTCAGTTTTACACAACTCTTCACCTGAACATGAGTTCCTCTACTGAAGGTGTGATGAAGTGGATGACTAATGGTGTGCTGCTTACTGCCAATTGGTCCGAGTTTGCTGAGCTCCTTGGCTATCCCATTCAGCCTAGCAAAGGGGAAAATGGTTGGCGTGTTCATACCGCCCAAGCTACTGATCCTGAGGTCCTGGAGCCTCTCTACATTGAAGGATGGGGCACTGTTGGCTTTGTGAATCATCTTCTACCAGTTTATGACATCATGCGCAGGGTGTAATTGAACACCATCTCTCCCAAGGCTGGCAACTTTGATCAGTTTCATGCCTATCAGGTTGATCTCATGCATCAGACTTATCTTCGCCGTGATTCTGACAGGCCAATGGATGTCATGCACTTTATTTACACTAAGATATGGTAGGCTATCATTGACAAGCGCTCTTTCCCCTATGCTCCCTATATTCAGACTCTCATCAATCACAAGTGGCTTGAGGTGACTGGTACTCGTTTCCCTAAAACCAACATCACCATTCATGAGGATAAGAAGCTGCGTGTGAGCAAACACAAGAAGCCTCGTTCTCAAGAAGAAAAGGAAGAAGCTCTCCAGAAGGCTCATGATGAAGCTGGTGGTCCCTCCTCTGCTCCTGGTGGCTCCGATGCTAGTGGTCCTTCTCTCCAGAGGTAGCCATCTTGGGCAAAGAAGCTGCTTGGAAAGGTGAAGAAGACTTTCTGCTTTCTCCAGAACCGCGAGTATCAGTCTTATGTCGATCAACGACACAGTGTTCAGCATCAGAAGTCCATCATGTCTGCTCTCAACATACCTTGCTCTCCTGTCACTGCTCCCAAGGATGATTGGGTTTGCGACAACTGCCGCTGGTCTGAGGATGAGTCTGAGGAAGAAGTCACCAGTCCGCCGCCTGTGTGGGATCCTTGGGTCCTTGAGCCCTATCCTCCTCCCTTTCATGGTTGGGACGCTTAGAGTGATCTTTTCTTCCTTTTTGGTGTCTTGATGCCAAAGGGGGAGAAAGATGTCTATTAGGTTGCCTACGGGATTTGCATGGGTTGAGTCGCGAGCTCATTCTTGTCTTTGATCTTTTCTAGCTCGCGAACTCTTGTTTATCTATGTGCTTGTGGACCTCTTTGTGCTTGTGAACTTATATGTGCTTGTGGACCATGTTATGTATGAGACTATGTGGTATGTTATGCAATGCCTAGTGTGTGGTATTCTTGTTGTCATCTTATGGGCATGTGCATATTGTGGTGGAGCCTTATAGCTATTATTGTTATTATTATTCTTATTGTATCCACCACGTTTGGTTGGTGCCTGGTATGATCTCTATCATTTCTTGTACCTTGCACTTGTGCTATCTTTGCAATTGGAAGGGGGAGCCTCCTCGTATGTGTGCTAGTCTTGTCCTTAGAGCATTATCTCTACCTTGCACACATATAGGGGGAGCCTTTTCAATCCATTGCAAAGATTACTTCCATCATTATGCAAATCTTTTGGATTGTCATCAAACACCAAAAAGGGGGAGATTGAAAGGACTATATTTTCCCATGTTATTTTGGTGATGATGACAATCCCACTTGTGGTCTAATCGTGTATTTGAGTTTCAGGAAATATGCTTTTGATGATTCCTATGGTTTTTGTGGATGCTCTCTTTGGGGATCTCGTGAAGACGGTGACCTTTTGTTTTTCTAGTTTCCCTCTTTTTATTGCTTTAGGTCGCCGTACTATTAAGAGGGGGTCCATCTCGGAAGGCTGTGGGAAATCACCTGTTCTTGCACAAACCCCATATGCACCGCCACAGCCATCCTATTCTTCCGTGAGAGAGCGAGTTTCTGATCTGCTGGAGCCCTTTTTGTCTGATCGGAACTTCCGGCCAGGTGCCAGAAGTTCCGCTCAGGACTTTTCTACGGGAAGATCTGGCCTTTGTTCCGATCCAACTTCCCCTGGAACTTCCGGTGAGCTCCCAGAACTCTCTGTTTTGGTATGATCTTTTTGCTGGAAGTTCCACCGGAAGTTGCACCGGAAGTTTTTTTCCTGCCAGAAATTTCCTGAGTGGAACTTCCGCCCAGGCACCGAAACTTCCGGTCAGACTTGCTTCGCGAACCAGAAGTTCTGCCCCTAGTTCCGCTCCAAGTTCCGCTGATGGGTCAGTACCCTTCTGTATGAAGTGGTCTATTTGCCGGAACTTGGCCGGAACTTGCATCGGAAGTTCCACCGGAACTTGCATCGGAAGTTCCACTGGAACTTCCGGTCGATCTTTTGGAGCGGGCGTCAACGGGCTGATGACCGTTGGAGACGTGCTGGGCGGAACTTCCGGTGAGGTCGCGTAGGCTGTAACGGTTCAACCCGGAGGGAGCCTATTTAAGGCGCCCTCCTTCTTCCTCCCACCTACTTCGAATATCATTCTCTCTCCTCCATTAATGCTTGAGCTTGACCTTACTATATCTCCTTCCCTAGCCACTCAAATCACTTGATCTTTTGAGAGGTGAGGGAGGGGGCCTAGATCTACACTTCCACCAAAGAAATTTTGTTTCCCCCCACCTATCATTTGTGTATCTTGTTGCTCTTGGGTTTCTTGAAACCCTAGACGGTGTAGGGCATCCTCGGATCTAAGGCTTGTGTTGTAAAGCTCTGCAGTGTCGTTGAGGGCCTCCAATTGAGTTGTGGAGCTTCCCCCTCAACCTTGTTGTAAAGGTTTCGGTTGGCACCTTCAAGGTCACCGGTTAGTGGATTGTGAGGCCTCCTTTATGGGGGAGCTCACCGGAGAAGAAGGTGAGGCTAGTTGCTCAAGCTCGAGTTTTTGCTGGAAGCCACCTTCTTTTTCTCTCCCGAAAAACACCAAAAAACTTGCTCAAGCTCGAGTTTTTGTTGTTCTTGCTCGCAATTTTCGATCTCCTTGTTCAGCCCATCTCAAGTACTGATTTTTGGAGGAATTGTTCCTTGGTATGTGCCTCCTCCACTTGTCCAATTAGATTTGTGATTGCTAGATTGTATGTTGCTACCTTGGACATTGCTGTTGATCCCCATGATACAGTTTTGGCTCCTCAGAGACTTGATCTTGTTGCCATGAAGGCGCACCACTTTGTCACCTCTAGCTCTACTTTGCCATGAAGGAGGAAGCACCATCATACGACCCCTATGTGTATTACACGGGAGAGGCCTCGAGCTCATACCAGAACGAGGGAGTTTCCTCGACATACTACGGAGGTGCATCTACTTGGGCACCATGGGATTGAGCCCAACTTAGGCCAAAAGCCTAATCTTGGGGGGAGGTACACTGACATCACACTCATATATATATATATATATATCATGTTCGGTCGGTTCTTTGTATATCCATTGTTTTCGCTTTCTTTTTGGTTCTTGTGCTACTTTCTCAAAAACCCAAAAATACCAAAAATATTTTCATTGTTTCTCTTGGTTTGTTTCTTTGCTTCTTTGCTTTGGTTTGCCTTAAAATATAAATCCAAAAAGATTTTGCTTTGTTTGGTTTGGTTTTCTTTTGTTTGGTTTTTCTTTGTTTGCTTGTTTCTAAAAAATCGAAAACACCAAAAATATTTGTTGTTCTTCTTTGGTTTTGTGAGTTCTTCGCAGGGTTCAGCCGTCCTCAGTGGATATTGGTTTTCATGTTAATTATTCAAGTCACACAAGTGAAGGGCAATAATAAAGATTAAGACAACTCGAGGTGTGGTAAGAGGCTGGTAACAAACTCTATTTGTTTCATTTTTGTACATATACTCATCATTGTGAGCATGCTTAGCCTGTTTGTGTAAGGTGTATGTCATTATGGATGCTCAGTAGTTCTTGCTTGTCTATGATTAGCTCCAGCTTGCTAATAGTTGTAGCATGTCATATGAATGTTTGCTTGCATTGTTTTATTCATACTTTGGTATGATATTATGGTATCCTCCTCTGACTGTTCATGTGAATCGACTTGGAACATGCTCACGCATGCATATGACTAATCAATAGTCAGTAAGCCTTGATGATTTATTTTGCCTCAGAGTTCTTGTATCACTTTCATGCCATAATTAGTCATGTTTTGTTGCAAGCATGATTATGACAGTTATTGCTCTCTCGTTTGTCGCTTCCTCTCTATTGCTAGCTTTCACTTGCACTGAGTATGTGATCTACATGTGCTTCCAACTCCCAAAACCAATATTTCCAGCTGTGTCCACCATACCCACCTATTAGCATCATTTGCTATTTCAGTGCATATTCCTTATGCCTTGTTTTCTCCAAAAATAAAATGTTTGTCTGTTTTGAGAAAGTTAGTTAGTAAAGCTCTCACGAACTTGATGGCACACTTTATTCCTTGTGCTTAATAATCTTGAACCATTGTGACTAGTCCATGAAAGTTATATGCTTGCTTATTATATACTGGGAGTCAGCAGAACCGTGCTGTCACGGGGAACGCTTTCAACACTTTTTGGATAATTCTATCCAGTTGCTACTTTGCTCTTTTGTTTACGAATGTCGACGGTGTGAAATAAAAGGGGAAGTTGTTAGTTCATGGAGTTTATACATTGTGTTAGAGAAACTCCTGGGTCGCTAGCCTAAGCCATGCTTAATCATGGTGGAAACTTGCAGCAACACTATAATGAGCATCTATGAAGCGTCCTCAATAAAAAGCTATGCATATGGTAAATAAAAAGATTGCTGAGATGCTCATTGTCTGCTTGCCTTATCATTTTGGTTATGGGAAAGCTCTTGTACCATGTGCAAGGGGTACCCCGTTGGCGGTTCTCGATGATATGCATGTATTTACAATGAAAAGAACTTTCAGGTGACCAAAGTTGAGTAGCATGCGGAGCGACCCTCGTACTCAAGGGACTTAGGATTTCCAGTCTATGGTCTGTCAAGCATATGATTCAGAGTGGACCTCACTTTCACCTTAACCACATGAAGATGCCTATGATAGGGGAAATGAGAGCTCAAAGCTAATGAGTACCTTCCTTTCAGCATTAGGAAGCCTTTCAAACCTTTACAAAAACCGTTTTCACAATTTTGTCGAGTCACCACTTATTCTATGAGCACCTTCTTGAGAGCATAGTTGTCATTCTTGTGTTTGTTCCAAAACTTGGTTAATTATGTCATGACTTTGATGTTTGTATCTCTAATATCTTTATATCTAGTCTTCATGTGAACTTAAGAGGTGCCTTGGCATTTATATTGTGCTCTTCAAACAAAGGCAAGCGAGATACCACTCTATCATATCTTATTATGAGCATTGCAATGTTGCTTATGTTTATGTTTCATGCTACTTATTATTATTGAATTGGTTTCTCTTCATAGCTTGCAATGACTATTGAGTAGACTTAGTTGCATACTTATTATTATGAATTGTCTAAGCATCTACTCCTGTGCTGAGAATATTTAAATCATATGAAGCAAAGTGTTCGTGAAAGTTCTTTTATCGCACTCAGTTTTCAACTGAATTGCTTGAGGACAAGCAATAAGCTCAGCTTGGGGGAGTTGATACGACCAAAATGTATCTACTTTGTCGAACACTTTGCTATTGTTTATTCTCTAAACTTGTGTGATTTGGATACAACTAACACGGACTGACGATGTTTTCAGCAGAATTACCTTGGTGTCTTGTTTTTGTGCAGAAAATGAACTATCAGGAAAAATCCCGGAAAATATGCCAAAAATTATATTTCACTAGAAGATCCACGGAGCAAGAAGGGGAGACAGAGGGGAGGCCTGGGAGGCCAGACCCACCCCAGGCGCGGGCCCACTGACCCCGCACTTAGGGAGGTTTGGCCACCCCAGGCAGCTTCTCGGCCTCCCTCCGCGTCTATAAGTTGCCTTCTGACCTAAAAATAGAGGGGGTTCGATAGTTTTCCAGAAAGAGTTCCGCTCCGCCGCCGCCACAAGAAACCAAGATTCGGATCCAGAAACTCCGTCCTAGCACCCTGCCGGGACAGGGAATTTGGATAGGATCATCGCCATCGTCATCACCAACGCATCTCCATCAACCAACGATGTTTCCCTCATCCCCCCAATGTAGGCTTGGGGATGGTAGGGATTGGATGAGTTCTATCATCTAATCGAATAAGAATTGTTAGGGCATAGTGCCTAGTATATCTATTAGTGCTATTTGACTTTGTTGCAAATTGTTGTGCTTAATGCTTGTCACTAGGGCCCGAGTGCCATGATCTCAGATCTGAACTTATTATTGAATCATTATGATAGTATTGTTTATGATCTTATCTGCAAGTTGTGTACACATATCATTGTCCGGATCCAAAGGCCCCAAAGTGACAATAATTGGGACAACTGGAGGGGATGGCTGTGGTATGAGTATCACATGTGTTCATGGAGTGTTAATGCTTTGCTCCGATGATTTATTAAAAGGATCACCTTAATTTCCAGTAGTTCCCTAGAGGCCCCGCTGCCATGGGCTGGCTGGACAGAAGATGTTGTGCAAGTTCTCATTGCGAGCACGTATGACTATATTTGGAGCACATGCCTAGGATTGTTTAGTACTTGGATGCTTATTATTATTTATTTGCAATGCCCTAGTTCTTTGAAGTTACATGTTTAGACTCGTCCATGCAACGCCCGTCCATCCATCCCTATGCCTACCGCACTCGAATCCTACTGCTACCGTTACTGTTACTATTGCTACTGTCTCACTGTTGTTGTTGTTGCTTTGTTGTTGCTACTACAAACTATTGCTACTGATAAACTTTTGTGAGCAAGAACTATTTCCAGGTGCAGCTGAACTGACAACTCAGTTGTTAAGGCTTGCAAGTATTCTTTGGCTCCCCTTGTGTTGAATCAATAAATTGGGTAATACTACCCGTGAAGAATGTTGCGATCCCCTACACTTGTGGGTCATCAATGCAGCAGTTCTACGCCACTATAGTGTTTGGGTCTGATCAAGACAGGACCATGACTTGGATGTCTGGCACCACCCGCTGCATAGCTTCATTTCATGACTTTGCCAACGTCATATTTGAGACCTTTCATGGCGTATCCACTCCAGTTGCATTGCGCATGCACTCTGCGGCTCTTGGTGAGAACAAGATGAATATTGCACCTCTGTATGGCAGCGAGGGTGTTGTAGGGGGTCCAAGGGACTCAAGCCTCTCTACAACCTAATGTTGAGGATATTCTGTCATACCATCGCACCAAGTGCTGGGAATGACGACGCTATTAGGGGTGGGCTAGTCAACCTTCTTTATCATACCCACCGGACCTACAATGCTGCCCAGAGGTAGATGCTGAACCTATTGATGTGATGGATTTTATTTTTGAGGAGATGTTCCATGCTATTCTTTTCAAGAAGTCTCCTCCATATGCACCTTTGGTTATGAGGCTCATCAACTCCAAGGAGCATAATTCCCCACTTGGCATAGCACCGCATCTCACTGAGCAAGCATTGGTCTCACTGCAGCAGAAGGGGCATATGGGGCCTACTCCTAGGAGTCGCTATGGCGATAATGATGAGGAGATTGAGACTGAGAGGGCCCCCTCTCCTCCTAGAGTTTGGAGGAAGAATGCCTCCAATGCACCTATGCCTTCCATGACTCGGGACTATGTACATGAGCGGGTCAAGAAGGCCACTTTCTGGGAGAGGGCCCTTTGTTGCATGAACATAGACATCCGTAAGCAGCAACATGCATCCTACCAAAGCAACCACTGCATTGAGAAGCTCCTCAAGGAGATCAAGGAACAAGGTGAAGGGGATGATGAGGAAGGTGAGGATGAATACAATGATGAGCATGGTGCTCATCAGTCCACAGAGTCTGACCACACACTCTCTTTTGGGGCATGGAATGCCCAACAGGATAGCCTGGTGGATTGGAAGACCTTTGCTGATGTCACCTCTGGTTACGGGTACCGGGGTACCTCCTCTTCTCGCCCTCACGGCAAAGGGCCTGCAGTCCCTGATGATGATGATGATGATGATGATGATGATGATGATGATGACTTTGTTGAGGACGGTGATGATGAGGATGAGGATGCTGAGGATGACGATGACTACTGAGTTGTTGGGGCGCTAGCTTAGGTTTTTTCCCTTTTTCGGCATTTCGATGCCAAAGGGGGAGAAGACATTCTCATCGATTTGCATGGGTTTGGGCTTTGGATTCGCTATTATTTGCTTTCATTTTCCATATTCAAACTTTGAACTTTATGTGTGTTATTTGCCGTTTATGTGTGTGACTATGTGCTTGTGCACTTACTATTGTAACTCATGCGAGATCTATGTGTGTTATCATTGATACTATATACCTTGCATGATTTACTTGTTTACCTTATTGCACATAGTCAGGGGAGCCCCATACAATTTATTCCATGCAAAATCACTTGTTGTCATCGAACACCAAAAAGGGGGAGATTGAAAGGGCATTTATTGTCATAATCACTTTTGGTGTTCGTTAACAACAAGTAGATCATTTTATAGTTTGTCACTGTCCACATGTTGCTATTATGATAAGTTAAAAGTACCTTCACACTTTGGAAAGATTCCTGCAAGATTGACATAGTTCTGGAAATTCCAGACCGGAGTCTCCGGTCTGCCTAGACCGGAGTCTCCGGTGTGGTCCGGAGTTTCCGGATGTGTCCCCGATGGAAGCTTCGGGAACATGGCTCGGACATTCTGTATGGGGGTGCGGAGCAAGGTCCGGAGGCTTCACCAGAATCTCCGGTGTGGGCTCAGACCGGAGTCTCCGGTGCTGGAGGACCGAAGTCTCCGACCCACTTGGCTCTCAGAAGACCTGGGTCATACTGCATACTGGTCCAGAGGCTGGACCGGAGATAGACCGGATTCTCCGGTGTAGACCGGAGTCTCCGGTGTATAGACCGAAGTCTCCATTCTGGTTCTTCTCCAACGGTCAGAAAACGGTTCGTGGAAGGGGCTGCTTATTAATAGGGACCCTTATCCCCTTCCTCCAGTTGCTCGAGCTGCTCAAGAACACAAACTCCATTAGAGCCACCAAATCTACAAGATCTCTTCATCCAACCATCCAAAGTCATTGATCTTTGGAGAATCGAAGGAGGAGGCCTTGATCTACAACTTCACCAAGAGAGATCTTCATTTCCCCCTCATTCACTTGAGGACCCCAAGCTCTAGTGTTTCTTTGGAAACCATAACTGTGATTTGGTTCTTACAAGCTTGTCTTTGATTGTTTTAACAGCTTTCTTGTATTTGGGAGCCTCCAATTAAGTTGTGGATGTGTGCCCCGAACTTGTTGTAAAGGTGTCGGCTTCCACTCGAAGGTTGCCGATATAGTGGAAGGTGAATCGATCCCCTTGGGGTGAGGTTCATCGGAGAACAAGGGAGGCCTTTCGTGGTGTAGGTGGTTTGATACTGTAGGGTTTCGTAGCATGGAAAACAAAAAATTTCTACCGCATACAAACCAACAAGCCAAGATCTATCTACTATATTGTAGCAACAAGTCGATAGAATAACTCACCCTCGAAGATTCCAAAGTGTTTAACAAGAGCGGATTCTCGTGGGTGATGTAGTCGTACTCTTCCCGATCTCAAGATCGCGTAGACGATCCTTCCGGCGCTGCGTTCCGGCAGCGCTCCCGCAGTCGGTCACACGTTCAGTACTCGACGAAGACCTTCCTCTCCCTTGTTCCAGCAGGCAGCGGAGGTTGTAGCACTCTCCTCGTGATTCCGGCAGCACAACGGCGTGGTATCGGAAGTAGAGGGCAGATCTCGCAGGGCTTCGCCTTAAGCCGGAGCGAGTATGGTGGAGTATGAGAGAGTCCCTCGACGATCTAGGGTTTAGACACGCCGAGGAGGAGGCTAGGCCGGCGGCTAGGGTTGCTAGGCAGCGGCGGCGGTTTGCCCTAGGGCGGCGGCGGCAGCAGGTGGCGGAGCCGGCGGCTTAGCGTTTGGATGAGAGGATCTTGTGTGTCTCTAGGAGGGAGCCCTGCCCCTCCTTATATAGGTGGAGGGGCCGGCCGTCCAAGGGGAGGGAGAGGAGTCCCTCCCCAACTCGGCTTGGGTGGTGCGCGGGCGGTGGGGAGGAGGGACTCCTCCCCAACTCGGTTTCCTCCTCTTTTTCCACTTCCCAAAAATAGCCGTTTGACTTTCAAACTAGCCGTTTGACTTTTCAAACTAGGATTTGATTTAATCCTCTGTTTTGTTCAGTGATGACACTTAGTACATGATGCAATCATACCAACTTGATATAACACATTCATGTACCCTTCCCCTCCGGAGTGCCGGACATTTCGGAACCTACTAGAACATTCCCGATGAAAACACCGGAATCATTCTCCAACTCTGAAACGACACTTTCCTTATATGAATCTTATTCTCCGGACCATTCCGGATCTCCTCGTGATATCCCGAATCCCATTCGAGACTCCGAACAACATTCAGACTCTTTCTCATCATTCCATAACTACTCAAACAATGTTGAATCCTTAAGTGTGTCTCCCTACGGTTCGTGAATTATGCGGACATGATCGAGACACTTCTCCGATCAATAACCAATAGAGGAATCTGGAAATTCATATGGCTCCCACATATTTCTACGATTACTTTGCGATCGAATGAACCACTTACATACGATACCAATTTCCCTTTGTCTCATGATAGTTTACTTATCCGAGGTTATGATCGTCGATATCTCTGCATACCTAGTTCAACCTCGTTACCGATAAGTACTCTTTTCTCGTTCCCGTGATATGTGATCCCTTGTGAGCCAGTCACATGCTTGCAAGCTAATTGGATGACATTTCACCGAGAGGGCCCAGAGTATATCTATCCGTCATATGGATGGACAAATCCCACTCTTGATCCATGTGTTTCAACCAATACTTTCTGAACACTCAATGCCACCTTTATAGCCACCCAGTTACGGTGTGGTGTTTGATGTCATCAAAGCATCCATCCGGTAAAGGTGATATGCATGATCTCATGGTCGAAGGAATTAGGTTACTATGTATCAGAAAGCATATAGCAATTGAACTATTAAAATGACTTGATCTTTATGCTACGCTTATCTATAGGAGTATGTCCACCATATCATTCTCCTAACGATATGATCTTGTTGTTAATAACATCTCAATGTTCATGATAGGGAAACCACAATCATCTATTAACCAACAAGCTAGTATTATATAGAGGCTTTACTAGGGACTTCAAATTAAGTTTACAAATCACACAAGTATTAATGTTTCCTTGTTAATACTATTATAGCATGAATGTAAACCTTTATCATAAACACAAAGATATAATAATAACTACATTTATTATTGCCTCTAGGACATATCTCCAACAGTCTCCCACTTTCACTAGAGTCATCTAATCTAGATTACATGGTAATATACCGAACACCCATGGCAGTTTGGTGCTGGTCATGTTTTGCCCTCGGGAGAGGTTTAGTCAACGGATCCGCCACATTCAGATCTGTGTGTACTTTGCAAATCTTTATATCCCCATCTTGGATATGTTCTCGAATAGCGTGAAAACGTAGCTTGATATGCTTCATCTTCTTGTGTGACCTTGGTTCTTGCGCATTGGCTATGGCGCCCATGTTATCACAGTAGATAGACATTGGGTCCAACGCACTAGGAACCACACCTAGCTCTGTAATGAACTCTTTCATCCATATCGCTTTTTGTGAAGCCTACGAAGCATCCATGTATTCCGATTCAGTTGAAGATCTCGCCACAACGCTTTGCTTTTCACTCCTCCAGCTAACTGCTGCACCATTCAAAATAAATACGTATCCAGATTGTGATTTAGAATCATCCGGATCGGTGTTCCAACTAGCATCGGTGTAACCATTAACAACGAGCTGTTCATCACCTCCATAACAAAGAACCATATCCTTAGTTATTCTCAAGTACTTAAGGATGTTTTTGACCGCTGTCCAATGATCCACTCCTGGATCACTTTGATATCTGCTAGTTAAACTAACAGCATATGCAATGTCGGGTCTAGTACATAGCATGGCATACATTAGAGATCCTATGGCTGAGGCATAGGGAGTCTTACTCATCCTTTCTCTATCTTCTGCCGATGTCGGACTTTGAGTTTTACTCAAGGTCGTATTGGGCAACATGGGCAAGAACCCTTTCTTTCTATCTTCCATTCCAAACCTCTTTAGAACTTTGTCCAAATATGTACTTTGTGACAATGATATTTGGCGTTTCGATCTATCTTTATAAATCTTTATGCCTAATATGTAAGCTGCTTCGCCAAGATCCTTCACTGAAAAACTATTATTCAAATATTCCTTGACACTACTAAGAAGGTCTACATCATTCCCAATCAACAATATGTCATCTACATATAGTATTAAGAATGCTACAGAGCTCCCACTCACTTTCTTGTAAATACAAGCTTCTCCATAAGTTTGTATAAAACCAAAACTTTTGATCACCTTATCAAAACGTTGATTCCAACTTCGGGATGCTTGCTTCAATCCATAGATGGACCGTTGAAGTTTGCATACCTTGTTAGCATCTTTAGGATCGACAAAACCTTTGCGTTGCATCATATACAACTCTTCATCAATGTCTCCATTGAGGAATGCTGTTTTGACATCCATCTGCCATATCTCATAATCATAATATGCAGCGATTGCTAACATAATCCTCACAGACTTTAGCTTTGCTACTGGTGAGAAAGTCTCATCGTAGTCAACTCCTTGAATTTGTCGAAACCCTTTTGCGACAAGTCGAGCTTTATAGACAGTAACATTACCATCAGCATTTGTTTTCTTCTTGAAGATCCATTTGTTCTCGACAGCCTTCCGGCCATCCGGTAAGTCCACCAAAGTCCATACTTGGTTTTCGTACATGGATCCAATCTCGGATTTCATGGCTTCTTGTCATTTATTGGAATCTGGGATCATCATCGCTTCCTCATATGTCTCAGGGTCATCTGTGTTGTCCACCAACATGACACTCATAACGGGATCATACCAATCTGGAGTGGTACGAGTTCTCGTTGACCTGCGAGGCTCTGTAGCAACTTCAACCGAAGTTTCATGATCATCATCATTAGCTTCCTCTCTAACTGGTGCAGGCACCACAGGAACTTCTTCCGGTGCTGCGCTACTTGCAATTTCGAGAGAAGGTTCGACAACCTCGTCGAGTTCTACTTTCCTTCCAGTCACTTCTTTCGAGAGAAATTCCTTCTCTAGAAAGGATCCATTCTTGGCAACGAATATTTTGCCTTCGGATCTATGATAGAAGGTATACCCAATAGTTTCCTTCGGGTATCCAATGAAGACGCATTTTTCCGCTTTGGGTTCAAGCTTGTCCGGCTGTAACTTCTTTACATACGCTTCGCATTCCCAAACTTTAAGGAACGACAATCTAGGTTTCTTACCAAACCATAATTCATACGGTGTCGTTTCAACGGATTTAGATGGTGCCCTATTTAAAGTGAATGCGGCTGTTTCTAATGCATAACCCCAAAATGATAGCGGTAAATCTGTAAGTGACATCATAGAACGAACCATATCTAAGAGAGTTCGAGTACGACGTTCGGACACACCATTACGCTGTGGTGTTCCCGGCGGTGTCAATTGTGAAAGTATTTCGCATTTCTTCAAATGCTCGCCAAACTCGTAACTTAGATATTCACCTCCACGATCAGAACGTAGAAATTTAATCTTCTTGTTACGTTGATTCTCTACCTCACTTTGAAATTCCTTAAACTTCTCGAAAGTTTCGGACTTATGTTTCACGAAATAGATATACCCATATCTACTCAAATCATCCGTGAAGGTAAGAACATAACGATAACCACTGCGCGACGCTACACTCATTGGACCACACACATCGGTATGTATGATTTCCAATAAGTCCGTAGCTCGCTCCATCATACCAGAGAATGGAGTCTTAGTCATTTTACCCATCAGACATGCTTCACATCTTTCAAGTGATTCGAAATCAAGTGATTCAAGAAGTCCATCAGAATGGATTTTCTTCATACGCTTCACTCCAATGTGACCAAGACGACAGTGCCACATATAGGTCGAGTTATCGCTCGATTTCAAACGTTTAGCCTCAATGTTATTAATATGTGTATTTCCACTATCGAGATTCAACAAGAATAGACCATCTATCAAAGGTGCATGTGCATAAAACATATTACTCATATACATCGAACAACCATTATTCTCGGACTTAAACAAGTAACCGTCTCGCAATAAACAAGATCCCGATATAATGTTCATGCTCAACGCAGGCACCAAATAACAATTATTTAAGTATAAAACTAATCCCGATGGTAGATGAAGGGGTAGCGTGTCGACCGCGATCACATCAACCTTTGATCCATTTCCCATGTGCATCGTCACCTCGTTCTTCGCTAGCTTCTGTTTATTCTGCAGCACCTGTTTCGAGTTACAAATATGAGCAACCGAACCAGTATCAAATACCCAGGCACTACTACGAGTACTAGTGAGATACACATCAATAACATGTATATCAGATATACCTTTCTTCTTGATGTTGCCGTTCTTCAAATCCGCCAAGTACTTTGGGCAATTCCGCTTCCAGTGACCTTCTCCCTTGCAGTAAAAGCACTCAGTATCAGGCTTAGGTCCAGCCTTGGTCTTCTTCGTTGGCGTGGTAACTTTATTACCACCCTTCTTGAAGTGTCCCTTCTGCTTAGACTTGCCTTTCTTGAATTTGGTGGTCTTATTAACCAACAACACTTGGTGCTCTTTCTTGATCTCCACTTCTGCAGATTTCAACATGGCAAAGAGTTCTGGCAACGTCTTGTTCATGTTTTGCATGTTGTAGTTCATCACAAAGTTCTTGTAACTTGGTGGTAGTGATTGGAGGACGCGGTAAATCCCCAAAGCATTAGGAATCACTATACCCAAGCTTTGAAGTTTGTTTGCGTGCCCAGACATCTTAAGCACATGCTCACTGACGGAGCTGCCCTCTTCCATCTTGCAGTTAAAGAACTTTTCAGAAGCCTCATAGCTTTCAATTGCCGCATGAGTCTCAAAGATCAATTTGAGATCCTCGACAATATCATATGGGTCTGAATTCTCAAACCTTTTCTGAAGCTCCGATTCTAAACCATACAAGATAGCACACTGAACTGTGGAGTACTGAGTCTTCCGAGTGAGGTAAATGTTCTTTACTTCATCGGCAGCATCAGCTGCAGGTGGGTCACCCAGCGGTGCATCCAGCACATAGGTCAAATTACCAGCTGTGAGGAAAATCCTCAAATTGCGTAACCAATCCGCAAAGTTGCTTCCATTGTTTTTCAACTTTTCTTTCTCTAGGAACGCATTAAAATTGATGGTAGGGGCTGCCATTAATCTACAACATATTTGCAATAGTTTAGACTAAGTTTATGACAAATTGGGTTCAAATTAATAATAAAATTATTCTAGGTGAACTCCCACTCAAAACAATATCCCTCACATTGTTTTAGTGATCACACGAACCAAATCCACCACATCAACACCGATCATCACGAGAGTTGATATAGTTTCAATGGCGAACAATCGACATGTTCATCATATCTACTATATGATTCATGCTTTACCTTTCGGTGATCCGTGTTCCGAGACCATGTCTGTACATGCTAGGCTCGTCAAGATCAAACCTTAGTTTCCGCATGAGCAAATCTGGCTTGCTCACGTTGTAAACACTTGCGGAATCTAACACACTCAATCATCACGTGGTGCTTCGAAACAACAAGCTTTAGCAACGGTGCTAACTAAGGGTGAACACTTTATGACTTGAAATTCATGTGCATGAGGGATCATCTTATAATGCTACCGTCGTCTACTAAACAATACAAGATGCATAAAGGATTAACATCACATGCAATTCATAATATGTGATATGATATGGCCTTTCTTCTTTGTGCTTCCGATCTCCATCTTCTAGCATGAACATGATCTCCATCATCACCAGCATTGCATCAAGGTCAATGACGCTTCTCCATGGTTGTCGTCCACCGGCTTCAACTATTACAACTACTTTGAATAGACACGCGGGTCTTAACATAAATTAAAGACAACCATATGGCTCCTGCCGGTTGCCAACTTACAATAAGGAACATTGCATACATCAAATATAATCACAATCATGGCCATATCACATCACTGCACACCCCTGCAAAACAAAGTTAGACGTCTCTACTTTCTTTGCATATTTTACGTGGCTTGGGGCTTTCAATAAGTGTCGTTCTAACTTACGAACAAGAACCACAACATTGATACTAGTATTGTTAATCACCCGTTGTAAATTGAATCTTAACTATGCTAGGAGAAACAGGCACCCGCAAAGCCACTTATGCAATACAAGTTGCATGTCAAGCGTGGAGCAAGTCTCATGAACGATGTCATGTAAGGTTAGCCCGGGCCGCTTCATCCCAACATACCGCAAGATGAAAAGTACACAAGAAGCAATCGACGATAAAAGCATCAACGCCCACAATGACCATTGTGTTCTACTCGTGCAACAGATCTACATATAGACACGGCTCTGATACCACTGTAGGGTTTCGTAGCATGGAAAACAAAAATTTTCTACCGCATACAAACAAACAAGCCAAGATCTATCTACTATATTGTAGCAACGAGTCGATAGAATAACTCACCCTCGAAGATTCCAAAGTGTTTAACGAGAGCGGATTCTCGTGGGTGATGTAGTCGTACTCTTCCTGATCTCAAGATCGCGTAGCCGATCCTTCCGGCGCTGCGTTCCGGCAGCGCTCCCGCAGTCGGTCACACGTTTGGTACTCGACGAAGACCTTCCTCTCCCTTGTTCCAGCAGGCAGCGGAGGTTGTAGCACTCTCCTCGTGATTCCGGCAGCACAACGGCGTGGTACCGTAAGTAGAGGGGAGATCTCGCAGGGCTTCGCCTTAAGCCGGAGCGATATGGTGGAGTATGAGAGACTCCCTCGATGATCTAGGGTTTAGACACGCCGAGGAGGAGGCTAGGCCGGCGGCTAGGGTTGCTAGGCGGCGGCGGCGGTTTGCCCTAGGGCGGCGGCGGCGGCAGCAGGTGGCGGCGCCAGCGGCTTAGCGTTTGGAGGAGAGGATCTTGTGTGTCTCTAGGAGGGAGCCTTGCCCCTCCTTATATAGGTGGAGGGGCCGGCCGGCCAAGGGGAGGGAGAGGAGTCCCTCCCCAACTCGGCTTGGGTGGTGCGCCGGCGGTGGGGAGGAGGGACTCCTCCCCAACTCGGTTTCCTCCTCTTTTTCCACTTCCCAAAAATAGCCGTTTGACTTTCAAACTAGCCGTTTGACTTTTCAAACTAGGATTTGATTTAATCCTCTATTTTGTTCAGCGACCCTCCTCCCCAACTCGGTTTCCTCCTCTTTTTCCACTTCCCAAAAATAGTTGTTTGACTTTCAAACTAGCCGTTTGACTTTTCAAACTAGGATTTGATTTAATCCTCTATTTTGTTCAGCGATGACACTTAGTACATGATGCAATCATACCAACTTGATATAACACATTCATGTACCCTTCCCCTCTGGAGTGCCAGACATTCCGGAACCTACTAGAACATTCCCGATGAAAACACCGGAATCATTCTCCAACTCCGAAACTAGACTTTCCTTATATGAATCTTATTCTCCGGACCATTCCGGATCTCCTCGTGATATCCCGAATCCCATTCGAGACTCCGAACAACATTCGGACTCTTTCTCATCATTCCATAACTACTCAAACAACGTCGAATCCTTAAGTGTGTCTCCCTATGGTTCGTGAATTATGCGGACATGATCGAGACACTTCTCCGATCAATAACCAATAGAGGAATCTGGAAATTCATATGGCTCCCACATATTTCTACGATTACTTTGCGATCGAATGAACCACTTACATACGATACCAATTTCCCTTTGTCTCATGATAGTTTACTTATCCGAGGTTATGATCGTCGGTATCTCTGCATACCTAGTTCAACCTCGTTACAGATAAGTAATATTTTCTCGTTCCCGTGATATGTGATCCCTTGTGAGCCAGTCACATGCTTGCAAGTTAATTGGATGACATTTCACCGAGAGGGCCCAGAGTATATCTATCCGTCATATGGATGGACAAATCCCACTCTTGATCCATGTGTTTCAACCAATACTTTCTGAACACTCAATGCCACCTTTATAGCCACCCAGTTACGGTGTGGTGTTTGATGTCATCAAAGCATCCATCTGGTAAAGGTGATATGAATGATCTCATGGTCGAAGGAATTAGGTTACTATGTATCAGAAAGCATATAGCAATTGAACTATTAAAATGACTTGATCTTTATGCTACGCTTATCTATAGGAGTATGTCCACCATATCATTCTCCTAACGATATGATCTTGTTGTTAATAACATCTCAATGTTCATGATAGGGAAACCACAATCATCTATTAACTAACAAGCTAGTATTATATAGAGGCTTTACTAGGGACTTCAAATTAAGTTTACAAATCACACAAGTATTAATGTTTCCTTGTTAATACTATTATAGCATGAATGTAAACCTTTATCATAAACACAAAGATATAATAATAACTACATTTATTATTGCCTCTAGGGCATATCTCCAACAGATACCACCCCCTCTCCAAACGTAGACGTACTTCCCATCAAAAGGAAGGAACTACGGGAAACAAATCCTTGTGCCTCCGTGTCCACCACTTTGGTTACTTCTATCCTTTACTGCACTTTACTTAGTTGTTCTTGCTTAGTGGTGTGCTGGTCGTTGCTTGCTTGACATATAGGTAAATTCACCTTAGTTGCATAATCTAGAGAATTTACCTTTCTTGTCAAACCCTAAATTGAAAAATAAGAAAATTTGAAGTAGCACCTATTCACCCCCCCTCTAGGTTCCCATACGATCCTTTCACCTCTCCCCTATTATTTTGACTAGGTCCAAAGTATTGATTTAGGAAGAACTCATGGTAGAACCGCCTAATTAGGTGGACAAGATCTCCTTTATCCATCAGGCATATGCGCTTGTAGGTGTGATTCAGGTCTGGATCCTTCTCTTGCACAAGAGATGTTAGGCACACTATGTTTCCTCGACTGGCATACGGTCCTATGTTGACCCGAGATCAAGAGAGGATGGCCAATCTGAACTACATCTTCAACTACAATGATGTAGAGGCTCTATATATGTTGCCAATGAAAAGAGCCCCTTATTTGAACTTGTCACTAGGATGAGGGGGAGTGGATTGTTGGAAGAAAACATTGACACCTTCACTCTAAGAAACTTGCGATGTTCCTCCATGTGGTAGGCCATAACTAGAGGTTTAGGGTCCTACACAATACATTCAGAAGAAGCATGGAGATAATATCACGCTATTTCAAGTGAGTGTTGTATGCAATCAGTGAGCTCAGAGAAGAGATGATTAAGTCGCCTTTGGGTCAAACACCTCCAAATATACGCAAGTGTTCCGTGGATGCTGTATTTCAAGGTGACCAGTTGAATTGTATTTTCATAGCATCAAAGGTACACGATTTGCTGTTATGTTTCTTATATTCCTCTGTTGTGTCATTGCATCCTTTTGGTCCTCTAACAGGATTATATTGGTGCAATCAATGGAACTCATGTCACTACTGGAGTTGCAAGAGCAGAAGCTGCAACTTGTAGGGGAAGGAAGCACTACACCATCTAGAACATGCTAGCTGCTTGTGATTTTGAAATAAATTTCACATATGTGCTAGCTGGTTAGGAAGTATGTGCATAATGCAACCATCCTTGCTGATAGCATGTCTAGACCATATATGGGATCAATATTCCCGATGGCAAGTTCTATCTAGGAGATGTTGGCTATGGTTGTCGCACTAGGATGTTTGCACCCTTCGGGTCAACCAGATACCATCTGAACGAGTTTACTGGAAAGAACATGCCAATGAATACGAAGGAGCTTTCCAATCTCAAGCACTCTAGCGTTAGAGTCACAATTTAAAGGGCATTTGCTGATTTTAAGAACAGGTTCAAGATCCTTGATCATAAGCCATTCCACCATTTCCCCACCAGGTAAAGCTAGTACTTGCATGTTGCATACTCCACAACTCGATCTTGGGGGTTTGGCCTAGATGAGTATGTGCCGGATGAGGATAGTGTAATTCCTAACGCGGAGTATGACCATGTCCATGGTGTCGAGACATCTGACAATGAAGCTTGTAAGAACAAAAGGATGGAGTGGAAAATGGCAATGTGGAATGACAGAGTTCCCTCCATGATTTGAGAAAGAATAGAAGAAGAAGAAGAAGAAGAAGAAGAAGAAGAAGAAGAAGAAGAAGAAGAGGAGGAGGAGGAGGAGGAGGAGGAGAAGGCAAAAGTTTGCACCCCCTTTCCTGAAAAATATTCATGATTGACTATACTTATGAACTGTCATTCATACTAGTTGGTGTGTCCATGAACTGCCATTCATAGTAGTTAGGGTTCTGTGATGATGAACTTCTTCAGATTATGGTACTGTCGGTTCTATGTTTGTATGTGACAGAATGGTAAGATTGAGCACAAGCATAGCTTGTAGGAAAACAAACATACATGTTTTCTTCTCATTTGTGTTCTGGGCTTGCATGCATGTTACCAAACGAGCTGTACCAAACTTAGTAAGTATAGACTACCAAACGAATTGCAATACATGAATCAAGTTCGACACAGACAATGTCCCCAGGACAGAGATAGGGGAGCGCTACGCGGAAAAAAGACCCGACCCCTCCCGTGTCGCTCCCAGAGCCCCCTCCACCTTTCCTCGTCTTGCCGCTGCTGGTCGGCGTCGCCGGGCAAATCCCGGCCGCTAGCGGTGGCGGGGCTCCCCCTTCCCCCCTCGCGTGGAGATGGCGGCATGAGCCGCGGTATCAATGGAGGGCGGCACACTGGGACAGGGGCGCGTCGGCACGGTCGTCCTCCGGTGGTGTGGCGGACTTGCAGGGCAGGTTGTTCCTGGGCGGCGGGGGTCTACGGCTCTGGACGGCGCGGGCTCGTCCCCTTCTCCAGGCGGCACGGCTCGACTGATTGACGGTGGAGGTGGCGGCGGTGAGGTGCTGGCAGGGGTAGCGAGGGCCTCCGGCGTCGTGGCTTGGATGCAGGGAGCTGCGGGCTCAACCTAGGCCCAATCTAGGCCAGGAGGGCCCAGATCTGAGCCTGGTTTGGGTGCTACGGGCTCTGCCCAGCCATGTTGGTGGTGTGGCTAGATACATGCCAGGTGGGCTCATGTTTGGTTGCCACAGTTGCTAGGTTCGGCCTGCGGACGGCGCGGAGGTTGCCGTGTCCGGTCTGCTTGTTGGCGTCGGCTTGTTCACCAATACCCATTGCCTGTTCCAATGGGTTAGTTGTAGTTTAGGCTCTCGGCTAATGGTTAGATTCCGGTTCTCCTCATACCGGTAGCGGTCCGGTTGACCCGGGTGACCACGGGGGCGTTGGCGCGGCTGCTTGGCGGCGGGGATCTGCGGTGGCAGCGGATCCACTAGTGGATGGATGAGTCGAGAGTTGGGCTAGGGTTGGTGGCGACGGTGACACCCCTGCTGCAGTGTGGCATGGGGCTTCACGAGTCCATTTGGGCTTGGCCGGGCCAGAGAGGGCCTGGTCTACCCCTGCTGCTACATCCGGTCGGCTATCGCCTTCCGGCGATGGAGGTAGTTCCCTCCCGCGTGTTACTGTACTGCCGACCCTGCTGAAGTTTCCTCTTTTCGGTCAGACCAGCCTCACATTGTGGGTCATGGTGAGACGATGGTGGTGACTGCAAGATCGTGGTGGCGTGTGCTGGTGGGCGGAGAGCTTGGTGGAGCAATTCGAAGCGTCCGGGGGTGTGGTTTTTTGAGAAGTTAGGATAAATCCTTGTCATCTTGACACCGACACGGTGACGCATGTGGATGTCATCGTCCTTCTTGAAGGGCGTCGGGTGTATCTCTTCCCCACCTCTCGTAGCGTACCGGGGAAAACCCTAGGACTAGTCCGGGCAGCAGCGTCGTTGTCGTCGCTTTCCCTCTTGGGTGTGTTGTTTGGTACGAGACGCTTCAGAGCGCTAGGAGCGTGGTGGGTTTATCCGGAGGGCGCAGCGATGGTAGGTCATCCTTGTTCGTCGAGTCATTGTTTTCGGCTTTGTTTTCTCTTCTTGTTCTTCTTAGTTTTCTTTATTTTTTCTTTTGGACATTGTGCTGTCTGGCCCAGTAGCGGTCTCAAACGGTTGCTATATCTATATAGCTGGGCGAAAGCCTGTTTCGATGAATACATGACTCAAGTTTCGTTTTTGGGCTGGCCTGCTAGTTGTGGCACTGCCGGGCTAGGCCGAGTATTGGCTGCAGGCAATGTTCGTAGAGAAAATTCCTTATTTGACACATGCTTAAAATCTGCTTCCCTATTTGACACTAGTAAAAAATTTCTTCCTATTTTGACACCTAAACTTGCTCTTTTTCTTCAAGTGACACTGTGTTTCGGTTAGTTTTTATGTTAGTCAATTCGTTCAATGGATCGAATTACCCTTGCACATCAACAACCAGAAAAAGCGAACGTGCGAATACAATCAGATACTCCCATCTCTGGACTGTGCCCGCAAAAAAACCAGTGCTCAACCCTAGCCCCGGGAGTGGCGGTGGAGGGTGATGGAGATGGGCGGAGGCGGCACGGCGGTGGTGGGCAGCGTAGGCACGGGGCGGAGGGCGACGCAGGAATGGCGGTAGCAGGCGTAGCAGGCACAGCGGCGGAGGGCGACTCATGTAGGGCGGCGTAGGCACGGCGGCGGTGGGCGACCATGGCGCTGCCATGGGTGCACCTCCGGGGTGAGTTTTCTTTCTCTGCTCCTTTAGCCTCTGTCAGGTGACTATATGCAGTAGATGAATCAAATCAGTTCTTTTATTTACATTCATAGGATGGATCCAAATTCAATTTATTTGATGAAAGTAAGTTTGATTCCTAGCCAAAAAAGGCTAGAAAAGAAATCAAATCATTTTGTTTTGAGAAGTTTATTGACAGTGACTTGACAAATTACAAGGATTTGCTTGAAGACATCGTAGATGAGTACCTGGCACGATATTTGGAAGTTGCACATTTTCAATACTATGATGATGTGTTGAAAATATATCCGGAGGTACATTCTGACCAAGAGCTGATGTCTATGTTTGATAAACACTCCCAGAAAAAGGTTGTGCAAATGTTCATTGCATATTGTGATCCTAATGAACCATATGAGGCTATCACTAAGTATTATGAGGATAGTGAAGTGCATATCGAACCAGAAAACAACATAGACCAATATGAGGATAGTTATCTTCGCAACCCAATACCTGAGAATGAGCATGTTGGTATTGACGAGGAGAATGCATATTTGGATAAAGAGCCTATGCCTCTAAATGTGGTTCTTTTTTCTGATAAAAAGAAGGACACTGACTATGTGCAAAAGGATGACAGCAAGGATGAGGCGAGGATTGTAGTGAGTGTGGGAGCAAGGATGAGCCTGAAATAGAGGAGGAAGAGGAGATGCATGAGGCAGATCATGCGCCAAATGTAGAGTACAATAAAGAAGACCCTATGATGACCGAAGGTTCCACATATCCCAATATGGCTGAGTTTAAGTTGGCACTTTCTCAACATGAAGTCCAACATGAATTAGAATATAACACTGAGAAGAGTATACCACATAGGTTCAGGGGTTATTATAAAATAAAATAAGAAGATAATTGCCCATGGAGGATACATGCTTCTACAACGGATGATTTGTGTACTGTCGTGGTAATGATATAACTCTAATACCCCATTGTTTTGCATAAATTGTTAAGTGTTTCAAACTAATATCTTAACTATATCCCTGTTTTGTAGGTGATAAAAACCCTCATGAGCATGATTGCTCTAGTGCAAGAAGGAAAAAAGAAGGTGAAGAATGCAACTAAGCGTTGGATATGTGAGAAGGTGAAGGATTTGCTTATTGAAGATGCAACTCTTGGAGCCAGGGAATTGCAAAAGAGCTCAAAGAACATCACAAGGTCAAAATCCACTATAAGAGAGTGTATATGGTAAGCTGTTAGCCTTTAAGCAACTCTATGGTGATTGGGACAGCAGCTTTGACAATTTATATAGGTTTAAGGCACAAGTTGAAAGTTGTTCTCCTGGTAGCATAGTAAAGATCGAGCATCATACAATAAATGATAAAATCAGGTTTGCAAGAATTTTTGTAGCTCTGAAACCTTGCATAGAGGGTTTTGGTAGTGGCTACGGGCCATATTCGGCACTAGATAGCATTCTTGACAGGCAGGTTTAAAGGGCAGTTGGCTAGTGCTACAGCCATCGATGGCCATAATTGGACGTATCCAGTTTGTTTTGGAGTCTTTGACTCTGAAACTAATGACAATTTGATATGGTTCATGCAATTACTTAGGCAGGCCATAGGATCACCAGCGGGTTTAGTTATATGTACTGATGCTGGTCAGGCAGTGATGACAGGGGTAAAAGAAGTATTCACAGAGGCTGAACATAGAGAATGTATGTTTCACTTGGTGATCAACTTCAAGAATAAGTTCCATGGAATGGTGTTTGATGATCACCTTTGGGCTGCTGCTTACTCATGGAACCCATATGTGTTTCAAAAACATTGGGTTGCAATGGAGGTAGCAAAGCCAGCCGCAACTGCATATATAAGGAAGTGGCACAATAGGTTGTGGTCTAGGAGTCAGTTTCTGACAATATGCAAGGTGGACTATGTAACCAACAACTTGGCAGAGAGCTTTAATAACTGGAACATGCACCACAAGTCCTTGAACTTGGATGACTTACTGGACAAGGCGTGACAATTGCTGATGATCATGTGGAACCGAAGGCGAAACGTGGCAAAGAAGTTGGATGGCCTCATTATGCCCCACATTATTAAGAAGTTGAAAGCAATGACTAGAGACTTAAACTTGGAAGTGGTGCAAAGCTCAGAAGAAGTGGTTGAAGTGACAGCATTAGGAGGCAGCGACTTTAGGTTTGTGGTGAACTTGCAAGAGAGGACATGTTCTTGTAGACAATTTCAAGTTTCTGGCCATCCTTGCAAGCATGCTCCTGCATTCATCACCTCACTTACCAATGCATATATACAGACCTATGTTGACTTGTATTACTCCATTGCTAAATTTAGAGCAGCTTATGCCCAACTAATCCCTGCTATGCCTGACAAGACCCAATGGCCTGAATCTGACCATGGATTCTTCATGCACCCGCAAGTATTAAAAGCCACTGCTGGTAGGCCTAAAACTGAGGGGTATAAAGGCTGTAGTGAGAAGAAAATAAAATCAGGCAAGCATCTATGTCCTATTTGCGAGGACTATGGGCATCATTGGTACAATTGTAATAAGGGTAACCCAGATGGCATTGCTGCAATGCTGGCAGTGAGGTAATATAGATTCAACAATGTACTATTTATTTTGTAATGAACTATACATGCTTACTGCTATTCTTATTTATTGCTCATGTAGAGAACCGCCAAAGAAGAAGATAAAGGCCATGAAAGGAAATGAGTCGGCCATTGTGCCTTGCATGGATGAAGCACCAACAAGGATGTATTTTCCACTAAGGTTAGCAATTTTACATTCATGCTCATTATTACATGAAACCTGAGTTTGTGGTCTAAGTAGCGTCTTTCTCACATAGCCAAAGCTTGGAAACTTCAAGTTGCAAAAGGGGAAAAGGGAGCAACTCCAGATCTGGTGGATCAAAGAGGTATTATTTTTATTTTTTGTTTAGTTGTTATGCATCGTTTTATTTTGTTTCTATTTATAATTGTTGTTGCCATACATGTATGGATACAGATCAAGAGCGGCCTCAAGTCAACCTGAGCCTATTTCCCTCGAACTTCCTAAGCCCAACAAGAAAAAGGAGGTTGATGTTCCTGCGAAGGTAAGAGGCAAGAAGAAAAAGAAGGATATTGTTGTCCCTGCTGCGCCAGTTGATAGCCCAGCAATGGGCATAAGGAGCAAGAAATTTAGCCCTCCTAGCCCAGCTATGAGCACAAGAAGCAAAAGAAGTCTCAGTTTGTGATCTTCAATCCATGTCATGGGCATTATTGGAGTTGCTTTTGGTAATCTCCTCTTACTTTTGTATTCTGGTCATGTGGTTGGCCTCACGTCTGTGTGTTGCTCTATGTGTTGCATCTGGACTAGAGAACCTCTACGTGTTCCTCTATGGACTACTAGTGGATCTGGTTGTTTATCTATTGAAAGTGTAAGATGGTTAACCTAGAGGGGGTGAATAGGTTTCTACAAAAAAAATATAATCTTTTGCAAGTTTTAGGCTTTGCGGAATATAAGTGAGCCTAAATGCAAACTAGGTGAGGCAACCTAGATGATGAACAAGATACTTCAAGCTCGAAGGCTATCACAAGGTAAACAACACAAGTAAGAGATCGGTTAAGGAATAACCGAAGCGCGCGGAGACGAAGATGTATTCCCGTGTTCACCACCTTTGGGAAGGGGGCTACGTCACGTTGGAGAGGTGTGAGGTTCCACGAAGGATTCCTCACGCGCCACAAAGGCTCGCCTTCTTCTCCGAGCCTATCCCACGAAGGAATAGCTCACTTACTCATGGTAGACTTTTAAGGTAGTCTCCAAACCCTCACAAACTTTCCACGGAGCAAATCACAAGACGAATGCCTCTAGGCGACCCTAGCCGCCTAGGGTTTCCCACAAACCCAAGAGTAACAAGCTAACTCGATGAACTCAAGGGGAAATGAACTTTGGCTTTGTGGAAACGTAGATCGAGACCTCCTCTTCCTTTCTGCCAGAGGTATTTGGATTCGGTTGGGTAGAATGGGAGATCCTCAAGCTTTTGTGTTTCAACAATGGGGAAGAGAGAGAGAGAGAGCTTTAAGAAATGAATGTTTGCTCAAATGCCCAACCTCTCAGTGGAGAAGAAAGGGGTATATATAGTATGGGGAGAAAAAAGAGTCATTTGGGGGTTCCTGCGATAGAACCAGCAATAAGTCCGGTCAGACCGAGTTGCTCGCCGGAAATTCCGGCGACAGTTCCGGCGGACCGGACCACACGCCGAAAGTTTCGGCGGTGATCGAAAATCTCGGCGAACAACCGAAAGGCCATGTAGTAAGCCATATCGGTGTACACCGATAATTTCCAGCGGCGACCGGAAATTCCGGCGACAGCACCGGCGCTGCCGGCACTTTTGCCGATTTCGCAGTAGCCCCTTTGGACTCATTTTTCAGGGCTATTTTTCTCTCTTTCTTCGAAAGGGTGTGTGGTGATGGATAATGAGAAGTATATTTGGTGTAGAACAACCCCAAAGAGCGCATCGAGATCACCCTCTTAATAGTGCGGTGTTTCCTATTTGACTCAAGAGTAAATAAGAGAGAATAATAAATAACACCACGGGCTCTTCATATAGAAACGAAGGGGGTGTTACACATCGCCTTTCACCAACTAACTGCGGACTCTCACCTGTAGATAAGCTAGTAGAAACATTAGTCCGCTCTCTAGCTTCGATGTCATAGTTAACCAAAACACTAGATAAGGGTTATTTGCCCTTTCATCTATTCTATGCACTTGAAAGAACATTTCTTAATCCCTAGTGTTTTGTGTGTTAGATAACAATACCAAGGATCATTTAATGTGTGTTGAAGTGTTGCAGCTCTATTTGAGAACAAAGGGAAAAGGACTCTGCCTTTGGGGGCGGATAATCCGGCCCCACCAGGGGAGGATAATCCGCCCCTCCCTTTGCCCAAGCAGGCGCAAGCCCCAGAAGAGGGGCGGAATTTTGGCCGGATATTCCGGCCCCGCCAGATAATCCGCCCCTCAGGGAGGCCGGATAATCCGCCCCCCCTGCTCATCGCCAAGGTGCAAGCCCCAGAGAGGGAGCGGAGTTTTGCCCGGACTTTCCGGTCTGGCCGGATAATCCGCCCCTCAGGGGTGCCGGATTATCCGTCCCCCAAGAACTTCACCAAGCTTCACCAAGGCGCAACCCCAGAGAGGGGGCGGAGTTTCCCCCGGAGAATCCGCCCTTGGGGCGGAGTTTTCCCAGGGGCGGATAATCCGTCCCAAGTGGGGGGCGGATAATCCGCCCCCAAAGTTGTGCAACGGCCAGATCTGGGGAGGGGGTATTTAAGCCAGCCATCCCCCTCCTGCCAGAACTCTTGATTCATCTCGAAAAAGAACAGATCAGATCTGAAAGCTTCATCCAAGAGTGCTCCACCTAGATCCACCCAAAGGCCCCATCCCTTGGGGAATCGAAGGAGGAGAACTCGATCTTCATCATCAGCAATCAAGCGCTTCATCTCCTCTCCATTCATTTGGAGAACCTTTGATCTATTATTTCTTGCAAATATCTAGATCCTCCTTTTTGTTTATATTGATAAACCTTGTTCTTGTGGCAGCTTGTTGTCATCTCGGGAGCCCCCAATTCGGTTGTGGGTGTGTGCCCCGATGGTGTTGTAAAAGGCACCGGTTCCCGCCTCGAAGGGATCCAATAGTGGAGAAGGTGGATCAGGCCTCTCGTGGCGAGATCCATCGGAGAATAGGGTGAGGCCTATTGTGGCGTGGTGGTCTTAGAACCGCCCACCCCTCCAACGCAGATGTACTTCCCTTAACAAGGAAGGAACTGCGATAAAACAAATCCCTGTGTCTCCGCGTGCTCCACTACGGTTTCCTCGCTCCTCTTTTACGTTCTTAGTAGTTAGGGTTACATATAGGGAAATTCTCGTAGTTGCATATCTAGAGAATTTACTTTGTGTCAATCCTAAAATTGAAAAAGTATTAAAAATTGGTTAGCACCTATTCACTCCCCCCCCCTCTAGGTGCCCATACGATCCATTTCAATTGGTATCAAAGCCTCGGCTCTTATTTCGGGCTTAACCGCCTAAGAGAAGTATGGGTTCCAAGGGAGATGGGAGTGATGCTCCGGAGGTAGTCACCATGAACGATCTCAAGACGTTGGAAACAACCTTGGTGAGTTCAATGGAGGCTAAGATGGAAGAGATGCGTCAATTGATAATGCGTCCCTCCACATCCGCAGCATCACCTCCATCTAACTCTGAGGATACCACTCCGCAATCCAAGGAAATGGGTAAAACTGTTTCCAAAGATAACGAAGTGGTAGGTGATGATACTAGTAAGAGCTCCTCCTCGAAAAAGGATAGCGGTAAGGATGGATACAATGAGGTTTCTCATGTGTATTCCCCTGATCCGCCTATTCCTCACCCACATATACATAATAGGGGTGATCCACCCAAACTTTCAGCATCTACTTTCTCTCAATGGCAATTTTTGATGAAATATCATGTGTGCAGTTCCTCCATAGAGTTGTGGAAGATCATCGAAAATGGTCTTCACGTTGGAAATCCTAACAATCTCACAAGGAGAGAAGTGGTCGATAGCCAACTCAATGCTACAGCTCTACACATGATACAGCTTAGTGTGGGTGACAAAGACATGCCACACATTCAGCATCTTAGCACAGCTAAAGAAGCTTGGGATGCTCTCACCGAGCTCTTCATCGGAAATGAAAGTATGAGAAGGAATAGATATGATGCCTTGAGCAATGAAGCTGTTAGGGGGTAACCCTTGGGTTGGCCCGATCTTTCACGAATTCCACGAGAAACGAGGGGAAAGCGGTGGTCGGTAGATGAAATCGAGGGGGAGATGAAAACCACGAACACACGCACACCAAAACACGATACACACCTATCTCTCACGCCGGTGGCAACCGGTCCAACATAATATCTAGGATCGGTGTTGGGCGAAGCTCGCTCTCCACGCCAACAACGGGGGATGAGGTGCTTGGTGAGATCTTGACGACTTGGGGGCGAGAAACCGAGAACCCAAGGCCTTGTACAACTTATAACGCACTAGGCAAGATCCAAGAGGGGGTGGATAATCCGGTGCTCCTTGGTAGGAGCATGAGACCAATAGATATAAGTCCTCAAAGGGTTTCCTTAATATCTATTATTATCCAAGTCTAGGGTTTACAATAGAGGGTGGGGGGCTATATATAGACCAACCACATAAACAGGGGTAGTTTGGGAACAAATAGCGAAATATAGAGGGGGTTACAAGGCGCTAGGCCGAATTAACACGTTCAGGCCTTTCCAGGTCCGGTAGTACCGGTCCAGCTCGACCGGTAGTACCGGTCATGCGGTAGTACCGCTTCCAGGCCGGTGGTACCGCTTGTCGTCCTAGGACTTGCGCTGGGGCCTTCTGTTGGTGGCGGTAGCAGGGGGCGGTAGTACCGGGGCCCGGTAGTACCGGATCCGGGGCCGGTAGTACCGCCAGTGACAGAGAGCATTTGGGCAGCTCCGGGGCCTTCTGTTGTTGCGATAGCATTGGGCGGTAGTGCCGCCCAGCGGTAGTACCGGTCGTCAGGTCCGGTAGTACCGCTGGCGACAGAGAGCGTTTGGTCTCTTCGGCTGGTGCTCCTCCATCCTGTGGGTTCTTCTCTTCGTACCTGATGATGCACAAGGTATGGGTATGAAGTAGCAGGCCATCCAAAGGTGTATCGAAGTCACACAAGGAGAGGAGCGAGTTCACCTTAGCTTGAAGGAGTTTGGCTCGGGCGCGAGTCATGGGTCCACTTGGGGAGCTTGTGGAAGTAGTTGTAGTAGCGGTCGTAGGACGGGCTGCATCAGCTCCCCCCCCCCTTGGGAAAGAGTCGTCCTCGACTCTTCAACCGTCACAACTTCCTCTTCTCCATTGTAGGGTGAGAGGTCCTTGACATTGAATCTCGAGCTCACAAGATACTTCGATGTTGGTATATCGATGACATAAGCGTTGTTGTTGATTTTCTTGAGCACTTTGAATGGTCCATCACCTCTTGGCTTTAGCTTGGAGTCACATTCCTTGGGGAAGCGGTCTTTACTCAAGTGTATCCACACAAGGTCGCCCTCTTCGAAGATCATCTCTTTCTTGGTCTTGTTTAGCCTTGATGCTTGGCGAAGGACTTGTTGCTCGATAGTAGCTCGTGTGTCATCATGGAGTTTCTTCATTGTGTGGGCGCGCTTGACAACGTCCATATTGGCACGTTCATGAAGTGGTAGTGGAAGGATATCGAGCGCGGTGAGAGGCTCGAAGCCGTAGACGATCATGAACGGGCTCCTCATGGTGGTGGAGTGCTTGGCGCGGTTGTAGGCGAACTCGGCGTGTGGAATGCATTCCTCCCAGTCTTTAAGGTTCTTCTTTATCAACACCCGGAGAAGTGTGCCAAGACTTCGATTGACGACTTCGGTTTGTCCATCGGTTTGAGGATGCGAGGCGGACGAGAAGAGGAGCTTGATGCCGAGCTTGGCCATGAGGGTCTTCCAGAAGTAGCTCATGAATTTTACGTCGCGGTCGGAGACGATTGTTCTTGGCACACCGTGTAGCCGAATTATTTCCCTGAAAAACAAATTTGCTACATGTGAAGCATCATCGGTCTTATGGCACGGAATGAAATGTGCCATTTTGGAAAAGCGATCCACTACTACAAATATGGAATCATGACCATGTTTAGATCTAGGCAATCCTAACACAAAGTCCATGCTAATGTCCGACCAAGGTGCATGAGGAATAGGCAATGGCATATAAAGACGAAAGGGGTTGGACTTAGACTTAGCTTGGATACATGTAGTGCATCGTTGAACGTGGCGCTCCACGTCGCGCTTCATCTTTGGCCAAAAGTAGTGAGTGGAGAGCATGTCATATGTCTTGTCACGGCCAAAGTGGCCCATAAGGCCTCCACCATGGGACTCTTGAAGAAGCAAAATTTGGAGACATGATTTCGGAATGCAAAGCTTGTTTTGTTTGAAAAGAAAACCCTTATGCAAATAGAAATCATCAATCCCTTTGTCTACGGAACATTGTGCAAATATTGGTCCAAAGAAAGAGTCGGACGCGTACAAAGATTTGATGTCATCAAGACCCAAGACATTGACTTTTCGAGTCGTGTAAGAAGGCTTGTGTTTTTGCGAGACAAGGCGTCCGCTACCACATTTTCTTTGCTGTTCTTGTATTTGACAATGTAAGGAAAAGACTCCATAAACTCAACCCATTTTGCGTGTCTTTACTCAAGTTGGCTTGGCCCTTAAGATACTTCAACGACTCATGGTCGGAATGGATGATAAATTCTTTAGGCCAAAGATAGTGTTGCCACACTTGAAGAACTCGAACCAAGGCAAAAAGTTCTTTGTCATAAATGGGATAATTGAGGCGTGCGCCATCAAGTTTCTCACTATGGTAAGCAATAGGACGCCCATTTTGCATAAGGACGCCACCAATTCCAATACCACTAGCGTCACATTCAATCTCAAAGGTTTTTGTGAAATCCGGTAATGCAAGAAGTGGTGCTTCCGTGAGCCTCTTTTTGAGCTCATCAAAAGCCTTTTGTTGTGCTTTTCCCCAAACGAACGTGACATTTTTCTTGGTCAATTCGTTGAGGGGGAAAGCAATGGTAGAAAAATCTTTCACAAAGCGACGGTAAAAGCCAGCCAACCCATGAAAACTACGAAGTTCACTAACATTTGTTGGGATGGGCCAATCTCGTATGTCCTTGACTTTTGAGACATCCACTTCTATGCCATTAGAAGACACAACAAAACCAAGGAAAATCAGCTTGTCTTTTGCAAACGTGCACTTTGGGAGATTAGCATAAAGCTTTTCATGACGAAGGATTTGAAGGACCTCCTTAACATGAGTAACATGCTCTTCTAGTGACTTGCTATAGACGAGGATGTCATCAAAGTAAACAACTACACTCTTTCCAATGAGAGATCGCAAAATATGGTTCATGAGGCGCATGAAGGTAGATGGGGCATTGGATAAGCCAAAAGGCATAACCAACCATTCATAGAGACCAAGCTTGGTCTTGAAGGCGGTTTTCCACTCATCACCTTCAGCCATGCGAATTTGATGGTAACCACTACGAAGATCAATTTTCGAAAATATAGTGGCTCCACATAACTCATCAAGCATGTCATCAAGACGCGGTATAGGATGTCGATAACGCACGGTGATAGCATTGATTGGACGACAGTCCATGCATAACCGCAACGTATCATCCGTTTTTGGGACTAGGATCACGGGGACCGCGCTTGGGCTAGTGCTTACTTGGATCAAACCTTTGGAGACGAGTTGGTTGATTTGGCGTTCGATCTCCTTCGTCTCTTCCGGGTTCGTGCGATACGCGGCGCGGTTTGGGAGTGGTGCGCCGGGTATGAGGTCGATGCGGTGCTCGATTCCACGAAGAGGAGGAAGGCCATGAGGCAGCTCTTCGGGAAATACATCTTGGAATTCCTGCAAAATAGCCATCAAAGAAGGAGGAACATTTGTCAAGTCGTTAGTTCCTTGCGCTAGTCCCTTGCATACAAGGACATAGTGCAAGATGGATGGGTTGTTCCGCACTTCTCTCATCTCACTTTTGGTGGCAAGAAGAACACTCTTAGTTTTTCCACTCGAGTTTGGCTTGTAGCTCTCACTCACTATGGTGTGGTTCTCTCGCTCACCACTCTTCTCACAAGGTGTTTTTGTGTATTGCGCCCTCGCTAAAGCCTTTGCATTGTTCCCAATTATTTGGCTAGGAGTCATTGGTTGCAACACACAAGTTTTATCAAGCCATTTGAAGGTGTAAGTGTTTGACTGACCATTATGCAAAGCACGCTTATCATATTGCCACGGCCTTCCGAGCAACATATGGCAAACCGTCATTGGGACCACGTCACACTCCACCGTGTCCTTGTAGTGCCCAATTGAGAACGTCACCGAGACGGTGTGCTTGATCTTGACGGATCCTTGGTCACTTAGCCATTGGATATGGTAGGGGTGTTTATGCGGATTAAGGGTGAGATTGAGTTTCTCACACAATTCCGTGCTTGCAAGGTTGTGGCAACTCCCACCATCGATGACAACTTTGATGGACTTCCCATTGATGCCGGCCCGAGTTTGGAAGATGTTCGAGCGTTGGTCTTCATTTTCATAGGCTTGGGTAGTCAAGACCCTTGTGACCACAAGCGATGGACTTGCGTCATGCTCACACACAAGAAGTTCTTGGTCCTCTTCCAAATGTTGCCTTGCCATGGCTTCCTTGACCCTTGCATCAAACTCGTCTTCACTCAAGTATTCTTCATCGCCGTTGTCATGTATGAACAAAACTTTCTTGTTTCCACATGCATTCGACTTGTGCCCTTTGCCTCCACACTTGTAGCATTCACCGGTGAATGGTTGATCATCCCTTGTGTGTTTGCCACTTGGGGGCTGTTTTCCTTGAGGGAGAGTTGGCTTGAAGGGAAGCTTGGTGGTACTTGAGGAGCTTCCACTTGGTGTTGTTGGATTAGTGGTTGATGCTTGCTTGTAGGTGAAGTACGTCTTTGGCTTGTTGTACTTGATGTCCTCTTGCACTTGGCGCTCGGCCTTTGATGCGATGTGCACAAGCTCAACCATGTTGTTGTACTTTTGGAACTCGGTGATGCGCTTGATTGGATGGTTCAAGCCATTGAGGAAGCGTGCCATTGTTTGCTCATCTCGCTCTTCAATGTTGGCACGGATCATGTTGAGCTCCATTTGCTTGAAGTACTCTTCCACGGTCTTTGTCCCTTGACTAAGAGTTTGAAGCTTGTTGAAGAGGTCACGCGTGTAGTGTGAAGGAACAAAGCGGGATCTCATATGAGCCTTCATATCTTGCCAAGTTGCGATTGGAGGCTCTTCTTTTGCTTCGCGAGCGAGTTGGACTTGTTCCCACCAAAGGTTGGCATACTCATCAAACTCGAGGGATGCCATGGACATCATCTTCTCATTGCTATAGTTGTGCATGCGGAAGATCTTGTCGACCTTGAGTTCCCAAGAGAGATATTCCTTGGGCTCATTGGAACCGGTGAACTTTGGCATGGTGAACTTGAGCTTGCCGAAAGTTTCTTCTCCATTGCGGTTCCGGTTGCGTCGGTTGCCATGATTTGAGCGGTCATCATCATCATCCGAGCTCTCATGTCGTGCTTGGTGATTGTTGCGTTGCTCTTGCGGTTGTTGAGGTGCCGCTTTTGGTGGTGGAACTTGTTGTTGAAGACGAGCTTGGGGAGCTTGCTCGTTTTGTTGACGTGGTTGAGGACGCGGAGGAGGTTGATGGTCCTCATGACGAGCTTGGGGAGCTTGCTCTTGTTCTTGTCGTGGTTGATGCCGAGGAGCATTGTCTTGCGCCCTATGGCGAGGAGGACGTCGAGCCGCATGCGTAATGGGATGCTCTTCTTCTTATTGGTGTAGAGGAGGCTCGTCATGACCATCATGTTGCCGACGTGCACGATCATGTCGATGATGACGCCTTGGAGGATCTTCGAGTGCTTCGCGTCGACGGTGATCTTGTTCGTCCTCTTCGGATGTTTCACTTGTTGTTGAAGGGGCATGTCGACGTCGATGGTCTTGGTGGTCCATGCGAGGTTGCTCTTGTTGAATCACAAGTGCTCTTGGTTGTGGCCGGTTCGCTTCGCGCCTTGGAGGTCTTGCGGAGAGGTCACCATCATAGCTTGACGTTGCGGCGTGACGCGGAGATGGTACTGCTTGCGAAGAGCTCATGGATTGAAGAACGGGTCCATCCCGATGCCTTGAAGCGTGACGGCGGGGTGCACTTGATTCACTTGAGGAGTGCCGAGATGAGCTTGATTCGCGCGAGCGTGGCCTTGCGAGTCCATCAACGAGGCGTTGTAGCTTCTCATCCGTTGAGGCGAGTGCACGACCAAGAGCTTCATTTTGATGACCGAGGTTGTGTTGCATGGCATGCATTTGGCCACGGACTTCTTCGAAGCGGTTGTCGATGTTCTTGAATTCCACACGGGCCTCGCTAAATTGTTCATCTTGGCGCCTCTCGAGAGCTTCACAACGATAGTTGAATTCTCCTCGGACCTTCCAATGGTCCCATCTTGTCATGAATTGTGTGTCATCCTCCGGAGGTTGTGGTGGTTGGGATGGCTCTCCATGCCTGTCCATGATGAGAAACCAACAAGGGTTGTATATGGAGAATAAGGGTGCGGAGAGTTAGCCTTTTACCTCACCTTGGAGATTATATCAAACCAATTGCCACACAAATGAGCGAAAAGCGTGCAAAGTGAAATGGCAAGAAACTCTCAAAAGCTTTTGGTGGAAGGTTAGGAATGTGGAAAACCAAACGAAACGATCCAAGCAAAAGGTTATTTTCCTACGTGGTAAAGAACCAAAGATCAAAAGCAAAAGGATACGATCTACAAAAACACGGAAAACACACACGTGGAGAAAAACGGGGTTAGCACGACTATGAAAATGAGCACAAAGGTCCTAACGAAGACTACGCTCGGCTGTCGTGCCAACTCAAGGAGAGACCATAACTCGTTTGCCAAAAGAGGATAAGCAATAGATTTGTGCACTTGCCCTGGTGCGCTCTTTCTTCTCTCTTTCTTGGTTTACAAGCTTGGTATTCTCTTTGTATTGGAAGACTATGTATCTTTTTCTCTTTTTCTTTTGTTTTTTTTATTCTTTTTCCTTTTTCTCCCTTTCTATGCTACTATGTTAGCTTTTGTATTTGGCCTCACACTCTCACTTTCCGAAGGCAAGTGCACAATGCTTAGACAAACACAGAATGAGTTGCTCTCAAAGGATAGATACACACAAAGGAAGATATGGGGGTTGTCAAGGTGGTGCAAGTTATACCTTTGGTATTGTTGATGGCTTGCAACCGTTGGTGGTGGATGATGTTCGAGTGTCGCGGTGTCGAGGAGCGCGGGTGACGTTGATGCGGAAGCTTGTGTTAAGATGGCGACAAACACGCGAGACACGAACAAGCTAAAGGGGGAAAGTCAGCAAGCGAAAATGAGGTGTCAAGAAGAAGGAAAAACCTTCTGTTACTGGCGGTAGTACCGCTTGGGACAGGCGGTAGTACCGGACGGCGGTAGTACCGCTTGGTACGGGCGGTAGTACCGGACGGCGGTAGTACTGCTTGTCACGGGCGGTAGTACCGCTGGTCACAGAACACGAACGAAAACGAGATCCACTTGACACAAACCTCAAATCCGTGGGGAAACTGACCGAAAGGCCGGCTAGGAACAACAGGGGCTATAGATCGACTCCCAAAGCAACAGATCTATGGACCAAAACCACGAAAAACTCACCAACTCCAGAGATCGATCCGAAGGCAAATTGGGGCTCTTTTTGGTGGGATTTTCGATTTTAAGGCGGATAAAAGAAAAATTGGGGGGAGATTCGTGATCAACCGTGCTCTTGATACCAATATGTTAGGGGGTAACCCTTGGGTTGGCCCGATCTTTCACGAATTCCACGAGAAACGAGGGGAAAGCGGTGGTCGGTATATGAAATCGAGGGGGGAGATGAAAACCACAAACACACGCACACCAAAACACGATACACACCTATCTCTCACGCCGGTGGCAACCGGTCCAACATAATCTCTAGGATCGGTGTTGGGCGAAGCTCGCTCTCCACGCCAACAACGGGGGATGAGGTGCTTGGTGAGATCTTGACGACTTGGGGGCGAGAAACCGAGAACCCAAGGCCTTGTACAACTTGAACGCACTAGGCAAGATCCAAGAGGGGGTGGATAATCCGGTGCTCCTTGGTAGGAGCATGAGACCAATAGATATAAGTCCTCAAAGGGTTTCCTTAATATCTATTATTATCCAAGTCTAGGGTTTACAATAGAGGGTGGGGGGCTATATATAGACCAACCACATAAACAGGGGTAGTTTGGGAACAAATAGCGAAATATAAAGGGGGTTACAAGGCGCTGGGCCGAATTAACACGTTCAGGCCTTTCCAGGTCCGGTAGTACCGGTCCAGCTCGACCGGTAGTACCGGTCATGCGGTAGTACCGCTTCCAGGCCGGTGGTACCGCTTGTCGTCCTGGGACTTGCGCTGGGGCCTTCTGTTGGTGGCGGTAGCAGGGGGCGGTAGTACCGGGGCCCGGTAGTACCGGATCCGGGGCCAGTAGTACCGCCAGTGACAGAGAGCATTTGGGCAGCTCCGGGGCCTTCTGTTGTTGGCGGTAGCATTGGGCGGTAGTGCCGCCCAGCGGTAGTACCGGTCGTCAGGTCCGGTAGTACCGCTGGCGACAGAGAGCGTTTGGTCTCTTCGGCTGGTGCTCCTCCGTCCTGTGGGTTCTTCTCTTCGTACCTGATGATGCACAAGGTATGGGTATGAAGTAGCAGGCCATCCAAAGGTGTATCGAAGTCACACAAGGAGAGGAGCGAGTTCACCTTAGCTTGAAGGAGTTTGGCTCGGGCGCGAGTCATGGGTCCACTTGGGGAGCTTGTGGAAGTAGATGTAGTAGCGGTCGTAGGACGGGCTGCATCAGAAGCTGAAGGATTTTATATGCTGGATGGAGAAGACCACGAGTACATGTATAGGAGGCTCAAGGAAATAGCCACAACCTTCATAAACCACGGTGCAGCTCATGTTGATGATGCTTGGATCAAGCGCAAGTATGTCAGTGCTCTTATGCCATTTGAGCCCACAGATTTGAAAAGTCTCCAAGGTAGGCATAACTATCACCTCATGTCATCCAATGAGGTAATGCAAGAAATGGCCGCCTTCAAAGTGGCTGCCAAGAATGCCGAAGATGCTCGTGCTCGAGCTATGGGGATGCAAAAGGGGGTCAACATGGCCTTGAAGACTAGTGTGATTGATCATGATGAATATGCGGTAGAAGGTCTGGACTGTCCCGAAGATATAAAAAGGATCCACGGACAATACTTGGCTCTTTATGCAAGAAACTTTTGGAAAGATCCAGCCAAGGCTAAAGCTGAACTAGATCGCAAGAGTGGAGCCTATGGAAGAAAAGAAAATGGTCCCAAGCTGAGAACATGTTTTAATTGTGGTGACCGGCTGCACTTCGTAGCTGAGTGCCCATATCAAAGTAGAGAGGATAATGGAGGAAGACTCATTTTCAAGGACAAATCAAAAGCTCCACGTAAGAAACAGTTTGTAAAGAAGAATGCTCCTTTCAAGAAGCAACCAAAGATTGTTCTAGTGGCTCAAGAAGAATATTCATCGGGGAGTGAAGATGAGGACGAGGACGATAGCTCTCAAGAGGTGGCTGCTATAGCCACCACATCTACATCAACATCTCTCTTCGACTCTCCGAACGAAAACATCATCAACAAGAATGCTACTTGCCTCATGGCAAGAAGCTCCGAGGTAACTTCTTCTAACTCTTCTTTTCCCAAGGCTATGATAGACATGGATGATCCTGCTAGTCTTAAGGTTAAAGAAGAGATTATTGCTTTGGATTATTTCTATACTAACCTGCAAGGTGAGCACAAAGTTCGTTTTGAGGCTCTGATGGATCAGCTGGCCCAAAACGAAGCACTCCTCGAAGAAAAGGGCAGAATTAAAGGGAGGATGCAATGGAAATTGCATCCCTAAAAAATGCTCTTGAAGAAGAAGAAGAAGAAGAAGAAGAAGAAGAAGAAGAAGCTCGGGTCTCTCTTGAAGAGAGGCTTGAGTCTATGGAAGAGTCACATGAAGAAATTGTGACTAAACTCATTAAGGAACGTGACAATGCTGTCACCAAGGCAAAAAAGTTAAAGAAGGAAAGGATTGACTTTGGGGCTACTCATGATAGACTCTCCGAGGAATTGGAGAAACTTGACAATGCTCACAAGGCGTTGAAAAACGAGTTCTCTATTCTCAATGAGTCACATGATCAGCTTCAAAGTCGATTGGCCGAATATGATACTCCTAGCTCGTCCAACTCAACATATAGTAACAAGAAAAATGCTAGTGTGGAAAAAGGAGTGATCAAGGACATCACTACAAAGGACAAAGGTGTGCTTGATGAAGTCCTTGGCAAGCAAAGGTCAAATCATGGTAAAGAGGGACTTGGGTATGTCACCAAGTCCAATAAGAAGAAAACCAAGAAGAACAAGACCAAGAATGTGCAATTAAAGACAAGCACTGCTGAGAAGGTTGTCACACAAGACAATACTAATAATATTGGTTTTGCAGGGTCTCACAATCCGAATTATGAACTCTTTTGTGATGACTATGGCGATGTTTATGCTTATTATGTTGGTCCTTTTGATGAATATATTGCTTGGTCTATTTGGGTCCCAAAGACCCTTGTTACTAACATGAAAGGACCCATTGAAAAATGGGTACCTAAAACCAAGAAGTAATTTTCTTGCAGGGCTATGCTTCCGGTGGGTCGAAATGGGTGCTGGATAGTGGTTGCACTAGTCATATGACCGGAAGCAAGGAGATCATCACGGAGATGCGTCCAAATCTTTATAATATCACAGTCTCCTATGGTGATAAGTCTAAATCTCAGGTATTGGGTCTTGGCAAGGTTGTGGTTGCCCACGATATCTCTCTCGTGGACGTCATGCTTGTTGAGACCCTTGGCTACAATCTTCTTTCTGTTCATGCCCTTGGCAAGATGGGTTTTGCTATTTTTATCGATGATGATTTGGTGGTACTCTTATGGAGCAAGTCTCTAAAGGTCGCTTTCGTTGGATACGTCGAAAATGACCTGTATGTGGTGGACTTCTCGGGGAAAACCACTTCGGGTCCGATGTGTCTATTCGGAAAGGCCGACGTGGGTTGGCTATGGCATCGCCGTTTAGCCCATGTCAACATGAGAACTTTGCAAAGTCTCCAAAAGGGTGGCCACATACTTGGACTAAAAGACAATGTCTCTTTTGCCAAAGATCGTGTTTGCAGGGCTTGTGTTGAAGGAAAAATGCATGATTCTCCCCACAAGAGGAAGACTATTGTGTCATCAAAGAGGATCTTGGAATTACTTCATGTGGATTTATTTGGTACTCCTTCTCATGTAAGTCTTGGTGGGAAGAAATATTGCTTGTTCATCGTCGATGATTACTCAAGATATACATGGGTATATTTCTTTAAGCTGAAAAGTGAGACTCAACAAACTGTCATCGACTTTGCCAATGAAGTTCAACGTCAACACAATGTTCCCATCTTGGCAATTAGAAGTGACAACGGCACAGAATTCAAGAACTACACTTTAAACGAGTTTCTTAGCGAAGAGGGGATTAGACACCAATATTCCGATGCGTACACCCCTCAACAAAATGGTGTAGCCGAGAGGAAGAACCGGACTTTGATGGATATGGCAAGATCTATGCTAGCTGAATTCAAGTCTCCTTATAATTTTTGGGCTGAAGCCATATCCACTGCTTGTCACTCATCAAACCGGCTCTACCTTCGTAAGATCTTGGACAAGACCCCATATGAAATACTTACCGGTAACAAACCCAACATCTCATACTTCAGGGTATTCGGGTGTAAGTGTTTCTTGCTTATTAAAGGTGTCCGTTTGTCAAAATTTGAATCCAAGGCTTTAGAAGGTATTTTTGTTGGTTATGGTGCTGAATCCCACACTTATAGAGTCTACAACAAGCTCACTGGGATTGTTGTAGAATCTTGTAGTGTGGAGTTCGATGAAAATAACGGCTCCTTTGTAGGGCAAGTTGATGTTTGTGATGCAGATGTTGAAATACCCCAAGATGCCATAAGAAGAATGGGCGTGGGATTTTTCCGCCCCATTGAGGAACCCCTTGTGGCGGATCGGGAAGGACAATGCTCCACACATGTGGAGCCCTCATCTACACAAGATCAACAAGCTCCTACTGTTGGAGACAATCCTGCACCAACACCACAATCTGCTGAAGACCATCTGTCCACTGGACAAGCTGGTAGTCCCAGGACGGACTATCCGCCCCCTCCAAGGGGCGGACAATCCACCCCTGGCACTCCAACTCGTTCCAGGGGATCCGAAGGAGAAATCAACATCTCTGAAGCTCCCAGGCCGGATTCTCCGGCCCCCAGGGGCGGAGTATCCGGCCCTGGGTCTCCAACTCCAGTCAGGCTTTCTCAGGAAGATGGTTCTGGTACTTCACCTCCCAGGCCGGATAGTCCGGCCCCTCCAAGGGGCGGATTATCCGGGCCTGAAGAAAATGTTCAGCAACAATCTTCTGGCAGTAACGGTGACCAAGATCAAGGGCAAGGCCGTAATCAAGACAAGGATACAACAATTGAATCCACTCCTCCTAGAAACAATAAGGACATTGAGGCTCGTCGCAAGGCTCGTGCTGATCGCAACCTTGAACTAAGAGGTCACACTCTTGACAAGGTTGTTGGTGATCTACGACGAAGGGTATCCACTAGAAGAGAGCTTGCAAGCTTCTGTGATCATCAAGCTCACATTTCCATGGTTGAACCAAAGAAGGTTTTTGATGCTCTTGAAGACCCCGATTGGGTTGTTGCAATGCATGAAGAATTAAACAACTTCGAACGCAACAAAGTTTGGAAGCTCGTATAAAAGCCAAAGGATTGCCGCAATGTTATCGGCACCAAGTGGATCTTCAAGAACAAACAGGATGAAAATGGCATTGTTGTGAGGAATAAAGCACGACTCGTGGCTCAAGGATTCTCTCAAGTAGAAGGAATTGATTTTGGCGAGACCTACGCTCTTGTGGCTCGCCTTGAGTCCATCCGTATCCTTCTTGCATATGCAGCCCATCATAATTTTAAATTACAACAAATGGATGTTAAGAGCGCTTTCCTTAATGGTCCTCTGCATGAGTTAGTATATGTCAAGCAGCCCCCGGGGTTTGAGGACCCTAAATTTCCGAACCATGTCTACAAACTCGATAAGGCGCTCTATGGCCTTAAACAAGCCCCACGTGCGTGGTATGAGCACCTTAAAGAGCTTTTGCTAGACCGTGGATTCGAAGTTGGGCAAATCGATCCCACTCTTTTTACTAAGAAGGTTAATGGGGAGCTTTTTGTATGCCAACTTTATGTAGATGACATTATTTTTGGCTCTACTAACCAAGCTTTTAACGATGAATTTTCGAAGCTTATGACTGACAGGTTTGAGATGTCCATGATGGGTGAGCTCAGGTTCTTTCTTGGATTTGAAATCAAACAACTTAGAGAGGGAACCTTTATTAATCAAGCTAAGTACATCCAAGACATGCTTAAAAGGTTCAAGATGACGGATCTCAATGGCGTTGCTACCCCAATGCAAACAAAGTGTCATCTTGAGCTCAATCCCAAGGGTGAAGACGTGGATCAAAAGGTATACCGATCCATGATCGGCTCTCTCCTTTACCTTTGCGCATCTAGGCCCGATATCGTGTTAAGTGTAGGAGTGTGTGCAAGGTACCAAGCCGCTCCTAAAGAAAGCCACTTAGTGGCAGTCAAGCGAATCTTCCGATATTTGGTTCATTCCCCAAATTTTGGGTTATGGTATCCCAAGGGTTCAAGTTTCTATCTATGTGGTTACACTGATTCAGATTGGGCTGGTGACAAAGATGATAGGAAATCAACCTCTGGTGCATGCCAATTCTTGGGCAGGTCTCTAGTGTGTTGGTCATCAAAGAAACATAATTGTATTTCACTCTCAACCGCCGAAGCTGAATATGTTGCTGCTTCAAGTGCTTGTACTCAATTGTTATGGATGAGGCAAACTTTAAAGGAATATGGTGTCAATTGTGACAAAGTGCCTCTTTTATGCGACAATGAAAGTGCTATCAAAATTGCTTACAATCCCGTGCAGCATACAAGAACAAAACATATAGAGATTCGCAACCACTTTATTCGGGATCATGTTGCTCGTGGAGATATTGCTCTATCCTTTGTGAGCACGAAGAACCAACTTGCTGATATTTTCACGAAGCCCCTTGATGAAGCAAGATTTTTTTATTTGAGGAATGAGCTAAATATCATAGATTCAAGGAGCTTGGCTTGACTAACCTTGCACACTCACTTGCTCTTATTCATGTATTTGGTTTAGATGCGGGCATAGACATAGGGGGAGTGTGGTCCTAATTGATTGGGCCAACCCTCCCCCCATAATGCCGAAAGCAAGTCAAATCATTTCCCTTAATATCATTTTGTGATATGTGGGTCATCGATGAGCATTGGTTTTGAACTCAAGATACATCTTCACGGTGTCATGCCATGCGCTCCAACATGGTGGCTTCGGCCACCGCCCTCTTCCTCGCGAAGAGTTGGTTTTTCATGGGTCTCGTTGGATTTTCCTGCATATCTCTTGTTCTTATGGAAAACACACTCAAATTTGGCTTTTGATTGATTTGATTCTTGCAAATTTGGGTGTGTAGTACCATCTTAGTTTGATGCTCTCAACCCAAGCCTTTCTCTCCCTTCTTGAACCATCTATTCTTTCACACAAGTCCTCTAAAACACCTTCGAGAGGTTTGCTAGGTTGCTCTGGCCTGATTCTGCTCTTTACAGAATTTCTGGGGGGGGGATTATCCGCCTTAAGTGGGGGACGGATTATCCGCCCTAGGCGAAATCCTCCCCTTATAGGCTGGGTCGGGGAGGGCAGGCTCAAACAGAGCAGCCAGTCCTCCCCCAACCCTACCTTTGTCCCCCAGCCGCCGTCGGAGCATCCGCCTCTCCCGGGGTCGATTCGACCACCGGATTCTCCGGGCTCTCCCCGGATCTTCTTCACCTCGCCTCCGGCTATCTTCTCCTCCGCGATTTTCCTCCAATGAGTGAGGGTAACTCCCTCATCTCTCTCCTTTTGTATGGGATGTCTTTTATTTGGTGGAAATCTCGTTGTAGAAGGTTCTTGGTGTTGTTCCTTACATGCTAGAATCAGTAGACTTGCAACCCTAGTACTCGATCTGTTTTGCCATGGCAGATCTGAGCCAATCCAGAAATTTTCTGCGGGGGGCGGATTATCCATCCCTGCCAGGGCCGGATAATCCGGCCTGGAGAGCAAATTGTTTTCTGTTTTGGTTCTGCGTCTGCCAATGCATTTCCTTGGTTATGGGGTTGCACTGCTACTCCTTCTTCATGTTTTTCTCCTGGACTTGTGTGTATACTTATCTCCATGCTATCCCTCTAATGCTATTCACAGGTGGTTCCAATCCAACCAAGACCTTCGTCCGTCGTCCCCGTCCCCGTTATCTCAAGCCCACTGCATACGGGAAATTCATTGACGAGACCGAGGTCAGCAGAGCAGCAAGAGAGGCTGAACGGATGGCAGAGGCAAGTAAGAAAACTAAGAGGTCCGCATCTCGCAAGGGCAAACAGTCTCGGCCCAATTACAAGGCTATGGACAGTCTTCAGTACGCCACTATTCGTCAGACTGATTATTATGATGAGGCTGACAGCGATGGTCCCCCCGAGGACGAAATGTTTTTTAATGCTCACTTTCGGTCTATTCATGATGATGTCTATGCTACTCTCAAGATTCGCCCCATGCGTCCCATCAATTTGACTGAGGCTCAATCCAAGACAAGGCTCATTGAGGCACTAGATGTGACCAACAAGATGGGGCTTAAAGTAGTGTTCTACCTAGTGTGTGTATTTGTATTCAAATGCAAATCTTAAATATGCACACATCTAGGGGGGGTGTCTTTCATTATTTAAGGTGGCAGTTGCCGGTTTTATTGCAAATCCTAGTATTGTCATCTAACACCAAAAAGGGGGAGATTGAAAGAACATTTCTTAATCCCTAGTGTTTTGTGTGTTAGATAACAATACCAAGGATCATTTAATGTGTGTTGAAGTGCTACAGCTCTATTTGAGAACAAAGGGAAAAGGACTCTGCCTTTGGGGGCGGATAATCCGGCCCCACCAGGGGAGGATAATCCGCCCCTCCCTTTGCCCAAGTAGGCGCAAGCCCCAGAAGGGGGGCGGAATTTTGGCCGGATATTCCGGCCCCGCCGGATAATCCGCCCCTCAGGGGGGCCGGATAATCCGCCCCCCTGCTCATCGCCAAGGCGCAAGCCCCAGAGAGGGGGCGGAGTTTTGCCCGGACTTTCCGGTCTGGCCGGATAATCCGCCCCTCAGGGGTGCCGGATTATCCGCCCCCCAAGAACTTCACCAAGCTTCACCAAGGCGCAAGCCCCAGAGAGGGGGCGGAGTTTCCTCCGGAGAATCCGCCCTTGGGGCGGAGTTTTCCCAGGGGGCGGATAATCCGCCCCAAGTGGGGGGCGGATAATCCGCCCCCAAAGTTGTGCAACGACCAGATCTAGGGAGGGGGTATTTAAGCCAGCCATCCCCCTCCTGCCAGAACTCTTGATTCATCTCGAAAAAGAACAGATCAGATCTGGAAGCTTCATCCAAGAGTGCTCTACCTAGATCCATCCAAAGGCCCCATCCCTTGGGGAATCAAAGGAGGAGAACTCGATCTTCATCATTAGCAATCAAGCGCTTCATCTCCTCTCCATTCATTTGGAGAACCTCCGATCTAGTATTTCTTGCAAATATCTAGATCCTCGTTTTTTTTATATTGATAAACCTTGTTCTTGTGGCAGCTTGTTGTCATCTCGGGAGCCCCCAATTCGGTTGTGGGTGTGTGCCCCGATAGTGTTGTAAAAGGCACCGGTTCCCTCCTCGAAGGGATCCAATAGTGGAGAAGGTGGATCAGGCCTCTCGTGGCGAGATCCATCGGAGAATAGGGTGAGGCCTATTGTGGCGTGGTGGTCTTAGAACCGCCCACCCCTCCAACGCAGATGTACTTCCCTTAACAAGGAAGGAACTGCGGTAAAACAAATCCCTGTGTCTCCGTGTGCTCCACTACGGTTTCCTCGCTCCTCTTTTACGTGCTTAGTAGTTAGGATTACATATAGGGAAATTCTCGTAGTTGCATATCTAGAGAATTTACTTTGTGTCAAGCCTAAAATTGAAAAAGTATTAAAAATTGGTTAGCACCTATTCACACACAACCCCCCCCCCCCCCCCTCTAGGTGCCCATACGATCCATTTCAGCATTGTATTGCTATATATGAACCTGACTGTTTATCTATTATATGCATTGTATTGTATTGCTATATATGAACCTGATTGTTTATCTATTATATGCATTGTATTGCTATACTGCTATATATGAACTGTGTGCACGGATATGGCATCACAATACAGAGGAGGCGCTGTCCAATTTTTTAATTTTTCTTGCACTAAAATCTGGTGACAACACACCAAAAACGTGAGTGGAATATATGGCATGCATGATCCATGTCCATTGGTATAAATGTGTCTTTCTAGAACATTTTTTTTTGTCACAAGACTTATCAGGGGCAAAAGAGTTTTTTCATATTTCTATTTGACACAGTTAGTGTTCAAAATAAACTAGAGTGTTAATTGAGAAAAGAAAGCAAGTTTAGATGTTAAAATAGGAAGAATTTTTTTACTAGTGCCAAATAGGAAAGTATATTTTAAACTGGTGTGTGAGATAAGGAATTTTCTCTACGTTCGTAAGCAATAAGATTTGCAGGTCAATGTTCGTATTTCTGAATTCAGCCGTCCTCAGCGTGACATGGACCACGACTGGGGCACGAAGAGGAATGGCGGTCTGCGCCTTCAGCAGTGGGCACGGTACGGAACCCCCGTCGACCAAGCGCCACGACCCGCGCGCTTGAGTACCCTCCCAGCGAACGCCACGCGTGCAACACGCATGGCCCTGAGACGGACGAGAGCGCCGACGCGTGCCGCCGCGCGCCACGCCGCCTGCGTCCGCCACACTACGCCAATGCCTGCCTTCCACGGCGCGCCGATTCAGCAGCAGTACTTACCACTGTACTACAAGAGTGCCGGTGTTATCGGGAAATTTTACTGCGCGGGACCCCGTTCGGGCCGTCGTTATCGGGGAGGGAAGCCACGGCGCGCGCGTCCTTCGCCGAGAGTCCGCCGCGCTTCCTCGCCACACTATATATAACCGCGCCGTCCAGCGAAGCGAACACACCGAAAGCTTATACTGTCATCGTTCCCAGGACCCAAGGACCGACCGAACATGGTGACCACGATAGAGGACGTGCACGCGGACGTGCTGGCCTGCGCGCTGCGGCGCCTGGACGGGCGGTCGCTGGCCGCGGCGAGCTGCGCGACGGCGGGGCTCCGCGCGCTCGCCGCCGACCCGGACACGTGGCGCGCGCTCTGCCTCGCCCAGTGGCCGTCCCTCGCGCTCGCCGCGTCCCAGCACCACGACCTCCTCTGCGCCATCCCGCCCCGCCGCCTCTTCGCCGACGCGTCCCCTTTCCCGTGCCCGGACGCCGCCGCCGCCGCCGGGGAGCTCCCCCTCCCGCAGAACCTCATCTCCGCGGTGGACGTGTACTGCAGGGGCGCGCCCCTGCTGTCCCACGTGGTCGAGACGCCCGCGTGCTCCGCGCCGTGGTTCCTCAGCTCGCCTTTCCGCGTCGAGGCCCTGGACTGCAAGAAGCCGGCGCCCGTGCCGGCGGCGGCGTTCTCTCCGGCGGAGCTGGAGCTGAGCTGGCTGGTCGTGGACCCCGCCCGCGGCCGCGCGGTGAACGTGTCGAGCAGGCGGGCGGTGGCCATGGGCCGGCACTGGTACACCGGCGAGATGATGGTGCGGTTCGCCATGGTGCTGGGCGGGTGCAACTTCGAGGCCACCGTGGCCTGCTCCGAGGAGGCCGGACACGTCAGCGAGATCAACCTCGCCGTGGAGGACGCCGACGGCGCGGCGGTGAGCGGCGAGGGAACCCTCCGGCTTCTTGCCGCGGCGATGGAGGGCGGGAGGAGGGGAGGCGAGAGAGAGCGGGAGGAGGCCAAGGCGAGGTACCAGGCGTTCGTCGAGAGAAAGAAGGGGAGGAAGGAAAGCAAGGCACGACGCGAGGCGCTCGTTGACCTCTGCTGCTCCGCCGCCAGCGCTGTCGCCGTCCTGGCCTTCATTGCCACCGTCGTGCTCCGGTGATCGGCGACTGCCCGGCACATCACCAAGGAAATTTTTATTGTTTTCCATCAAATTTCAAAGAAATACTACTAGTGGAATTTTCTGCGTTCCAGAAAAGACAGCATCAAGTAGGAAGGAACTATCGTGTATTTACATCTTCGATCATGATGGCTGGTCGAATGCCACAAAGTTTTCCTCTCAATAAAAGAAGGTGAAAATGACACAGAGATGGAGTGTCAAGCAATGTGCATTCAAATGGAACAGTTCTCCTAAAGAAGAAATGAAACACAAATGGAGCCATTCAAATGGCACAGTTCTCCTAATAAAGAAGAAATGACACAGAAATGGAGAAAAATATCTGCCGTTGAGTGCATTGGCAGCAATAAATCCGTACAATCGAAATATAGCGCTGCCCCACCTCCTGCAATTAAATGAAGTCTAGCATATGAACAGCAAAGGCATTGGTTTCCCTACAGGCTACAGGGCAGTCACGGGGAAAACATTGTTCCAGCACTTAATCCGTAACAGTAACATCACTAGATATGTGAAACAACAGGATTGCTTATATCATCACCCTGTTGATGACAGGCGAGGTAAAAGAACCCGTGCGATATATGATATGTGTTCTTGGGACGTGGCAGTCTTGCAAAGCAGAAAATTTAGCATAATGTTCATGTAATTTTTGTCAAATGAACTTTTTGCAAGATATAAATTGCGGCATAATATTACACACCAGCTTTTCTCTAAGAGCACCGCAGTCTACTTTAATTATATACAGTATATTATTGAAAAGGGCCAGTCTAATACTGCTAGTGATATGTAACAGATACGTAAACTAGAAGGATGAACACGTCACACCATTTATCAGTCGTCGCCAACTAGCTTTGGAGGTCCTCTCGCTATTGGAACTACGCCTGTAGCACGATCCTGTCTGGTCTTCGCGATGTCCACATATATAACTCGCCCATTCAGTACCTGTAAACAAGATTATCGGCTCCTTACTTTAAAATGGAGAGGGAAAGTACAGATTCAGTACTATGTCAAAACCTTGCCTTGCATCTTCACCGCTATTAATTAAAAAGGCAGAGGTCGATCTAGCTCTCCAAAATAAGAAAAGAAAAGGAAAACTTGCCTTGCCATTCATATCCTCCCGTGCTTTATTGGCTTCTTCCTCAGAGGCGAATTTCACAAAGCCGAATCCTTTTGATCGGCTGGTCATCTTATCCGTGACAATGGTAGCTGAGCTCGGATAAGAACAGGTTACAACTTAGGTCGTAATAACAAAGCAAAAGAATTACCAAGGGAAGTTTGTTGTGGCGAGTGATGAGGATGGACCTTCTAATACTTGGCCATAACGTGCGAAAGCTTCTGCTAGGCTGTCTTCCGTTGCAAATTGTGACAGGCCTGTAAGAGGATAGAAGAAGCTCCTAAATTGCATATCACAACCATATCAAACTGGTCCCAATGATTCTCCAATGTATAGGTATTACTTTCTTTATTTCTTCTATCCAACAGTAATTTCAGCTTGGATGGAACGGCAGCGCATATTAGTAAAACTGAGAGTACTTGCAAGAACAACACAAAAATCAACTGAAACTAGTGTGATACACCCATCATCATTCATTGTATATCAGCAGCAGATGAAAAAAATTATATATTCCTACCTTGATAGAACATGTAGCAACGGTAATAGGATTTATCGAAGTTATATCAATTAACAAAATCTTATACCTTGCTAGAACACGTAATGACAGTAATAGGAAGTTGACCTTATCAACAATAGTGCAGTTAGTTTGAATTCACTTCAGATCTTTTAATCAGATTTAACTAAGCAACCTGGTTACTCGGAAAGTCAGACTGGCATCTACGATGCAAAAGTTGGAGTGATCTATACTTCTTGCAGCCTAGGTATGATATCATTATAATTTGAACCCCACACATAACAGGTCCAACTCATTACTTAGACCCGTTGAAGGCACACAGTTGGAAAAAAAGCAAGGAAGATATAGAAAATCTAGTTACCCAAATTGCTTTGCTAAACAAGATCTCTCCTATATGATGGGGTCCAACTCCTAAACTAAGCTAGGGAAAACAAATTGAGTAAGCAGGCACAGATGGCAAGAATTTAAACCATCTGCCAAAGACATGCTACAAGTGAACACAAGTAGCTCCACCGTTAAACAGAACTACTGCAATTACAGTATAAAGTAGCTAAACAAGGCATCATGGGATCACCGTGCCTACACTAGCATTTCGTCGAACACTTGCTATGCACGCTGCCCACGGCGGCAGGTTTTGTCAGCGCATTTTCCCTCTAAATGACTAGACGAGGGAGAGCCGAGACGGATCAAAGGTTTGAACTGGTGGAACGTAACGTAAGGGGTGGTGCGCGCCGCGCGTGAGGAAACGAGACTAGGCGGGTGAATGGAGAATTGACCTCCGATGAAGAGCTTGTGTGTGATGCCGCGGGAGTAGGTGAGGAGCAGGGGGCGCGTAGCGGCGTTCCTGGAGGACGCCAGACGGCGGGAGGCCTCGCGCAGCGCTGCCATGGCCATGGCTGTGCCCTCCTTCGGGGAGGCGGTGAGAGTTGGCGAAGTGGACCAGGAGGAGCTGGCGGCAGTTCGTTGTGGAGAACTGTGAGCGCTAGCGAGGCAGAGCGGAGGCGAGTTCCTTTTTGTCGCGAGTACCTCGAATTTAGGGGAAATTGGTTATTTACCCAAAAGTTTAGCAGGCTTGAATTATGAACCCCAAAATTCAACCGATCTATCATAATCATACAAAGAACACCAAAGTTAATAAAAATTATACATATGTCTTTGGCCCACCTAGCGACGACTACATACACTAGTGAGCGAAGTCACGCCCCGCGTCCTCATCCCTCCTTTATATTTTTTCGTTTCCTATTTTCATGATTCCACATAGAAATGGATTGATGAAACAAAAAATACTAAATGCAGAGTACTCCCTCCATTACAAAATATAAGATATTTTAGTCATTTTTAAAGACGCATGTACGTAGACATCTTTTAGTAAGTAGGTTCACTCATTTTACTCTAAACATATAAATTAAAAGATCGTTTGGATACATGCATTTCAAAAAAAATCTAAAACATCTTATATTTTGTACGGAGGGAGTACTAGCAATAGGATTTGAACCACAACATGCAATCTCCTACATGACTAGGTGGTAGTACAATTGAGGTACAGCGGTACGCGCTGGCTGGCTAACTCGATAGTTGGATCATTCTTGCTTGCAGCAGGTTGCTGCAGTGTGCCGGCCGGTCAGTCGATGGCAGCATGCTAGCTGTAGCAACGGAGATGGGGACATGGGCGCTGGTGGTGCTGTGGACGGTTCTCTAGATCAGGGATGTATCGGCGGGAGACGCAAACCTAGCTAGATTTCTGCTTCTACAGATCACTAGGGGAGGTAAATAACAAATTTTCCCTCGAATTTAAACCATTTGTGGTGAAACTCACAATATCTTTTTGATTCAAAAAAAAAATCACCTCGTGTTTAGAGAACAAGAATTTTGGCATTTTCCAGAGTGCTCTGTCGTGGGCTCCAGGAAAGGGAAATCAGCAAAGTGGCGTGAGGCTTTTCGTTCGACCTAACATCACGTCGCATGATGCTACATGCTAGTCAAGCAACTAATTAGTGAAGGGCACCTAGAGAGGGCCTTGTAACACAAATAAGCTAACCACCGAATAAATGAACACAAGAAAACCCATGTGGCATAACATCACATCAACGGCACATAGGACCTTGAAATCCAACAACCAACCAAGAACCAACCGAACTCGAGATCAACAAACCCGAAGAGATGTCAAAATGCCAGCACCTTGTATAATTTATGATAATAATCCAAACTCCAGCATATGATACTCAAAACCCAGAGACGCGTATAATGTGCAGGGCACGGAACTAACTGCTAAATGGCATACAGAGCAAGTTCATCTCTGGAAGCATAAACATATTATACTATAGGGAGCCCTAGCGTCGATTGCACTCCTCATTCATCGTCATCCTCATCGACATCAGCACCAGCAGATGAGTTGAGGGCGTTGAGCCGCTCTACGAGACTGGCCTTCCTCTGCTCATAGGTCAGCTTCTTCAGATTGTACCTGCAGCGAGGAGTCAAGTTAACTTGCAATCCCATCGCAGGAGTGAAATCAGTTCGGCGGTTCCTTGGTTGATTTGGCCATGGTAGGATCAGCTTCTTCAGATGGCTATATCTTACCTCTTGTGTGTCTTCGGCGGTTCCTTGGTTGATTTGGCCATGGTAGGATCAGCACGAATGGCAGCATGAACATTCTTGTACATCGCTTCCATGCCATCAGCATCAATCCCCCTCTTAATGTAGTCACTGAAGTGAGATTGGTACTTCTCAGGTTCCTCTTCCGCTAGTGACTGGAATAAGGGTATGACAAAAGTTAAAACAGGAATCAGTGAACAGCTTCAGAAATAATAACAAAGTGCAAAGGTTTAAGCTACAGGGTATGGATGAGATCAGGCCCAGGTATCTTTCTGAAAAAATTTGTGCATGTACAAACAGCAAGAAACCCTGGGAAATGGAGAAAAAATGAATGTCAAAATATTGTTTTGACTCACCCTCATGTAGTCAGCAACATGCCCTCCATAGATGTACTTGCGGTGAACCTCTGCATCCAGCTGCTTCTCGTCCTTCTTGAAACCAGCAAATCTCTTGTCACTGTGAGGAATATCAAGGCCACCATCCAAAGCTCCCTGCAGCAGCAAACAAAGTTACATGAGTGTCATGCAGCAAACAAATGCAGGTACGATTCTGAAGTGCAACAAATAGTGGGCAAATCCAAGATGAAAATAGATAATAAGGAAGCCCAAAGAGTAACCTATTGCTACCATATAGTCACCATATATCTTACTAATTGGGTGATTGGTCCAAAAATAGCAGCTCATTCCCACATCAATGTCACCATCAAAGTGGTTCTCACATAGAAAACACTGGCATGTGTAACCAATCCCTACAGATATTGAGTGGGTGACTCTATTACCTAGGCATAGATCACTTCTACTCAATAAGAACAAACTTTTGTGAAGATGTTATAGCATATAAGTATAAGGTTTACTTCAGATAGAAACTTGAACTAATAAAATGCATAACTAAATAAAATTTTGGAGTTTAAACTGTAAATTAACATAAGGCTTAAATCTGAATAGCTACACAAGTCTTAAATCTAAATAGCTCAAGAAAATTATCATGCCTAAGATGCTAAAGCCAAGACCAGTTTACTTGCATACCCAAGTCAAGTGCAACTAACCATTGAGAGAGACGTGTAACCAATCCCTACATTCATAATCTTCTTGCAGTTATACAACTATACCAAAAAAGAACACATACCTTAAGGGCACCGAATACACGGTTTCCAGTAGTGGTTCTAAGAAGGCCAACATCCAAGAGAGCGCGGAAAGGCCTCCTCTCATCAGCTGGCTCAACAGAGAAGTCCTCACCAGTGGCCTGGACATGGAAACAGAATTAGAAGTGTTCCATAAAAGCAGCATCAAAAACTATTAGTCCAAATTTAAAAAAAAAATCTAATGAATTGTACCTCCACATTGCCCACGTATTCCTGATCCAAATCACGGTACTTTAGTATGCGACGAGCCAAAAGCAGGCCAGTGCAGTAGGCTAAATGACAGATTTAATCAGTTGAACTGAACTAAATAAGACTGCATGAATAGAGATAAAAAAACATGCACTTTGGGGTGTTAATTCAGTTGACGACTAATCTACCTGCAGCATAGTTGGTGAGGCCAACCTCAACACCATAACGAGGAAGCTCATGGGAATAGGCAGCAGCCATCACGATATCGCCAGCAATGGTAGCATACACAATTTGGGCAGTGACATCTTTGTTGGTCTAAGACACTATTGTTAAGAGATACAATATGCATCTACTAGTAAGCATTGTGGGCATAAATAATAATCACAATAGAGGTGATCAACCAGTTCACAGAATGGCAACGAACAACTCAAGGATACAAATCGCACGACGAACCGATACTTGGGCGTGTTGTACTTGTTCTTGTCCTGGTTAGTGAGCCTGAGCCTGGCCCTGTAATCAGTCTTCCCCTCTGCAAAGAAGCGCAAACAACCCATCAATAACATTGTCAACTAGGCCGAGTACCAGAGTCGCCTAGTCACAGAACAGAACATACGTCTCCTTCTCTTAGGCTTCACTTGGAACCGCTTAGAGTAGGCCCTGGGCTTCTGGTTCTTCACGAACACCTGCAAAATAATCCAAAAAGGGAACGTGAATACACTATGAACTCGACCAGAACAAGGAGCTAAGAGACATGAACGGCGTTCAGATTCAGAGAGGTTCCCGAATCTTACCATCTCGCTAGCGGCGGCGGTGTCTTCCCTTGGCGCGTGAGGGGGGCGAGAGGGGTGGAGGCGTGGAGGAGAGGTGGGAGAAACAGGAGGGGTTCAGAACGGCGTCGGGGCAGATCTCTCCGAGGTTTTGGGCGGTGCAGCTAGGGTTTTCTGCGGAACTTGTGTGGCGGAATGGGCCTTGGGCCTTCAAATTTTCTGCAGATTAACTGACGGGCTGCGAAAATGAGAGGGTACTGGCCTAATTTTGAAAATCAGAAATTTTTCTCTCAAAAAAACGAAAATCAGAAATTTTAGAACAAAAACTAGATATTAGCGACCGAACAGCAGGGGTGGATATATGAAGATAAATTAATTTTCCTTTTGATATTTTGAGAAAGCCCAGTGAGAGTAGGATGTGAAGTGGGATTTCACCAAAATCCCACCTCTAATTCATTTGCAAAAATCAAAATTTTACACTAGATTTTTGCAAAAGAACTAGAAGTGGGATTTTGGTGGGATCCCACTTGACACCCTAAGGCCTTGTTTGGTACTAGAGTATTTATGAGGATTAGAGGGGATAATCCGCGCTAAACCCCAAATCCCCACTTGCTTTAAATAGTATGTTTGGTTCTAGAGTATTTGACTGATTCAATCCCCACTAATCCCCAAGTTCTAGTGTATTTTTCTCCAAATCCAATACACTACTCCTACCTAGTGGATTGGGATTTTGTGGGAATTAGAGAGGTTTGGGTGTAGATGGGGGTTTCACCCAATCCCCTTGAGGATTATCCCCTCTAATCCCTACTAAGACACTAGTACCAAACAAGGCCTTATCCCCTCTAATCCCTACTAAGACACTAGTACCAAACAAGGCCTAAGTGAGAGCACGGTATCAACTAAACCAACGTGTCCCGTATTTATTTTCGTATACTAGACTAGATGAGACTAGTATATAATCAAAATTGTTGCTTCGGTGTCATGTTCCTAAGGGCATATCCACTCGGCTATCTACGACGCCGATCCGAACGCCGAATTTAGGTTCGGACGCCGAAAATCAACCCAGTCGCGTATTTAGGAACCTCTTTTCATCCCGATTTGGGCCAACTTTGGTCCGGACTACTCAGGTCATACCTAGGATCCCAGGTACGCCCTGGGAGCCGGACGTAGCGAATTTGGCCGAATGGACCAGCCTGTCAGCGACAGAAGCCGAGTCGTCGTCACTTCCAGCCGTTTTCCTTTTCCCGCCGTCGCCGCTACACCCCTCCCGCCCTCGCCGCCGAACTCGGCCTATAAAAGGCGTACATCTCGTCATCTCCCTTCACAGTCTCTCACACCACTCCCAACTCCGGCGAACTCCAGACGCTCGCACCTTTCTTCCTCCTCAACTCCGCCGAAAAGCCATGGCCGAGAGATTTCCCGGCCGACGCATGATGCAGCCGTGGAAAGCCCGGCTGCTCCACGAGGAGGGCTATACGGCGCCATCGGACACCCGTCTCCCCTTCGCCTGGCAACTCAGCGCTATTCCGCCGGTGCCGGCTGACGAGGACCTCGCCGGAGAGATCCAGGCGGCTATCGCCGCCATGCAAGACCCGGATCTCGTCGAGGATCCTGGCAACCTGGTCTTCTGGAGGCATTTCTTCGCCGACATGCGCCTCGAGGAACTCGCCCGACACGACGGACCGCCGGGCTCGCCGTCGTCGCGTCACAATGTGGTTTTTCGCCGCCGCTGGTGGAGCGTTCCAGGGCGAACTCTCGCCGGTGTCATGGAGCACATCCAGGCCGGCAACCACCCCCGCCTCGGCCTGTAGATGTGGCGTCCGACGTCGACCACGGCGGTGACGGCCTTTTTCTAGTTATTAAATTCGATGTAATACGTGTGTCCTTACTCTAGTTAATGAAATCTGCCTATATTTCGCCGAGTTTAACTGAATTTCATCGAACCTGGGAATTCGGCCTGGGAACGCGAGTGGGAAGCTCGGCGTTCCTAAGCCGAAAACATGTTTCGTCCGTTCAAAAAAAATCCGGATTTCGACCTGGGTTCGCCCAACGAGTGGGGATGCTCTAAGTATCTATGTCATGTGGTTAACTGTTAGTCCTCGCCGCCCGAGATCCTTATTTCACATTTGCACATGCTTTGCGTGATTCCAGAAGTTGCAGAAGCCCTTGCAGTTCCTCGTGCCATCTCCTTTGCACAAGAAGAGGGCTTCACCAAGATCATCGTCAGGACAGACTGTCTGATACAACGTCTAAGGTCGACTGAAAATGACCGATCGTTGTTAGTAGGGTGTGGCGTGGGGTTCCTCCACGATTCATCCAGGAGGCTATTTGTAATGACAGTTTGATTATGGATCAATAAAGTGCACGCATTCCCCTCAAAAATAGAATCTACAATCTCATGTGCTTTCCAATGTGTTTCTTGGTCTCCGATTAGGCTGCTCGTGCCCAAAATGACAAAACCTAGTTGCTCATCATACAAAATCCTTTCATCTGAAGCTGCTCATACCTCATAAGATTCTCAAAGAAAGAGGCACGCCTCGTCCAGGCATAATGCAATGTACCATGGCGAGTGCCTGTTGTTACCCAGCACAACATAACAAGGCAGACGCAAGCCCCGCAGAAAGAGGAAGGCCATACAATGACCACCACCACATACATGATCATTAGGGGGACACATCACGACTGGGCAGATCACAGGTACAACAGCCTCCACTCAAAAATAAAAGTACAACAGCCATTCAGACACCAGATCGCATAGAAGGTAGCAACATTCAAGAGTACCTTTTATTCCTTATTATCCCAAGAGGGTAGCAATTACATTGGCATCTCAACTCACAAAGGCTATCATTATTTGTATGAAATGGTGATTGTTCTGTCCCCTCTAGAAAGGTGCAGACATCACTCAGCAGCCTTTCCTTTCCGGCGATTGCTGCCATCTGCAGAGGCTCCGGCGCCTCCCATCTCAACCAGGTAGCAGATCATCGAGTCTACGTCCTCGCCGAATATACTGTAGGCTTCCATCACTTGGATGTAACCAAAGCCCATTGCTAGGAGCAACTGCATGCTGCTAGTCAGCACAGCGTCTGGGAGTACAACACAATTCTCGCTGCCTTTATCAGGCACCGCGGCAGCGGCAGAACCAGACGACCCACTAACTGCAGAATAGGAAACCATTTCAGTTTCAGGCAAACAACCGATCAACGAAACTTTCCTGAAACTGCAAGAAGAGGTTCTTACTTGCGGCAGAAGAAGATGGCTCTGCCGCTGACCTTGATTGCTCTCTGAAGTTAACCTGCTGCTGGTTAAGAAACTCTGCCCGAGAGGCCTCCATCACCATCCGTTCTATTTCCTTCTCAGTCAACTCCAGATCAGAGTAGAGTCGCCCTTCAGCCAGAAGTGCCTAAAATTATCAGCACAAGCATGCACAATTTGGTTATTTGGCCTGTTTAATTTCCAACGTGCTAACATATAAAGTAAAAGCACAGAATAATTAGCTTTACTCACATTCTCAATCTGCTGATCTTGCTGAGCTTTTATTGCAGCCTTAACTTGGTCCCTGTCAACACTATTGGTCTATACACAAAGGAAGTGGGAAGTTTATTTAATACTAGTCAATAGGTGAAACCTTCCATGCATAAAATGGCTCACAGGGAAATGATAACCACCACCCACCACGTCCGACGAGGAAGTTTCAGAAGACTTACCCCTCTAAGGGAGCTAAATCCCAGGCCTGCCCCAACCGTCAGACGGCGAGGATCAACAACTGAATTGTAATGATTACCGTGATGGTAACTTAACCTAACCGGAGGAACATCTGTGTCATAATTTCCCTGAAAAATGTTAATGGGCTCTGCAATAAGAGCAAACCAATATGAGATTGAGAGTGAGAGGGAGCTGATACAACAGAGAAGAAGCTTGGTTAAAATGGTAGAGTGGAATTTACCTGTACTGTAGGAATATATGTGAATTGGACGATTGTACATCTCAGCAAATGCCTGGAGCTCAATGTTATTGCCATATACCTTGAAAATAAGGTAATGAATCAAAATAAATCCTTTGAAATTAAATAAGCTAAGATGCCAATTTTTTCCTTGCATCACATTCCCTTTCCCTAATTTTGTATTTGTATAAGGCAACTGCTGACTATACATACAATGAAGAGTACTTAAGAAAACTCATATGTGCAGCAGAATGGGTCTAGAGGTCAGGAGAAGTGCAAGCTTCTGTATGGAAGCGCATAAAATATAAAGTACAAACACAGATTAGCAGGCTTTAATTAATCTCCGTATGAATTCAAGATTTGAATAGATGCATAATGCTTGTCAAGAGGATAATGAAATCAAATGCAAGTAAATAAAATTTAATAGTATTCTATTCTTGGAAGTCATTTTGTGCAAATAAGAGACTACCAAATAGGTGAGTAATGATTTGCTTACTCAATGTAGGCAAAAATACCAGGCATCTAATAGCTTACCTTATCTCTTCTCTTCCTCTTACAGTATGACATAAAGCCTTCGGTCATGAACTGGGAGAAATGATCCCGCTCTCTTTCCTGGAATGGAAAAAGAAAAGCAGAATTAGCATTTCAGTTTCCTGCTAAGATTATTGACCACACCAATCCAAAATAGGTTACACGTTTGGAACTTTGCATCATAGTTTTGAGTTTCAGGGAGAAATAATTTCACAAAATGCCCTTATAAATCGTTTGCTGTTAGTGGATATATAATCCATAGGGTTTATGTCAACCACTAAAAGTTACAAATATCAACGCCTCTTGTTTTACGTGCATGAAGCTTAATAAAACGACAAGTGCATTGAACCAGATGGAATAATAACAAAATAATTCCACTCTGTCCAAAGCACATAGAGTTTCACGTAGTTTCCGCATGCTTTCAACTGCTTACACCGAACTCCCAAATACCATACTGTGTATAGACTAGAAACAGCAAAAAGCTGGAGTACTAGGAAAGCTAACTACGGATGTGGTGGCCACATGGACAGTAGTGCAACTAAAAAATTCTGTTGTACACCACATGGCAAACTGCCAAATGAGATAGAGTGGGCAAATGATGGAAGCAACAATGTGGGAAACCTAATATAAATATCAGATATTCTTTCTGGCAGAATAGAAAATCATTGATTCAGCAATAAGCCATATATTGACTTAAAACTTCCAATGTTGAATTGCATGGCCAATTCACAATGAGTTTAGAAGGGTTTTGCATTGTCCTGGCATATAATATCAGTATTCGATGGTATACTTTCACCATAAATACAAAGAGGGAAGTAGCAACAAGTTTTTTTACTGGGATGCCCGTAAACTTTTTTACAAGGTCCTACCCTTACTGGGTGCTACCTCTGAAAGTATATTTGTTACAGTCACGGATGCACAAGGAAGCAGGAGATAGGCATGTCTGTGAAGGCATTCAATACATTATGTAAGGGATAGGTTAAGAAAAGGAATACGTCAACTAGTAAATATCCTTGTCAGATACAGTTGGTGTTGGTCTACTAGAAAGAGTCTAGTTAAATTAGGAAGAGTCTAACCAAACTAAGAAAGTAGAGTTACTCTTCGGTCTTGAGTTTGAAATGAGATCCAACTTGTGGATCAAGTTAGTCATCCTATATTAACAACCAGTGTGTAACAAATCTAATCAAGCAATGAGAAGTTAATCAATTTAGTCTTTGTCTCATTCGTCTTCCCCAATCCTCTATGCCAGTATGCCATCGTGGTGCCATATGGCCATCTTCATGGCAGTAGTTACCCAGATTGTTCCAATCTTGCTTAATAGAGCTCATAATTGAGTAACCAGCCAGGCAGCAGCCTATATCAGCCATCAACTAGAAGGCTGGAACCAGGTGGTAACCATTTTGTAACCCTTTCTAACTGTGTACTAGGCTGTACACTATTTCACACACGTTAAGTTACACTATATACTAAGAACTTAAGATGACCTTATCTAAGTGAGATAAACAAGGGACCAATGATCAACATTTAATATGTTAACATAATGAATATCCACTTGTCCAGAGCTGGTGAATCAAGTTTATGAGAACTTAAGATGACCGCATCAAAGTGAGATAAACAAGGGAACAAGCATCAATATTTAATATGTTAACATAATGAATATCTAGAGCTTGTGAATCAAGTTTACGAATTGAAAGTGTAGGGATATACTCATTGACAACGAATATGTATACTGTAAATCATATAATTTAGCATACTATAAAATTTACTACTTAAATGAAGTGACACAACCTACCATATAGTCAACACACATCTGCCTAGCCATGTCATAAGCTTCTGGATCGCCATAAACTTGATCAGCAACTGCTCTGAACAGGCAATTTCCATCTGCAGCCATCTTCTTTATTTCAAACCCTTTCACTCGCCTTAGGTCATGTTCGAACATATGCTCCCTTTCCTGAGGCAAATAAAATACCTCAGGGAAAGTACAAAATTATACTTACTATGCACGTAGAAAAGCAGCAATTAATAATATAAGCAAGAAACGTGGACATTCCAGGTACCAGGACTAGAATAAGCAACTAAAGCAATAACTTAACATTCATGCTCCTAATCAGAAACAGCCCCTCAAAATTGTACAATTCAGTTGCAAAGGACTCAAAGCATCTACGCCATTATCTTCATATCATATGGACAATGCTAATTTTGTAAATAAAATAACTACATCAGAATTGAAGTCCAGATATATAACAGAAGACAAGAAATCATACCGAATCATCATAGTTTGAGGTGTAACAGGGGCCCTGCTCATCTGCACTATTGTACCCTTCACAGTCAGCAAGTGACCTAGGTGAAGAAGGCCGAGATCCCGTAGCAGATGTCCGAGCTGCCACCGGTGGCCAAGCAACTGGCCTTCTTGAAGATCCAATCCGCACACTGTTTGAGCTTCCAGACCCCACCCTCCTCAACCCATTATTGCTGGATGATGATGGTTTTGGTGGTGGAACTGGTGGAGGGGGTGGGTGTGATGCTGCGCCGGCCATCTGTGGTGAGCCAGTGCCTAACTGCACTGAATTAACCTGCTCAGACTGATCAGAAAACTGGAGGCCTGATAATTCCACCAAGAAAGCGGGATCGGACACATTGGGGTCATCCTTGGGAGGTTTCTCCCTCTCAGATCTGTCTTCCGCACAGCTTGAGCTCTCAGACACAGGATCAACCAGCCTCGAAGGCTTATTGCTACTACTCTCGTCGCCCTCAAGTAGATGCTCGGTTATATCATTGGAAGGCAAGGGCTCCGGTGGCTGCAGCTGCAACGTGAGCTCCTCCTCCCGGGCAGCTGATGCTGGCTGATTCTGTTGTTGTTGTTGTTGTTGTTGCTGCTGCTGTGCCTGTGAGCCCGAGCGACCAGAGTTGGACGAGGAGCCACCGGCTCCACGCTGTACGAAGATCCTCGTCATCCCCCAGTTTCCTCAGCTCTACGTCTCAAACACCAGCAACCCTCTGTAATTAGAGGGATATAGGGGCGCCCTTGTCCCGTGTACGGACCTTGGGGGAGGTGAACCTGACGCCTCCGCCGCCGCTGCAAACGCTGCTCCTCTCGTCGTCGCCGGCAGCCAATCTGAGCATTACACTGCCAATTCTCATCAGAACCAGGGCGACGCCGCTGACCTCGAGGCCTCAGATCACAAAACCCTAGCTCCCCCGAGATCGAGACGCGCAGGCTATTCCCGAAGGGCAAGGGCGGCGCACCACCCTCCGAAAACCCTAAATAGCCCGCCAATTCGACCAATCTGGATGAAACGACACCAAATTCCTAGGGTTCCGTTGGGGGGTCGAGCGGATTACCTCGTCTCAGTATCTGGCCGGCGAGCGACGGAGATGGTTCGGGGTGCAGGTGGAGATTTCACGCTAGGGTTTATGGGCGACCCGAATGAGAAGATCCGCGTCGTCGCGTGATTCTGCTGCTGTCTTGGGGATTTTGTTTTTTGGGTGGAGAGAGAAAGAGCAGCAGTAGTAGGTGGCTGGGGAAGAAGACGATGGGGAGGAAGAAGGGAGAGAAGAGGCGAGCGTGCCAACATTTTATAAGGGGAGGACGAGGACGATCGGTGGATGACAGCGGGACCGCGTGGCAGCGTCTGTGACAAATGGACGGTAGTCGCGTCGCCGTTAGTTTTTGTGTTGCTCGAATTCAATGACCCCGTGTGCGGCTTTGCATTTCTTCTTCATTTTATTCTGCTCGAATTTTTGCCCTTCTCTTTTTTTTGAAAATTTCATCAATCCATTAATAATCCTCAACAGCGGTAAAAGTAATAAAAATCACAAAACGACGTTTACAAACACTAGCTTGAGATGAAGGTGCACCGCTGTTCTCGCTCCTCCATCCCCGGAGTTGGGCAAATCTTGTCGTAGTAGAGCTTTTTTAGTAGAAAGATGGAAATCGTTATGCTAAGGCCACAAAGGACCGGCGCACTAAAGGAGCAAACATCGTCAATGATGACTTCTGCAGATTGAAAGAGGATGACTTAAACTCACACCAACAAACACGAAAACCGATCAGATCCCAGGAGACCCGTCGAACACAAGACCCCACGGGTCCTCCACCGGCGCTAGATACACCACCAGAGCGAGGATAGAACGGAAAGGACCTTATGTTGACTTCGGGATATCGCCACCATCTCACCATCCTAAAGAAGACACTAAAACTTTCTAAAAGAAGAACGGAACCCCCTCGTCGACGAGGGGCCATGGTCCTCCGCATCTCCAAGGCCTCAATGGCCACCAGAGGCGAGACGGACTGACGACATCACGACCGAGGGGTGTGGAAACCCTATATGGGTTTTTTACGGAGCACCTCTTTTTCTCACACAAATTTTTGTCATTCTCATTTATAAAAGAACATTTTCTCCTCCATCGCCGGTGCCCTACTGCTCTACGCGTTCCATTACTTCCTCGCCCCTGGTCTACACAACGCACTTGGCGACCACTCATCTCCTCCTCACTCACATTTAACCATGAGTTTGCAGGGATTCAAGACGATTGGGCAAAGCGTCAAAGCTTAATGGACGTGGTACTGAGATGTGTTAAAAGAGGAAAACTTGCCCTTTACGTTTTTTGCCACACCCTGACACCATGCATGAAAAATAGGAGATGAAAGGTCATATGTATGTTTTCCGCTTTTTGAAGAAAAAATCAAAACCCTATTTCTTTGGTGGAAAAATTAGAGCCCATATTAAACAACTGAAGGTCATTTGCTAAATTTTTAAAATCATGGTTCAATTTATTAAGCTTTCACTTTCAAATTTATGGAATTTGTTGCTTAGATCATACCCATTATGTAGAAACTTGGTGCTCATATACATCTATGAATGGTTGGTAACTTTTCTTGTGTTCAAATTCTTGGATCCTCGGTCCACTAAACTCAAGTTAACAGCAATTACCAGTAGTGCAAAACAATATGAGAACATTTAAACCTAGCAATGGCACTTTACTTTTTTAGTGCATATTTACAAGTCCGGCCAGAAAAGTTATGCTCTGTCCCAATCATCTTGTGTTAACTAGATAATTAATCCCCAACCTTCCTTTTCCATATTTTTCTTTCATGTCCTCTAATTGTTCTTTAAATATATAACAACTTTGTCATTGGAATGCAATTAGAGGAGTAGCATTGTTCGTATTAACTCTCGTAAGAGGCAGTTAGTCGCTTTGCTTTCAAGGTTTAGAGGACAACTACTTTTTATTTATTAACGGGTATCATGGATAGATTTCCAAAATAAAAATACTTTAAATATTTGTCAATGATGGAAGTAAGTGTTATGCATTTATACTTTTATGTGTTTTATTTAATATTTTAATTGTAACGTATCGTGTGCTTATCGGATCAAAGCAAGTTTATACCATTTACAACGTGCATATGAACGGAGCCAAGTAATAGATAGGTGCAAAGATGTACACCCGCTTATTTTGAGCAGAATAACCACGAATGACCGTGCCCTAACATTTTATGAGTTCCGTTACATCCTTACTCCTTTTGTATGCAATGCACTCGATGACCACTAATCTCTTCATCACCCATACTTAATTGTGAGTTTCTAGGGATTCAAGATTCTGGTCGGGTGTTCGGTTTGCTCGGTCTGGTCTATTCGGTCATTGAAAATTTCGGTCATCCAAAAATACTACCCAAATTACCTTCGGTCTTTTTGTATTCGGTCTTCGGTTTTTTCGGTCCGGTCTTTGATTATGACCATATAGACCGAATATGAATATGTAAAATGCCAGCACATGCAGACCAAAGAGATAAAATAGCGGCACCACCAACACATGTGTATATATAATAAAATGACAACACCGTCAACATACTGCCAATACCTTACGGTAGCAACACAAAATGGCAGAACACATATGACTATATGAGTATATGACAGCTAGAAATGACACAAATGGCAGGACGGCAACACCTTATGGTGGCAGCACAAAATGACGGTACCTTAGAGCCTTACAGATAGCAATTTAGAATTCAAACTGATAAGCAAGAACTAGTGTGGTCTCACAGATCACGTGCACTGTTCTCCAGTGAACATACACAATAGAAGTTCATACACAACTTGACAAATAACAGATTACAATTTACAGGTCACAAGCACTAGTGCTCTAGTGCACATACACATTAGAAGTTCAGCTCATCCTCTAGAATAAAAATGTTCGTCTCTTCCGCAGATTCTGATGCCATCTACAAAAAAGCATCAAGAAAATCTCTTATTGTTTGATTTACTGTCGATTACAAATAGTTTACGTGTACAAGTTCAGAATAAATACGTGTATAATAGTCTACTAGTGTTCTACGAGGCTCCAACAAATGTTGTATGTGTGGTCTACAGATGAACTGGGAAGGTGCAGATTGCTTACCTTGGCATTGGAGTCGGAAACGTGGCAGCGGGCGGCGCCCCGGGGTTGGAGACACGCGGGAACAAGATGGGCGGCGTCTCGTCGGGGTGTTGGTCGTCGTCGCCTCGTCGGGGGACCTGGCGGCGGGCAACAGGGGTAGGTCCTTGCGACGAGGGGCAGGGGTATGTCCTGGAGGTGGAGGGCGGGGGCAGGGCTAGGTCCTGGCTGGCTCACTGGCTCCTCGCTGAGCGCGGGAACACGATGGGGGCAGCGCTTCGTCGGGGTCCTGGCGGCTGGCGGCGGGGAAGGGGTAGCTCTGGTCAAGGAGACCTGGGGAGGGATGAGTGAGAGGAGGGATCCAGGAAAAATAGAGGCTCGGGCCTCCCTTGGGCTTCCACTGGAGAGATTCTGTCGATTAGAGCCACGCGGTATTGGAAGTTTGGTCTAATCGGTCAAATCGGTCTTCACCTGACAACAACCGTACAGACCGAACTTATTTCGGTCATGTCATTTCCAGGACCGATAATGTACTCGAAGACCAAATTACCTCATATTTCGGTTTTGGTTTCGGTCTTCGGTTTTGGTCTTCGGTTTCGGTTTTTTATGCCCGGCCATATTCAAGATGATTGGACAAAGCATCAAAGCTCAATGAATGTGGTACTGAAATGTGTCAAAAGAGAAAAGGTTGCCCTTTATGTCCTCCGATACACACCAACGCCATGCATGAAAGATAGAGATGGAAGGTCATATATATATATATATGTTTTCCGCTTTTGAAGAAAAAAAGTCAAAATCTTGATTCTTTGGTGAAAAAAATTAGAGCCCATTGAAAGGACATTTACTGTCATAATCACTTTTGGTGTTCGTTAACAACAAGTAGATCATTTTACAGTTTGTTACTGTCCACAGGTTGTTATAATGCTAAGTGAAAACAACCCTCACACTATGAAAAGATTCCTGCAAAGTTTGACATGGTTCTGGAAATTCCACACCGGAGTCTCCGGTCTGGCTAGACTGGAGTCTCCGGTGTGGACCGGAGTTTCCGCAGGAGTCCCTGGTGGAGGCATCAGAATCCTGGCTGGGACAGTCTGTAAGGGGGTGCGGAGCAAGGTCCGGAGGCTTCTCCGGAATCTCCGGTGTGGGCCTCAGACCGGAGTCTCCGGTGCTGCTGGACCGGAGTCTCTGGCCCACTTGGCTCATGACAAGGCCTGGTCAATCAGTAGGCTGGTCCGGAGGCTAGACCGGAGATGGACCGGAATCTCCGGTGCTGCTGGACGCGAAGACACAAGGATTTGTTTCCCGTAGTTCCTTGGTGCTGTTGGACGCGAAGACACAAGCATATATTTGACCAGGCCCTGTCACGAGCCAAGTGGGCCGGAGACTCCGGTCCAACAGCACCGGAGACTCCGGTCGGCCCACACCGAAGATTCCGGAGAAGCCTCCGGACCTTGCTCGCACCCCCTTACAAACTGTCCCAGCCAGGATTCTGATGCCTCCACCGGGGACTCGTGCGGAAACTCCGGTCCACACCGGAGACTCCGGTCCAGCCAGACCGGAGACTCCGGTCTGGAATTTCCAGAACCATGTCAAACTTTACTGGAATCTTTGCATAGTGTGAGGGTTCTTTTCACTTAGCATTATAACAACCTGTGGACAGTAACAAACTGTAAAATGATCTACTTGTTGTTAACGAACACCAAAAGTGATTATGACAGTAAATGTCCTTTCATATGATAGTAAATGTCCTTTCATACTTGATAGTGGTTGCACAAGTCATATGACCGAAAGCTCGTCTATTGTCAAGGAATTAAGGCCAAATGATGATCAAATATCCGTGACATATGCCGACAAGTCAAAGTCTAAGGTAATGGGTTTTGGCAAGGTAGTGGTTTCCCACGATATTACACTCGTGGACGTCATGCTTGTTGAGACCCTTGGTTACAATTTACTTTCAGTCCGTGCTCTTGGAAAGATTGGCTTTGCCATCTTTATTGATGATGATATTGTGGTCCTCATGTGGAGCAAGTCTCACAAGGTCGCTTTCGTTGGGTATGTCGAACATGACTTGTATGTGGTAGACTTTTCAGGGCAAACCACTACAAGTGCGATGTGCTTATTCGAAAAGGCCGATGTGGGTTGGTTATGGCATCGCCGACTAGCCCATGTCAATATGAGAACTTTGCAAAGTCTCCACAAGGAGGGCCATATTGTTGGACTAAAAGAAAATGTTTCCTTTGCCAAAGATCGTGTTTGCAGGGCTTGCGTTCTAGGAAAAATGCATGATGCTCCCCACAAGCCAAAGAACCACATCAAGTCAACGAGGATCTTGGAGATCCTTCATGTGGATATCTTTGGTCCTCCATATCATGCAAGTCTTGGTGGGAAGAAATATTGTTTGGTGATTGTTGATGACTTTTCAAGATACTCATGGCTATATTTCTTCAAGTTGAAAAGTGAGACCCAAAAGACCTTCATCGACTTCATCAACTTGGTTCAACGTCAATGCAATGTCCCCGTGTTGATAATAAGAAGCGATAATGGCACCGAGTTCAAGAACTACACCTTGAATGATTTCCTTGGTGATGAGGGGATAAAACACAAATATTTCGCTGCATATACCCCTTAACAAAATGGTGTAGCCTAGAGGAAGAACTGGACTCTTATTGAGATGGCAAGGACCATGTTGGCGGAGTTTAAATCTCCATACAACTTTTGGGCCGAAGCCATCTCCATCGCTTGCCATGCATCAAACCGACTCTACCTCCGCAAAAAATTGAACAAGACTCCATATGAAATACTTACCGGTAACAAGCCCAACATATCTTACTTCCGGGTGTTCGGTTGTAAGTGTTTATATCTCATAAAAGGTGTTCGCTTGTCTAAATTCGAGTCTAAAGCATTAGAGGGTATTTTTGTTGGCTATGGTCTCGAATCTCACACTTATAGAATCTATGATAAGCTCTCCGGAGCCGTCATAGAATCTTGCAGTGTGACCTTCGAAGAATATGATGGTCCCCAAGGGGGGCGTGTTGATGCTTGTGATGCAGATGATGAAATGCTTCAGGATGCCATATGAAGAATGGGTGTGGGATATATCCGCCCCATTGAGGAACCCCTTATGGAGGATCGAGAAGAACTATGCTCTACTCAAGTGGAGCCCTCATCTTCACAACATCAACAAGCCCCACCACCGAGGAGGACAATGACCCAAGCCAAGGACAAGATGTGTACCCTCAACATGTTGATCAAGGTGACATCTCTAGTAAGGAAGAGCTTGAGTCTCCAATCTCCAGAATGTCAAGTGGTGCCAAGTCAACTACACAAGGAAGATCCATACAAAATGCCTTAAGACAAGCTCAACTCAATGCTAGAAATGTGCCAGATCAAGACCAAGGTCAATCTTTGCCTCTTAATGAAGAGAATGATTCCGGTGATGATCAAGGTCAAGATGATGGTCAAGACGAGGACCAAAATGATGAAGAGGGTCCTCCAAGAAACAACAAGGAGATCCACACTCGTCGCGAAGCTAGAACGGATAGGATGTTAGAATTAAGAGACCACTCTCTAGAAAATGTGGTTGGTGACCTAAGGAGAGGCATTTCTACAAGAGCACAATTGAAGAGGTTTAGTGAACACCAAACACACATCTCCATGATTGAACCAAAGAAAGTGTGGGGAAGCTCTTGAAGATTCGGATTGGTTGGAAGCAATGCACAAAGAGCTCAACAACTTTGAGAGAAACAAAGTACGGAAGTTAGTTGAGAAGCCAAAGGATTGCTGCAATGTTATAGGCACCAAGTGGATATTCAAGAACAAGCAAGATGAGCATGGAATTATAGTAAGGAACAAGGCAAGATTGGTGGCACAAGGATTCTCTCAAATTGAAGGCATTGATTATGGAGAGACATATGCACCCGTGGCTCGCCTTGAATCCATCTGTATCTGTCTTGCTTATGCGGTACATCATAACTTTAAATTGCAACAAATGGATGTAGAAAGTGCATTTCTTAATGGTCCCTTAAATGAGTTGGTATATGTAAAAGCAACCCCCGGGATTTGAGGATCCCAACTTCCCAAACCATGTCTACAAACTTGACAAGGTGCTCTATGGGCTCAAACAAGCCCCACACACGTGGTATGTGCACCTTAGAGAGTTGTTGTTTGACCGTGGGTTTGAGGTTGGGAAAATCGATCCCACTCTTTTTACTAGAAGGTCAATGAGGAGCTTTTTGTATGCCAAATATATGTTGATGATATTATCTTTGGCTCATCTAACAAAGCTTTTAATGATGAATTCTCAAAGCTTATGACTAGTAGGTTCCGAATGTCTATGATGGGGGAGTTAAGGGTATTTCTTGGTTTTGAGATCAAGCAAGTTAGAGGAGGGACATTCTTCAACCAAGCCAAGTATACTCAAGATATGCTCAAAAGATTCAATATGCAAGATTTAAATGGAGCTCCTACTCCCATGGCTACAAAGACTCATCTAGAACAAAATCCAAATGGTAAAGATGCAAAAGGTATACCGGTCTATGATTGGTTCTTTGCTTTACCTTTGTGCTTCTAGACCCGATATTGTGTTGAGTGTAGGTGTGTGTGCGAGATATCAAGCGGCTCCTAAAGAAAGCCATTTGATGGCGGTCAAGAGAATCTTTCGATATTTGGTTCATACCCCATATTATGGTCTTTGGTATCCTCGAGGGTCAACATTTGCTCTTTGTGGATACACGGATTTGGATTGAGCTGGTGATAAGGATGATAGAAAATCAACATCCGGGGCTTGCCAATTCCTTGGTAGGTCCTTGGTATGTTAGTCTTCTAAGAAGCAAAATAGTATATCTCTCTCCACCGCCGAAGCCGAGTATGTGGTTGCTGCTAGTGCTTGCACTCAATTGCTATGGATGAGGCAAACTTTAAAGGAATACGGTGTCCATTGTGACAAAGTGCCTCTTCTATGTGAGAATGAAAGTTCTATCAAGATTGCCTACAACTCGGTGGATCACACAAGGACAAAGCATATTGAGATTTGGCATCACTTCATTAGAGATCATGTGGCTCGAGGTGATATTGATCTATCTTATGTGTCTACCAAAGACCAACTCGCCGACATCTTCACAAAGCCACTTGATGAAGCAAGGTTTTTCTATTTGAGGAATGAACTAAATATCATAGATTCAAGGAGCTTAACTTCATCACCTTGCATACTCACCTATGTCTTGACCCTTATTTGGTTTAGGTGCAGACATGGATATAGGGGGAGTGCGGTCCTAATGGATTAGACTATCCCTCTCCCCATTATGCCCAAAGCAATCAAAATCATTTCTCTAATGTCATTTTGTGATCTTAAATGATGAGTTTTGGTAATGGACCCAAGATATATCTTCGTGGTGCCAAGCCGAGTATACTCAAATATGGTAGCCTAGGCCACTGCCCTCTCACATTCGAGAGGTTGGTGCTTACTCATGTTTGTCATTTGTTGATTCATGCCTATTTGGAGCTTTCTTGAACATTTTAGTGGATTTATATGGCTCTTATTGATTCTTCACAGATTGACATCTTAACCCAAGCCTATACCCTGTCTTAAAACTCTCTATCTCTCATATATGTCCCCATACACAAAACCTGGAGTTTTTGGTCGAGGAGGACCGGAGTCTCCGGTGCACCTGCACCGGAGTCTCTAGTGTTGGCCGGAGTCTCCGGTCCAGACGGTTTCTGCCACTTAAAGGGAGGGTATGGGGTGAACTGAAACAGCAGTTTCACTTCTTCCACCCCTATTCCCCTCCCTCCAACCCGTTGCCCTCTCCTCCAAAACTCCTCCCCAGAGGCCAAGAAGCCCCCGAGATCCGCCGTGCCACCGGCCAACCTTCTCCTCTCCTCTATTGGGTCATTCCACCGAAGGAATCGATCCCATGGACAGATCTGGTACCTCTCCTCCTCCTTTTCTCCTAGGGTTCATCTCTAGATGTGTTTTTGATGATTGGTGTTGTTTTGTCCATTGGAATCACTTGTATGCGTGCACTCTAGCACTTTAGACTTGTTGCATTGCCCGATCTATTAGATTCACCCCCACTAGCACCTTCCCATCTCATGCCTTAGCCTCCCGACCGGAGATTCCGGTCTAGGCCGGAGACTCCGTATGAGCTGCAGAGACTCTGGTGTGGGGTGACTCAAAAATTTTCAGTAATGCATCGAAGCTCTTGTACTGCATCTTTGGGACATATATACTTATCTCCATGCTATATCCCTCACTGTTGTTCACAGGTGATGGTTCTCGTCGTCCTCCTCGCACCAAGGCCAAGTCAAAAAGGGGCAATCCTCGCTATTATGAATCCCAGGGTCAGTTTATCGTGCCCCTTCCAACCGGAGACAGTAGGCATGTGATGCAGCTTATATGAGGAGGGAGCAGGAAAGGACTGAGCAAGAGAACTGCGCCAAGGCCAAATATGACAATCTCCAGTCTTTGGCCCGCATGTCAAAGGAGGAGTTCTGTGAGCTAAGGAAGACTGACTTCTATGACCTACCTCGTACCAGCTGACATGGTTATACCCTACAGGTACGTGACTTCAGCATACCTGGTCCGGCCCAAGGAAGGCCCACAGCAGACATACGCTGGCCCATGAAGATTTTCGAGTGGCCAAGGCCCATGACGCCTTCGGATCCTTGGAGAGCAAGACTAGCGTAGATAGGAAATTCAAAGGGGTAAAACCCTAAAACTTGTAACCGACTAGGACTATGCCCGGGACCTGCCTAAGTCTATATAAAGGCCAGGAGGGCACGTCCTAGATCTCTCGACTCATACTCTCGCATACGCACCTCACGCCAGATCGAATCTGCGCACCCTGTAACCTTCGGTTCCGCCGTAATCAAGAGCAGACAAGCAGGAGTAGGGTTTTCCCTCCGGGGGCCTGAACCTGGGTAAATCTCGTGTCCCCTGGTTGCTTGTCTGTTAACCGTTCCACGATCTCCAGCATCCCCATCTTCTCCAAAACCCAAGTCCATAACAATGGGCATTGACGAAATTAAACCTCGTCAATTGGCGCCGTCTGTGGGAATCGGGGCTGCTGATTGTGCGATCGTGATGGTCCCGACCCGATCGATCTACAACTCCGCGGCGACGGAGAATCACCTCCTCTTCGGCGCTTTCGACTTCACTGCCCACTGGCCGGCCACCATGAAGGATTTCGAGCCCGTAGGCGACGGACTCGAAATTTTGTTCAGGAGATTCTGCTTCCAGGTGGGACAAACTGGCACCCTCCGCCTTCCTGAGCGGGTGCCCGTGCCATCAATCAGGCCCGCCTCGTGGGCTCCACACCCCGTGCTACGCACATCACCATCGACAGATGAGTTCTACGACAGCAGCAGCTGCAACTCCGATCTGTGCGATCCACCTTCGGATGAAGGGACCTATGGTTCCGGATCCGAAAGCTGCGGCAGCAGCGGACCAATCTACGAGCGCTACCAATGCGCCGCAGTCATCCAGGAGCAGCAAACGCCTAACCCTCCGCGCAACACGAACCCCAACCCACAGGACAAAAATGGTGGAAACGGCGGGAACAGAAGAAGCCAGTCCCCCCCACCCGAAGGGGAAAGCAACGGCCACGTCATCCAACTTAGCAAAGAAGGATGGGTCCAGGCACGCCGTGCCGTCGCAGGCGACATAGTCCTGCCTGTGGACTCCCCACGTGACCTACTGATGGCATACTACTACCTCCTCATCGAGGAGCACAAGAAGCAAGTCAAGATGCAGGAGACGCTCGACAAACGCAAGCAAGCAGCCTCTGAGTCCAGCGCGCGATGAGCTGCGCTCTCCGCCATGGCACCCGGCTCTAGCACGAACAGAAACCAGGGAAACAAGCACCGCTCGCGGGTGGAGAACATGGATCCCAAGGAGCGCCGTGATGTGACCCGAACTCTCCACACATCGTTCATGGATATGGATGCCGACGGCAACATCATCCCGAAGACACCACAAGCTGCAATCATGGCAGCCACTGCGTATCTCGTGGCCCACCAACCTCCGGAAGGGGACCCGAAAAGAGCCATGCATAAGTCCGCACTCACCGGACTCAGACTCGTTGGAGCTGCGCTCCACGAAGACGCTCCTGCGGAGCCGAAAAAGAAAGCTTCGGCCAGGCGCGACCGGAGCCCCACCCCTTCATCCGAAGAGGAGGAGGAGCACGATCTTCCTCGAAGGAAGAAGAGCTCGCATCGCCATAAACGCGACTACGACGCCAGAGACGCGCTTACACAGCGCAAAATCGACAAAGCATGAGCCAAACGCGCATGCTCGTCCGAGTCCGAGATGGATGAAGATGAAGGAGAACTCTGCGGAGCTCGATGCTTCAGCAGATCTGTTCGGCGAACACAGATGCCACGCAATTTCAAGCTTCCTTCGGATACTCCGAAGTTCAACGGCACGCAAGATCCAAAATCTTGGCTCAGCGACCATCTGTCATCCGTCAAGCTGCACGGTGGTAACAAAGAAACCGCCATGCAATGCCTTCAGCTGCAGCTGACAGGCGCAGCGCGGGTTTGGCTCAGCAGCTTATCATCAGGGTCCATCCGAAGTTGGGAGGAGCTAGCTTACAGCTTCATCCGAAATTTCAAGGGCACCAGCAAGAGGCCCGCCTCAATCGAAGAGTTGCGAGCCTGCACTCAGAGAACGGGTGAATCTATTCGCTCATACATACTACGCTGGTCTACCACCAAGAACTCCGCAGCACATATCTCCGAGGAGAGGGCCATCGACGCCTTCAGAGACGGCGTCAAACGCCAAGATTTCAAGGAGGAACTTGGGCGCGTCAAGCCCAAGACACTCGACCACCTCATGGACATCGCCAACAGGTGGGCTGACGGCGAAGATTGCATTCACTGAGCACAATCGAATGAAGAGGACGACTACGGCCGAAGACGGGAACGCCGCAGCAAGAGGAGATCGCGCGTCTACGAGGACCGCGACGGACCCGACATGGTCGCGGCCGGCTACGCCGACCGCCGCGACGACAACAGCCGCAACAGCGGAGGATACTGCGGAGGAAACTTCCGTGATAGCGGACGACCAGCACAGTCGTGGCAACTCCGCGACCGCTACAACGGAACCTCAGCATTCGACAAACTTTCGGGTCCATGCACCATCCACTTCTACATCGACAAACAGGATGGCAAAAAGAAAGCCAGCCACATGCTCAAGGACTGCCGCGAGTTCCAGAAACTCAGCGAAAGCATGGTGCAGATGAGGCAACAAGCCCCAATCCCTGCGTTCGGAAACACGCCTGCGCCAGGAGAAGTAGCACACGGAGCTCCTCCGCTGCCGCCTATTGGAGGCCCAAACCAACCAGTCGCACCAGCGCAGAACAACGCCGGGATCGGGTACCCCCCACCAAAAGGAGCACTAAATATGATCCAGAAGGGACGCCCCACAAATAGGGTGCAGAAGAAAATCACCCGACAAATCAACTTGGCTGTGGCAACTCCGCCTGCAATCCCTGAGTACCTCAGCGGATCGGAGTCCTGCATCACATTCACTCGCGCGGATCACCCCTGCCAGATCCCTCGCCCAGGTCATGCTGCCCTGGTGCTGGAGGCGCAGATCGGAGGCTTCGAGATGAGTCGCGTCTTCATGGACGGCGGCAGCGGCATCAACCTAATGTTCGCAAGCACCCTAGCAGCTATGCGGATCCCGCAATGCAGCCTGGAAAAATCAGACACAACATTCCACTGCATTGTCCCAGGGAAGGGCATATCCCCCCTGGGCAAAATAGGGCTCGACGTCATCTTTGGGAAGCCGGACAACTTTCGGTAGGAGCGTCTAGAATTCGAAGTGGTGGACTGGCCATCGCAATACCACGCCATCCTGGGGCGTGTAGCATTCGCAAGGTTCCTGGCCATCCCGCACTACGCATACCTACTACTCAAGATGTCAGGACTAAGGGGCGTCATCACAGTCCACGGGAGCTTCACCCGATCGGACCAATGCGACAGGGATTTCAACAAAATCTCCCAGTCTTTCGGCATGCAAGACGAGCTTGTAAGGCTCCGCGAGGTGACGGACAATGGGGTACCCCAGTCACAAGGAAGAACGCACCTGACATGTCCTTCGACTCCACCGTCAACACCAAGAAAGTACAGGTCCATCCGACGGATGCCTCCAAGACGGCCCTAATCGCCAACGACCTCAGCTCCGCATAGGAAGGCGCGCTCGTCGAATTCCTCCGTGAGCGCTGGGAAATCTTCGTCTGGTGTCCTGCGGACATGCCAGGAGTTCCCAGGAAATTCGCGGAGCACGCACTCAATGTCTTTCCAGACACCAAGCCAGTCAAGCAGTCCATCCGAAGACTATCGGAGCCACGAGCCGAAGCTATTGGAAAGGAAATCAATAGACTGCTCGTTGCAGACTTTATCAGGGAAATCAAGGAAAGCGAGTGGCTTGCAAACACAGTGATGGTCCCAAAGAAGGACACGGACATCCTGCGGATGTGCGTGGACTTCATGTCACTAAGCAAGCACTGCCCAAAAGACCACTTCCTTCTTCCTCGGATCGACCAAATCATCGATTCGACTGCAGGTTGCGAGAAACTCTCCTTCCTCGACGCCTACTCAGGCTATAACCAGATTCTACTCAAGGTCGAAGATCAGGAGAAAACGGCGTTTATTACACCGTTTGGAGTATTCTATTACAACACAATGCCCTTCGGGCTAAAGAACGCGGGTGCCACGTACCAGCGATGCATGCAGGCCTGCCTCAAGGACCAGATCGGTCGCAACGTCCAAGTCTATGTCGACGACATAGTAATAAAAACCAAGGAGGCAAGGACACTTATCGACGATCTCCATGAGATGTTCGACAACCTTGATCGCTACAGGATCAAGATCAATCCCGAAAAGTGCGACTTCAGCGTCCCATCGGGTCAGTTGCTCGGGTACTTCATCTCTCAACGAGGAATCGAGGCGAACCCGAAGAAAATCAGATCCATCATGACGATGGAGAAGCCGAAAAACCTCAAAGGCGTCCAGCAGCTCGCAGGACGGGTAGCGGCGCTAAGCAGGTTCATCAGCCGCATGGGCGAGAAGGCCCTACCATTCTACCAGCTGCTGCGCAAGGCAGACAAGTTCGAGTGGACACCAGAAGCCAACGACGCATTCGAAAGCCTCAAGCGGCTCCTCTCCACCTCGCCCATTTTGGTCACGCTAAAGGAGCGCGAGCCCCTGCTGCTGTACATAGCAGCCACACACCAGGTGGTCAACACCGTACTCGGGGTCGAACAACCCGAAGAAGGCAAGACCCACGGGGTCCAGCGCCCAATTTACTACCTCAGCGAGGTAATGACACCAACAAAGCAGAGGTACCCTCACTACCAGAAGCTAGCCTACGACGTGTTCATGACGGCTCGACGGCTGAGCCATTACTTCCAGGAGCACCAAGTGATGGTCGTCAACGAGGCACCCCTGAACAGCATCCTGAATAATCCAGAGACCACAGGACGGGTGGCCCTGTGGGGCATCGAGCTGTCACCCTTGGACATCGTCTACGAGAAGCGACACGCAATCAAATCTCAAGTCCTTTCGGATTTCCTAGTACATTGGATGGAGCTGCAGCTGCCAGACACCCCAGATATGTCGCAGTCATGGACGATGCACTTTGACGGCTCCAAGCGTGAAGCCGGAGCAGGGGCAGGGGTCATAATGATCTCCCCGCAAGGCGACAAGATGAAGTACGTTCTTCCGATGAAATTCAGAGCCTCCAACAACGAGGCCGAATACGAAGCCCTCATCCATGGCATGAGGATGGCAAAGATATGCGATGCAACGCGCCTGGTCATCTACGGTGACTCCAACCTCGTCGTCCAGCAGACGATGAATGAGTGTGACGCACACGCCGAAAACATGATCGCGTACCGCGCGCTCTACAACGCACTCGAAGGAGAATTCGACGGCTGCGAACTTCGGCACGTTGGAAGAGAAAGCAACGAGGAAGCCGATAGACTCGCCAACATCGGCTCCACTTGCGCAAAGGTGCCACCAGGTGTGTTCCTCGAACAAATCTGCGTGCCATCCATCAAGCGGAAATTCCCCAAGGGATCACCCGAAGAAGCAGAACACTCGGGAGCTACGCTACCCGAAGGACACGAAGGACCCGAAAAACTGGACACAGAGGTAGCCATGGTTAACCTAATGCAGGTCATGGCAGTCTAAGAAACATGGACGCGCCCATACCTCCAGTTCTTGTTAAATGGAGAACTGCCTGACAGCCCGACAGATGCCCGGCGCATATCTCGTCGGTCAAAAGCCTTCACCATCATAAACGGCGAGCTGTACAAGCGCAGTATTACCGGCGTACTACAAAGGTGCGTCACCATCGGCTACGGGAAAGCAATCCTCCAAGACATCCACGAAGGCATCTGCGGCCATCACACAGGCAGCCGCTCCCTTGTCGCCAAAGCCCTACGAGCAGGATTCTACTGGCCAACGGCCATGAGCGACGCAAAGGACATCGTACGAAGATGCAACGGATGCTAACGGTTCGCCGACAAACCGCACGCACCTGGGTCCGAGCTCAGACCCATACCCATAGCCTAGCCTTTTGCTCAATGGGGCCTCGACATGATCGGCAAACTGCCAAAATCCTCGAAAGGGGGACACGTCTTCCTCCTGGTTGCAGTCGACAAATTCACCAAGTGGATCGAGGCCATGCCGGTCACCAACCAGAAAGGCAAAACTGCCGTCAAGTTCTTCGAGTCCATTGTCTACAGGTTCGGCGTACCGCACAGCATCATCACCGACAACGGATCGAACTTCATCTCCGAAGAATTCCAGGACTTCTGCGAAGGCCTTGGGATCAACATCACGTACGCCTCAGTGGCACACCCGCAAACGAACGGGCAAGTGGAAAAGGCCAACGGCCTAATCGGCGCCGGCATCAAGAAGCGCCTCATGAGCTCACTCGAACAAAAAGCTGGAAACTGGACGAAAGAGCTACCATCCGTCCTGTGGAGCTTACGGACTACGCCAAACAGCTCCACCGGCTACACACCATTCTTCATGGTACACGGAGCCGAGGCCGTGCTACCAGCCGAAGTACGCCACCAGGCCCCACGGGTCGTCGCTTACAGTGAAGTCGAATCCACGGCTGCACTCGAAGATGCCGTCGACACACTCGACGAAGCACGGGACATAGCAGCAGCTCGATCAGCGGTGTACCAGCAGAGTCTCCGCAACTACCACAGCCGCCGGCTGCGCCCAAGGTCCTTCGTCGAAGGAGACCTCGTCTTGCGACTCAAGCAAAAGCGACCGAATAAATTCGAGTCACCATGGGAAGGACCCTACGTCATCACTGAAGTCATCCCAGGTGGCGCCTATCGCCTCAAGCACGTGGAGTCTGGATTCGCATACTACAACCCATGGAACATCGCGCACCTGCGACGATTCTATCCGTAGCAAACTACCCCCTTTAATTTCAATAAGGCTTTCAGCCAAGGCTATTCAGCCGAACAATGTACCTCCTCCATTACGATATAAATAAAGCTAAGTGTCTCGCCCCAAATCTTCAGTTCACAATTTTTGCAACTTTACTACATGCTACAAACGCACTCGGGGCTCCCCCCACCTCACGATTTCATCGACTTAGGATCAAACGTGTATACCTGAGTAGCTGACAACGTCAGGCAAACGAAAAGGACACGTACTTAATCAAAGCACTGCGTGCTCAGAACAAACAAACCTTTACAACAACGGGCACAACACGCCCAGCCGAAATATACAAGTTTAACATCTATCTCTTTTTTCAGGTTCTACCTATTCTGAAGAATAACCTGAGCACGCTGCTCAAACAAATCTACGACCTGTTCGGCATACTGCCTTACAGCTGCGTAATGCGGGTGCATGTCCCACTCGCCACCATCAGGGCGAAGAGGTGGCCCAGCGGCCACAACAGCCAAATCCACGTCAGGCTGGTGCAGCCTCACAAGAGACAAAGCAGCCTTCACTCCTGCGACAAGCTGCTGCCGCACCAACTCCTTGGCATTGCTTACATTCCGAAACTTCGACAGAAGACCCGCAAGGCTCGTCGGTACGGCATCCAAAGGGAACATGACGTGCAGCACCGAGGCAAGCGATGTCTGCACTTGGCGGAGCACCCGCGAAACTTGATGAACACAATCCTGCACCGTCGCCAGAGCCATGGCGCGATCACGATCCATCCAGAAGAAGCCGCCGACCTCCATGTCCTGTTGAGTCAAGCAATTGACCTGAACAGCGACACGCTCCTTTTCTTCCCTCGGAGCAAGATTCGCACCTGCGACAATCGCACAAAATAAGAGTAAGGCCAGCAGGCCCACCCGAAGAACTGAGCTACAGCTCGAACCAAAGAACAACTTACATTGCAGCTGCTCGGATAGCCGAACCAGCTCCGCCATCAAGTACTCCTCTCTGGCTGCACCACGATCCGCCTTGGACTTCCAAACATCGGCATGACCGCGTAACCCGAGCAACTCCCTCTCCAGACTACGCACACGATCCCGAAGAAAAGTGAGTTGCGAGGAATCATCCAAAGATGGTCGCAGCGGCACTGCGGACGGGGTGTCAACAGGGTCAGCACCCGAAGGAACCTATAGCAGCAGAAAAAGAAAGGAGCACAGACATTCAGACAATGATAGAGCACAACTCAGAAGAATTCATTAAACATATAAGGCCACTACGTGGCACAAGGATGGTGTTCTTCAAGATATTTACAACAAAATTAGACTACAAACTACCCTACGTCTACAACGCCTAAGATGCGGCACCCTGAGTCGCCTCAGAGCCAGACTGCCTAGCTTTGGCCCCGCCCTGCTGCCGCAGTGCATACTCAGACAGCAAATCAATGAGCTTGGGCCCATATCGCTTGCAGCGAGCAGAGTAGGCAGCAAAGGCTACCTCGGATCCATCCGCAGTCGTCGGCATCCGAGAGGTGATCTGGGGCAGATCCAGCTCCGCTCCAGCCGCCAAGGCCATCGCCAGCCCGACGGACGCGCTGATGCCTTTCTGCTTGCGCTTGTACGCCGCAGGCGCTTCGGCTGACAGAGCCTCCGCCAGAGCATCCACATCATCAAGGGTTGCGCCCTTCGGGACAAGCTCCTTGTAGAAGCGACCAAGGACCTCTTTCGCCTTGGCAAGGGAGCTGACGACGGTGCTGCAGCGGTCTTCGATCGCCACAGTGGCATCATCTAGAGCACTCCCGTGCTCTAGAGCACCGCGGTCGAACTCGATGCCTGCGGCATCTGAGACAAAAAAATAAGAAGGAAAACATGAAGAAAAGTAGCATAGAAGAAGACACGAAGAAAAAGAAACAAGTACAAAACTAGCACTCGCCCGAAATAGCCTTGGCAGCAGCCATGAGCTTCGCCGCCACCTCTCTCTCGCGCGCAGCCGCAACAGTGGCCAGCTGCTCCTCACGGTCCGCGGCCTCCTGCTGCAGACGCTCTTTCGCTTCGGCTGCCTTAGTCAGCTCTAGCTCGAGGCGTTCTTTCGCGCCAACGGCGGCTTCGGCCTTCTGATCCGATTGACCAAGGCTCTTCTTGAGAGCGCCGACCTCACGGAGAGAATTGTTATGCTCCTCTGCATTCAAGACAAGCAAGTGTCAAAGAACAGGACCAGGATAAATAAGAGAAGCGCTAAAAGGCAGATAGGTACCTTGAAGCTGCCGAAGGTTCGCTTCCAGCGCCAAGCGCCCCTGCACGAGCCGCTTGGCCTCCTGCACAAAAGGCTGAAGAAAAAGAAATAGCAGTAAGAGAAGGACTTGGGGCTACGCCCAACACAAAGGAGTAAAAACAAAATTCGCACACGAAGACACTCGGGGGCTCCCCCCGTGACATGAGGCAGAAAAACTTACATGCTCTGATGGCGACACCGAAGGACCGCCTGCGAAATTCTGAGGCGCAACCACCTGCACCTCCTGCAACGGAAGATTCGGAGCCGCGCCACCCGAAGTCGCCACCGTCTGAGGCGGAGGAGACGCAATTTTCGACTCCCCATCATCTCCCGCGCACCATACCTGGAGGAATCGTGAGAGGAATGCCTGCATACGAACCAATCAGCACATGTGCAAAAATCACGAAGGAACAAGGACAACAGTACAACAAGAAACTTACGAGCCCAGTGAGCTCAGGTCGAAGACAGGAGGAGTCCTTCGGGCCCTCTTCTCCTCTTTCTTCTCTTCCTTCTTCTCCTCCTTCTTTTCTTCCTTCTTCCGCTTCGCTGGCGGGTGCGGCGCTACAGCCCGCACAGGAATGCAGGAAGGGGAGAGGAAGAACCTCCATGACCGTCACTATGACGCTCAAGGCCCAGAGGGTTTCTGAGAGTCGGAGGAGTCGAGGCATCCGAAGACTCGCTGGAGCTCCGTGATCGCTTGCGCGTATGGTCCTCACTCGACTCGTCCGCATCCTCCGCCGGAGATCGCGCCGACGGCAGCTCGGACACGGACTCAACCACTTCATTATCCGGGGTGTTCGGATACTTTTCGGGCAATGGCGGTACCATGCCCGGCACTTTGAAGCTCTACAAAATCAGAAGGAACTTTGTTAGCAAACAAAGTAAATAAATACACATCCGACAAAAAAGCACTACGTGCACAAATCTACACCTGCGGTACGGCCAACGTCGAAGAAAATGGAGGAGTTAGCGACTTTCCCGGGATTTTTTCTCCGGCCTTGAACTTCAGCAGCGCGTGAAGGGCCCTGTCAAGATCCCCCTCGGAGACTTTCTCAGTCGAAACCCTCGTCGGATCACGGCGCCCAGAATAAAGAAACATCGGATGCGCCCTCGCTTGGAGAGGCTGCACCCGACGCTCAAGAAACGTTCGGATGATGTCCACACCGTTCACCTCCTTCTCCAGAATCAGCTGGAGATCCTCCACCCGACGTACTGGACAGATTCGGACATGGAAAAAGAAAAAAAGAGAAGATTGGGACTAAGGGAGATGATGCAACCCCCAATGGGATACACACCATCCGAACCAGATTGCCTCTTCACGGAATAGAGATTCCGGAAGAGGCCAAAGTGCGGATCAATGCCAAGCCAGCACTCGCAAAAAGTGATAAAACAAGCAATGTGGAGAAGAGAATTGGGAGACAGATGATGAAGCTGAATCCCATAGAAGAAGAGCAGTCCACGGAGGAAGTCGTGGACTGGAAAAGAAAACCCACGCAAAATGAAGGCGAGAAACATAACCCGATACCCAGATGGGGGACGGGGGATTACCTCATTGCCAGGGAGTTTGACGGCCTCCCTATCCTGCGGGATCAGGCCCCGCTCGCGAAGCTTGCGGAGATCGCTCTCCCGCGTCTCTGATCGCCGCCAGCCACCATCGGTGACACGAGTAGCGGCGGTGCCCTTCTTTCCTCCGGCGGCGCTGGTCCCAACCGCAGATGAAGATTTCTTTGGTTTCCCCATTGCGCTACGGCGGCGCCGGCGGTGAAAACGCAGAAAGAACGACGGAAATGTGGAAGGAAATCCCAGCGCGCAGCAAGAATCGCTAGAGCACAAGGAGGCAGTGAACACAAGAACTGGTGCGGTGAAAACAAACCGCGGCTTTCCCCAATGATTATAACAGCGAAGACGACGCACGACAGCCGTCCATCCAGAAGACCTAGCGCCACGGTAGATCTGACCGTACACGTGTCAACATCACAACGAACCATCGTTACCACGCCGTCCACTACGCGCGGAAATCGAGGAGACGCCGTAATTATCTCCACGCCGCGTGTGACCGGTCAATTCAAAGTCAGCAAGTGGGACCCACGTTCGTCCAGTCAAGTCATCTCTGGTGCAGCAGACGCTTGAGGTCATTGATCGTCAGCACTAATGTCATCAAAAGCTATACTAGCACCAACTACAATTCTTCGGCTCCACAGCTAAGAGTACTCAATCGAATCTTCGATTCGACTAAATACTCGGGGGCTACTCCTATCAGGAGCGCTGGCCACGCACCCGGAAGATGAATAACGACAAAGTATTTCTTCGATTCCTACGTCGAGTCTACGACTCCACTACGGACTCGGGGGTACTCCCATAGGGAGGATGGATTTAAGCATCCGAAATTTTTTGAGTCCTACGGACTTAACAACTGAACAATTCTTGAGCTAAAGTCTCTGCTCAAGTCTACGACTCGAACAGACACTCGGGGGCTACTCCCATAGGGAGCGCTGGTCGTGCACCCTATGAAATATTCGACTGCGATCTTTCGGATCAGCATGCAAATTTTTTTTGGCAATTCTGCCCCAACAAAATGCTGAGCGAGCGATAATCTCCTTGGCCATCCGAAGCACCTCCGTGGTGACAAATGTTCGGATGCTGCGTCTGCGACGCAAAGATAAGACCTGCAGATATCATCTGATGGCCTGGCAACGTACACGACTGCGCTCTGCTAGTATAAATCCATGCCAACAGGCGTGATGAAAAATCCCGACGGACGCGTTGGGTACATCAATTAAAAACACTGGAATTCCACTCCTGTAAGTCCTTCACGGCCCGAGTCGAATTACGCCAGCATATGTTCCGGGTTCAAGTTAAGGGACTCGAACCTGATGAAGATCATGTTGTTTCGTCCTAAGACAGTTAACTGACCCTGATCCGTCAGGCGAGTTAGGCACATGTATCAACAATCCCTACACACCTATATTGTTAACACCTAGTTGCACCCGAAGGATTGAAGAGTCCTCAGCCGAATCTACGATTCGACTGATCACTCGGGGGCTACTGACATGGTTATACCCTACGGGTACGTGACTTCAGCATACCTGGTCCGGCCCAAGGAAGGCCCACAGCAGACATACGCTGGCCCATGAAGATTTTCGAGTGGCCAAGGCCCATGACGCCTTCGGATCCTTGGAGAGCAAGACTAGCGTAGATAGGAAATTCAAAGGGGTAAAACCCTAGAACTTGTAACCGACTAGGACTATGCCCGGGACCTGCCTAAGTCTATATAAAGTCCAGGAGGACACGTCCTAGATCTCTTGACTCATACTCTCGCATACGCACCTCACGCCAGATCGAATCTGCGCACCCTGTAACCTTCGGTTCCGCCGTAATCAAGAGCAGACAAGCAGGAGTAGGGTTTTCCCTCCGGGGGCCTGAACCTGGGTAAATCTCGTGTCCCCTGGTTGCTTATCTGTTAACCGTTCCAGGATCTCCAGCATCCCCATCTTCTCCAAAACCCAAGTCCATAACAATGGGCATTGACGAGATTAAACCTCGTCACCAGCGATGATCCTCGTTACTGGAGGAAGGAGCAGACTATGTTCATGAAGGATGTGTATGGTGTGCTCACGAAATCATAAGTGTGTCCTCATAAGTTCATGAGTGTTGAGAAGATGAGGCTCAGCCCCTATTTCCATGATGCACTGTGGATCTGTGAGAAGTTGGGGCTGTCAACTTGATGGAGCTCCATGAAGACTACAATGTCGCACTTGTGCGGCAGTGCTACGCCACTGTAGTGTTTGGATCTGACCAAGACAGGACCATGGCTTGGATGACTGGCACCACCCACTGCTCAGCTACTTTCCATGACTTTGCTAATGTCATCTTTGAGACCTTCCATGGTGTATCCACTCCTGTTGGGCTGCACATGCACTCGGCGTCTTTTGGTGAGAACAAGATGAAGCTTGCACCTCTGTATGGCAGCGAGGGTGTTGTAGGGGGGTCCAAGGGACTCAAGCCTCTCTACAACCTGATTTTGAGTATATTCCATCATACCATCTCACCAAGCATTGGGAATGACGATGCTATTAGGTGTGGGCTAGTCAACCTACTCTATCATACCCACCAGATCTACAATGTTGGCCGAGAGGCAGATGCTGATCCTATTGATGTGATGGATTTCATTTTTGAGGAGATGTTCCATGCCATTCTCTTCAAGAAGTCTCCTCTATATGCACCGCTAGTTATGAGGCTCATCAACTCCAAGGTGCATGATTCCCCACTTGGCTTGGCTCCAAATCTCACTGAGCACGCTCTGGTATCTCTACAGCAGAAGGGGCGCATGGGGCCTCCTCCTAGGCGTCGCTATGGCAATGAGGATGAGGTGATGGATGAGACTGAGAGGGCCCCCTCTCCTCCTAGAGCTTGGAGGAAGAATGCCTCCAATGCACTCATGCCTCCCATGACCCATGACTATGTCAATGAGAAGGTCAAGAAGACCACTTTCTGGGAAAGGACCCTGTGTTGCATGAATGTAGACATCCGTAAGCAGCAACATGTCTCCTGCCAAAGCAACAGGCGCATTGAGAAGCTACTCAAGGAAATCAAGGCACATGGCGAAGAGGATAATGAGGAAGGAGAGGGTGAGTACAATGATGAGCATGGTGCTCAGCAGTCCACTGACTCAGAACACACTCTTTCCTTTAGGGCATGGAATGCCCAACAGGACAGCCTGGTTGACTGGAAGACTTTTTCAGATGTCACCTCTGGATACGGGTACCAGGGTACCTCCTCTTCTCGCCCTCACGGCAAAGGGTCTGCAGTCCCTGATGATGATGATGATGACTATGATGAGGGTGGTGAGGATCAGGATGAGGATGACAAGGACCACTGAGTTGTTGGGGCGCTAGCTTAGGTCTTTTCCTTTTTCGGCGTTTCGATGCCAAAGGTGGAGAAGACATTGTCATCGATTTGCATGGGCTTGGGCTTTGGATTCGCTGTTATTTGCCTTTATTTGCTATATTTGAACTTCTATGTGTTATTTGCCACTTATGCGTGTGACTATGTGCTTGTGCACCTATTATTGTAACTCATGTGGGAATTATGTGCTTTATCTGTGATACCATCTATATTGCATAATTTACTTGTTTACCTTAATGCACATAGTCAGTGTAACATCCCAAAAATGTTGAACAATGATTATCAAATTCCAATCACCAAAATTAGGGTTAACAAAAACTTTTGTTAATTCAAATCATTATGAATGCATGTGTGTATGTGATGATTGTATGAATTAATGGACTTGTGTGATTGATCTAAATAGCAAGGAATGGTTTAAAGGTGAAAACAACATCATCTAAAACATTTCCAAGCGGAAACAAATCAAGAGAAAATCAAAAACAAAACAAATAAAGCAAATGGTCATTTTTGCCAATCTTGCTCACTAGGCCACTTTGAGTGTTTCTAGTCCAAGATTTCAAACAGAAACTTTTCCATTTCTTTTCACCCCTTGCAAGACCAAGTAAAAGTGAATCAAAGCCCACCTTTCAAACTTGCAGAAAAATTTGGCAACTTGATTCAAATCACATTTCAAAATTGAATCTAATTCATATGTGAAGATCACCCTTTTTTCAAAAACCAACCAAACCAATTCCACTTGACCTTTCCAACTAACCAGAGACTCCCTAGTATGTAACCAATACATCCACCAAGTTTGAATCCAAAATTCAAATTTGAATCTCTTGCGGCCATTTCATCAAACACCTTGTAATCACCAAACCAACAAACATCAAACACTATTAGGAGCAGTGATTTTGGCCTAACTTGTCCCCTCTTTGGTTTACAACAAGCTATTAGTAGATCATCTAGCTCACTTAATAAGCTTTAGCACCACTGTGAGCTTGCCATAGCCATCAATGGTGACCATGCCGAGCCTAACTTGCCACCCCCATGTCGACAGCAAGCTAGGAGAAGCACCAAGCCTAGCAAGCATGTCTAGGACACTCACCATCGTCCATCGCCATCCCATGTCCAAGCCTCAAGCGCAACCAGCCCCTAGACCACACAGCCCGAGCATGCCAAGCCTCTCTATGAGCGAGCCGAGAGCGCGTAAGAGCGCCAACCGCGACACACGCCCACAGACCGCACGCCGCCCTCGCCGCGCGCAAGCAGGATCGCCAGCACCCCAGCAACACCGCGGACATGCCCGTTCGCCACCGCGCTGACCGTAGACGTTATGCGCCATTAAAACTGCCGTCGGACCCGTCCAGAGCGTCGCGACGTTCCGACCATTTTGCACTGCCCCACGCTGCGTAGCCATGTTGTTGAGCTTCGCTAGGGAGCACAGCACCGCCCCCTACCGTCACCCATGCCATTAGCTCACTGTGCCGACGACCACGACGAGCTCGGCCCGCGCCTGTCAGTCCCCTTCATGCACTATAAATAGAGGCCACGCCAGCATGAATTCTTCACACCATCTCACTCCCCTCTCTCTCAGAAGCACCCCACCTCACTTCCGGAGCAAGGCGAGCAGCGCATCGACGGAATTTGGCCGGAGTCTGCCGCTGCTGTAGGAGAAGGGCGCCGTCGATTGGAGCCGCCCCAGGAGGAGCTGCCGGTACCAGGAGGATCACCATCATGGACTTCTTCATTCGCCCCCGTCGCCAACCATCGCCTGAGCCCCGGTGTGCCTCCCACGACCCCCACTGGCCACGCTAGGGTTCTATCTCGCTGGCGTTGCCCGATGTGGACGATGAACCGCAGCCGTAGGATTAGAGCTTGATCATGCGGTCAACATCCCCCCATACCGCTTCACACCCCTCTGTCTCACTGACGAGTGGGGACAGCCACTTAACCAGTCCGTGTGCGCTGTGCGTAGTGGGCCGGCCCAGTTAACCTCCCGCGTAACCCAGTAATTCAAATCTAGGTTTATTCTTTTAGTTTCAAACTCAGTTTTGTATCTAGATTCAAAAATCAACCCAACTCGATTCACTAAACCAAAATACATGAAACCAATTTTGTTAGAAAGGTATTGGAATGCTTAATCCAAGACCGTTGGTTCAAACCAATTGGATTTGTGGATCAATAATAGTAAAAATAACAAGGCAGAAGCTTTTCTGCATTCAAACATTTTTCAAAATTCAACCATAAAAGCTTTTGAGTTGATTCCAACTCTCAAAAATCACATTTAACCATACCTTTGAGAATATATAAAAATATATAGGTTTACTTGCAGAAATAATGATCAAGTAATAAAAGAATACCGCATAGGCATTTCTAGTCACTTTAATTAATATAAATAAAAGGTTAAACCTTATTAAACTGTGACACCACTTTAAATCACATTCCCATGTACTAAAATATGTGGTGATGACATATGTCAACATGATCCCATGTTTGAGTTGGAGAATATTAAACCTTAAGTAGTTTTTCAATGAGTAGAATATTAAAACTTAAGTAGTTCCCAAGATGACAGTTGGTCATGGTTGGGAGGTCAAACTCACAGGAGAGGTGCCTATACTAGGGCGTGTGGTTGAAAGGTTAGGATTGATTATCCGCATACTGAGTATGGTGAATTCAGGATTGTTTCTGACGGATGTATCGAATGTTGTGGTGAAAGTGTACCACCTCTGCAGAGTGTCAAACTATTCGAATAGCCGCATCCGCAGTTATGGACAGTTGGAGTGGCCATACTGTTATGTCGTCAGATGTTTTCAAAATGACTTATGAAATGATTTATGACTTTGACTTGACCATGAAGATCATCTCCCATCGTCAGCATTGCCCGTGACCATGAAGATGGAGCTTCGCCTACGCTATCATTATTATTATGTTATTCTGCTGCTTGAATTGTATTAAGACTAGATCATGAGATCCTTATTTGTGTAAGACCTTATGTATCGTTTGTAATGGATAATGTACTGTGATATCCAATCTGTTATGTCTCGCAAAAATGGTAATCCCGGGATTGCGATGTATGGCATAACAGGCATCTGAGATTAAAAATCCGGGTGTTGACAAGTTGGTATCAGAGCCATCCTGACCATAGGAGACCCTAGTTTAGAATGGACGTTGGAATCAAAAAATTAGTTTCAAAACCAAGGAAGTGAGTATTTACGAAAACTTATTCTCATCCTTATCACTTAGACACTTTCATGAAAATTCATGTTCCTCAAAAAAATTCTTGCAAACTTACATAAAATTTGACACACTTGATCACTCTACTAACTTACTCATCCTATATTCTTATAGATGGACGTGAAGTACAACAAGTTTTATCAGTTGGGGAATCGAGGAGACCTCATCTTTGAGCATGACTTGGACCAGTTGTCGGATATGCTGGAACATCCGCACCCCGAGTTCTTCGGAGCTCAGTTCAATGATCAGGAAGAAGAGGAGTTGCAATGGCTAGTTGTTGCAAGTCTCCGAGGAAAGATTGAAGCCCCCACCTCAGAGGGAATTCAGTTCACCTTGAGAGAGAACAACTGGCTCGATGGACTTGCCAGGGCCATGTAGGAAGCTCTTGCTCTTCTGTGTGGACAGAATATCAATCAGATCAAGGGTACCCGCTTTGAGTTCTATCCAAGGTGTGATGTTATGGGATAGCCACTAGAAGCCCCGTATCACCACGAGCTGAAGAGTCAATTGGACCACCTCAGCTTCATGATGTATGACCGTCAGAAGGAGTTGGACAATGCATGCTCCTACGCCAACCACAAGTACGCCATCGCCGCAAAGAAGGATCAGACTATTGACATGCTAGTGAAGGATCACCAGTCTCGTCGCTGTCAGCTCGACAAGAAGGAGCGCATCTGAAAGGATACGATGTCGCCTAGAGGGGGGTGAATAGGCGGTTAAAACTTTTCCTAGAGTGGCCCAACAAAGGAGGAATAAAACTAGTGTTTACTTTGTAAAGCACAACCTAGAAACAACTAAGGTTTACCTATGTGCACCAACAACTTATGCTAAGCAATACAAGCAACAAAGTGATAGCAAGATATATATTACTTCAAGCACGAAGGCTATCGCAATATAAAGTGCATAAGTAAAGAGCTCGGGTATAGAGATAACCGAGGCACGCGGGGACACCGATATTTTACCGAGTTCCTCACAACATGGAGTACGTCTCGTTTGGAGAGGGGGTGGTATCAAACCACCAACGCCACAAAAGGCCTCCCTTATTCTCCGGTGAATCTCACCCCAATGGGATCGATCCACGCTTCCACTAACGGTGCACTTGTCGGTGGCAACCGGAACCTCTCACAAGGTTGGGGCACAACTCCACAACTTAATTGGAGGCTCCCAACAAATGCCACAAAAGGCCACAATGCCACCAAGGCCACAAAACCGTCTAGGGTTCCAAGAACCCAAGAGGGACAAGCTCTAATGAGCAATTCAAACCAAATCCTCCAAAGAGAACTCAAATCGATGCACCAAATGCAAATGGCAAGAGCACCACAAAGATGCTCAAATCCCTCACTATCAAGTTCCAACAAAGCTACTAAAGCTACTGGGGGAACAAGAGAGGAGGAATCAAAGAGAGACACAAAATCCCCCAAAATCTAGATCCCCAAAGATACACTCACAAAGAGATGTTTTTGTTTGGTCAAAACATAGATCTAGATCTCCTCCAACTACCCCTCAAATATATGCAAGAATCAATGGAGGGGTGTGTAGAAACCAAGATTAAAGAGTAGAGCAAATGGGGGCAAAGCTTGGACAAGAAAAGGAGGAAGAAGTTCTCCTAAATGAAAATGGACAAAAGACTTATATAGAGATAGCCAAAATATGGCCGTTGGGACAATTTTTCTGGGCTGACCGGTAGTACCGGATTGGACCGGTACTACCGGACCGAACACAAACGCAAACATCGAGCGAGCCAGAGAGAGAGAAAGCAGCAGCAAGGCAGTGCACAGCAGACAGCAGCGGGGCCCGCGCGGACCCACGCGTGCGCGCGCATGCGAGCAGCCAGCAGGCTTGGCAGCTACAGTGCAGCGCAGCGGCTGCAGTGCGCAGTAGCTGGCCACGCGCGCAGCGCATGGGACGCGGGGCCCGCAGGCGGGCAGGCGCGCAGCAGCGCAGCGAGCGGCAGACGCGTGCGCGCGAGCTTCCCAGGCGGTCAACGCGCGCGGGACAGGCGAGGCGGGCACGCGGCAACGCAGCGGGGTGGGGCCACGCCGCATGCGCGGGAATCGAGGGCATGCACGCAGTGCCCGCACGAGACAAGCGGCAACGCTCAGATCTGGATCTGGGCAAAGATGCAAATAAACTGGGGGAAAGTTTCTAGGCCGACCGGTACTACCGGCCCACCCGGGCGGTAGTACCGGGCCGCCCAGTAGTACCAGATCTGGGTACCTAGAGAGACAGAACAAAAACGGGCCGTTTTCAGGCAAATATTTAAACGACAATACGATACAAATGGGAGATAATAACTTTTGCCTGTTTCAAGTATATAAGTCTTGGCCCAGAAAACAGACAAACAGGCAAATATTCAAACGACAATAACTTTTGACTGGAAGCTCCGATTGACCCGATTCAAATTGCGTTGGATAGAGGGCGACAAGGGCTTTCCAATAAAAAGTATCAAGTAGAATAATGTGATATACCTCACTTGGTGAGAAACCGAAAAGCCGCATAAATCAAAATCGCAACAAGATACAAATGGGAGATCCGATTTTGATGAACAAGAGCTTGTTATGGAGATTACCACAAGCTCTATATCCTCACATAGATAAGACCAAAATATCAACCAAATACGATGATGCAAGTATGCAAAGGTTTGAGCTCTCTCCGAACAATGTGACCGAATTACTCATATGAGAGCCTCTCTTGATAGTACGGTTATCTATCCTAAACCCGGTCTCACACACACGACGTGAGACTGGCAAAAGGAAAACCTATCAAGATTATACCTTTGCCTTGAGCATTCCACTTGAGCTCGATGTAGACGATCTTGCCCTTCTCAAGATGGAACGCCTTCCTTAATTCTTCATCATCGACCTCGCATATTGAGCTTGCCCAACATATCTTCTTTGCATTTAATCGACCTTGAAGCCAACACATGCTCCAAGCGATGCCAATGGACAAATCCTACAAGTATAACTTAATACACACATTATTCCATAAAGATTGTCATGAATTACCAAAACCACACATGGGGGCCCAACATGTTCTTTCAGCATCATTGCCCGTCTTCGCCACCGGATCATGGATTTGGAGGAGACCGTCCACGAGAGATACATGCAGTTGGAGGAGAGGGAGAATGCAGGGGAAGACCTTCATGGAGACCCCTACTCCTATCTTAGTGACGATGATGACTTTTTGGAGGATCGGGCCATGGACTTCTTCACCGATGAGGATGACTTTGCCTTCATCGATGATGATGATGAGGATGATGAGGACACCGACTCCAAGGAGTAGTAGCACTTGAGCACTAGCATTAGGGAGTTGAATTCGGTCCCATTGTATCGTAGTTTCCTAGAATGGTTCTTAAAATCATTTGTTTTCCTTTGTGGTGGTGTGTGTTTATATCGTGTGCTATGAATGAATGAAAAGCAAGTTGCTAGAAAAAATCCGAGTCAAACTTTTAAAACTTTTCAAACAGAAAACCCCTGAACCTTAGAAATTTCCCTCTTTTCTCATGATCTATCTCAATCTTCAGATGCCTCGCGGAGGAAGCAGCTCATCCCCGGACCCAATGTTGCAAATCTTGCAAATGTTGGTTTCTGACCGCGAAGCCGAAAGAGCCGAACATCAAGCCAACTTAGACACCCTTCAACAAATAGCTCAGATGGCCAACAATAATCAAGGCCATGGAAATCAGGACAACCATGGATCCAAGCTCAAGAATTTCCAGAACACTAATCCACCCGTGTTCACTAAGTCTGAAGAGCCCCTAGATGCAGACGATTGGCTGCAAACCATGGAAAACAACCTAGAAGTTGCAGGAGTGGAAGATAACGAGAAGGTACTGTTTGCCACCCACTACCTGGGCGGAGATGCAAGAGCATGGTGGAACAACGTTCGCGCGATGACAAGAGGTCAGATGATGACTTGGGAAGAGTTCAAAGTCAAGTTCAGCAGAACCCATGTACCACCGGGTTTGATCAAGAGGATGAGAGATGAATTCAGGGAACTAAAGAAAGGCAGGATGACCGTAGTTGAGTACCGTGACAAATTTTTGTCATTGGCTAGGTATGCACCGGATGAGATAGATACTGAAGCCAAGAAGAAGGAGAGATTCCTGAATGGTCTGCATGATGAGATGCAGACAGTGTTAGTCAATATCCCATTTGCTGATATTGAAGCCTTAGTTGACTCTGCCAATCAGATGGAAGGCAAGATCAACCAAGCTAATGAGAACCGCAAGCGTCACATGATGCATCAACCAGGAACCTACCATACACCAAACTATCGCCCCAACCCATCTCCAGGATTTCCCCAAGAACCAACAGACCCCTGATGAACCATCCGACCTATCCCAACCGTGGAAACCCAAGGCCCGGAGGAAACCACAACAACCCCGGAAACCCCAGCAATTTCAATCGTGCACCGCCTAAGTTCAACAACAGCAATGTCGCCACAACCACCAACACTGCCCCGAGAACTGGAAGCAATGTTGTGCCTGTTGCAACAAAGGACAAGTCGCAAGTGACTTGTTATGAATGTGGAACCAAGGGTCACTATTCCAATGAGTGCCCCAAGAAGATTGCCGCAGCCCCCAATGCAAATGCCCCAGCTCAGCAGCAGCGTAGTGTTCGGCCTGGAAGAAGGTTTGTGTAACACCCTCAGAATCGGCCCTATGCAAGTTTTAGCGAAACCCGCCAAACCCGCATAGAAACGATTCAAAGGTGCCCACCAGGCACTTCCGTGCGGGTGGAAAACGAAGTAATAACATTACACAACAGTCCTCGATGGGGCCCACAGAACAGATATATATACAACAGCGACTCGATGAGTCAAGAATACAGATATAATATACAAAGATCCAAATCACCTTGAAACGATAGAGCGTCCAGCTACGGACAAGATGCAAATGGGGCTAAGAGCCCTGAAGAATAACCAATGGCGTCCATAACCCTGCCCAGGCCAAGCCGGAAGGGTAACCCTGCTAACGACGTCAAAACCTGCTAAAACAAAAGGGGTGCCGACAGAGGGCAAAGGAAAAAGAGGAGCGTCAGTACTGAGGCCAGTACACGGCGAGGCTAGAATTCGGCGGTCCTCGGATTCCGGAATTTAGGGTCTTCGGATCTGGGAAGTAGATCTTGCCGCACGAGCGTCAATGTTTCCGGGAAGGAGAACTTGTCGTCCAGGGTCTCGGCGTCCGGGGTGAAGTACTCGGCGTCCTCGAGGGAGTACTTGTCGTATCCGTGAAGGAGATCATGTCGGTCCACGGGGTCGGGCTTTGTAGCCAGGAAGGAGTACTTGGCGTTGCCGAGCAGAAGCCTTGATGATCCTCGGGTCCGAAAAGATCTTGTCGCACGGTGTCCGGGTCGGCAAACTTGGCATCCGGGAAGGGGTACTTGTCACACCGGGGTTCGGTCTTCGGAAAGATCTTGATCTTCGGACACCGGGCTCAGGTTCTCGTCCATCGGTTCCTGAAGAATATATTGGTAGTGGGGATCGCCGTCTTGGGTGTCGTGCCGAAGATCTTGTCGACCGTGATGGACACATGCGGGATCCCTCTTTGATTGATGGCGACGCACTTGGATCAGGCATTGGTGGTCTTGGCTTCCGCTTGAGCACCAGTGGGAACACACTCGCGGAACGGGTTCAACAGCAGCACGACAAAGTTCACCGTTTAGCTGGCCGGGTCGGAGAAGGGCCGATGGGCGGCGCTGCAAGGCACAGCAAGTCCGGACGCGGGCGAGGTGGTGCTCGGGCCGTACTGCAGCGGAACAGGGATGCCGAGGCGAGCACGGGAAGGTGGGTCCTCGAGGAGGCGACCGACGGCACGGGGGATAGAGGCGGCCTGCGGGGCGGCCGGAGAGCGTGGTCGACATGGCCACGGAGGGAGAGGAGGGGGCGCAGGCGACTGACGGAGAGGAAAACACGGGGCGGGCAGGGCCATGCCCGAGCGGCGGCGCTGCGGTCGCTGCGGAGAGGAGGCACAGGCGGCAGCCATGGCGCCTGGCGGCGGCCGGAGGGAAGGCGACGGCGCTTGGGCGGCGAGGCGGGGGAGGGAGGCCGGAGGCGAGGCGAGGCCGGCGACGCACGGCGGTGGAGGCGCGCTCGCGGGGACGGGCGAGCCGGAGGGCGGAAGGAGGGGGGGTCGTCGTCGGGGACAGGGGAAGTGGCGCGGAGGAGGGAGTCGCGGTCGTGGCGAGGCGCTCCCGGCGGCGCGAGGCGAGCAGAGGCGGGCGGAGGCCTGCGGTGGTGGTGGAAGGTTGGGGAAGGGAGGAAGCGAGCGAGCGGGTCGGGGAGAGAGGTTGGGGACAGGCGGGGTCGGGGTGGGCCAGGGGGGTGCGTCGGTGGGGTGGGGCCAGGGAGAGTGGGAGTGGGGCCAGCGGGTGGGCTGGGGTTGACCGCGTGCGTGGGTGTCTGGTTTGCTGCGGGTGGGGCCAGGGGAAGGTGGGGGCGGGGTGTAAGGGAGAGGGGGTGGAGTGGGTGCGGCTGGGGTGGGTGGAGAGTGAGAGAGGAGGTGGGGGTGGGGTTGGCTGTGAGGAGGAGAGAGAGAGGGGATGGGGTGTGGATTGGTGAGGTGGCTGAGCCGAGGATGAGGTGGAGGGGACGGTGAGGTGGAGGGAGGGGATTGGTGGGTAGAATAGGTTTGGGTAGGAATAGATTAGGGTTTGGGTTTTTTATTAGTTTGTAAAATATTTATGGTGTTGTCTTGTTTTAAATCTTTTTAGCAAAATAATTTTTAGGCAATTAATTTAACAGATAATTATAAGACTTATTTTGAAATAAAAGAAGGGTATTTTTAGAAAACAAAAATAGGCTTATTGAAAATAGTTTCAGACAAACAAATGCATGATGATGACGATGCAATGCACAAAAACAACGCGATTTTCTAGTAGTGGTTTTAGCGGGATGCCACAATTCGACACCACTAACAATGGATCTCGCCCTCGAGATCCTCCTCATGGTACCGGAAGAAGGGCGGCGACCTGAATCTTCTTGCTTCGTGTAGATCATCGCGACACCACTAACAAGAGGTCGTTGTCCGTGATCGTCGAGAGAACACTCCGGAAACAAAAGGTCGAAGGTAGAGGTATCAACAAATAAAGCCACCTCTAGCTTCCGTGGACGGAGTAAAATTGCTGGACCCACTGATTCGATGTACAAGAGCGAATGATAAGAGTAGTCGGATGGTGATCAGTCCATCGCGCACCCAAACCATTACTCTGCACACGAATAGGCGAATTATGCAACCAACTCTCGGAATTCAGACTGAAGATCTCAACAAACGAGGTTTGGAAACTTCAGATATAAAAGGGTGATGCAAGCTCTTCATCGGATCGGATTGCAGATGATGTCGTCGCGTCGGAAAACACCGGAAGGCACGAGAAGGAACAAAGAGAAGTCCACCAGACGAAGGATTCCTCGGATAGCATGAAGACCAGATGTAGCAACACCGTTACCAAAGGAGGAAGCGAAACCCTGAAGGTACGACGGAACCCAACCACGAGAAATCCTGGACTCGAAGAGAGAGAAGAGAGCGGATTCAAAACACGCAGAGGTGAGAGGAGAATAGCAGAGGGGTAAGGATTAAAAGCAGACCTAATCAGATCTATCCAACCGATTTTGCAAAAATAGTTTTGACACTCTACTTCGGTCGTTAGCTAGGTTATCCTACAAGCTGGACTTGTGGGGTATCGCAACTTCTGAGCTCTGATACCACTCTGTAACACCCTCAGAATCGGTCCTATGCAAGTTTTAGCAAAACCCGCCAAACCCGCATAGAAACGATTCAAAGGTGCCCACCAGGCACTTTCGTGCGGGTGGAAAACGAAGTAATAACATTACACAACAGTCCTCGATGGGGCCCACAGAACAGATATATATACAACAGCGACTCGATGAGTCAAGAATACAGATATAATATACAAAGATCCAAATCACCTTGAAACGATAGAGCGTCCAGCTACGGACAAGATGCAAATGGGGCTAAGAGCCCTGAAGAATAACCAATGGCGTCCATAACCCTGCCCAGGCCAAGCCGGAAGGGTAACCCTGCTAACGACGTCGAAACCTGCTAAAACAAAAGGGGTGCCGACAGAGGGCAAAGGAAAAAGAGGAGCGTCAGTACTGAGGCCAGTACACGGCGAGGCTAGAATTCGGCGGTCCTCGCCTACCTAGGTATGGTGGACTGAAGCGGCAGCGGCAGCATGCACTAAACAACCTATAGAGACTCGATATAACTGTCGGCTATCAGAGAGGGATAAGAAAGACCTATTCGGAACCAACCTGATGCTACCATCAGACAAACCCATCCTGGTGTTTCCCCCTCGAGACCAAACGAGGAAGTCAACCGAGGAACTCACACAGTTGGCAGTTTTATGTATTCAGTTATCGTTGCAGCAATTACTAGTCAAGTATAGATACTCATCCTGATATAATAAGCAGTGGGCAATTTTATTTAACCATTCCGTTGTAGTTGCAACACTTACTAGTCAGATACAATTAGCATGAGATAACCCAAAACCCAGCAGTTGTTGGTACTTTTATTTAGCCATTCCGTTATAGTTGCAATACTTACTAGTCAGATACAATGGTCGCAAGCGACAACCCAAACAAGCAATTGTTGGCAGTTTTATTTAGCCATTCCATTGTAGTGAAGCTGATTACTAGTCATTATAAAGTCAAATTTATAGCACTACTTTAGTTATAGTTGTCTATGATCGAGATACTGTGCTCCAAGTCGTCCATAACCACGGACACGGCTTTCAGAAAGTTTTACCCTGCAGGGGTGCACAAATAGCAACACACACTCGATCAACCTCGGAAAAACCAAATCAAAACCCAACGAGGCTTTCACGACAAAGCAATCACAGGATTTAGAATTATTTCAGGGGGCCACCCCATTGAGTAGACCCGCAACGAAGCTAGCTGACTCCGAGACGGACTCAAGGTTTGCGACAATGGCTGTAAACGACTAGGAACCCAAAACTGGGCTTGTCGATACCGCGAAAACACTCCGCTTACCTAAACAGTACAGGTGCTCCTCGCACAATCGTAAATAAAGCAGTAAAGCATGGCATAAGTACGGGATAGTAAATAAAACCTCAAACTAGTTTGTGGCCCCAAGAAATAAGAATGAATCAAGCTCTGGCTCAGGGGGGTCCCATAATTCCCCGTATGTGGATATCGCGAATATTCAAGGAACAGGTATCAAGTACTCGGGGTCCTACGGGACACAAGTGGACGGTTAACAACCAAATAACATCTATTGCCCACCTGTGCCTCTGCTTACCTACTTCAATTTTAGTTGTTAAACAGTAATTAAAGTAAACGATAGTGAAAGTCATGATCATCTCCAACCTTGAACATGCGGCAATACCCCAACAACTGTGGTACTGGACGACACGCAACAGCACTTGAGCAAGCGACTACGACGTGCAAGTCCAACTATCTACCAAACAACAGGTAATAGGATGTGTCCAAGGCAATATAAGGCTGCAGGGGATATCACGGGTACGAAAACTAGAGCAACGCAACACAGATAGCAATAGATCAACAGGAGGGAATAAATGCGGTAAAAGTAAGATGGGTAGAAAGGGGGAGATGCTCGCCTGAAAAACATTGCCGAAGGTTCATCCGGAGATCGGGGCGAAGCTCACATCAACTCAACGGCCTTATCCGCGAAGAAGCAAAACACTAGAAGAAACACCGGATGCACTATTTAATACTACGGGAAAAGATCGGGCATGATGCATGTATGATGTATGACATGGCAAAGGTGCGATGCAATTAGGCAATATTAAGCGGAACCGGGGTCCCGACAATTAATTAATAGGTTCATGTTGTTTAGGAGCCCCACAAATTAAAGGTTGTCTTAACAAGGCAAAAGATAACACCGGTTCGCTACACAAATTTAAATGAGGCCAATATAAGGCTAGATTTGCCCGCATATGGGCCCCATATTTAATTATGAGGTGAATCGGCATAGTGCCCCCAACCCACATGACAATATGTATGCAAGCATGGCGATTTTATATGCAACAAGTTTTATATATATCATTTATAAAATAGGGCTCGGGAAAAGGTTCACACATCTGGGTTCGGAAGATCTTGGTTCCGGGGGTTCGGGGTTCGACAGGGTTCAGGGTTCGACGGGAACGAGGTTCGGACTCCGGAATTTAGGGTCTTCGGATCTGGGAAGTAGATCTTGCCGCACGAGCGTCAATGTTTCCGGGAAGGAGAACTTGTCGTCCAGGGTCTCGGCGTCCGGGGTGAAGTACTCGGCGTCCTCGAGGGAGTACTTGTCGTATCCGTGAAGGAGATCATGTCGGTCCACGGGGTCGGGCTTTGTAGCCAGGAAGGAGTACTTGGCGTTGCCGAGCGGAAGCCTTGATGATCCTCGGGTCCAAAAAGATCTTGTCGCACGGTGTCCGGGTCGGCAAACTTGGCATCCGGGAAGGGGTACTTGTCACACCGGGGTTCGGTCTTCGGAAAGATCTTGATCTTCGGACACCGGGCTCAGGTTCTCGTCCATCGGTTCCTGAAGAATATATTGGTAGTGGGGATCGCCGTCTTGGGTGTCGTGCCGAAGATCTTGTCGACCGTGATGGACACATGCGGGATCCCTCTTTGATTGATGGCGACGCACTTGGATCAGGCATTGGTGGTCTTGGCTTCCGCTTGAGCACCAGTGGGAACACACTCGCGGAACGGGTTCAACAGCAGCACGACAAAGTTCACCGTTTAGCTGGCCGGGTCGGAGAAGGGCCGATGGGCGGCGCTGCAAGGCACAGCAAGTCCGGACGCGGGCGAGGTGGTGCTCGGGCCGTACTGCAGCGGAACAGGGATGCCGAGGCGAGCACGGGAAGGTGGGTCCTCGAGGAGGCGACCGACGGCACGGGGGATAGAGGCGGCCTGCGGGGCGGCCGGAGAGCGTGGTCGACATGGCCACGGAGGGAGAGGAGGGGGCGCAGGCGACTGACGGAGAGGAAAACACGGGGCGGGCAGGGCCATGCCCGAGCGGCGGCGCTGCGGTCGCTGCGGAGAGGAGGCACAGGCGGCAGCCATGGCGCCTGGCGGCGGCCGGAGGGAAGGCGACGGCGCTTGGGCGGCGAGGCGGGGGAGGGAGGCCGGAGGCGAGGCGAGGCCGGCGACGCACGGCGGTGGAGGCGCGCTCGCGGGGACGGGCGAGCCGGAGGGCGGAAGGAGGGGGGGGTCGTCGTCGGGGACGGGGGAAGTGGCGCGGAGGAGGGAGTCGCGGTCGTGGCGAGGCGCTCCCGGCGGCGCGAGGCGAGCAGAGGCGGGCGGAGGCCTGCGGTGGTGGTGGAAGGTTGGGGAAGGGAGGAAGCGAGCGAGCGGGTCGGGGAGAGAGGTTGGGGACAGGCGGGGTCGGGGTGGGCCAGGGGGGTGCGTCGGTGGGGTGGGGCCAGGGAGAGTGGGAGTGGGGCCAGCGGGTGGGCTGGGGTTGACCGCGTGCGTGGGTGTCTGGTTTGCTGCGGGTGGGGCCAGGGGAAGGTGGGGGCGGGGTGTAAGGGAGAGGGGGTGGAGTGGGTGCGGCTGGGGTGGGTGGAGAGTGAGAGAGGAGGTGGGGGTGGGGTTGGCTGTGAGGAAGAGAGAGAGGGGATGGGGTGTGGATTGGTGAGGTGGCTGAGCCGAGGATGAGGTGGAGGGGACGGTGAGGTGGAGGGAGGGGATTGGTGGGTAGAATAGGTTTGGGTAGGAATAGATTAGGGTTTGGGTTTTTTATTAGTTTGTAAAATATTTATGGTGTTGTCTTGTTTTAAATCTTTTTAGCAAAATAATTTTTAGGCAATTAATTTAACAGATAATTATAAGACTTATTTTGAAATAAAAGAAGGGTATTTTTAGAAAACAAAAATAGGCTTATTGAAAATAGTTTCAGACAAACAAATGCATGATGATGACGATGCAATGCACAAAAACAACGCGATTTTCTAGTAGTGGTTTTAGCGGGATGCCACAGTTTTCCCTAGGGAATTCACTCAACCGCAACGGTCGTCTCTTTCTCATGCATGCGGAAGAAGCCCAAGAAGCACCCGATGTCGTGTTGGCTATGTTTTCTATTAACCCGGTACTTGCAAGAGTGTTGTTTGATTCTGGAGCATCGCACTCGTTTGTTACTGAAGAATTTGCATGCACTAGTAAGATTCAATCTACCAAATTGAAGTATGTTATGATAGTTCAAATACCTGGTTCAACCACCAAAGCTAGACAAATTTGCAAGGCCGTGCCTATCCGAATCCATGACATAGACATAATGAAGAAAAGAAGAAATGATGTGCAAGATAAAGATGTGCAATATCTAGAAGATCTCATGCTAAAGCTTTCCATCCTCGGTGATCATGGATCGATGAAGACAAGGTCAAAGTAAAGGTTTCCCCATGTTGTATGGGGGAGTAACTTGCAAGTCTTCATCAAGCAAGTGCGTACAAGAGCAATCAAGAAAGGTGTTCCATCTTGAGAAGGGCAAGACCGTCTACATCATAATCAAGTGTAATATGAAAAGGTATGATCTTGATAGGTTTCCTTCTTACTGGTCTCGTGGTGTTAGTTGGGGAGACTGGTTTATAGGATAGATAACCGTACTATCAAGAGGGGCTCTCAAGTGAGTAACTCGACCATATCTTTTCGAGAGAGCTCAAACCTTTGCATATTTAGCATCATACTTTCTTGGTTGTTATTTGGATCTTATCCATGTGAGGTTATAGAGTTGTGGTAATATTCATAACAAGCTCTAGTTCATCAAAATGGATTTCCCTTTTATATCATATTGCGTTCTTGATCTTTGAGGTTTTCTGGTTTCTCACCAAGAGAGGTATCTCACTTTATAATACATGAAATGTTCTATCTTGGTGGTATCCAATATTTTCACTTTTTGTTGGGTACCTCTTGTTGTCCTCTTTCCAACAAAAATGGTTTCAGGTCAATCGGAGTTTCCAAACTCTAGATATCGCCATTTGAAGTTTGCCTCTTATTTGGTCCAGACCGGAGTCTCCGGTATGCATGGACCGGAGTCTTCGGTGTGGACCGGAGTTTCCGCAGGAGTCTCCGGAGGGGGCTCCAGAATTCAGCCTGGGACAGTCTAATAGGTGGTCCGTAGGCTAGTCCGGAGGTTGGGCCGGAATATCCGGTGTAGACCAGAGTCTCTGGTCTATACACCGGAGTCTCCGGTCTGGCAAGTCCCCAACGGGCAGAAAACGGTCAGAAATCTGTGGGCCTATAAAAAGGGGCCCTTCTTCCCCAATGACTCTGCTCGAGTTTTGACAGGCTTTCTCCTCCATTCTTAACCCTCTTGAGCTTGCTCCCCCTTTAATCCCTCCCTTGATTCTTGCATATACTTTAGGGATTTGAAAGAGGAGATCTAGATCTACAATCCCACCAATCCATCTCTCCTCTAAGTGAGGGGAACATCTTGGGATCTAGATCTTGGAGTCTTTTGTGGATTTCCTCCTTTGTTCTTACTCTCTTATTCCCCCCACGACCTTTTATAGCTTTGGTGTAATTTGGGAGATAAGGATTTGAGAACTACTTGTGTTCTTGCCATTGCATTTGGTGCATCGGTTTGAGTTCTCCCCGGAGGATTTGGTGAGTGAAAGTTGAGAAGCTTTTTACTCTTGGTTCTTGGAACCCTAGACGGTTTGTTGGTGTTGCAGGTTGTGGCCTTGGTGGCGTTTGTTGGGAGCCTCCAATTAAATTGTGGAGAAGTGCCCAACCTTGTGAGAGGTTCCGGTTTGCCACCGACAAGTGCAACGATAGTGGAAGTGTGGATCGATCCCGTTGGGGTGAGATTCACCAGAGAATAAGGGAGGCCTTTTGTGGCGTAGGTGGTTAGATACCACCCCCTCTCCAAACGAGACCTACTCCATGTTGGCAGGAACTCGGTAAAATATCATCGTCCCCGCGTGCCTCGGTTATCTCTATACCCTAGCTCTTACTTATGCACTTTACTTTGTGATAGCCTTCGTGCTTGAAGTATATATCTTGCTATCACATAGTTGTTTGTCTTGCTTAGCATAAGTTGTTGGTGCACATAGGTGAACCCTAGATTGTTCTAGGTTTTGTGCTTAACAAAGTAAACACTAGTTTAATTCCGCCCTTGTTGATCCACTCTCGGAAAAGTTTTAATCGCCTATTCACCCCCCTCTAGGCGACATCTGTATACTTTCAGATTTTCTGGCTCATCCTGAAACGGTGCTGAAACACGGCCGATGACCCACAAGTATAGGGGATCGCAATAGTCTTCGTGGGTAGTATTACCCAATTTATTGATTTGACACAAGGGGAGCCAAAGAATACTTGCAAGCCTTAACAACTGAGTTGTCAATTCAGTTGCACCTGGAAATAGTTCTTGCTCACAGAAGTTTATCAGTAGCAATAGTTTGTAGTAGCAACAGCAGCAGTGAAACAGGAGCAATAGTAACAATAATAGTAAATAGTGGGATTCGAGTGCGGTAGGCATAGGGATGGATGGACGGGCATTGCATGGACGAGTCTAAACATGTAACTTCAAGATCTAGGGCATTGCAGATAAATAAGAATAAGCATTCAAGTACTAAACAATCCTAGGTATTGGCTCCATATATAGTCATGCGTGCTCGCATGAGGACTTGCACAACATCTTTTGTCCTGTCAGCATGTGGCAGCGAGGCCTCTAGGGAACTAATCGCAATTAAGGTGATCCTTTTAATAGAGCACCGGAGCAAAGCATTAACACTACGTGAACACATGTGATCCTCACACCACAGCCATCCCCTCCGGTTGTCCCAATTTCTGTCACTTTGGGGCCTTTGGATCCGGACAATGATATGTGTACACAACTTGTAGATAAGATCACAAACAATACTATCATAATGATTCAATAATAATTTCAGATATGATATCATGGCACTCGGGCCCTAGTGATAAGCATTAAGCACAACAAGTTGCAACAAAGTCAAATAGCACTAATATAGATATTAGGCACTATGTCAAATAGCACTAATATAGATACTAGGCACTATGCCCTGACAATCTTATTCGATTACATGACAACTATGCTCTCAAGAAGGTGCTCATAGAATAAGTGGTGACTCAACAAGGAAGTGAAAAGGTTTTGAAAAGTTTGAAAGGTTTCCTAATGCTGAAAGTAAGGTACTCACTAGCTTTGAGCTCTCATTGCCCATATCATAGGCATCTTCATAAGGTTAAGGTGAAAGTGAGGTCCAATATGAGTTAAAATGCTTGACAGGTCGTAAACTAGAAATCCCAAGTCCCTTGAATACGAGGGCCGCTCCGCATGCTACTCAACTTTGGTTACCTGTAAGTTCTTGTCATTGTACATACATGCATATCATAGAGAACCGCCAATGGGATACCCCTTGCACATGATACAGGAGCTATCCCGTGATCAAAATGACAAGGCAAGCAGACAATGAGCATCTCAGCAATCTTTTTATTTACTATATGCATAGCTTTTTATTGAGGATGCTTCATAGAATGCTCATTATGGTGGAGCCCCGCAAAAACCACTACTAAAAAATCGCGTTGATTTTGTGCATTGCATCATCATGACATCAGCATGCATCTAATTGATTAAAACTATTTTGCTAAAAGACCTACTTTGTTTCCTATATTAATATCCTCCCCCTTTGTTCAAACCAAACCGTCGGTCCAGCCGGATCTTTTATTCATATAAACTATTTACAAAATTTATTTTAAAATAAAAGAAAACCCCAGTCAAAATATCTAATCCTAAAACTACCCAATCTAATCTACCCAGCCCCCTCCACCTCACCCCCTCCAATCCCCTCTCGCCACCTCATCTCTCATCTCTCCCCCACCCAATCACCCGCTGCCACCTCACCTAACCCCACCTCTCTCACCCCACTCCCCACTCCCCCAGCCCCAACCACACACACACGCCTGCTACCGCCCGCGTCCACCCCATCCCTCTGCCAGCCCGGCCCCACCCCGCAGCACACACGATGCACACACCCCGACCCACACACGCACACCACACCCCCACCAACCCCAGGCCGCGTCCCACCCCGCGATCCCCTCCTCCTCCTCGCCATCCCCTGCTTCTCTGGTTCCTCCACCACCACCAGGCCGCCTCCCTCCCTCTCCGGCCGTCCTCCCCGCGGCAGAGCTCCCCGACCTCGCCGCCAGACCCGTCCTCCGCGGCCAGCCCGCCCCGCCTGCACCCCCTCCAGCTGTCGCCACGGAGCCGGCGCCGCCGCGCAGCCCCGCTCCCCGAGCGCCCTCCTCCTCTGCGACCACCCCTCCCCCCTCGAGCTCGCCCCGGCCATGGCGCCTCCGCCCGTCCTCCCTCGGCCCCGCGCGCCGACCCGGTCCCCGTCGCCCCTGTTCCTCCTCCACCAGGGCCTCCCCCACGACCATCCTCTGCCGACGCCCGCGCCACCGCCAGTCTCCATCCCTCGCAGCGCCGCCGGCCTCCTCCGCCCACCGCTCAGGCTCGCCCCGCCGCCCAGCCGCCGCTCCGCCTACGTCAGCGAGCACCGCCGCCGCCTGCTCCCTCGCCGGCCTCTCGTCCTCCTCCCTGTGCAGCTGCCCGACCCACGGCCTCCCTCTCTGCCACCGCCGGCTTCGACTGCATCCGCACGTCGCGCCCTTGACCTCATTGCAGCCGTCGCCGACCATGGCCCTGCTAGCGCCACCCTGGCCCTCCGCCGTGAGTGTGCCTTTCGCCCTCTCGCTACTCAACCGCGTCGTTGGCCCGCGTCGTCCTCTTTTCTCTGTCTGCTCCCGTTAGATGTGTTTGTGCGTTCTGTGCCATACCGATGTTTGTTTGTGCCTATTGGAGTGCACCACCGACAATCCAAGAACGAACCATATATCGTCGTCACGGATCGACAAGGAATTCTCCACGGACGCCAAGTCCTCCGATCCGGAGACCCTCTTCACGGATGCCAAGACTGCCACATGGAACACCAAGATCCCCGACCTGATGGAAGAACCCGAAAACCGAACCCGGGCATGCCAAATTCTTCGACCCGAAGGACACAGATGCGACAAGTACTTATCCCCGGATCTGATGCCCGAAGACCCGGACGCCAAGGCCGAGACCGAACCCGATAATCGCCAAGGCCGCTGACACGGATACACCGAGTTCTCCATCAAGGACACCAAGACCATCGACATGGAACCGAATGACGTCAAGTTCTTCGTCCCGGCACGCCAAGTTCTTCCTCTCGAACCCGAAGGACGCCGAACGTCAAGCTCTTCATCTTGTATCCGACCTTCGAAGACCGATCCCGTCGAACCCTGAACCCTAAGACCGAACCCCGAACCCCCAGAACCAAGATCACCGACCCTCCTAATGTGTGATTCCCTTCCCGAGCCCTATTTTATAATAATATCTAAACTTGTTGCATATTAAAATGTTCATATTTGCACACATATCATGTGGGTTTGGGGCCCTTATGCCGAATCACTATATAATTAAATATGGAGTCCATCTGCAGGATATCGTTGTCTTATTCCGGACTCCATTTAAATTGGTGTAGCGAACCGATGCTATCTTTTGCCATGTTAAGACAACATTTAAATGGCGGGTATCTAAACAACAGGAACCTATCAATTAATTGTCGGGACCCCGGTTCCGCTTAATATTGCCTAATTGCATCGCACCTTTGCCTGCCATGTCATACATGCATCATGCCCGGTCTTCTGTCATAGTAATAAATAGTGCATCCGGTGTTTGTGCTAGTGTTTTGCTTCTTCACGGACTAGGCCGATGAGTTGATGCGAGTGTCGACCCGACCTTCGGATGAACCTTCGGCAATGTTTTCAGGCGAGCACCTTCCCCTTTCTACCTATCTTACTTTTACAATATTTATTTCCCTCCTGTTGATCTATTGCTATCTGTGTTGCGTTGCTCTAGTTTTCGTACCCGTGATATCCCTTGCAGCCTTATATTACCTTGGACACATCCTATTACCTGTTGTTTGGTAGATAGTTGGACCGCGCGTCGTAGTCGCTTGCTCAAGTGCCGTTGCGTGTCGTCAAGTACCACAGTTGTTGGAGTATTGCCGCATGCTTAATGTTGGAGATCATCATAACTTTAATTATTGTTTAATAACTAAAATTGAAGTAGGTAAATGCAGAGGCACAGGTGGGCAATAGATGTTATTTGGTTTTTAACCGTCCACTTGTGTCCCGTAGGACCCCGAGTACTTGATACCTGTTCCTTGAATATTCGCGCTATCCACATCCAGGAGGATTATGGGACCCCCCTGAGCCAGAGCTTGATTCATTCTTATTTCTTGGGGCCACAAACTAGTTTGAGGTTTTATTTACTATCCTGTACTTATGCCATGCTTTACTGCTTTATTTACGATTGTGCGAGGAGCACCTGTACTGTTTAGGATCGTGACCCGTTTTCGCGGCATCGACAAGCCCAGTCACACTTTCGGGTTCCCAGTCGTTTACAGCCGGCCCCACAAACCTTGAGTCCGTCTCGAAGTCATCTAACTTCGTTGCGGGTATACTTAATGGGGTGGCCCCCTGAAATATTTCTGAATCCTGTGATTGCTTTGTCGTGAAGTCCTCGTTGGGTTTTGATTTGGTTTTTCCGAGGTTGATCGAGTGTGTGTTGCTATTTGTGCACCCCTGCAGGGTAAAACTTTCTGAAAGCCGTGTCCGCGGTTATGGACGACTTGGAGCACAGTATCTCGATCATAGACAACTATAACTAAAGTAGTGCTATAAATTTGACTTTATAATGACTAGTAACCAGCTTCACTATAATGGAATGGCTAAATAAAACTGCCAACAATTGCTTGTTTGGGTTGTCGCTTGCTACTATGGTATCTGACTAGTAAGTATTGCAACTACAAAGGAATGGCTAAATAAAAGTACCAACAACTGCTGGGTTTTGGGATATCTCATGCTAATTGTATCTGACTAGTAAGTGTTGCAACTACAACGGAATGGTTAACTAAAATTGCCCACTGCTTATTATATCAGGATGATTATCTATACTTGACTAGTAATTGCTGCAACGATAACTGAATAAATAAAACTGCCAACGGTGTGAGTTCCTCGGTTGACTTCCTCGTTTGGTCTCGAGGGGGAAATACCAGGATGGGTATGTTTGGTGGTAGAATCAGGTTGGTTCCGAATAGGTTTTCTTACCCCTCTCTGATAGCCGCTAGTTGTATCGAGTCTCTATAGGTTGTTTAGTGCATGCCGCGCTGCCGCTGCAGTCCACCATACCTATGTAGGCGAGGACCGCCGAATTCTAGCCTCGCCGTGTACTGGCCTCAGTACTGACCGCTCTCTCTTTTTCCTTTGCCCTTCGTCGGCACCCCTTTTGTTTAAGCAGGTTTTGAGATCGACGTCGTTAGCAGGGTTACCCTTCCGGCTTGGCCTGGGCAGGGTTATGGACGCCATTGGTTATTCTTCAGGGCTCTTAGCCCCATTTGCATCTTGTCCGTAGCTGGACGCTCTATCGTTTTCAAGGTGATTTGGATATTTGTTTTGTATATATGTATTCTTGACTCATGGAGTCGTGTTGTATATATATCTGTTCTGTGGGTCCCATCGAGGACTGTTGTGTAATGTTATTACTTCGTTTTCCACCCGCACGCAAGTGCCTGGTGGGCACCTTTGAATCTTTTCTATGCGGGTTTGGCGGGAAGCGCTGAAACTTGCATAGGGCCGATTCTGAGGGTGTTACAGGTCGTAAGAGGGCGCTTCCCCCTGATAGTGTCCATGGAAACCAAGAACGCGTAGTTTGTCATCCATCTACTCCTTGGAGCGTGACAAAGGTCCCTGAGAAATACTGAACAAAGTGGTTTGGGGGAGAGGGATCTCTCCCTCTCTCTTCCCCGTCAATAAACAACATTCTATAAACCAAGTTCTCAAGGGTAGAGCTAGTGGTGACAAAGTGATGTGCCTTCATGCAGCAAGATCAAGCCTCTGAGGGGCCAAAACTGTATCATTTGGATCAACAGCAAGGTCCAAGGCAGTAGCAACACGTGCAACAATAATTCCGCAATAAATGGGTCCCTTAGCAGTTAAGCGACGAGCAATGAGAGAACCGAGATTGTACTTAGTTTCATTGTTGAGCGCAACATCTAAGAATGCCAAATGATAGTTAGAAATATTACTAGTGTTCTCCCTACCAAGAACACTAGTGGTAAGATAGTAAGCAAAGTACCTGATGGCTAAGAGTTGAATATTTCTTATCTTTCCCCGTTGAGCTCTACGATCATCATCATTGGTTATCCCGCGGTAGAGATCCAACAAATCAGCGGGTTGAGCTGGAATCTTCTTCATCGACCCAGCTGTACCAAGTCCCAGAGCCTCACAAAATTTCTTCAATGTCATGTTGTAAGACCTGCCATAAATTTTGAAAGAAACATCTGGCTTGAACATGCTGTTAGTAAAGGAGAAGCTCTCCACAAATGTTTTAGTGAGCGTAGCATATTGCATGATCTCATCCTGCATAAGGATTGTTAATCCAGCCCTCCGAACCAAGGTTGTAAAATCATCAACAATCCCAACAGCCCGCAAAAAGGTAGGACAAGGAAATGTAGAAGGGTGAGCATCCCCCTCATCTCCCTCGTCGCCGAATCACGGAGTAATGATATCCTCATTGTATGAGGGCCTGGCTCGGGAGGGTGATCTTGAAGGCCTTTCCCTCCTAGGTGCATGACCCTCAAATATCTCTCCAAATGTGTGGTTGTCCATGACCACCCTTTTTTGAAATTTTAGACAAACATCAAACCAAGTGATTTCCAAGTTGATAAATGATGAGAAACTACTATATGTACTTGCTAGAGGGCTACACATCCATCAAAATGAAATCTCTAAGCATAGAACAAGCATGCAAGCTCACACAACCTGTCACCTATAGCAGCAAACTACACAAGATACGATCTATCAATCACAAATCTAATTGGACAAGTGGAGGAGGCACATACCAAGGAGCAATCCCTCCAAAAATCAACAACAAAGAGGGGCTGGGCAAGGAGATCGAAAATCGCGAGCAAGAACAACAGGAACTCAAGCCTGAGCAAGTTTTCCGGTGTTTTTCGGGAGAGAGAAAGAAGATGGCTGGGAGGAGACACTTTGGAGGGGCCCAGGTGGGCCACACCCCACCCAGGCGCCAACTATAGGGAGGTCGTGCCTACCAGGGGTGTGGGTGCCTGGGGTGGCCCCTGGGTCACTCCAGGTGTCCCTCTGCCCCTCTTTTCTAGGAACAATTTTTTTTTAATTTTCTAGGATTTTTCAGGAAACTTTATTTTTGGCCAATTTTCAGGGTATGAATTGATTTTCTCGCCGAAACAGTTTTTTAGAAGAAGCAAAAGCAAACCAAAAGCCAAACTATAGAAGCTCTAAGACACACTAACAAGCAAACAACTAGCAAAACCAAAGCTAACAAGAGAAAAGGCAAAGACTAGGAAGGAGAAAAGAAAAAGAAAGCAAGTATAACCACAGTGAAAACATTATTTTGTTTATTAAAATCCTTTTGTTAACAAGGTTAATCAAGTCTTGTTACCAAAACAATCTTAAATGAAACAAAACTTTGCATTCCACAAGGTGGTTATGTTACCTCATACTTGATAGCAATGGTCCCAATCATAATAGTTTCAAAATTTTCTTATGGAATGGGACAATATATTTCTCCAACCTTGATACTCTCAATATTTTCAATGGAATTCAGGCAATATCTCTTAACAACCTTCTTGGGGAAATAGGCGGTATGCTCTTTGTCATGAATATTGAATGTTACTTTTCCTTGATTACAATTAATGACAGCACCTGCAGTATTAAGAAAAGGTCTCCCAAGAATAATAGACATATTATCATCTTCAGGCATCTCAAGCACAACAAAATCAGTTAAAACCAAGCAATTATGAGCTACTTGAACAGGAACATCCTCACATATACCAACAGGAATAGTAGTTCACTTATTAGCTATTTGCAAAGATATATCAGTTGGTATCAACTTGTCTAGCTAGAGTCTCTTGTAGAGAGAAAAAGGCATAACACTAACTCCAGCTCCCAAATCACATAAAGCGGTTTGAACATAACTATTCTTAATAGAGAAAGGAATAGTTGGTATACCTGGATCACCAAGTTTCTTTGGAACCTTACCATTGAAGGAATAATTAGCAAGCAAAGTAGAAATTTCCTCATTAGGAATCTTCCTTTTATTAGAGACAATATCCTTCATATACTTTGAATAAGGAGGCAACTTAATAGCATCAGTCAAAGGAATTTGCAAAAATAAAGGTTTCATACACTCACAAAACTTGTTGTAATGTTCTTCCTCCTTCGACTTGTGTTTCTTACCTGGGAAAGGCATAGGTTTATGCACCCAAGGTTCTCTCTCACTACCGTGTTCCTTAGCAATAAAATCTTCCTTTGTGTACCTAGTGTTCTTAGTGTGCTTCTCAGGTTCTTCCTCAACTTTCTCCTTATCAGGAGTATCATTATTACCATTACCACTCTCAGTTTCAGCATCAGAGACAGATATACTATTAGGATCTGCAGCAGGTTCAAGTGGTTCCTCAACTACCTTATGTTTCTTTTTCTTTCTCTTACGAGGACTACCACTAATTTCACCTTGTCGAGAATCCTACTCAATTCTTTTAGGGTGTCCTTCAGGATATAAAGGATCTTGAGTAGCTATACCACTCCTAGTTCTAATTCCATAAGCATGTTTATCTCCTGAGGCATTAACTAGCATATCCTTTTGTACCTTAGCAAGTTGATCAAGTTGGGTTTGAACCATTTGAAAGTGTTTACAAAGCATTTAATATCATTAGAATTTCTTTCCACAATATCTTTCAACTCATTAATAGCCCTAGAGTTTTCCAATAAATGATTCTGAACTTGTTTATTAAAATTACCTTGCTTAACAATAAAAATGTCAAGTTCCTCTAAGAATTGATCAGGAGGCTTACCATAAGGAATATCACCTTCATCAAAGTGTAGAGAGTGTACCTCAATAGTAGATGAGTGGAGAATTGGCTTACATAATTCTTCTATAGGAGGTAGATTCTTCACATCTTCATCTCTAATACCTTTCTCCTTTAGACATTTCTTACCTTCTTTCATCACTTCATCATTTAATGCAATAACTCCCCTCTTATTTGGTGTTGGTATTGGATCTGGTTCAGGCACAACTGGTACATGAGTGATAGGCTCAGGTGTATTCAGCTCAGTTGAAGTCCAATCATCATAATTCTTGCTTATCTTAGCCATTAATTCTTCAGCATCTGTAGGAGTCCTTTTCCTCTTCTTATAGTGGATGGTTGAATAGGAAACTTTCCATCACGAGACTTCCCCATGATGAAAGGAGCAACAGTGAACAATAATAGATCCAAGTGAACTTACAAATAAAGCTATGCTCCCCGGCAACGGTGCCAGAAAATTGTCTTTATGACCCACAAGTATACGGGATCGCAATAGTCTTCGTGGGTAGTATTACCCAATTTATTGATTCGACACAAGGGGAGCCAAAGAATACTCGCAAGCCTTAACAACTGAGTTGTCAATTCAGCTACACCTGAAAATAGTTCTTGCTCACAGAAGTTTATCAGTAGCAACAGTTTATAGTAGCAATAGCAAAACAACAGTTGCAGTGAAACATGAGCAATACTAACAATAACCGTAAACAGTGGGATTCGAGTGCGGTAGGCATAGGGATGGATGGACGGGCATTGCATGGACGAGCCTAAACATGTAACTTCAAGATCTAGGGCATTGCATATAAATAAGAATAAGCATCCAAGTACTAAACAATCCTAGGCATGTGCTCCATATATAGTCATGCGTGCTCGCAATGAGAACTTGCACAACATCTTTTGTCCTCCCAGCCCGTGGCAGCGGGGCCTCTAGGGAACTACTGGCAATTAAGGTGCTACTTTTAATAGAGCACCGGAGCAAAGCATTAACACTCCGTGAACACATGTGATCCTCACACCACAGCCATCCCCTCCGGTTGTCCCAATTTCTGTCACTTCGGGGCCTTTGGATCCAGACAATGATATGTGTACACAACTTGCAGATAAGATCACAAACAATACTATCATAATGATTCAATAATAATTTCAGATCCGAGATCATGGCACTCGGGCCTTACTGACAAGAATTAAGCACAACAAGTTGCAACAAAGTCAAATAGCACTAATAGAGATACTAGATACTATGCTCTAACAACCTTATTCGATTACATGATAGAACTCATCCAATCCCAACCATCCTCACAGCCTACAGCGGGGGATTACTCACTCATGGATGAGGGAAACATTGATGGTTGATGGGGAGGCGTTGGTGATGACGATGGCGATGATCCTCCCCAAATTCCTCGTCCTGGCAGGGTGCCAGAACGGAGTTTCTGGATCCGAATCGTGACTTCTGGTGGTGGCGGCGCAGCGAAACTCTTTCTGGAAAAACGTCGAAACCCCCTCAGTTTTTAGATCAAGGGGTAACTTATAGGCGAAGAGGGAGCCCGAGGGGGTGCCTGGGGTGGCCACACCTCCCTAGGCGCGGGCTGGGCCCACCGGCGCCTGGCAGGGGTGTGGGCCCCCCAGGCCTCCATTCCGTCTCGTCTTCTGGCTTCGTGGGTTTTCTGGTGAAATAGGATTTTTGGCATATTTTCCGGAATTTTTCCTGATAGTTGATTTTCTGCACAAAAACTAGACACCAAGGTAATTCTGCTGAAAACAACGTCAGTCCGTGTTAGTTGTATCCAAATCACACAAGTTTAGAGGAGAAACAATAGCAAAAGTGTTCGGAAAAGTAGATACGTTTTGGACGTATCAACGGCCTCTTCGTGCAGCGGCTCGTCGACGAAGTAGTTGGCGTACAGCATGGAGTAACCCTCCATCCGCGACCTTGCTTTGCACTTCCGGCGATCCTTCGCCGAGCCTCCACGCTTCGGTTTCACAGTCTGCTTATACAGCCTGGCCAGGGAGCCGAGGATCTGCATGTGCTCTTCATCTTCGGCGGCTACGACGGTCTCTTCCTCCAGCAACAAGGCGAACATCTCCTCGTCGTCGGAGTCCATGGCCGAATGGGCAAAAAGCCAAACACTTCGCGGGCAAGGTAGGCGGGATCTCTAAACGAAGCCGAGTTGTGGCGAATATTGGAGACGGCGAAATAAGGCCTACGCCGAGGGGAAAGGTTGCGGTGACAACGACGGACCTATCTATAGGCGTGAATTTAGCTGGGCAGGGTGGGGCTTCGCCGAAGACGACATGGCCTGCGGCGGGCAGCTGGGGGGAAAGCTCTCTGCCACAGGAGAGCCGGATCGTGGTGGGAAAATGGGGTACAGGGCTGGCCCACCCTTTTTTCGCTGCATTCGGCATTCGCATGCGGTTTCCAGCGCCCCGGATTCGGCCTAGGAACCTCGTATATAAAATGGGTCAAATGCAATGAAAACTAGAGCCTAAGAATGCGATTGGACGAATTTTCGCCGTCCAGATGAAAAAATAGTCCTAGGAAGACTCTTCTAAGAACGCTAGTGGAGATAATCTAATAGACAATTTGAACAACTTAAAAATGACTATAGGCTACAAGTTATTACAACAACAAAACAGGCCAATTCTGTTTAGCATTCGAGTACTCTGTCGCTCTCCATGTGACCACGTCCAAAGCACTGCTAACGGTTGCCGCAAATGACCGATAGTAGTACAGCTAAATTTAGTAGTCTTCAAGGGGAAATCCACACACGTTGCGCTTGCTGTTTAAGAAAATGTAATGTAATGTAATCTACACGGTCTGCATCTTCGCTACTACTACTCCTTGATCCCATCTGCCCTTTTGAGGCGGCCCTGCGCACGCTTTCGCATCGCAGGGGAATCTTCTGCACGGGTCCTGCGGCCAGAGCCAGACTGAAGTGAACTGAATAAAAAAATCGAAGCGGCTAGAGTGACAGAGGCAAGGCGAAAGTGATCCGATGCTTTACGCGCACTCTTTCTTTGTCAGCAGATGCTGCTTTACGCGTCACCGCGGCAACGGCAATTAGTTGATGAGTGACGCGGCCCATTTGCCACGCACGCGACGCGAGCGCTCCTCCACCGCACGTCCCTGGCTACGCAGCCATCGACAGCTAATTGGCCGTGAACGTTCTGGAAAAAACTAATTCGAGAAAGGCCGCTGGCTGCTTTTGGTAGCACCGTAGAAAGAGTTAAATACAGTAGTCCATGTATGTGTCGAGCTGGTTCGATTTAGTTCTCGTACTCAGGAATTTGCTAAATTTTATGTGTGTACTTATGAATTATGTTTGACTAGTCCAATTTGATGTTTATTATGGAATTTGAGCTGACGCGACCGACATGTGGACCGAAATCTTACAAAAACGCCCTCACGCATTTGATAAAATTGCAAAAGAAATAACCACAAATATTGCAAAATACAACATTAGTCATTGTACTTGTCTGGTTAGTTCGATTTAGTTTCGTACTTGTCAATTGGACTCAATTTAGCCCAAAACGTATGTTTGCTATCGAATTTGAGCTCATACGGGCGACATGTGGACGCAGATCCCATTTACATAAGACTAGCTAGCCTAAAAATTTACAAAGACTTTCCACTCATCTAGAACGTACATTTGCACGTACCCACTTCCCTCTAATCAATAAGCCAACACTCCACGCCGTTACAGTATCCTTCAATTCAAGGTTATTCTATTTAAGAGGGAGGAAAAAGGAAGGAGTCGATAGAGAGGGAGGCGACGATGACGATGATCACTGGACCGAAATATGTAATATTATTTTATAGAGGGGAGATGACGTCGAAGCTATACCGATAGACATGGAAATTTACATTCTAGATGCGAGAGGCGAGTCATGCAAGTTTTTACGCAAGCCGCTCTCCTGCTAGTGGGACCCGTATCCACGTGTCGTCCGTGTCAGCTCAAACTTGATGATAAACATGTTTTTTAACTAAATCGAGTCTACAGTAATTGATGAGTCCACAAATTAAATTATGCAAATTATGAGTATCAGGACTAAATCGAATCAACCTATATCTAGCCTCAAGCAAGTGTGATAATTTTTTTGTAATTTTCTTATATGCAGAAAGGTATTCTTGCAAGATTTCAGTCCACGTGTCGTCCGCGTTAGATCAAACTGGACATCAAACATCGAATGGGACTAAATCAAACCCAATTTACAAGTATACGTGCAAAATTTAGCAAATTCTAAGTATAAAGACTAAATCAAACCACCCGACGAATATAGAGATCGGCTAGTATATTTAACTCCCGTAGAAAACGTCAGCGATCTGTCAAAGCCACACGGAATCTTAAACAAAATCTCCATCAACGCAGACGAAGTAATTTGTCAAATCCCAGGAGGGCTCTAAGATATGCTAGAACCCTAACGTGGCATCCACGAATTGCCGTATTGCACGAACGACCAGTAGGACTTGCTGTGGTGAGCAGAGTCACAACCCAGTAACGTCCCACGATGTATATTTGTATGGTGTCACCTCGTTGCAGTGACAAAGATTTTTTTACTTCCACTGGCAGCTCTATCGGCTTCTTTACAGGGCAACAGTAAGTGCGATGATGCATGAATATCCCGATAGAATAGACGCAGCTGTCTATGAATGTTTGGTTGCTCAAAACTTTGTCTCCCCACAGCTACAGCTATTTTTCTGCACATACTGCAATGCAGAAATTTTACATGCCACTAAGATGACTGAAGTGCAGGCTTTGAATTGTCTGGGCTTGGAATGGAACCAGACCAGAACTTCGGCTGTTGTTTACCCCAGTGTCCACCCACGATCCCTGAGCACTTCACGAACCCGCGCAGCAACATCGATGGCATCGTTCAGAGGAGGGTAGCTCCAGTTGTCTGACATCTGCAATGGAGGAAAGGGTCATACAGGCATGGCCGCCAAGGGGAAAAGGAACACTCTCATTCCTCTCAACATGGTAATAAAACTGTAACAGATGTAATACTCCCTCCGACCCATATTAGTTGACTTGGATTTGTCAAAATTTGGATGAATCTATATACTAAATAGTGTCTAGATTCATCCAAATCTAGACAAAATTGAGTCAACTAATATGGGTCGAAGGGAGTACATGACTTGGTCCTGGTAAGGATAGCAAACTTACATCTTCCGATCCAGTGAAAGGACGAGCAGCCCCTCGTTTATGCAGAGTGCCGTGAAAATCTGAGAATTTCCACCTGCAATGCTCAGTTCCGACAACATAGACCGGCTTCCTGAAAGAAACGTGACAGGGGGCTTAATTAGCTATATGTCCTCAAGCAGGAGCAGCACTTATATTTACAAGTATGCAACACAATAACTCACCCAGTGCTGCATGCCTCGCTCAGCATACTTACTGAGTCCGCTGTTATGATGAAAGCATCGGCCCACGCGAGATGCCCTAGGTGTGGGTTAGGTTCTGCAGCAACATATCCAGATCAACATAAATTCTGCATTGCGCGCAAAGAATCAAAACATCTGACTGATGCCATTTTCTTATCGAGTATCTACCTTCATCATCCCAGATGTAAAATTTAGGGTGTGTGCCGAACTCTTTCAATATAAGATCGGACACCTGCCAAAAAAAAGGGTTTACAAATTTAAGTACGCACAACGTGTAAAACAAGAAATGAGCAACAAGTGGTCCTACCTTTTGTGGTGTTCTCCTAGAAAATGAAATTCTGACACTTCCACAGGTCTCTAGAACATTGTGCAGTGAGCTTACCAATTGCTTGGCAAGTTCTACACCATAATTACAGTTTCCTGAGAATCAAAGATGTTATGAATTATATCTATATATATCAGTGGGTAAGCAGAAACTGGTCAGCCTGTGCTCTAATTTTTTTAAATGTATGAAGCAAGTGAAGGCATAAAAATGCCTCGTACACTAAGAAGTGGGCATATTTGAACAAGATATCGTTAGTCGGGTATTAAAAGTTACACTGCACATATCCAAAAATGCCACTCCTGTGTGTGAAGGGATAGAGAAAAGAAAACTTGTGGAATGCAAGGGTTTACATGAATGAGAAAAATGGAAGGTGTGGCTTTGAGATTTATTTGATCTCTCCTATTGCTTTGAGCATACAATCTAACTTAATTTCCACAACTAAATTAAATGATACAACAATCAGATGAAAACAAAACAATCTTGTTATGCTCAGCTTCCTGATTTTTTAAGAAGAAAAACACGATATCAAAATGGAATTCCTGGTAAATTGCAAAGTAGGATTAAGGCCTTTGGGAAATGCACGTATTCCATCTTTGTTTGGAAGCTTTAGCTTCATGATGCAAACTAAAGGTAAATAAGCAGTTATGAGCTAGCAGTACTCAATTAAACCTTTTGAGTAGCTGATATTACATGCCAGGGGCACATAAGAAGCTATCTATTTTGTAATTGTATGTAGGGCATCTGTGTCTCTCGCTCCTTGTCAGATGGCGCGGCAACCGAACATATGAGGAACCGCTCTAACTGGTGTGCGGAAGTGATGAGGTACGCAGGTGTTGATACAAGGGTGAATAAAGGGCATGAGCCCGCTGCCTGCCGCGAGAAATGAAGCTACATGAGCTCCCATTCGGCTACCACGCTGAACTGGCAAGGAAGACATCGGTCAGCAGTGGTTTATTCGATGGCATGTCACGGAACAGGGATTATTTGTTGGTGGCACACAATGGGTTTTCTCCAACATCAGATAGACAAACAGGCAGGAAGGAAAGGAGGGGTATACTTGTTGGTCCTCCAATATTTACTACAACCAATGGCTTTGGCAAGGAAGCAAGTTCATCATGCCAGTTTGTAGCAGCAATGCGTAGTGCAGCAGAATCTGCTTGGTGAAGTGCTCCAGCAGTCAGGACCTGGCTTTCCGAAGTTCGAAGTTAATAACTGGAACAACTGGGATGAAAACATATGAAATAATTTTGCTTGCAAGAGAAAAAGCAGCATACCACATTTGGCCCCGGTGGTTCTCTTGGAGTAATCCATCTCCGGAAAAGCCACGGAACTTCTTGTTGTCCCTTTGCAGTTAAAGCATAGTAATCATGACGAGGAGTCACCACCAAATCAAACCTATCAAGCCGATATCTGGGGTGTTGTATCTGACACAATAAACACAGAATGGTTACAGCTAAGGTCAGATTTATATAATTATATGGCAAACAGCACAATGTATCATACCCCTAGCTGAGTAACAACTGATAAATTATCAAATAAGCTACAGGTATTGGTTTCAGTATTCTACCTGAATGACAAAGACATTATCTGGAGCTAAACACCTTACAGAGCTTGCATACGATATGGTATCACGGCCACAAGCAACAACTACTGCCAGGCCTTCCCTGAAAGAGAATCAAACTTTGAGGAAACAGAGCAAGAAAACTAGAAGCTAGGAACATTTGAAACCTTATGGCACAAACATTCTACAGAATATTTAGACCAATCTACACTTTGCATATGACATTGACCAACCAGAAGTATGTTTTAGTAAGTTTTCATATTCCGTCCGAACCATAGGGAAAGTCCATGATGATTTTTTATAGGATGAGTACTGGAAGTTACTGATTCATGCATTCTGATAAGGGATTGGAGCAAAACATTCAAAAGTGGCACGGATGCAACGATTAATATAAAACAGTGCAGTAGTGCACAAACAGAAAGCAACAATATTAAGAAACATGAACCTTACTTCTCAAAGGTATCACGGACCAATGTCACAATCTTTTTGGTATCTGCTTCCAGTACAGAAGACAGTCCAGAAGATTGCACATTACTGACAGAATAAGGTGCCAGCAGTTTTCCTTGAAACAGTGTTGTGAATGTCGTATTAGACAATATATTTCTGAGTACTTGGTCCAAAATTCTATGCAAGGAGATCGGTAGAAAGTGCAGCCACTTGTTGATTCCTCCTGTTGGCCTGATAATACGCTGCATGACCAAACATATTTCACCAAACAAAAAATAACAATGAGCAGTAACTCAAGATCCGCAAGAACAGCAAAAAAAAAATTATATAGAAGAGGTCACTGCTAGTCCTACGAATACAAGCTACCGCCTATTTGAAACTTTACCCAATGGGACCTAACAAAAATACCGAGAAATTAAAAGATAGTGAAATTTGAAATATCAACAAAATTTTGTTTGCCTTGTATTAAGCTCCTCTTGTTGGTTTTCTTATTTATGTTGTTAATTGAGCTAATACTGACAAGTATATGTGTAACAACAATAAACGAGAAATAAATGACAATCTATTTAGGATATTTCAGGTTCAAGCCATTCCCATATTCAAATTAATACGTCACAACCCAAAATTCAATCCATGGATGGCACATGACACAAAGGTACTAAGTCACTATTTGCTGCAAACCAGCAAAGGCTAGGCCAACAATTAATTGGTTCCAAATCCAAAAATGAAGTTTGATGAGACATTTCAGAATCAACTTGACAGTTGACAATGATGGTTGCACTGGACAGATACTCTAGTTTCCGGCAACAGAGCAAGCACATGACAGGACAAAAATCCATTAGGATTTTAATTAAAAAATCCCTCGAAAGTCTAGAAACAATATTCTTACATTATTTACCAAGGACAAGGCTATATATAATGGTTAAACCATGATTACACCTCCCAAAACCAAGCATTCAACAGACAAAACACCGAAATATACAGTGCATGTTGCTTGTATTCTCTAGCAGCTGGAGTTATGAATGATGACTAAGTTGTCATGAAACTTAGTATCTAACAACAGACATATCAAGTATACAACGTTGCATCAGAAATATAAGATGACATGACCAATCTCTATCTCTTCTTATCATCTCCTCGCCTCCTCGGGTGTAAAAGAACGGCACGTCATCTAAAATGCTTTCTAGCATCTGATAAGCATACGAAAAAGCCAAATACATCTTTACTCTTCAGAGCTTCTTCTAGAAATTCCACTTTTAGGGAATACCTGAATAGGCAGAGCACCGTAAACCCCATTAACATGCAGAATCCACTCCTCTAGAGTATACGCTCCTGGAACATAAATATTACAAAAACTATACATAATTCCACTAATTAATCATACACATTTTGCAGGATCTTCTTAATTGTAAGTAAATCGGTTGCAAGCCACCAGGTTTATTCTAGTAAACTAATGAATCATAACGTAGTGCCGCTCTAAGCTGATGACATGAGTAACACAGATACACCAACAAGCAACAATGTACATACGCAGACAATTCAAACGCTAGTTCAGAATTTGTTTTTGAAACGGAGCAGTGCCGCACAGCTGCCATGGCAGGCTGAGAGGAAACGAGCGGGGACGGGGCTTACGAAGAGTGTGAGGCGGTCGGCGAGGCCGAGGGCGCGGACGAGGCCGAGGCACTGGTTCTCGGCGCCGGCGCATCCGTTCCCAATGACGACGGCGCGGCGCACCGTGCCGACGCCGCCGGCGAAGATCTCCGGCGCCCGATTCCCCCCGCCCGGAGGCTCCGGCGTCCACAAAGGCCGAATAGACATGGCTCGGCAGCTTCGAAATCAGAGTAGGAAGAGCTGGGCGCGGGGCATGTTGACTGTGGCTTGGGGAGCAGGAAGCGGACGAATTAGTGAAGAGGGGTGGCTCGAACGTCGATGCCGTTTGGTGTCAGCCAGTCTTTCGGGACAAGTAGTATGGTTTTCCATTTATTTGCGTCTGCCGGACTACCCGGCGACGGGGCGAGGGAGACGGAGGAGAGGAGTGGCCTAGTGGGAGAATCGGAATGGAAGGAACGCCGCCGGCGGGGATGCGGCGTTGTCTTGGGTGGGAATTAGGCTGGGCCGTATCTGTGGTGGACTAATGGGCCAAACTTTGCATTTCAGTGCTGAAACAAGCCCATGTTTTGATATTTTGTGGGAATCGCTCAAGATTAAAAGGTTCTAGAAAATAATAGTATTAAAAAATAGCTGACCCTATGCTAAACAAAATGACCCAGTCCCAGAAAATTGCAATAAAATAAGAACAGTACTAGGCGTCTTTCGGAGAATTTGTGATTTTTATCCTCGGGTTCTCAGCAAACCACGTGTCTTTTTTGAAAGTCAAAATCCCGCTTTTGCTACAGAAAGTCTCGTTTTTGCTATATATTGTTCCGATTTTGCTGCATGTAACAAAAACCGATTCGGTCCAGAAAATAAAAAAACAGATTGGACCTCGTCGGAGACCTCGTCGGCGACCGTGTAGCAAATACGTTGTGCTAATGTAGCAAACCCGATCTCACCAGAGATTTCGCCGGAGACTTTCGCCATAGACCTTGTAGCAAAAACTTTGCGCTAGTGTAGCAAAATCACAAAAATATTATAGCAAAAAAATTACAAATGTAGCAAAAATCCATTTCTTGTCGGGACTGTAGCAAAATTTTTTTGCTACCATAGCAAAACCTATTTCGCCGAACATCTTCTAGCAATTTTTTTACAATATTATAGCGAACACATAGAACAGTTCTAGCAAAACAAATATATGTATGTAGCAAATCCCCACCACATCAAAAATTCCCCATAACGCAGTCCTTGCCGTCGATAGCACCTTCGTGCACCGTCGGTAGCAAGTTCGGCCGCCTTAGGTAGCAACTCTGCCAGTCATCTGTAGCCTCGTCGTCCTCCACGACGGCCTGCAGCACGCAAGGGGGGTCGAGCCCCGACTTGCAACACGTATCGCGGGTGACATGGATATATCCTACGGGTGCACAACATTAGTATACCTGGTCCAGCCCAAGGAAGGCCCACGGCAGGAAATGCAGCTTATGAAGACTTCAGGTGGCCCAAGCCCGTGACAGTTTTGACTTCTTGGAGAACAAGTCTAGATTGGATAGAATTTCAAAGGGTATCAACCGACTCGACCTATCTCGAGACCTGTCTTATCTATATAAAGGCCAGGAGGGTACGGCGAGAAGGCTCCCTCAACACCTCATACACACCTCACGCCAGATTGCATCTGTGCATCCCTGTAACCTTCGGTTTCGCCATAATCAAGAGCAGACAAGCAGGAGTAGGGTTTTCCCTCCGGGGGCCTGAACCTAGGTAAATCTCGTGTCCCTGTGTTGCTTGTTTGTTAATCGTTCTGCGACTTCTAGCATCCTCATTTTCTCTAAAACCCAAGTCCATAACAATGGGCATTGATGAGATCGAACCTCGTCAATTGGCGCAGTCTGTGGGAAACGGGGACGCTGATCATGCGGTCGTGACGGTTCCATCCGGAGCGATCTATGACTCATTGGCAACAGAGAGTCACCTCCTCTTCGGCGTCTTCAACTTCACTGCCCACTCGCCGGTCACCCTGAAGGATTTCGAGTCCGTCGGCGACGGGCTCGAGATGCTGTTCGGGAGCTTCTGCTTCTAGGTGGGGCAGACCGGCACCCTCCGCCTACGAGAGCGGGTGCCACCACCATCCATCAGGCCCGCTTCATGGGTCTCACCCATCGGCGCGTTGCACGCATCGACGCTGACAGACGATTCGGATGACAGCAGCAGCTGCAACTCCAATCTATGCGCCCCCCTTCGAATGAAGGAACCTACGGTTCCGGATCCAAAAGTTGTGTCAGTAGCGACCCACTCCGCGAGCGCTACCTATGCGCCGTCATCAACAACGAAGCAGACCCACCGCTGGGTTCTAGTGCACAACCGGGGAGGCCAAGACACTGATCGACGATCTCCGCGAGACGTTCGATAACCTTGATCGCTACAAGATCAAGCTAAACCAGAGAAGTACGCCTTCGGTGTCCCTTTTGGCTAGTTACTCGCCTACTTCATCTCCCAACGGGGGATCGAGGTGAATCCGGAAAAAATCAGGGCCATAGTGGCCATGGAGAAGCCGAAGAACCTCAAAGGCGTCCAGCAGCTAGCTGGGCGGATCGCGACACTGAGCAGATTCATCAGCCGAATGGGTTAGAAGGCCCTACCCTTTTATCAGCTGTTGCGCAAGACGGACAAGTTCGAGTGGACACCTGAAGCGGACGATGCGTTCGAGGACCTCAAACGGCTACTCTCCACATCGCCTTTTCTGGTCACGCCGAAGGAACGAGAGCCTTTGCTGCTATACATCGCAGCCACACATCAGGTAGTCAGCACCATACTCGTGGTCGAGCGACCCGAAGATGGCAAGACCCACGGGGTCCAACGCCCAATCTACAACCTCAGCGAGGTACTGACCCCGACAAAGCAGAGGTACCCTCACTAAGCTCGCATACGACATATTCATGACAACACGTCGGCTGAGCCACTACTTATAGGAGCATCAGATCATGGTCGTCAACGACGCCCCGCTGTCGAACATCCTGAACAACCTCGAAGCCACGGGGAGCGTAGCCTTATGGGGCATTGAATTGTCCCCTCTATACATAATCTACGAGCAGCGCACCGCCATCAAATCTCAGGTCCTCCCTGACTTCCTCGTCCACTGGATGGAACTCCAGCTGCCGGATACTCCGGACATGTCGCAGTCCTGGATGATGCACTTCAACGGCTCCAAGCGCGAGGCTGGGGCCGGCGTCATATTGACGTCCCCTCAAGGCGACAAGATGAAGTACGTCCTTGGATGAAATTTTGCGTCTCCAACAACGAGGCAGAATATGAGGCCCTCATCCACGGCATGAGGATGGCCAAGGTTGTAGGGGTTCGTAGCATGGAAAACAAAAAATTTCTACCGCATGCACACAAACAAGCCAAGATCTATCTACTAGATTGTAGCAACGATTCGATAGAAGAACTCACCCTCGAAGATTCCAAAGCGGTTAACGAGAGCAGATTCTCGTGGGTGATGTAGTCGTACACTTGCGGATCTCAAGATTGTGTAGACGATCCTTCCAGCGTTGTGTTCCGGCAGCGCTTCCGTAGTTGGTCACACGTTCGGTACTCGATGAAGACCTTCCTCTCCCTTGTTCCAGCAGGAAGTGGAGGTTGTAGCACTCTCCTCGTGATTCCGGCAGCACGACAGCGTGGTGTCGGAAGTAGAAGGGAGATCTCACAGGGCTTCGCCTTAAGCCGGAGCAAGTATGGTGGAGCAAGAGAGGTGCCTTGGCGATCTAGGTTTTAGAAGTACCAAGGTGAGGGGTGTAGCCGGCGGCTAGGGTTTGGGGAAACCCTAGTCGGTGACTTGGGAGGAGGCCCTAGGCGGCGGCAGCAGCAGGTGGTGGCGCCAGGAGCTAGGGTTTGAGGTGTGAGGGGGAGGGGAGCCCTACCCCTCCCTATACAGGTGGAGGGTGGCCGGTTGGGAGGAGGGAGTCCTCCCCCAACTCGGCCTCCTTGGCCGGCAGGTGGAGGGAGGAGGACTTCCTCCCCAAGTAGGTTTCCTACTCTCCCTCCACCAAGCAAACTTGCCGTTTGACTTTTCAAATTGGCGTTTGACTTCCAAACTAGGATTTGATTTCTTCCTTTATTTTGCCTAGCCAAGTGACCTAGTACATGATGCAACCATTCCATATTGTTATGACACATTCATGTACCCTTCCCCTCCGGAGTGCCGGACCTTCCGGACCCTTCTAGAACATTCCCGGTGAAAACACCGGAATCATTCCCCAACTCCGAAACAGGACTTTCCTTATATGAATCTTATTCTCCGGACCATTCCGGATCTCCTCTTGATATCCTGGATCCCATCCGAGACTCCGAACAACATTCGGTCTCTTACTCATCATTCCATAACTACTCAACAATATCGAATCCTTAAGTGTGTCTCCCTACGGTTCATGAATTATGCGGACATGATCGAGACACTTCTCCGATCAATAACCAATAGAGAAATCTGGAAATTCATATGGATCCCACATATTTCTACGATTACTTTGCGATCGAATGAACCACTTACATACGATACCAATTTCCCTTTGTCTCACGATAGTTTACTTATCCGAGGTTTTGATCGTTGGTATCTCTGCATACCTAGTTCAACCTCGTTACCGATAAGTACTCTTTTCTCGTTCCCGTGATATGTGATCCCTTGTGAGCCAGTCACATGCTTGCAAGCTAATTGGATGACATTCCACCGAGAGGGCCCAGAGTATATCTATCCGTCATATGGATGGACAAATCCCACTCTTGATCCATGTGCCTCAACCCATACTTTCCAAACACTCAATGCCACCTTTATAGCCACCTAGTTACGGTGTGGTGTTTGATGTCATCAAAGCATCCTTCCGGTGATGGTGATTAACATGATCTCATGGTCGAAGGAATTAGGTTACTATGTATCAGAAAGCTTATAGCAAATGAACTATATTAAATGACTTGATCTTTATGCTACGCTTAACTATAGGAGTATGTCCATCACATCATTCTCCTAATGATATGACCCTGTTGTTAATAACATCTCTATGTTCATGATCAGGAAACCATGATCATATATTAACCAACAAGCTAGTTTAACAAGAGGCTTTACTAGGGACTCTTTTATGTTTACAAATCACACAAGTATTAATGTTTCTGGTTAATAAAATTATAGCATGGTATGTAAACATTTATCATAAGCATGAAGATATGATACTAACCACTTTATTATTGCCTCTTGGGCATATCTCCAACAGTCTCCCACTTGCACTAGAGTCAGTAATCTAGTTCCAAACCTTTGTGTATTCAACACCTATGGCTTTCTGGTGTTGTATGTACACGATTGCTAGTGCTCAAGTGATCTCCGGATCTGACACTTCCAGGTCCGTGTGTAATTGCATGTCTTTGCGTCTTTACGCATCACTCATTCTCTAATGAGATGGCTTTGTATAAATTTGGTCCTTTGGTGAGACCTTTAGTTCTTTGGGGTTAAAACATGTTGATAATATTGTCGTACAATATATCTTCATAGTATTATCCCTATTGTGAACCACACCTAGTTTGATAACGAACTACTTGACACAAATGCCCTCTTTTGCTGCTATAATAGCAGTTATATACTTAGCCTTTTGTTGTAGTATCTGTCACAATGTCTTAACTTTGGAACTCATCCAAATCCATTATGGAACTTACTTTCCATTATATTGTGCCACCCTTAGTTTAGATTGAGATAAACTTAATTTGTACTTTGTGACAAAACTAGTATCAATGTAGTACTTTTACAATGAACTAACCATCTATTTGCCACTTCTACAAAATAATATACTCTTAGTTCTTCCAAAAGATCATAAGAATATCCTTACTATCGTCCAATGATTATCTTATGAATCATTCTGGTATATGCTCATAACATTTAGAGCATAGGACATATCTGGATTTGTACATATCACAGTATGATTGATATAAATACTCTTTGTGATTTCATACATCAAGTATCAATCTATACTTGAATCTTTGTTTCACTTACCAAGTGTCAATACACTTGAACTCATTCAATCCTTTCTGTATGACAAGAACCTTTCTTGTAGTTTCTATATTGAACTCATTCAATACATCATCTATGTACTTTCGGCACAACCATATTAGCGTCTATTGATGCCAAATATTTGGGTTTTTGCCTAAGTCTTTCATCAGGATGAAATTCTTAATATGTGTTAATAAAAGATACATCATTTCCAATCAACAATATGTCTTCCACATAATGTATTGGAAACATGTCTTAGTGCTCCCACTTAATTTCTTGCAAATGCAAGCATTTTCATCGTCTCCAATGAAATTAAACTATTTTAACAGTTTCATCATAGTGAAGATTCCAACTCCCTTACTTCAACCATTGAAGTTTGCATATGCTTTTAGCATCCTTTGAATTAACAAAACCCTTTGGACTGTGTCATGCACACGTCCTAGGTAACCATTCTATTAGAAGAACTTGTTTTGTTTATTCAACACATAACAAAATTATATGTCGTGGTTGCTATATTAATCCGTGAACATTGTCATAGTCAATTCTTTGAACATTGTCGTGAACTCTTTCCCGATATGTCGATAATTTCATAGATGTGAAACATCCATGTCTATTTCTTTATAGATCCAAATATGACTGTAAGGTCTTGTACCTTTCCAGAGGGTCTTTCAAGTTCAAAGCTTGATCTCTCGTATATGAAACTATCACGGATTTTTATGGCTTCGAGCCATTTGACGGAGTCAGGGCCCATCATCGCTTGTTTGAATGTAGTCGGATCATTATTGTCAAAAAATGATTTAACTCTCAAATCTTGGTATTTGATTGTTTACCCGACCTATTTGTTTCAATAGGAACTTAGATCTCCGTGACCACAGCCTTTGAGGCACGTGAGCCATGAGCATTGTTTTTTTTTTGACCCTGGACTGTGAGGCAAAAGCCCCACAGCTAAATTTTATTAAAAGGAGATAACAACAGCTGTACAACAACTATACAGAAAGGAGAAAACAAAAAAACACTCACCTCCCTCACCTATTACAGAAAAGACAACACACTTCCTCCTTATGAAGGTAGGCTAGCTATCCAAACCTTCAAACTCTCTCTATGTTTTTTCTTAATTCTATGATGTAAAAGAGTAATATCATGTACAAAGTTACATTTCCACCTAGCAAAGGTGGGTCTCTCATGCTGGAAAATTTTACTGTTACGCTGTTTCCAAATATGCCAAGAAGCTAGCATCATGACCTCCATGAAAAAAGGCTTTCCAAAGTCCTTACGTGCCCGAAGAACAGCAGTTTGCATGTCATTACTCATGGTCCAATCAATCTGCAAATAGGACCATATCCTCCTGCTAAAATTGCATGTAAAGAAAAGATGGAAACGTTCTTCATATGCATTTATGGGGCATAACACACAAAATTTGTCAGTATTAACCTTCCAATTTCTTCTCAGGAGCAGATCCTTGGAATTCAGTCTATCACTAAGTAGCAACCAAGCAAACACTTTAATCTTAAGCATGCATGCAGATTTCCAAATCCATTGATAAACTGCAGGCACAACCATATGAGAATGAATGTGTTCATAGTACAGACCAGCAGAAAAAACCTTTCCCCAGACATAAATCCATGAATCAGCTGCCGAGTTCAGAGGTTGATCAATCATACCCTGTTGTACCAATTCCAGCTCTTCAAAGGCTCTAGCAGAGATAGGCAGGTATAAAAGAGTAGTGATATCTGTAGTATTATAAACCTCAGCAGCAGTAAGACCATCATCCAGCACAAAAGAAAAGAGCCTAGGGATCAAGCCATGAGCATTGTTGTTGCCTTCGGATCACTTTTCGGCGCTGCGCAACTTTGCACATATAGCTAAGGTTCTTTTAACCTTATCAAAGTTCTATTGTCCTCCCACTTAACTTTTCACGGAAAGTTTCTTTCTCAAAGAAACTTGACGTTCTAAGCGACAAACATTTCTGTCTTTGGTGTTATGGAGGAATACACAACGATTATTCAAAATAACACACAAAGATATGTTCATCCGATTTTGGTTGCAAACATCTTTCTTATGCATAGCATACCAATTTTTTAAGAAAGGACAACTTGGGTTCTATCCCAAACCATAAATTTATATGGTGTTAATTCAACGGATTATGATGGACCTCTTTTGAGTGGAAAAACGGTAGTCTCTCAAGCTTTAAATCTTTAAAATATAATGGCAGTTTTATGAATTACACCTTTGATCTTACCATGTCAAACAAGGTTTAATTACATATCTCGAACGCTCCATACTCTTATGGTGTTTCGGGAAATGAAAATCCACGGAACGATTCCTTAAATCTTAGGTGTTTTATGCTAAACTTGTAACTCAAATATCTTCCTTTATGATCTTTATCATAAACTATTTATATTCTTGTTACAATGATTTTGCACTTCATCTTGAAAATCTTTGAACTTTTCAAATGTTTCATTTTTCATCCTTATTAAGTAAATATTCATATATTCACTCAAATTTTCAAAGAAAACATATGAAGTTGAAATCCATCACTCTTGACTACACATAATGGACTTCATACAACAATATGTATACAAGTTCCAATAAGCTAGTCATTCGTTCCCTTTTGGCCTATGAACGAAGTTTTAATTATCTCTAGGAAAGTTTCACAAGCGTCATTTGATCAAAAATAAAAAAGACTCCAAAATTCCATCCACATGGAGTTTCTTCATGTTTTCTTTCCAATATAATTTAAACGGCGATGTCACTTCCTAAGTGATCTTTCAATCAATTTGTCTTTCGACATTTTTAGCACTAGTTTTATGGATGTGATTTCTCCAACGAGATTTGTGAATCATCCATCTTTTATGGATTATGGCAATTATTTGAACAACCCTTTTGTTCTCATAATACCTGATAAAACAAATCATGAAGGCAAGCTTTGATGTTTAACAAGCAGCACAATAACCCTTTATTTGTTCTCGATGAACATCATCACATATTCTTTTGCTAGTTACTTAGGCCATTGTAGTTCATGAATTGTGTTGTTTCGTATGACGATTCACACCAACAAATTCAGTATCAAATACTTAAGAACCACATTGTTTAATAAGCAAAGAATATAGCCATAACATGTATATCATCTATATACTTAAGCTGAACAATTCTAGTCTTTTCTTTTCTGCCATATATTTATGAGATTCTCTTTCAGTATTTCCTTTTCTATTTGAAAGAATCTATCAACATCAATAGTGGAGCCATATACATGACACATAGTCCAAAGCATGTATAGTAAAATACCAATGTCTTTGGACTTGCACTTTGAAGTAGATCACCATCATCAAATGTTTGGTGTTCTTTCAAATTCCTTTCTTTAGTAATCTCTTGGTGTAGTAAACATTTTACCTACATCAAATATTCACCCTTATCATGGAATTATCCATGATCAAGCTACTCTTAGCTTATAACGGTGAATCGCGAGTATAATGTTGCTCTCCAAAACCTTTTGGAGGATTAGGACAACTAGTGTCTCTAACCTTTTGCAAATTCTCATCAAATATGTGAACATGACTTTTGCCATATTATACTCTATCATGTTGCAATCAAAACTTCATTTCAGATATCACAATATCTTCCACACATCATGGTTTCTGAAACAACTCTTTCAACTCCTAGATTACCTTGATATTGAAACTATCCTTCGAATATCAAGAATCATGGAGATAAACATGATACTTATATACTAACACTGGAATTGTTACTCTTGATTTAATACCAACTATTAAACTTCACGGAGTAATCGAAACTTACTGAAAGTTTGCAATGGGACTTTTAAACTTTAGATCAACACTTCAAAACAATACGATACCAGTGCGTAAAGTAACTAACCAGAATTCTATAGTTCTATCATCTCAATTATAAGTAGAGCAAGGTGGTAAACGGATGCCAATGACTACAACAACTATGCAAATTCACTTTGATTTAATTTATGATAAATAGTGTTCAACTTTTAATCATATTGTTGTTGAACTCCCACTCAAAACAATATCCCTCACATTGTTTTAGTGATCACACAAACCAAATCCAGCACATCAAAACCGATCATCACGAGAGTTGATGTAGCTTCAATGGCGAACAATCAACATGTTCATCATATCTACTATATGACTCATGCTTTACCTTTCGGTGATCCGTGTTCCGAGACCATGTATGTACATGCTAGGCTCGTCAATATCAAACCTTAGCTTCCACATGAGCAAATCTGGCTTGCTCACGTTGTATACACTCGCAGAATCTAACACACCCGATCATCACGTGGTGCTTCGAAACAACGAGCTTTAGCAACGGTTCTTACTAAGGATGAACACTTTAAAACTTGAAATTTGTGTGCTTGAGGGATCATCTTATAATGCTACCGTCGTTAACTAAGCAATACAAGATGCATAAAGGATTAACATCACATGCAATTCATAATATGTGATATGATATGGCATTTCTTCTTGTGCTTTCGATCTCCATCTTCAAGCACGAACATGATCTCCATCATCACCGGTGTGGCGTCAAGGTCAATGGCGTCGCTTCATGGTTGTCGTCCACTAGCATCAACTATTACAACTTCTTTGAATAGACATGCAGGTCTTAACGGAATTTAAAAGACAACCATATTGCCGGTTGCCAACTTACAATAAGGAACATTGCATACATCATATATAATCACAATCATGGACATATCACATCACAGCACACCCCTGCAAAACAAAGTTAGACGCCTCTAATTTTCTTTGCATGTTTTACGTGGTTTGGGGCTTTCAATAAGTGTCGTTCTAACTTACGAACAAGAACCACAACGTTGATACTAGTATTGTCAATCACCCGTTGTAAATTGAATCTTAACTATGTTGGGAGAAACAGGCACCCGCAAAGCCACTTATGCAACACAAGTTGCATGTCAAGCGTGGAGCAAGTCTCATAAACGATGTCATGTAAGGTTAGCCCGGGCTGCTTCATCCCACCATCCCGCAAGATGCAAAGTACACAAGAAGTAATTGACAACAAAAGCATCAATGCCCACAATGACCATTGTGTTCTACTCGTGCAACAGATCTACATATAGACACGGCTCTGATACCACTGTAGGGGTTCGTAGCATGGAAAACAAAAAAATTCTACCGCATGCACACAAACAAGCCAAGATATATCTACTAGATTGTAGCAACGAGTCGATAGAAGAACTCACCCTCGAAGATTCCAAAGCGGTTAACGAGAGCAGATTCTCGTGGGTGATGTAGTCGTACACTTGCCGATCTCAAGATCGCGTAGACGATCCTTCCGGCGCTGCGTTCCGGCAGCGCTTCCGCAGTCGGTCACACGTTCGGTACTCGATGAAGACCTTCTTCTCCCTTGTTCCAGCAGGCAGCGGAGGTTGTAGCACTCTCCTCGCGATTTCAGCAGCACGACGGCGTGGTGTCGGAAGTAGAGGGGAGATCTCGCAGGGCTTCGCCTTAAGCCGGAGCAAGTATGGTGGAGCAAGAGAGGTGCCTTGGCGATCTAGGTTTTAGAAGCACCAAGGGGAGGGGTGTAGCCGGCGGCTAGGGTTTGGGGAAACCCTAGTCGGTGACTTGGGAGGAGGCCCTAGGCGGCGACAGCGGGTGGTGGCGCCAGGAGCTAGGGTTTGAGGTGTGAGGGGTAGGGGAGCCCTACCCCTCCTTATATAGGTGGAGGGTGGCCCGTTGGGAGGAGGGAGTCCTCCCCCAACTCGGCCTCCTTGGCAGGCGGGTGGAGGGAGGAGGACTTCCTCCCCAAGTAGGTTTCCTACTCTCCCTCCACCAAGCAAACTTGCCGTTTGACTTTTCAAATTGGCGTTTGACTTTCAAACTAGGATTTGATTTCTTCCTTTATTTTGCCCAGCCAAGTGACCTAGTACATGATGCAACCATTCCATATTGTTATGACACATTCATGTACCCTTCCCCTCCGGAGTGTCGGACCTTCCGGACCCTTCTAGAACATTCCCGGTGAAAACACCGGAATCATTCCCCAACTCCGAAACAGGACTTTCCTTATATGAATCTTATTCTCCGGACCATTCCGGATCTCCTCGTGATATCCCGGATCCCATCTGAGACTCCTAACAACATTCAGTCTCTTACTCATCATTCCATAACTACTCAACAACATCGAATCCTTAAGTGTGTCTCCCTACGGTTCGTGAATTATGTGGACATGATCGAGACACTTCTCCGATCAATAACCAATAGAGGAATCTAGAAATTCATATGGCTACCACATTGGCAGGGAAAGCAACGAAGAGGCTGACAGGCTCGCCAACATTGGCTCCACCTGTGCGCGGGTGCCACCAGGCGTGTTTCTCAAACAAATCTGTGTACCCTCTATCAAGGCGAAATTTCTAAAAGGCTTAGCCAAAGAAGCAGAGCACTCGGGGGCTGCGCTACCCAAGGCCAGGAAGGACCCGGAAAGCTGGACACAGAGGCCGAGCTGGTTAGCCTGATGCAGGTTATAGCGGTTGAAGAAACATGGACGCATCCATACCTTCGGTACTTGATAAACAATCAACTGCCCGATGAATTAACAGATGCCCAACGCATATCTCGCCGGTCAAAAGCCTTCACCATCATCAATTGCGAGTTGTATAAGGGCAGCATTTTGGGTGTGCTACAACGATGCGTCACCATCGGTGACGGCAAAAGAATCCTCCAAGACATTCATGAGGGTATCTGCGGCCATCATGCAGGCAGTCGCGCCCTAGTCGCAAAAGCTCTGCGACCTAGGTTCTACTAGCCAACCGCAATGAACAACGCCAAGAACATCGTCCAGAGGTGCAACGCCTGTCAGAGGTACGCGGACAAGCCAGACGTGCCAGGATCCAAGATGACACCTATACCGCTGGCATGTCCCTTCGCCCAGTGGGGCCTCGACATGATCGGCAAACGGCCAAAGTCCTCACAAGGAGGTCACGTCTTCTCCTGGTGGCAGTCAACAAATTCACCAAGTGGATCGAGGCCATGCCCGTTACCAACCAAAGCGGCAAAACCGCCAACAAATTTTTCGAGTCCATTGTCTATAGGTTCGGCGTGCCTCATAGCATTATAATGGACAATGGCTCGAACTTCATCTCGAAAGAATTGCGAGACTTCTACGGGAACCTCGGCATCAACATATCATACGCCTCCGTGGCACACCCGCAGACCAACAGATAGGTCGAAAAGGCCAACGGCCTCATAGGCAACGACATCAAGAAGCGCCTACTATGCCCACTCGAAAGGCTTGCGGGAGCCTGGGCAGATGAGCTACCCTCCGTCCTCTGGAGCCTACGTACAACGCCAAACATCTCAACTTGCTACACACCCTACTTCATGGTGCACGGAGTCAAAGTCGTGCTACCCGCCGAGGTACGCCACAAGGCCCCACGGGTCGTCGCTTACAGCGAAGCCGAATCATCGGCAGCACTTGAAGACGCCGTCGACACACTCGACGAGGCACGCGACATTTCCGTGGCTCGCTCAGCGGTCTATCACCTGAGCCTCCGCAACTACCATAGCCGCCGACTGCGTCCAAGGTCCTTTGTCGAAGGAGACCTTGTCCTACGACTCAAGCAAGAAGGGCACAAGAAGCTCGAGTCACCCTGGGAAGGACCCTACATCATCACCGAAGTCATCCCAGGTGGCGCCTACCGCCTCATGGACGTTGCATCAGGAGTCGAATAGTCCAACCCCTGGAACGTCGCATGACTGCGACGCTTCTACCCCTAGTTACCTTTTACTTTCAATAAGGCTATTCAGCCAAAGCTACTCAGCCGAACAATGTACCTCCTCGTTTGCTATGAATAAAAGCTAAGTTCCTTGGCCCAAATATCTTTTTATCCTTACATTACTTCTCGCTAAATACGCTTGGGACTACGCCTCACCTCACGACTTCGTCGACTAAAAATAATGCATACAACCTGAGTAGCTGACCACGTCAGGCTAATGAAAAGGACATGCACGTTACAAGCGCACCACATGCCAATACATACATACTTTACAAAGGGCATTACAAGCCCACTCAAATAAATACAAATTTTACATTATCTCGTTTTGTTTACAGGACCTAATTGTTCTAGAGCATATTCGTCCGCTGCTCGAACAAATCTACAATTTCTTCAGCGTACTGCGCCACAGCTGCGTAATGAGGGAGCATGTCCCATAAACTGCCATCTGGTAGAAAAGGCAGTCCAGTCGCTATCTCTGCAAGATTGACATCACGATGATGCAATCGAACGAGAGACATGGCTGCCTTCACCCCTGCAATCAGCTGATGATGCACCAACTCCTTAACGTGGCCTACATTCCAAAATTTACCAAGAAGACCCAAAAAAGTAGAAGGCGCAACGTCGACCAAACGGCCGCAAGTGATGACCTCTCCTGCTTCAGCACACGAAGAACCTGGTGTATGCGATCTTGCACCGTCGCAAGGACGATGGCTCGATCATGATCCATCCAAAAGAAGCCACAAGCTTCCAGCACTTGTTGCGTCAGGCAGTTCATCTGAATTGCGACGCGCTCCTTCTCTTCCCTCGGAATGAGATTCACATCTACACAAAGCACGAGGAGAGCCAGCATACAAATAAGGTACACTCGAAATAAGATTGGTTCACGGGGACTCACATTGAAGTTGCTCACCCATCTGCCGAAATTCCCCAAGCAAGAACTCCTCTCTGGCAGTGTCTCGCTCAGCCTTTGACCTCCATACATCCGCGTGACCTCGGATGTTAAGGATATCCTTTCTAGACTACGGACGTGATCACGCGGAAAGGTCAATTGGGACGCTTCATCCATTGATGTACGCGAATCAGGCGTAGTTGGAGCAATCACTGGAGCCTCACCCGAAGGACCCTAAGGGTAAACAAGCAAGTATAAATATCACAGACACTTTTGACAACAGTTAAAAGACAGACTTATATACATAAATTAAGCCACCTCGTGGCAGGGTGAGACTTGTTCATCCAAAAGATGTTACAACACACAACAAAAGTAAAAGATCTACACTAGCTACAATAAAAGGGCCTAAGCACTAGCATCCAGAGCAGCTTTGGAGTCAGACTGCCTGCTCTTGGCCTCTTGCTGCTGCTTCGCCGCATAATCGGCTAGGAGGTCGATGAGCTTAGGCCTGTAATGCTTAAAGCGAGAAGCAAAGAGGGCGAAAGCTACCTCGGAGCCATCCGCCGCCGTCGGCATCCTGGGCATGACTTGGGCCAGGTCTAACTCGGCTCCGGACGCCATCGCCATAGCCAGACCCATGGAGGCACCGATGCCCTTCTGCTTGCGTTTGTACTCCACCGGAGCATCCTCCGACAGAGCATCCACACGGGAGTCGATGTTGTCAAGGGAAACACCCTTGGGGACGACCTCCTTGTATAAGCGCGTGAGCACTTTCTTGGCCTTCTCCAGGGAGCCAACGATAGCAGAGCAGCGATCCTCGATCATAGCAACAACATCAGCCAAGACATCTCCGTGCTCCAGCGCACCACGATCAAATGTGATGCCAGAAGCATCTGACAAGAAAAAAAGAACACTCGAATGAGAAAGGATAAAACACACACAAAAATCAGAACACCCAAAGGATACAAGAGAAACTTACCAGAGATAGCCTTGGCAGCAGCCATGAGCTTGTCGGCCATGGCCTTCTCCCAAGTGGCTGCAACGTCCGCGAGCTGCTGCTCGCGATCTTCGGCCTCCCTTTGCTGGCGCCCCATGGCCTCCGCAGCATCCGCTGCCTTCTTCTCCGGTTGGCCAAGGCTCTTTTCGGGAGCATTCAGCCTTCGAAGAACAACATTATTCTCATCTACAGCATGGAGAAGCATAGGATTAATACGGTAACACGCTTGACGACCCGGAAAATAAACAAGGTGAAAACGGCGCCCCTTGGAGCTGCTTGAGTTCATCTTCCAGCGACAAATGCTGTTGGATGAGGAGGTTGGTGTTGCGAACAAAAGTCCACAAAATAAGCCAGCAAACTCGAGGAATAAAGGGCTCGGGGGATCCCCCCAGCGAAAAACTAACAGATCAGATAAATAAAGGACTCGGGGGCTCCCCCATGGAGTAAAAGGGCAACACTTACGTGCTCAGGCGTGGACTCCGAAGGTTTGCAGGTTGCCTTCCGAGTCACGAGTGCCCGAGCTTCTCGCCTAGCGGATCTCGGTCATCATCCTCGGAGTTGGCCACCACCTGGGGAATAGAAGCTGTCGGCTTCGATTCTGCAATGACCTATTGGGTGTCCTCGTCAAGGGACTCCTCCAAAGGGTTACTGCTAGCACTTATCAAATCAGCAACAAGCTATAACTTCTAAGATGAGCATGGAAGTAAGATTCAAACAAAATGACTTACGACTCGATGTCCAACAAATTGAACATAGGAGCCGCCTTCTCCTTCTTCTTCCTCTTGGCCGGCGGCTGTGGAGCCACCGCCTGAATGGGCATGGCAGGGAAAGGCGCAGACAACACACCTTCGTCCTCACTGTGCTGCTCGAGGAATGACGGACCCCTTGGAGTTGGTGGTGTAGACCCATCCGAAGATTCACTCAGGGTGCGCTTTCGGGTCCGCCCTTCGCTCTGCTCGGGGGCTTCCACGGTTGAACATTGCATCGAGGGAAGCTCGGTTTCGGATTCCACAACTTTATTATCCGGCGCAACCGAAATTTCTCGGGTAGAGGGGGAGTCATCCCAGCTACCTTGAGGCCATGTAAACAAAAGACAAAGAAAACAGGATAAGTGACACTAATAAGCAACAAAGTACTCGAAAAATCGCAACACGCAAGCTACAAGTTTCCACCTGCAGAACCGCATTTTTGGTGCTGAACGGGGAGGTCAAGGATTTCCCCGGGATGTCCTCGTCGGCCTTGTACTTCAGCAGGGGCCAAAGCACTCTATCAAGTTCACCTGAAGACAACTCCTCAGGTGAAACCCTTGTCGGATCGCTGTGGCCAGCATACAGGAATTGTTGGAATTATGCCCTAGAGGCAATAATAAAGATGTTATTGTTATAATTCTTGTTCATGATAAAGTTTATATTCCATGCTAGAATTGTATTAAGCGAAAACTTTGATACTTGTGTGGTTTATGAACAACACCGTGTCCCTAGTACGCCTCTATGGACTAGCTCATTGATTAATGATGGTTAAGGTTTCCTAACCATAGACATGAGTTGTCGATTAATAATGATATCATGTCATTGGGTGAATGATATGATGGACAGACCCAAATCAAGCAGAGCAATTAGATCGTGTCTTCGTGTTCATCTTTGCGAAGCTTTTTCTTATGTCAAACATTGTATTCCTTAGACCATGAGATAATGCAACTCCCTGGTATCGGAAGAAAGCTTTGAGGTCATCAAACGTCATCCTATGTGAGGGTGATCATAAAGGTGTCTCTCAGGTGATCGGAAAGTACTTGTTGGGTTATATGTATCGAGATGGGATTTATCCCTCCCGAGTTGGAGAGATATACTTCGGGCCCACTCGGTAATCGATATCAACACCGCTTGCAAGCACGTGGTTAAGGAGTTAATCACAAAGTGATATCGGATTACGGAACGAGTAAAGTACCTGCTATGAACGAGATTGAACTAGGTATGCCGATACCAACGATCGAATCTCGGGCAAGTAAAATATCGCGTGACGAAGGGAATATATATATATGGGATTAATTGAATCCTGGCATCGTGGTTCATCTGATATGATCATCGATGAATATGTGGGAGTCAATATGGGTTTCCAGATCCCGTTGTTGATTATTGATATAAGATCATGTCTGCATATTCTCGAACCCGTAGGGTCACACACTTAACGTGTCTCGACGCTAGGATAGAATGGATAACTGGTTTATGAGTTTTTGTTCGGAGTCTCGAATGAGATCCAGGACATCACGAGAGGTTCCAGAATGGTCCGGAGAATAAGATTCATATAAAGGAAAGCAGTTTTTGGATTTCGGAATCGTTTCAGAATGTTCGGTATTGTACCGGAAGGTTCTAGAAGATTCCGGAGTGGGACCAACGTGGCCCCACTTGTAGGAGGGGTGCGTGGGCCTACGAGGGAGTGCCCTGGCCGCATTGGGCCAGAGGCACAAGGCCCCATAGGCCCAGCCGGCCAAAACCCTAGGGGAAACCCTAGGAACCCTTCTAGAAGGGAGGGGGAGACTTGCCGCCACTCCAACCCTTGGGGCCGCCGCCCTAGGGCTTGGAGGAGGGGCCAAGGGGGCTGGCCAGCCCTCTCTATAAAGAGGGCAGGGGCGCATCCTCCTTCCCCCACTCCTTCAACCCTAGCCGCCATACTGCTGCCCTCCCTCTCTCTCTCCCGACTGCGCGTAGGCGAAGCCTTGCCGCAGAAACTCTCCACCATAGCACCACGCCGTCATGTTGTAGATCCAATCTATCTCTCCACCCCACTTGCTGGACCGAGGAAGGAGGAGACGTCACGGCACCGTACGTGTGCATCTCTCGGAGGCGCCGCCACTTGCGGCGTTGGATCGGATCGGATCGTGAGGAGGAGAAGGCTAGTTCGACTACATCACCCACGTTCTTTTGAACGTTTCCGCTGTGCGATTTCTTCAAGGGTATGAATATCTCATCTATCCCTCTCGTTGATTGGATCTCCTAGATTAGATCTTGGCTTTCCCATTCGCATTCGTAGAAAATTTTGAATTACTATGCTGTGAAACCCTTCAGTGGTATCAGAGCTAGATCTATGCATAGATGTGTTTCACGAGTAGAACGCAACATGCTTGTTGCGGGCGTTGATGTTTTCTGTTGAAAGCTTCTTGATGTGTACTTCTTATGACGTGGGATAGTGAGATCGAAGCGGTCCAGGCCAACTTTACGTGACCTCGTTCGCGAGACCGGCTCCGCACTTGACGTGTGGCTTGTTCCACACATGCGGCTGGTGGATGCCAGTTTCTCTCACTATAGTTGTCATGGGATTTACAGCGGAAGTTGGCAACCATAATATCACCGTTGTGGCTTTCCGTAGGTAAGAATCGTTCTTAGCTTGTTACTCCCATAAGCCACGTAAAACATGCAACAACAAAGTAGAGGCGTCTAACTTGTTTTTGCAGGGAGTGTTTTGTGATATGGTATGGTCTAAGACGTGATGTGTATGTTGTATGCAATGATCATGTTTTGTAATATTTCACGACTTGCATGTCGATGAGTACACAACCGGCAGGAGCCATATGGTTGTCTTTATAATTGTGTATGACATGTGTGTCAACTTCTTATACGCCATGTAATAGTTTTAATTTATCGCTAAGTAGTTAGCAATAGTTGTAGTTGCTATTCGTGGTGGAGGCAATCATGGTGGAATGATGGAGATCATGCTGGCGCGCACAAGATGGAGATCATTGCGCGGAGATTGGCTATACCATGTCACATAAGATTATATGCATGTGATGTTTATCCTTTTATGTATCTTATTATGCTTAGATCACGACGGTAGCATTATAAGATGATTACTCACTTAAAGATCAAGATAAAACTATGTTCTCCCCATGTATGCACTATTGCGAAAATTCATCGTGTTCAAGCATCTCGTGATGATCGGGTGCTATAAACTCTATGTTCACATACAACGGGTGCAAGTCAGTTTTGCACACGCGGAAATACTTGGGTTTGACTTGACGAGCCTAGCATGTACAGACATGGCCTCGGAACACACGAACCGAAAGGTTAAGCATGAGTCATATGAATGATATGATCGACACTTTGTTGTCCACCATTGAAACCACATCTCTTCTCGTGAAGATCGGATTAGGTGTGGTGAATTTGGATCGTGTTCACTAAAGAACTTGAGGGATGTTGAATTTAGTGGGAGTTCATCTAGTAATTTGATTAAGTTGAACTAGTTATCATGAACATAGTCTAAATTTTACTTGCAAATTTTGTAGATCAAATGGATAAGTCCAACTTCAACTTCAACGTTTTTGCTGAGAAAGAAAAGCTTAAGAACAATGGGTCTAACTTCACCAACTGGTTCCGCAATCTGAGAATCATTCTCGCTGGCGGACAAAAGGACTATGTCCTTGAGAAAGCGCTAGGTGACGCCCCTGCTATAGATGTGTCGACTGATAAAAAGTTGTTTATCAGTCGCGCAAAGATGATTATGGAGTGATTAAGAGTACCATGTTGTTTGTTATGGAATCGGACCTTCAAAATCGTTTTGAGGAGTTCGCCGGGCCCTTTGAGATACTTGAGGAACCGAAAACCATGTTTCAGACTCAGGCCCGCTCTGAGAGATATGAGATCTCTGAGAAGTTCTTTAACTGCAAGATGGAGGAAGGGAGTTCCGTTAGTGAGCACGCCATTAAGATGTCGGGCTACACTCAACGCCTTGAGCAACTGGACTACAAGATTCCAGAAGAGCTCAAGATTGATAGAGTTCTGCAATCACTCCCTCCTAGCTACAAAGGTTTTGTAGTTACTCACAATCAGATTGGTTCCACTTATACGATCACTGAGCTCTTTGCTAAGCTGAAAGTTGTGGAGGTGGATATCAAGAAAGATAATCATGTGTTGATGATCAACAAGACCCCTAGCTTCAATAAAGGTAAGGGTGCAAAGAAGTCCTTCAAGAAAGGCAGCGGCAAGCGCGTTGCCCCTGCTGAGAAGAAGCTCAAGTCTGGACCTAAGCCGGACACTGAGTGCTTCTATTGCAAGGACAAGGGTCACTAGAAGCGCAACTGTCCGAAGTACTTAGCGGACAAGAAGGCTGGCACCATTAAAGGTATATTTGATATACATGTTATTGATGTTTACCTTACTAGCGCTCGTTGTAGTGCCTGGGTATTTGATACTGGTTCAGTTGCTAATATTTGTAACTCGAAACAGGAGCTACGGAATAGACGGCGGCTAGCAAGGGATGAGGTGACGATGCGCGTTGGCAACGGATCAAGAGTTGATGTGATGGCCATCGGCACGCTCTCCTTAGTTTTACCTTTAGGATTAGTTTTAAACCTTAATAAGTGTTATTATGTGCCTGCGTTGAGCATGAACATTATATCTGGATCGTGTTTATTGCAAGACGGTTATTCATTTAAATCGGAGAATAATGGTTGTTCTATTTATACGAGTAACATCTTTTATGGTCATGCACCTGCTATGAATGGTTTATTCCTTCTGAATCTCGAAAGCAATGAAACACACATCCATAACATTGAGGCTAAGAGATGCAAAGTATATAGTGATATACAACTTATTTGTGGCACTGCCGTCTAGGTCATATTGGTGTAAAACGCATGAAGAAACTCCATTCTGATGGACTTTTGAAGTCTCTTGATTTTGAATCATTTGACAACTGCGAGCCGTGCCTCATGGGCAAGATGATCAAAACCCCGTTCTCCGGTATAATGGAGCGAGCAACGGACTTATTGGAAATCATACATACCGATGTATGCGGACCAATGAGTGTTTCGACGCGCGGTGGATATCGCTATTTTCACACTTTTACCGATGACTTAAGTAGATATGGGTGTATCTATTTAATGAAACATAAATCTGAAAAATTTGAAAAGTTCAAAGAATTTCAGAACAAAGTGGAAAACCATCGTAACAGGAAAATTAAATTTCTACGATCCGATCGTGGAGGTGAATATTTGAGTTATGATTTTCTCACGCATCTTAAAGCAAGCGGAATCGTTTCGCAACTCACGCCACCCGGAACACCACAACGCAATGGTGTGTATGAACGTCGGAATCGAACTCTATTAGATATGGTGTGATCGATGATGTCTCTTACAGATTTGCCGTTATCATTTTGGGGTTATGCATTAGAAACTGCTGCATTCACTTTAAATAGGGCACCATCTAAATCCGTTGAGATGACACCGTATGAACTGTGGTTTGGTGCTAAACCTAAGTTGTCGTTTCTTAAAGTTTGGGGATGCGAAGCTTACGTCAAGAAGTTGATGCCGGACAAGCTCGAACCCAAAGCGGAGAAATGCGTCTTCATAGGATACCCTAAGGAAACGATTGGATATACCTTCTACCACAGATCTGAGGGCAAAGTGTTTGTCGCAAAGAACGGATCCTTTCTTGAGAAGGAGTTTCTCTCGAAAGAAGTGAGTGGGAGGAAGGTAGAGCTAGACGAGGTTCTTGAACCTTCTCTCGAGTTGGAGAGTAGCGCAGCACCTGAAATTGTTCCAGTGCCGTCTGCACCAACAAGAGAGGAAGCTAATGACGAGGATCATGAAACTTCGAACGATGCTACTGCTGAACGTCCCAGGTCGACAAGGTCGTGTGACCCTCCTGAGTGGTACGGCAACCCTGTCTTAACTGTCTTGTTAGTAGGCAAAAGTGAACCTGCGAACAATGAGGAAGCAATGATGAGCTCAGACTCTGAGAAATGGCTAGAGGCCATGAAATCCGAATTGGGATCCATGAGCGAAAACCAAGTATGGAATTTGGTGGACCCTCCTAGTGACCGTAAGGCCGTTGAGTGCAAATGGATTTTCAAGAAGAAAACGGACGCGGATGGTAATGTTACTGTCTATAAAGCTCGACTTGTCGCGAAAGGTTTTCGACAAGTTCAAGGTGTTGACTATGATGAGACTTTCTCTCCCGTAGCGATGTTTAAGTCCATTCGGATTTTATTAGCAATTGCTGCGTTTCATGATTATGAAATATGGCAGATGGATGTCAAGACTGCGTTCCTCAATGGCAACATTGATGAAGAGTTGTATATGATGCAGCCCAAAGGTTTTGTTGATCCTAAGGATGCTGATAAGGTGTGCAAACTTCAGCGTTCCATTTATGGACTGAAGCAAGCATCTCGGAGTTGGAACCTTCGTTTTGATCAAGTGATCAAGAGCTTTGGATTTGTTCCAAATTGCTACGAAGCTTGTATCTACAAGAAAGTGAGTGGGAGCTCAGTGACATTTCTAGTACTATATGTGGATGACATATTGATTATTGGAAATGACATTGGTATGCTTAATGATGTGAAGAGTTATTTGAATAAATGTTTTTTCAATGAAAGACCTATGAGAATCTGCTTATATATTAGGCATCAAAATCTATAGAGATAGACAAAGACGCCTAATACCTTTAAGCCAAAGTACATATCTAGACAAAGTTCTGAAAAGGTTCGGAATGGATAAGGCAAAGAAAGGTTCAGTGCCCATGTTGTCAGGTAAGATATTGAGCAAGGCTCAGTGTCCAGCTACGGTAAACGATAGAGAAACTATGAGCAAAGTGCCATATGCCTCGACCATAGGTTCTATCACGTATGCCATGCTCTGTACTAGACCGGATGTGTCCAATGCTCTTAGTTTGACGAGCAGATACCAAAGTGATCCATGAGTGGAACACTGGACAGCCATAAAGAACATCCTAAAGTATTTAAATAGGACTAAAGAAATGTTCTTGGTCTATGGAGGTGATGAGCAGCTCTTCGTAAAAGGTTACGTCAACGCTAGTTTCGACACCGACCCGGATGATTCTAAATCTCAGACAGGATACGTTTATATTTTGAATGGAGGAGCTGTGAGCTAGAGAAGCTGCAAGCAAAGCGTGATCGCGGGATCTACAGTAGAATCGGAATACATGGCTGCTGCAGAAGCGTCAAGTGAAGGAGTTTGGATCAGGAACTTCATCATTGAGCTTGGTGTGGTTCCAAGTGCCTTGGACCCACTGGATATATTGTGCGACAACACTGGCTCCATAGCATTGGCTAAGGAACCAAGATATCATCCAAATACCAAGCATATCAACCGCCGATTTCATATAATTCGAGATTATATAACAGATGGAGATCTGAAGATTAGCAAAGTACATACGGATCTGAATGTCGTAGATCCGTTGACTAAACCTCTTCCATGAGCAAAACATGATCAACACCTTAATGCCATGGGTTTTAGATTGTTGCCAGATGTAAAATAGATTATTGACTCTAGTGCAAGTGGGAGACTGTTGGAATTATGCCCTAGAGGCAATAATAAAGATGTTATTGTTATAATTCTTGTTCATGATAAAGTTTATATTCCATGCTAGAATTGTATTAAGCGGAAACTTTGATACTTGTGTGGTTTATGAACAACACCGTGTCCCTAGTACACCTCTATGGACTAGCTCATTGATTAATGATGGTTAAGGTTTCCTAACCATAAACATGAGTTGTCGATTAATAATGAGATCATGTCATTGGGAGAATGATATGATGGACAGACCCAAATCAAGCAGAGCAATTAGATCGTGTCTTCGTGTTCATCTTTGCGAAGCTTTTTCTTATGTCAAATATTGTATTCCTTAGACCATGAGATAATGCAACTCCCTGGTATCGGAAGAAAGCTTTGAGGTCATCAAACGTCATCCTATGTGAGGGTGATCATAAAGGTGTCTCTCAGGTGATCGGAAAGTACTTGTTGGGTTGTATGTATCGAGATGGGATTTGTCCCTCCCGAGTCGGAGAGATATACTTCGGGCCCACTCGGTAATCGATATCAACACCGCTTGCAAGCACGTGGTTAAGGAGTTAATCACAAAGTGATATCGGATTACGGAACGAGTAAAGTACTTGGTTTGAACGAGATTGAACTAGGTATGCCGATACCAATGATCGAATCTCGGGCAAGTAAAATATCGCGTGACGAAGGGAATATATATGGGATTAATTGAATCCTGGCATCGTGGTTCATCCAATATGATCATCGATGAATATGTGGGAGTCAATATGGGTTTCCAGATCCCGCTGTTGATTATTGATAGAAGATCATGTCTGCATATTCTCGAACCCGTAGGGTCACACACTTAACGTGTCTCGACGCTAGGATATAATGGATAAATGGTTTATGAGTTTTTGTTCGGAGTCTCGGATGAGATCCAGAACATCACGAGAGGTTCCGGAATGGTCCGGAGAATAAGATTCATATAAGGGAAAGCAGTTTTTGGATTTCGGAATCGTTTCGGAATGTTCGGTATTGTACCGAAAGGTTCTAGAAGCTTCCAGAGTGGGACCAACGTGGCCCACTTGTCGGAGGGGTGCGTGGGCCTACGAGGGAGTTCCTTGGCTGCATTGGGCCAGAGGCACAAGGCCCCATAGGCCCAGCCGGCCAAAACCCTAGGGGAAACCCTAGGAACCCTTCTAGAAGGGAGGGGGAGACTTGCCCCCACTCCAACCCTTGGGGCCGCCGCCCTAGGGCTTAGAGCAGGGGCCAAGGGGGCCGGCCAGCCCTCTATATAAAGAGGGCAGGGGCGCACCCTCCTTCCCCCACTCCTTCCACCCTAGCCGCCATACTGCTGCCCTCCCTCTCTCTCTCCCGACTGCGCGTAGGCGAAGCCTTGCCGCAGAAACTCTCCACCATTGCACCACGCCGTCGTGTTGTAGATCCAATCTATCTCTACACCCCACTTGCTGGACCGAGGAAGGAGGATACGTCGCGGCACCGTACGTGTGCATCTCTCAGAGGCGCTGCCACTTGCGGCGTTGGATGGGATCGGATCGGATCGCGAGGAGGAGAAGGCTAGTTCGACTACATCACCCACGTTCTTTTGAATGTTTCTGCTGTGCGATTTCTTCAAGGGTATGAAGATCTCATCTATCCCTCTCGTTGATTGCATCTCCTAGATTAGATCTTGGCTTTCCCGTTCGCATCCGTAGAAAATTTTGATTTACTATGCTGCGAAACCCTTCTGGAACATCGGGTGCGCCCTCGCTTGGAGCGGCTGCACCCGACGCTTGAGGAAGGTGCTGATGATGTCGACACCGTTGACCTCCTTGCCGGCCACCAACTGGAGTGCCTCGACGCGCTGGCAGAGCTTATCCACCTCCGCCGTTTCACCCTCTAAGACGTGGTCCTTCCACGACCTTTTCAGGATGATCTTCTGGGTTGAGTCGAAAGGGGCGAAACCAAAGTGCTGCCCGTCCAACTTGATGTCGTGGATATAGAACCAATTCTTCCGCCAGTATTGGACGGACTCGCACATAGAAAAGGAGAAGAATTGGACAGAAGAACGAATGGAAATGATGTAGCCGCCGAGCGGATAAACACCGGCGGTGCCGGACTGCCTCTTCACGGAATAGAGTTTTCGAAAGAGGCCAAAGTGTGGCTCGATACCGAGCTAGCACTCACAGAGAGTGATAAAACAAGCAATGTGAATAAGAGAATTGGGAGACAGATGATGCAACTGAATCTCATAGAAAAAAGGAGTCCACGAAGGAATTCATGGACGGGCAAAGAAAGGCCTCGGACAATGAAAGCATAAAACATCACTCGAAAACCTTCGGGTGGGTGAGGAATTACCTTATGTCTTGGGAGGATGGCGTCCTCCTTGTCCTTCGAGATCAATCCCGCATCACGCAACTTGCGCAGATCCACCTCGCACATATCCGTGCGCTTCCATCCGCCGTCAGTGGCGCGGGCCGCAGCGACGACCTTCTTGCCGGCGTGGCGGCGCTCAATCCAGCTCCAGCAGTTGTCGTCTTCTTCGACTTTCCCATGTTGACGCGGCGAGTGCGGCGGTGTGAGCGCAAGAATGAAGAAGGAAAGGTGTGGAGAATGTCCAGTGCGCAACGAAGGGCGATAAAGCTCGCAAAAATGAAGACAATGGAGATGAGAAAATGACGAAGGGTTAAAAGAAATCACTGTTTCCCTGCGGTATAAAAGGACGAAGACGATGCACATGAGCCGTCGATTGAGAAGCCCTAGCGTGCCACTCAAATCTTACCATACACGTGTCAGCACTACACCGAACCGTCGCTAGCACGCCGTCCACTACGCATGGAAACCGAGGATACACCATACTTTTCGCCAGGTCTACGCGTGACTAGTCAACATGAAGTCAGGCGGTGGGACCCATGATCGTCTTGTCGCATCATCTCTGCTGCCACAGACGGTTGAGATCACCAATCGTCAGCACTGATGTCATTAAGGCAAATCCAATAACAGCTCGAAGATTTCGGATGATCATACAAGTACTTATCCGAATCTACAATTCGAGAAACTACTCGGGGGCTACTCCTATCAGGAGCGCTGGCCACGCACCTGAGAAATTACTAAGGTAACTTCAACTCGAAATTATCTTCGAGTCCTACATCAAGTCTGCGACTCCACTACGGACTCGGGGGCTACTCCCATAGGGAGCGTTGGTTGAGCATCCGAAAAAATTGTGTCTTTCGGACTTACACTGAAAGTGAATGAACAAAAGTCTCTGCTCGAGTCTACGGCTCGAACTGACACTCGGGGGTTACTTCCATAGGGAGCGCTGGCCGCGCACCCTATGAATTCTTCGACTGTGATCCTTCGGATCAAATACGACAAAATATTTTTGGCAACTTTGCCCAAACCAACGCTAAGAGAGAAGCAGTCTCCTTGGCCACCCAAAAACACCTCCGGTGTGATAAAATTTCGGATGTTGTGTCTACGACGCAAAGATAAGCCCTACAGATATCATATGATGGCCTGGTAACACACCTGACCGTGCTCTGCCAGTAAAATTCCCATGTCAATAGGCACGATGAAAATCCTGATGGACGCGTTGGGTACATCACTTGAAAATCACTGGGATTCGACTCCTGTAAGACCACAACGGCCTGAGTCGAATCACACCAGCAATCATTCCGAATTCGAGTCCAGGGACTCAAGTTTGATGAAGATCGTGTTGTTTTGTCCTATGACAGTTTAACTAGCCATGATCTGTCGGGTGAGCCAGACACACGCATCAACAATCCTTATGTACTAAACATTTCTCCTTGTCAAGCAGGCTCAACTGTACCCGAAAGATTGAAGAGTCTCCAGCTGAATCTACGATTCGACTGAACACTCGAGGGCTACTGACATGGATATACCCTATAGGTGCACAACATTAGTATACCTGGTCCAGCCCAAGGAAGGCCCACGTCAGGACATGCAGCCCATGAAGACTTCGGGTGGCCCAAGCCCGTGACGGTTTTGACTCCTTGAAGGACAAGTCTAGATTAGATATAATTTTAAAGGGTATCAACCCTAATTTGTAACCGACTCGACCTATCCCGAGACCTGGCCTATCTATATAAAGGCCAGGAGGGTACAGCGAGAAAGCTCCCTCAACACCTCATACACACCTCATGCCAGATTATATCTGCGCATCCCTGTAACCTTCGATTCAGCCGTAATCAAGAGCAGACAAGCAGGAGTAGGGTTTTTCCTCCGGGGGCCTGAATCTGGGTAAATCTCGTGTCCGTGTGTTGCTTGTGTGTTAACCGTTTCGCGACTTCCAGCATCCCCATCTTCTCCAAATCCAAGTCCATAACAATGGGAATTGATGAGACCGAACCTCGTCAGCGGGAGAGGTCCGGTCTTCCTCGACGGAGCCTGCAGGAAGAAGGGGACAAGCCCCACGACTTGCAGCGTGTATGGCGGAAGCATCCTCGACGGTGGCCTGCGGTATGCACGGCGATGAGGCCCCATGGGAGAGCTTGCAGTGGTGGAGGTCGATGGGGCTGGCGGCGGCGCATTCAGGGGACGGCAAGAACGGCGGCGACACGTGTTGGCGACTGCAGGAACGGCGGCGGCGCATCGACGACCGCGGGAACTGCGGCGGCACGGCGGCGATTGCAGGGATTCCGCGCGTCGTCGACTGTGGGACGCGTGGCGGTGGGTGCTACAGGGCGCAGCGGCGCGTCGGCGACTGCAGAGCACGGGGCGGTGGGTGTTGCAGGATGCGAGGTAGGCGGCGGCACGAGATGGTCAAGGCGGAGAAAGAGGAGCCGTTGTCCGTGTTCATCAGAGAAGAGGACGAGGAGACCAAGAGATAAGGCAGCCCACCCACCCACGACGCGCCCCTGGGGATCAAATCACGGGATCCCTCGGGGGAACGGTATCATTTTCCATAAAATAACTGTATTTACCCTAAAATTTTGTTTGAGAACAACCATGACGTGTCCGAGTTCGGATTTTGCGGAATTTCATCGACGAGCTCATTGCAAGAAAATGACTCAGTCGTTCCACTCTCTCTAACATTGCAATAAAATAGCTTTAGTTTCGCTCCAAATATGTTCTAAAGAATAAGAATGACATTCTCGGGTCCAGATTCCGTGGTATTTCATACACGAGGGTGAGGCCATCTCGATGCAAAAACAACAATGTTTCTTGATGAAAGTGCAAAAAAGGTTCCACCAAAAGTGAAACATGTAAGACAACTTCCTCCAACACAAACTGCACAAAATTAGTTCAATTTCATAGAGATGTCAAGATTCAACATAGTTTCTTGTATGTTTTATACATATTTTCATGAAGACACAAGGACAATGCATAGTCTTATACATGCTTTTTTAATTAGGAGGATCCTATTTTTTAGATTATCTTTTATAAAAGCATGTTGGATCATAGGATTAGAGCTGTATGAATTTACTTATTTTACCCCAATTTCATAGATAACACGAACTCAGGCCTATTTTTTCTCTTTGAGAAATGCACATTTTTTAATGTTCATTTCTATGAACTATCAAAGCCATCACCCGCGAGTCTGCAGCAATTCTTGTTTTATGCTATTCCAATCATGATTTTTTTTTTCTATTCGACCATTTTCAATTATTTGCGATCCAAAGAGGCCCTGCAGTCAGTACAAAATAAAGTTTAGAGGGAAATGAAGAGTCCCAAAAAAGGCAATCTAAATTTTTGCCACACTTCGTCCATTCATTAAGGGCCTCTTTGGATTGTCGGTTTTACTTTTAGTTTTGGTGAATCTCGGTTTAGGTTTTAGATCGTCATCTTTTCCTTTTTGCAAGGACATTTTGGATTATAGGCGAACATCAACTCCTTTTTAAAAGGAATGTGATAGGGGAAGGCCCCTATTGCATTTTTCTTTTTGAAATAATAATAACTCAAATCTGGGTTGTAGATCTATTGCCCTAACCAAGTGTGCTAGACTCACTTCTTAATCAAACATAAACTCAAACATCCTTCTTATTTCTTTTAGAAGTTCAACAACGCACATTCTCTATGTATCTCTCTTCGTTCTCTAAGCTTCCTGTGTTCATTTCCTTTGAACCATCCAAAGGCACCACTGCAAAAAAAAAATCTTGTATTGTGCTATTCCAATCCCATGTTCTTCTGTTCTACATTTTCTAATTTTAAAAGAGTTATGGATAAATGAACAAGTTGTGGCGAGCTCCAAAACTGTAACCGTCAAATAATCAATGGCGAAGCATGGACGAAATCGTGCAGAGTCCTAAATGGTAAGCAAATCACCATAAATTAACACTGAACCAAGTAGGCGCAGATTTTGAAGAAACTTGTATGGCCTACTGTGACCCTTGAAGAAGCTCGGTCCAGTCAGCATTATTGAGCAAGCACTGAAAGTGATTTGAAGTTTGGTATTCAACTCACGGGAGAACTGCGCTTTCCACTGACAATATTGCTGGTGGAGTGGTGGCGATCAAATGGCGGCCAATGAAGCCGGCAGGAGGTAGAAGAGGTTGGACCAGAGCCACCCTCTGTGACGTAACATGCATTTTCATGGCAGCGACCGAGATGGCAAACTGAGCTTCTGACGAGCAAGGCTGCTCTACGCAGTTGCTCCAGGTAGGTATAATAAATTATCCCATAAATTATCACTGTAATAAAATCCCTCTGATGCGCAGTTATTCGTTCTCGTCGAGTGGAGGAGTCAGAGATTGAATTCATGCTCAGAGCAGACCCACAGAGAAGAGTGGCACCGCATACGCAATTGGTGTGATCCTTGAATTGGATGGCTGGCACCGCAAGGAGAATCGGGTCCAGCCATACCAGCATTTGACTAAGAAAGCACTGCGCCCAAATCGGGAATTGACAAGGGGAAAGAGGAATAAAGCAATGATCGGGAAGCAAGCAGAACCAACTTTCCTCTCAACAAAGTAGCACCGGAAGTGGAACAAAGTGACTACTGGTTCAGTCCAAATCTTAGCCTAATCGTCTGAGCAAAAACCCATTATCGACAGGAAGCACCGGGGCCTAGCTAGCTCCCTTTTAGTGTATCTAGACAAATAGGTTCACTCCGAGCCTCTACACATATACACTAAAAAGCCATCTAGATACATTTTCACAAAGTTAATACGTCTTACATTTCTGAAGCGGAGGGAGTACCATCGTTTTGGTACTGAAACACAATCATCAGGCACGAGGACTGCTCAACAGAACTCAAACTTGCCACCAGATACAAGGAGGACGCTAAACATCATGCTCAGTATAGCCAGCTTCACACTCTGGTCAAATTTTCTGGACAATTATCATACTAGTAGAAGCTTCTGACTCTGTGATGCATGTAGCAGGTCAAAGGAAAACAAATTATATGTTCAGGGGGCATCCCCAAGCCCCTACCAGAATAGACAGTGATGCATCAGATGCAGATCTGGGCCTTCACAAAAACTGAACTGAAACTGAAATAGACAGTCATGCATCAGATGCAGATCTCTGCCTTCACAAAGACTGAACTGAAACAGACTACAGTAGGAGATACTGAAAACGCTAAATTGAGCATTCAAGGAGATCATGCACTCTGATGGTCTTATGGCATGAGTACACGTAGGAGTTCTTTAAGCATTGTGTGTTACAGCAAAGCGTAAGTATGACGCCTAAAGAGAAAACTCCATTTAATGGCTCAAAGAAGTTGGTGTTTATCCCCTTTTGTTGGATAAGACAAGGTGGCTGTCACTAGAATACTACACCTAAACATAGCAATCAGTCCTTGTTTTAAAAAGCCATAGCAATCAGTCATTGTGTGTTTCACCACACAGAACTAGTAATAGTATATCCTCTGTAAAGCATTGCAAATTCAAGTGTAGAGGGGAACTACTAAGAAAAGGTCCAAAAATAAGACCAGATACTTGGATTGCTTATGCTTGGAGTATACTGGCACCAGTCACCAACCAAAGTTCTTCCCACTACATAATGAGCAGAAATGGTTTGGCATAATTGGTCGATGAGTGGATACATTGCTTCCAGTTCAGATGACACCACAGAAACCCTCATACATATCTGATGCATTTGAAAGCATAATCAGTTCTCTATTTTATGGCATCGGATCACTAGATGAAGAAACAAACTGAAATAAATTTTGGATACTAAGCATAATTGCATAAGCCTTGAGAATTTTCGAGATAATAAAACCTAACAACGTTGACAAAATTTGCCCCTCCTCCTGAAATTACAGGGAGCTCCCAATTCACAGACACAGAACCAAGGTTCTTATTACTGTTGAAACTTACAGTAATATACTATTAGACACATCTTTCCAATTTGCCAAAATTGCAAGCAGTTGCACACAAAAAAAACTCAACCTGTTACCATACTTTCTCGTTTCCCCTTTCGATCTACAACAAGAACCCACTAGATTTTATATCCTAATGTAACCGATCTACGACTCTGAGATGAACAAAAGGCCAGAAGCCACATCACCTCGCCGGACTCAGTCGAGCCATCCGGTTTGCCGGAGCACGGCGTCGCGCACCCGTCGCAGGTCTCGGCCCTTGAGCGTTCGACCGGCGCCCTCGAGCATCGAGAACGGGGCGACCGGCCCGGCGCCACCAGCGGACGCGCGCGCGACCATCTCATGCGGGGGCAGAATGGCTGCATCCCCGCGCCGGAGCTCGTCGTCGTCGTCGAATTCGTCCCACTTGTCCATTGCCGGCTTCCGGGGCGGGCGGACGGGCACCTTCACTGGAGCGGACTGGTGGTACTGCGGGGCCGGCGCGCGGCTCTTGGGCCTCGGGTTCGCCGGGATAGCCCAGGCCGCGGAGGCCGGGGGCTGGGTTGGCGACAGCGAGCCGCCAGATGCCGAGGCGGCGGCCGCCGCGATGGTCGCCTTCCGGCGGAGCAGCGCGGCCGGGATGGCCTCGCACGCCGCTCCACCGCCCCCGCCGCGGCGGACCAGGAGCCTCTTGTCCCCCTCGTGCAGCGCGGCGAGGAGGCCAAGGTGGCTGTGCGGCACCCGGCTTGGGATCCCCGGCCCGTCGGGCGGCGCGTCCGGGACGGCGACGGGGGCGGAGGAGAACATGAAGTCGTCCTCGTGGAACTCATCCCCGGCGATGAACGACGGCTCCGTGGGCGAGGAGGAGGGCGACGAGAAGAGCCCGACGAACCGCTCGGTCGCCGGCGAACGGCGTGGGCGGTAGTCGTCCATGGGCGCTGCTCCGGCGAGGGGGTTCAGGGCTCAGGCGCACATGCGGGTCGAATCGAGGGCCCCGTGGGTTCGGGGTCGGGCCCCAGCGGTGGGCGGGCGGGCGGTGGGGAGGTGGGGAGAAGGCAGGCGAGGTCTCGTGGGGTTTGGCTTTTTATGGGCGCGCCGCGACCCACCGGGAGAGGAGACGCGAGCCCACCCACCGTTTGGGTTGGTCGGCTCGGCACGTATGGGGGCGCGGGACGTGGCGGATACGGATGGGCGAGATAAGGAGATGCCGAAGATTGATTGAATTTGGTACTCCTAGATGTATCCGTTGGACTGAATTTGGTTCGTACTTTTCGTCCAGGTTCGTGATTGAATGCATCGAGGGCAAGGTGTGATCCAAAACAAACTCGGCAGGTGGTTGATGGTCCGTACGATTATGAGACTCTAGCAAAAATAAGTCGATTTCAACAAATTTTAGAGAATGGGTGAGTGTCCGCTTGGTTGATCTAGCCATTTAATCACCAGGCTCCGTTGCGAGGCACCGCTCCTGCAGGAGTAGAGTAGAAGGAGTCGCAAGCGATCCTTGAGAGGGAAATTCAATCGGTATTTCAAACCAGGAAATCGTGACGCTCGACCAACTAGTACTAGTACATCAATTTAATTCACTCTTTTCACTATGATTTTGGTGCCACCAAGATCGATCCAACCAATAAATTCTAAATAAGATTGGTCGCTGTATGAACAAAACATTTAATTTAACCGGAACAAAATTACCAAGGATACGCAACAACCAAAGGTATCTTGTGCAATAAACTTGTAAAATCAACTCAACAAATTTGAGAGATGCGTTAGACAAATTTTCTTGTAGCTATCTCGACCCATACACGAGAATGGTGCGAGAGCTTCCTTTGAAAATTATTAAAAAAACTTATGGATGGTTAAAAGTGAGTGCTTAAAGCATTAATTACATGTGAAGTTACAATTTAATTGGTGGCTAATTGTGTGGTCACTCGAACCGATACCAAAGAGATTACATTCGGATTTGGGTGAGGAGCATCACTTCCTTCGAAATGATATATTTGGTAAACATTAATGAGTGATAGCCAAAATATTACAATCATTAGTTGTCTAATCAAGATAGAGATTTTCATGTTGTCGGAAGCTTAGCGGATAGAGATATGCCTTAGAGACTAAGGTATGGAATAAGTCGTAGCCAACTTGACTTACATATAGGTTTGATGCGAGGTGCAAAGTTTTCTTTAAAATGGTATCTAGACGGGTTGAATGGTCGGTAACAAAGAATGGGTGAATTGTTGGTTGGTCGGAAAGATAATAATTATCAGTCTATAAAATCAACCGTTGAGAATTGACATCACGGTCACGGCTATCAAATTTGGATGTTTTATGCCAAAGATGGTAGCTATCTTGTTAATGTAAGTTAATTATTGCATGTCATGAGTTGTTGTCTTTGTGAATACTATCCAAGAGTAACAAATAATGTGTTCATCATGTGTCTCTAAGAAAAGTTTCTAGCGGTCCTATCCATCGGTGATGTTGGTGGAAATTATTATCTATTATATAAATATAGTTCACTAATCATATGTCTCGTGATAATCATATCATATTGATAGTAACATTATGCTTTCTACTTTGAGCCTTTTTTCGACAATCTTGATTTGCAACCAATGGTATAAATATCATATACCAATGTGGGTGCTACTTTTTTTTTTAAATTTCACCGATCTATTAAAAATCATTAACAACAGTACAAATAGGCCTATAAGTAATCAAAATTATAAATAGGTCAATGGACCACCTACAACTACACACACTGGCGCAAGTCGAAGGCTGATGCATGTAAAATGCATAAATGAACTTTATAGTTTATTAACACATATTTCCACATATCTACAACATTTATAATGAAATAACCATGTTTTATATTGATTTTGGAGATTTACCAATGACCCTTTTTATTTTAGTTATAACTCTGCAGGACAGGAAAACTCTGTTTTATGTATTTTGATCTTTTAGAGACCTAAACATATTGACTTTTATCACCACGGAGGTGTTTCGGGTGGCCAAGGAGACTGTGTCTCACTTAGCGTTGGTTTGGGCAAAGTTGCCAAAAATATTTTGTCGTATTTGATCTGAATAATTCATAGGGTGCGCGGCCAGCGCTCCCTATGGGAGTAGCCCCCGAGAGTCTGTTCGAGTCGTAGACTCGAGCAGAGACTTTAGTTCAGTCGTTTTCAGTGTATAAGTCTTAAGGACACAATTTTTTCGCATGCACAACCAGTGCTCCCTATTGGAGTAGCCCCGAGTCCGTAGTGGAGTCGCAGACTCGACGTAGGACTCGAATATAATTTTGAGGTGACGCTACCTTTGCAATTTCTTAGGTGCACGGTCAGTGCTCCTGGTAGGAGTAGCCCCCGAGTAGTTTCTCGAATCGTAGATTCGAGTAAGTACTTGGATGGTCAGTCGAAATCTTCAAGTCGTTGCTGGCTTTGCCTTGATGACTCGAAGATGATGCGGCGAGATGATCGTGGGTCCCACCGCCTGACTTGACGTTGACTAGTCACGCGTAGGCGTGGCAAAAATTATGGTGTCTCCTCCATTTTCGTGCGTAGTGGACGGCGTGCCGTCGACGGTTCGTTTTGGTGCTGAAACGTATACGGTGAGATCAGAGTTGCACGCTAGGGCTTCTCAATCGACTGTTCTAGTGCGTCGTCTTCGCCCTTTTATACTGCGGGGAAACAGTGATTTTGTTACCCTTCGCCATTTTCTCTTTCTCATCCCCATTGCCACCATTTCCTTAAGCTTTATGCTTGTCCTCGCGCACTGGACGTTCTCCGCACCTTTCCTTCCGCATTCCTCCGTTCGCATCGCCGCACTCGCGGCTCCAAGATGGGAAAGCCAAAGAAGATATCTTCTGCTACTGCTGGGACGAGCGTCGCCGGTGCTGACAAGAAGGCCACCACACCGGCCCGCGCCACCGACGACAGGTGGAAGCGCATGGAGATGCGCAAGGTGGATTTACGCAAGCTGCGTGATTCCGTCCTGGTCTCCAAGGATAAGGACGACGTCGTCCTCCCCAGCAAAGAGGTAATTCCTCGCCCACCAGAAGGGTTTCGGGTGATGTTTTATGCCTTTGTTGTCCGGGGTCTTTCCCTTCCCATCCACGAATTCCTTCATGGACTCCTTTTTTTCTACGGGATTCAGTTGCATCATCTGTCTCCCAATTCTCTTCTTCATATTGCTTGTTTTATCACTTTGTGCGAGTGCTGGCTCGATATTGATCCACACTTTTGCCTTTTCCGGAGACTCTACTCCATGAAAAGGCAATCTGGCACCGGCGGTGTTTATCCGCTCGGTGGATGCATCATATCCATTCGCTCCTCTGTCCAATTATTCTCCTTCTCCATTTGCGAGTCTGTCCAATACTGGTGGCGGAAGTGGTTCTATATCTGTGACGTCAAGTTGGACAGGCAACATTTTGGTCTCACCCCTTTCGACTCTGCCTAGAAGATCACCCCAAAGAGGTCGTGGAAGAACGACCTCTTAGAGGGTGAAACGACGGAGGTGGAGAAGCTCTACCAGCGCGTGGAGGCACTCCAGCTGGTGGCCGGCAAGGAGGTCCATGGTGTCGACATTATCCGCACCTTCCTCAAACGTCGGGTGCAACCGTGATACATCGTAAACGTATCTATAATTTTTGATATTCCATGCTTGTTTAGTATCTACTTTGCTTTGCTTTGTCCACACTTTGAGGTGTGTAACATCCCAGGATTAGCACCTAGAAATAGATAGGACACAGGTTTGTGCATTGCATTCATGCATAAGAAAATCCGGGGAATTTTCGCGCAAAACTAAAAGAGCTATGGAGGGATCGGGATCTCTCTTGTACTGAAGGAAACTTCGGAGCAAGTGCGATAGATTTGGACATGACCTTTGTAGAATTCTTTGTTTCGAGAGGAAATTTGTTCAAACTTGTATTTGAATAATTCAAATGAATTTATAAGATTCACAAATAGGAATTAGAAATATTTTAATAACTTGAAATAAAATGATTACATAAATAATATAACAAGGATTCTTTATTAATATAAATATATAAGCATATAGTATTATTCTACAATAGATAAATAAAAGAATTCTTTATATAAGACATTGTCTTTACAATTAGGAAACAAATAAGTAGGAAAAATAATTACATAATTGAAATAAATAAAAGAATTCTTAATTACAACAATATATTTATATATACATGACATTGTCTTTAAGATCAGGATTTACAAAGGAAGAATTAATAAATAAATAGTTTATTATTTACAATCACAATAATAATACAAAATCTTTACACTTGTGAATAAAAAATAAGAAATTACAACAAAATTAAAGATAAAACCTAACTAAGTTTCTTTTCTTCTTCTTGATCTTCATTTCCTGCAAATGCAACAAAAAGAAAAGAAAACAAAACAAAAATAAAATAAAAGAAGGATTAGTGGTTAGAGTTTTGCTCTCGGATTTGACATAGAAATGCTATGTCTAAGTCATCATTAAGCTAAATTTTAGAAAGGGGCAAGTTTCACAAAAAAGTAGCATCTGTTCATATCAGTATTTTTGCCTCAGTACAACATCATTGGCTATCTAAGAATCCACTTGGCAACATCCAAAATGATAGCTCAACTTAAGATAATACCAAACTTCCAGCCCAAGTGATCCATAGAAAATATCTTCCAACCAAGCTCATCCATAGGCACAAGTTTCCCAAATGAAAACCTGCACCATATGAGGCCCAGTTGTAAGCAGCTTACACATACATGCATGCTGATGTGCTGTCAAGCATCAGAGGCATCACAGGTAGTACAAAGAAGATATCACAGCCGTAGCTGGTAACTAGAAGCTGCTCAGAACACCTCCACACACCTTATTTAGCTCAAAAGAAAACCACCCCAGTTCACCCTAGTTCATCACCAGATTCTTCTCAACAAATCAGATCAATAGCTCATCACCGCAAGATCATCAATCTAGACCAAACCATCACACCATAGCTCTGGTTGCTCCCAGGAGCCATCCTAGAGCTAGGACAAGGAGAAATCAAGGCTAGATGTACCAAAGCAAGAATAATATCCAGCAGAATGGACATGAAACAATCAAGATCCATCACAAGGGCAAGACAACAACAAAAGTAGATCAAGAGCAGTTGCAGATTATCCCCAATCTCACCAAGTCAAGCTGATCTACTCTGCATATCAGGTTACCAACTTATAATAGTAATAGCACATGCTCATTTCATCTTTTAGAGCATAAGTTTTAGTGGGGGAAATCTGAGGCTCTCAGACTGGTGTAGAAATGCTACATCAGTATCATCATTGAGCTAGGAAAAACCATTCAAGCATCTATTTGTATATACAAACATAATCAGCCTCGGACCATGCATCATTGGCAGCCACACATGAGTCTCTTTTTAGCTAGTCAAGCAGTCAAAGCCAACAAATAGATCATGTCCAGAAATCAGGCAACTAGCAACCACATCCTTCACAACCATGGGTTGTGAGGAGAGATTTATCCCAGATCCACATAGTAATGCTATGTTGAGTCATCATAGAGAGTTGGTAGTCAAACTTTAGTATCTGTTCCTGTTAAGAGTTTGGCCTTAGCCTTTGCATCATAGGCAGGGGCTATAGCACACTTATACTAATCATACAAAGCCATAAAATCATACAAATCATCTTTGCACAAACCAGCAAGCATGAAGGATTGCTTGGCACAAATCCAAAAGAATTGGAATTGCACCTCAGGCACAATCCCAAACTCACTTTCACCAAACTCTCAATCTAGTCTTTAAACTAGAACATCAGCCCTTCATCAAGTTTGATAATAAATCATTTTCTTAGATATTCAAAAATATCTAAGAATCATTATATATTTTAAAACAAATGTAACTTAATCAAAGATTCAATTACACACTGATCATCATCATATTTTGATTCAAGGCAGCTCATACTACAACAAATCTCACAGCTTAAGGCAAATTACTGCAATCTGCTTATACATAGCACCCAACTAGGAGCATGAATAACTCAAGTTCAATATCAAATCCCAAAAGGTTTGTTCCATGAAAGTAGTAGCTCAAACAACACTACAAGCCACCAATATCCAAGCACATATGCTAAACCAATTAACCTTATGCATTTCCTCAAGACATGTCATTGCACAACAAGCAAAACCAACTGGTACAAGTACACACAAATAACTCATCTCACAATCGGGATATCACCAATCTCATAGTTTCACCACCAATGCAGTTCATCGGCTCGATGGCCAGTCATAGGAAGGAACTCACCGAGGGTGCCGAGCACCTGGAGCGTAGGGTTGACCAAGCCATAGAACCGCTCTTGTCCAACACCATCCACGAATCAACGGAGGCACCTGCTGCCAGGGTTGCGCCATCTACGTAGTCCCGTGGGTTTCAGGAACAAGGGACACCGGGGTTGCGCCGACGCACCTTCCCACCGGCGTCGATGTTAAGGAAGGTGAAACCCTGGTCCATATAGAGCATCAGGAGACCATAGCCAACCATGGCCTTAGACAGTACCAGTAGCACCACACACCATGGGAAGGCCGAGGCCAGATGGTTGAGACAAGGCTCAATTCAGAGCACACGGGTGTCGAGGCCATGTGGAAAAAACTCGGCAGGGACGTTGAGAAGGCTCGCTCGATTGGGGAAAGCGGCCAGAACTCCGGTACAGGGGGCTGCGCTCCGACGGACCAAGCCCTAGGAGGGGATTAGGGTTTCGGTCAGGCGGGGGAAGCAAAGAGAGAGCAGCGACATAGCACAGGGAGTCGATGGAGGAGGTGACGATCTGGCCGTATTAGCGGATGCAACCGGTGGTTGCCGGAGGAGCAACGGAAGGCGGCGTTGGCGACGGTGGCAGTACCAGGAACACGAGAGAGAGATCGAGTGGAGGAGAGAGGCTTCGGGGGGATGAGGTGAGTGCGGGCTGGGTCGGTTTGACCGATCTAGTACCCCTCTGCTGGGCTAATTGAGCCCAATGTTGGGTACTAGGCCCATTTCAAAATAAAATTAAGAAATGAAATAAAAGAAAAATAAATAAATTACCAAAATAACCTTTAAACATTTATAGTTATAGAAAATTATAGAAAAATCATAAAAATATATTTAATATATTAAAATTATCACAAAAATAATATCCACCTAAGAAAAATATATCTTTACTTATTTAAGTTAATAAAATGCAAATAAAGATTAAACACTATTAAATCTTAAGTGAAATTTCATTAAATAAGGAAAAATCCTAAAAAAATAAATAAAAATCATTTTTGTGTATAAAAATAACTTTACTATTTTATAAAATTACTAACTCAGAGTTTCTACAAATAAAATATAAATCAAATATTTAAAGACAATTAATTCTTTGAAGAATTTTATAAAAATAAAGGTAAGACTTAAAAATAAATAAAATTCATTTTCAAGATCTTTAATAAATATATTTCACTAGAAAAATACTATGTATATTATTTAAGAACATTTTAAGATAAATAAAATTCATTACTTATACCCACTTTATTAATTCTTAAAATCATTTCTTAAGTAAGAAATAATCACATTTTCTTATAAAAACACTAAAACCTTTAAAGCTTGATTACTAAGTCTAAATCCATAATAAAAATAAAAATTAAATATAACTATTAGCCTTTAAATGTTTTTAAATCTTAAATTCAAAATTAAACTCCTTTTAAATAAATATTATATATCACTCATGTATAAGGGGGTGAATAATATCCATTCCACAACCCCTCTTAAAAATGACTCTAAACTCAAATAAATTTGTAAGATCATCTAATTATGCTCCCATTAATAAATTGCATATTATTAAATTTATCTTTCACTTAAATTAAAAAGGGATCATCCTTAATCATATTTGCCAAAACCCTAAAGCTATATGATATTCTAAAACTCATCATATCTTACAATTCACTTCTATTTTTATAGTTAACTTTGGTTTAAACAATCATAAACATCTCATTGAAGTTAATTCATGTTTTAAAGTTAACTTTAGTCACTTGTATCATCAATTAAAATATGATAACTTAACACCATTCCTAACCATCACAAACCCTAATGTAAAACCTAATAACCCTTAAGGCTAATTAACCTTAACTAATACTAGTTGCTTCAAATGCTATTCTTTTTGCCACTTCACATAAACAAGTCTATATTAATTCCTTCAGCTCTTAAGAACTCAATTCAAGGACTTTTTATCCCAATCACCAGATAACAATTAATCATAATCACATTATTCTATTAGTATTTGTATATTTTGGATTGTTAACACTTAAGTTCCTTATCAATGTCATTGCTTATGAAATAAACTTAAAGATAAACCCAATCTTAAAGAAAATACCTAAGATCAACTTATTCAAAATACTAAGGGTTTCACTTTGGGAATTATAAAATTGCATAGCATTACTTATGCATAATGGCATCTTGCTTCTTTAAACATTAGTCCTTACCGGACCAATGATGCTAATTTCAGATATTGGATCTTATACTATCTCGAAGACCGTGAGTGCATAGTCTTGTAATCACAAAAGGCAAGTTCACACTTTCTCATGTCCTTTGATTATTTTCTGTAAAGTATTTTGCAAATCCGGTGTTGTCATCACCTTCATTTTAAAAAGAGAAGAAAACACTATTTTCATAATAATATGATTATAGGTTATTTACCATGAGGTAATAATCTACTACGAAAGTTCCGGTGGTAAAGGAACATATTATCTAGGACTTAACAACCAATGTCGCCAGTGATTCTTGCACCGTATATTACGCGTTAACTATGAGATTTGGAATGGGACAGAGAAGTCAGCTGGATCGGCTCCCTTTCGCATGCATTGGACACTGTTCTAGGCATTTGTAAGTTGCAGATCGTGGGTATAGCCGTTTTATACGGGGGAAGTCTATCGTGGATCTAGGATTACAAAAGACAGATATCTAGTGTTAATGGTTGTTGTGTGTATCCAACTAAGGTATAGTCGTTTTATAAGGGGAAAAGTCTACCTTGAGTTTGGACATCCAACAGTTGTGGTGTATGCGGGGTCACGGAGAAGGACAGTGATTGGCTTGGATCTTAGTCTAGGCCTCATACCCAGGAAGTGTGAACGAGCCTATAACTCGGATGTGCAACAAAGCTAAGATCTCTCATGGGTAAAGCAACGCACCTCTGCAGAGTGTAAGAACTGTAACTTGTTACTCCCTGTTCTGGGAAGGAGCTGCGAACACAATGGGAAAGGAACTCCATGAAAGTTCTGGTAAACCCGTGAAGGCTGATGGACATAGATTTTCAGAATAAAAGCAACCTTTGAAGAAATGTTTACGAAAACTTGCATTGCCTATGACCTATGGTCTGTGGCTATAGATAGTGCATCAAACACTTCTCTTTAGTGAACTTGCTGAGTACGCTCATACTCAACGTATCTTCTTAACCTTGCTAGATCTCGGAGAAACCAATGACGTTTCCAGGAAAAAAGTCACTTGAAGAGTTGAAGATATCTAAGGGAGATTAACAAAGTCGAAGACCTTACCGGAATCTATCGAAGACAAGCTGAAGCATAGAATAGAAATAAAACTCCTAGAATCTAGAACCTACTTCTGTAGAATAATACTATAGTAGTACTTTCAAACCTTATACATATAATAACAGTAGTACTTCTAAAGTAACTCCAAGTGGAACTTTCTGGTTCTTTCTGTATAATATTCCTCACTGTCCGAGGAAGCTCTCTGGATCTTTTGTAATATGCTATATGTAATATAAAGTGTTGTCTTGGACCTGCGATGTTTCTGTTGTACCACTCTGAGGGATATAATGCGGATGGAACGGTGTTCCATTGGTATTATATCAACGACTATAGTGTACTACACCATGCAGTGGTATGCTGGGTCACCGCAAGGTGTTTTTATATGTTTTCTGGTACTAACCTATTAACAAGTTGCCATAGTGCCAGTTGCCTGTTTTCTTCTGTTTTTGCTTCCATAAAGGCAGAAAATCAATATTCTCGGAATTGGACGGGACAAAAGCCAAAGTCAATATTTTGCTATGGGAAACACGAAGCCGGAGTACGAGACGGAGGAGACCCACCAGGGGGCCACACCCCCTAGCCGCGTGGGTGGGCCCACCCCACGCCTGGGGGGTGCAGCCTCCCTGGTGGCCCTCCAGCCTCGCCTCTTCACCTATAAGAAGCCCCCGATTCCTAAACCCTAAGTACCCGATCAAAATTCCACGAAACGTATATAGACGCCACCACCATCGTCCCTAGATCGGGGGGATCTGAATCTCTTGCCGGCACCCTGCCGGAGGGGAGATCATCCCGGAGGCCTTATTCTTCATCATTCCAGCCTTTGGTATGAAGCGTGAGTAGTTCCACCTTGGACTACGAGTCCATGTAGTAGCTAGATGGTTGTATCTCCTCCTTGTGCTTTCATGTCTAGATCTTGTGAGCTCCGTTCATGATCAAGATCTGATCTATTTGTAATCATGCATGTTGTGTTTGCAGGGATCCGATGGATATTAAGATTACTATGTCAGATTGATTAATGCTTTTGTCTTATTGATTCTATCATGTCGGTGTTGTTTGTGATCTTGCATGCTCTCCGTTGTTAGTAGCTATCTTGGCCAAGTAGTTGCTAGTGACTCCATAGGGGGTATTTATGCTCGATAGTGGGTTCATGCCTCTACTTAATCAAGGGAAGTGACATAAATCTCTACGGTTGTAGATGTGTTGTTGCCACTAGGGAGAAAACAACGGTCTCTTGTTCATGGAACAAGTGGATTGTTTACCTTACACACTTTGTTTAAAGCAGTTGTCTGTTGCTTGCAATTTCATACTGGAGGGGGTTCGGATGATAACCCAAAGGTGGACTTCTAGTCATAGATGCAGTTGGATGGCGGTCTATGTATCTTGTTGTATTGCCCAATCGAATCTCATAGGATCTTTATGTCTAGTATTGCATTGTTATGTCTTGCTCAGTCCTGTCAATTGCCCTACTGTAATTTGTTTACCCAGCATGCCATGTTTGTTTATCTAAGGAGAACACCTCTAGTGAACTATGGACCCCGGTCCAATCTTAACCATTGATACATCTTCCACTGTTACTGTTTACTTGCTGCAAACCATCATCACCTTCCACACCATACAGTTAATCCTTTGTTACAGCAACCGGTGAGATTGATAACCTCACTGTTAGTTGGGGCAAAGTCTTGAGTTTGTGTTGTGCAGGTTTCCATGTTGCTTGCAACACCTTTGAGACGTTTCCTTCCTCCTACTGGTTCGATAACCTCGGTTTCTTACTGAGGGAAGACTTGATGCTGTGCTGCATCACACCTTGCTCTTGGGGTTTCCTGACGAAGCGCTATCAGGCGCCATCAAACCTCTCCAAGCGAGGCCCCACCCAATGTTCCTGTATGCTGTCCGGAGCGATCCGACAAGGGTTTCGCCTAAGGAGTTGTCTTCGGGTGACCTTGATAGAGCTCTTTGACCCCTGCTGAAGTTCAAGGCCAACGAGGATCTCCCGGGGAAATCCTTGACGTCCCCCTTCAGTTTGAAGAAAGTAGTCCCGTAGGTGAAAAACTTGTAGTTGCGCGTAGCGCTATTTCGAGTGCTAGCTGTTTGTTATTTGTACTAACAATTTGTCATCTCTTGTCTTTGATTTTGCAGGACTTCAAGGTAGCGGGGATGATGCCCCATCTACCTGAGAAGTTCCTAGTTGCGCCGGATAATGAAGTGGCGGAGTATGATTCCGAGCTTCCTCCGGCACAGTCTCCTACCACAGGAGCCCCGGAGCCGACCGAAGGGCTGACCCGCAAACGCTCCCGAAGTGAATCTTCAGATGGGGTGACCCCACCAATGCCCAGGGGTCCGTCCTTCCTTGAGCAGCACGGCGAGGATGATGGTGCGTCGTCTGCACCTTTCCCTGTCGTGCCCATTCAGGCGGTGGCCCCGCAACTGCCGGCCAAGAAGAATCGTAAGTCATTTTGCTTGAGTCTTGTTACCATGTCCATGTTCGAAGTTTTGGCTTGTTGTTGATCTGATAAATTCTTAGCAGTAACCCTTCGGAGGAGCCCCTTGACGGGGACATTGAAGAAGTCATTGCGGAATCGAAGCTGGTAGCTTCTTTTCCCCAGGTGGTGGCCAACTCTGAGGACGAGGATTCAAGCTCCGCTAAGCGGGAGGCTCATGCACTCGTGACTCAAAATATGATATGTTGTAAACGTATCTATAATTTTTGATGTTCCATGCTTGTTTTATATCATTTGTCTTATGTTTTGTCTACACTTTGAGGTATTCTTATACATTTTCTGGGACTAACCTATTGACAAGATGCCACAGTGCCAGTTGTCTGTTTTCTGCTGTTTTTGGTTTTAGAAAAACTAAAAATGAATATTCTCGGAATTGGACGGGACGAAAGCCAATCTTCATATTTTTCCCTAAACGAGATACAGAAAATCGAAGCAGAGACGAAGTAGGGCACCAGGGTGGCCACACCCTAGGGTGGCGCGGGCCCACCCTAGGCGTGCCACCAGGGGGTGTGGGACTCCTGGGCCTCCACCGACCTTGCCTCCTTCGCCTATAAGAAGCCTCCGACCCAAAAACCCTAAAGGATCGACCAGAAAGCCACGAAAATTTCCGCAGCGCCGCCGCCAGCGAAGGGGAGATTCGGGGGACAGAAAGTCTCTGTTCCGGCACCCTGCCGGGACGGGGAAGTGCCCCTGGAGCCATCTCCATCGCCATCTTCATCACCGTTGCTGATGCCCATGATGAGGAGAGTAGTTCTTCCTCAAGGCTATGTGTTCATCTCTCTCTCTCTATGCATGATCTTGTTGTGGTCATGAGCTTTGTAATCAAGTAGATCTACCTTGCTACTCAAGTGCTTTAATAGATCTCCGGCTCTCCCCGCGTGTATGAAAGTGACAGCATGCATAACGTGGTGGCACTTAGGCTAGAGTCTACATGACTACATAAATACTCATCGTGCTTTAATAGATCTATGCTTTTCCCCATGTGTGTGAAAGTGACAGTGTGCACACCGTGTATGGCACTTAGGCTAGATTACATATATATTTGTCTTGAGTATATTTTTAGTTGGATGTCTTTATGAAACTGTGGTGTTTGTTGGAACCATCTAGCGCTCAAGGTGACAGTGTGGGGTTATCTAGATTGGGAAAGGCGGACTTTGAGGTGTGCTGTTATAGCCCTACCATGGATTAGAGTGTCCAACCGGAGAGTAGTTAAGAGTAGTATCATGAAGAGAATATATTTATTGAGAGTGTTCACTAGTGAAAGTATGATCCCTAGGCCTTGTTTATAAGCATTGAAACACCGTTTGCATCTAGATCTGTTGCATGTTTTCTTGCTTCCAGTCTTTTCCTCCCCATCAAGCTCGTTTCTGGCACCGTTGTCTTATAATCATCCATACCACTTGTACTTCACTATCTCTTTGTTGAACTAGTGCACCTATACACCTTACAAGTGTATTGGGTGTGTTGGGGACACAAGAGAATTATTGTATCTTGATTGTAGGGTTGTTTGAGAGGGATACCTTTGACCACTTCCTCCCTGAGTTCGATAAACCTTGGGTAATATACTTAAGGTAAACTTGTTATTGTTCTACAAACCTCTACACTTGGAGGCCCAACAACTGTCTACAAGAATAGAAGTGCGTAGACATCAAGCTCTTTTCTGGCGCCGTTGCCGGGGAGGTAAGGTAAAAGGTACTCACATCCTCCGGTGTGAGTGCTCGAAGTTATTTCCTTTAGATTCTGCAATTTTGTATTTTTGTTTATTGTTTTCACTAGTTAGGATTAATGGAAAACAACAACAAAATTAGAGAGCTCTATAGTGTTTATCTTGAGTTAGGACATGAAGTGTTTGAAGAGAAAATTAAAAAACCTATGGAACTTTATTTGCATGCTAATAGCAATGTTATTAGTATGAATTCTTTGGACACTATTATTGCTAATGCTATGGAAAATTCTAAGCTTGGGTAAGCTATTTTTGATGAAAATGATCTTTTTAGTTCCCCAGCTTTGGAAGATAGCTATTCTATTGCTTATGATGGATATATGATGATTACAATGATGGATATGATATTTTTCAGTCCACCTACTATTGGGGAGGAAATTAATTGTGATTACAATATGCCTCCTATATTTGATGATTATGGTGATGAGAATAATAATGATAGCTATTTTGTTGAATTTTCTCCTACTACAATTAATAAGAATGACCATGCTTATGTGGAGAGTAATTATCATTTTATGCATGTAGCTCATGATAAGAATGTTTTATGTGATAGTTATATTGTTAATTTAATTCATGATGCTATTGAAAGTTATTATGAGAGAGGGAAACATGGTTTTATGTATCTAAACAACATTAAGTTTCCCCTCTTTATGTTGAAAATCTTGAAGTTGCACTTGTTTTGCTTTCCTATGCTTGTTGCTTTGTGCTTTCATGACTTGTTTCTTTACAAGATTCCTATGCATAGGAAGCGGGTTATACTTAAATGTGTTTTGAATTTGCTTCTTGATGCTCTCTTTTACTTCAATTCATATTCTTATGTGAGCATCTTCTCAGCCTAACTTAAAGGCATTAAAGAAAAGTACTTATTGGGAGATGACCCAAAAGTTTTATTGAGTCTTGGAAGTTATTACCTCTGTAATGACCTCTCCTTATCCTTTTTATTTGCTTTTTGTGCCAAGAATAACCTCTAATGAGAGGGAAGTAAGATTTGGGGAGTTGCTGTCCCGAAACAGATTTTTGTGCTCCACCGTAAAAATTGGTGTAAAATCTTTGTAAGTCGGGTTGTGCTGATATTTTCTGAATAAATCCCCCAGTATGTTATATAACTTCAGTTAGTTCAACACTTTTTATTTGAGCAACAGAAGGTCTTCGAAAAAATCGGTTTCTACCTGCTGATCTGTTTTGACAGATTTCCGCCATTATTTGCATATGCTTCTTATTGATGTCTTTTTGGGAAATTGAGCTTTTAGAGGGAATTGCTACAGTAGCTTGTGTTTTTAGTGAAATTTTTGCTGTTCTAAAGCTAAACCCAAAGGTATATTATCTTTTGAATACACTAATGTTGCTAATGAAGATTGTGTAAAGTTTTGTATGAAGCAAAATTTGCAGGTGTAGAGAAATAATGATGTAATGAGATGAAGAATGGACAAAAGCTCAAGCTTGGGGATGCCACCCCGTGTCACCCAAAGAAATATTCAAGAGGTACAAGCGTCAAAGCTTGTGGATGCCCAAGGCATCCCCTTCTTCATCAATAAAAATCTTAGGTCTTTCTAGACACTTCGTTTTTATTTTTTCATACACTTTTGTGTTGTTCTTGGAGCGTCTTAGTTTTCATTTTTGGTTTTTGTTTGCTTAGTTTGCTTGATTTAAGTTGTTTGATCACATCACACTTCTTTTGGAGAGAGACACACTCTATTTTCATTGCCTAGAACACTCTAGTTTTCACTATTATTGTTTTGTGAGTGTTCTCTTTTGCTAGCACTACGTTTAGCTTTAGTTCTCGTGTGCTTTATGCTTAGAACTTTTTAGTTCTTATTTGTGGATCTGTGAGACAAACTCACTGATCTTTATTGATTATTATCTTTGTGAGTTGTTTCAAATAAGTTGTTTGGTGTTGGAAACAGTAGAAAACTTCATGCTTAAGTGGTACAAAAGGGAGCTTGTTTTGACTGTGACTTAGACTTTATCATGTCATGCTAGATGTTGATTTGACCATATGCTTAGTGATTATTGTTGTAGCATGACTTGTTCCAAACAATTAGGATTTCTTAATGTGCCTTGAAAGAATCATGTGTTGTTTTAGCATACAAAAGCATAGTATTGCGGTATTCTCCTTTGATGCTTTGTTTGGGTTGACTTGGCACATGCTCACACCATGTTATGACTATGAACAAGTCACCATAGCCTCTATGATCATTTAGTTTTTGACTTGTAGTACCACTTTATGCTTTGATTAGTAATGTTTTGTCGCTCTACATGATTATGGCCATTATTGCTCTCTTAGTTAGTCGCTCCCAGCCTTTTGCTAGCCTCCACTTGTATGAGTAAGCTCTAATCATGCATATAACTCCCAAGAAACCAAGTTATTACAAAGTGTCCACTATAAATTCCTATGCATGGTGTGTTACACCATTCCAAGTATATTCTTGTTTTCATCTATGTTCCAATAAAAAATTCTCTTTGTTATGTGAAAACTTAGTGATTAAAGCTCTCACGAACTTGATGGCACACTTTATTTTCCTTGCCCCTAAATAAACTTGAACCATTGTGTCATCTATGTTGTATATGCTTGCACTTATACGTTGGAATTAGCAGAATCGTGCTGTCACGGGAACGATTTCAACACTGCACTTGTACATTGTACCCAGTTGATATCATGCTCTTTTGTTTGCGGATGTCGTCGGTGTGAAATAAAAGGTCATCTTGTAAGTCCATGGAGTTATTTAAATGTGTTAGAGAAACTCCTGGGCCGCTAGCCTAAGCCATGCCTAAATGTGTTAGAGATGCATGTTTTCTGCTGTTTTTGGTTTCAGAAAAATTAGTAAAGAAATATTCTAGGAATTGGATGGGACAAACATCAAAGTCGAACAAGAAGTCCAGAGGAGAGCCGGAGGGGCCGGTCAGGGGGGCAAGACCCACCCCAGGCATGGGGGCAGGTGGGCCCGCGCCTGGCTAGGGTTTGGTGGCCCTGGACGCCTCCCGGTCTCGCCCATTCGCCTATAAGAAGCCCCCGATGCAGAAATCCTGGGTACCCGATCAGAAATCCACGAAACTGTCTGTAGCCGCCGCCACCATCGTCCCTAGATCAGGGAGGATCTGAAGTTCTTCCCGGCACCCTGCCGGAGGGTAGATCATCCCGGAGGCCTTCTCTCCGGTATGATGCGTGAGTAGTTCCACCTTGGACTATGGGTCCATGTAGTAGCTAGATGGTTGTATCTCCTCCTTTGTGCTTTCATGTATAGATCTTGTGAGCTCCGTTCATGATCAAGATCTAATCTATTTGTAATCATGCATGTTGTGTTTGCGGGGATCTGATGGATATTGAGATTATTATGTTGGTTTGATTAATGGTTTTATCTTTATGATTCTATCGTGTCTGTGTTGTTTGTGATCTTGCATGCTCTCCGTTGTTAGTAGCTATCTTGGCCAAGTAGTTGCTAGTGACTCCAAGAGGGGGTATTTATGCTCGATAGTGGGTTCATGCCTCTAGTTTCCAAGGGAAGTGACAGAAATCTCTTCGATTGTAGATGTGCTGTTGCTACTAGGGAGAAAACAACGGTCTCTTGTTCATGGAATATGTGGACTGTTTACCTTACACACTTTGCCTAAAGCAGTTGTCTGTTGCTTGCAACTTAATACTGGAGGGGGTTCTGATGATAACCTGAAGGTGGACTTCTAGTCATAGATGTAGTTGGATGACGGTCTATGTATATTGTTGTATTGCCCAATCAGCCTCATAGGATCTTTCTGACTAGTAATTGCATTGTTATGCCTTGCTCAGTTCCTGTCAGTTGCCCCGCTGTAATTTGTTCACCATTCATGCCATGTTGTTTATCTAAGGAGAGCACCTCTAGTGAACTATGGACCTCGGTCCAATCTTTACCAATGATACATCTTTCACTGTTACCTGTTTACTTGCTGCAAACCACCATTACCTTCAACACCATACGTTTAATCCTTTGTTACAGCAAACCGGTGAGCTTGACAACCTCACTGATTCGTTGGGGAAAAGTCTTGAGTTTGTGTTGTGCAGGTCTCCGCGTTGCTCGCAACACATGTGTGATGTTTCCTTCCTCCTTCTGGTTCGATAACCTCGGTCTCAACTGAGGAAAGACTTGCTGCTTGCTGCTTCACACCTTGCTCTTGGGGTTTCCAACGAAGTGCTCGACGTCAGCACCAGCCATCAAGTTTTCTCGCGCCGTTGCCGGTGAATAAAGAAATAAGCTCAACAAGTTTTCTGGCGCCGTTTCCGGGGAGGCTAAGGACGTCTTCACTAGGGGAGTCCTTCACTTCCTTTCTCTTTACTTTGTTTTTAGTTTGCTTTGTTTGTTTTGCTTGGTTTTGTTTGCCTCTTTTCAAAAAACCCAAAAAAATAGTCCTTGCTCTAGCTCACCATGTTGTTCCCCAAGTTCGCCCTGAAAGACCTTGCAATAGGTAGTGGCTCCATAATTGGGAAAGATAATAGTGAAGAATTCTTTAATCATGTTAGCAAGCATGAGGATATTGAGGGTAAATCTATAGCTGAACTTGCTCCTAATTATGAGATTGCTGCAGCTTATTTAGTTCATATGCTGGAGGCTAGGTTTGTTAGCCTTAACCCCTTCATGCAATTCTTGTTTCTAAAACTAAAAGAATAAAAGAATGCTGAGAAGAGGGAATTCATCCTTGAAACTTTATTTAATTAATTACATGATGTTGTTAGGGAAGCCAAAAAGGTCTTTGAGCGTTTCAATATGCTAGGATCCGATGTAGATGTTGTGTGTATGTTCGATAAAACTAAGCCTAGAGAAGAATTTAAGATACCCATACCCTTTAAGCTTGTTGGAATGCATGAAGCCTTTGAGAATAATTTTGATTGGATTACCCCTGAAAATCTTTTTGATGAAAGTAGTAGACCAAAGAGAGATGAGAAGGGATCCTCCAAAACCCATTTGGATGAGATACCTTTCATAGTTGAAGATTTTGCAAGTATGGATGTTAATGCTTCCTCATTTGAAAATACTTGATTCTTCTTGCTTCTTGTGCCTAACTTAAAGGCATTAAAGAAAAGTATTTGTTGGGAGATAACCCAAGAGTTTTCTTGAGTCTTGGAAGTTGTTACTTCATTCATAACCTCTCCTTATCCTTTTTGTTTGCTTTTTGTGCCAAGAATGACCTCTAATGAGAGGGAAGTAAGATTTGGGGAGTTGATGTCCCGAAACAGATTTCTGTCCTCCACCAAAAAAAATCGTGAGGAGGCTCTGTAACTCGGATTGAGCTCAAAATTTACGAATAAATCCTCCAGTATGTTAGATAACTTTCATTAGTTCAGCACTCTTTTATTTGAGCAACAGAAGATGTTCGAAAAAAATCGTTTCTACCTGATGGTCTGTTTTGACAGATTTCTGTCATTATTTGCATTTGCTTCTTATTGATTCCTTTTTTAGCTCTCTTCAGGTAAATTGAGTTTCTTTGAAGGAGTTACTACAGTAGCTTGTGTTTTTAGTGAAAATACTTGCTGTTCCAAAGCTTTGCTAGTGGTCTGATATCTTTTGAATAAGCTAATGTTGCTAATGAAGATTGTGTGAAGTTTTGTATGAAGGAAAAAATTTCAGGTGTAGAGAGAGAATGATGCAATGAGATGAAGAATGGACAAAAGCTCAAGCTTGGGGATGCCACCATGGTTTCACCCCAAGAAATATCCAAGAGGTACAAGCGTCAAAGCTTGGGGATGCCCAAGGCATCCCCTTCTTCATCAATAAAAAAGCTCAGGTCTGTCTAGACACTTCGTTTTTATTATTTCATGGACAGTTGTGTTGTTCTTGGAGCGTCTTAGTTTTCGTTTGCTTTGCTTAGTTTGCTTTAGTAGTTTGGACCCCCGTTCTCGCTGTGTTGTTTCGCAAATAAGTTTGCTTGGTATTTAGAAAAGAGTAGTAAGTTCTTGCTTGAAGTGCAAGAGGAGCTTGCATTGACTGTGACTTAGACTTTAGAATGACATGCTAGGTGTTGTGTTAGCATTATGCTTAGTGATTATTGCTGTAGCATGTCTTGTTCCAAACAATTGGGATTGCTTAGTGTTCCTTGAAGAAATTATGCGTTGTTTTAGCATGCAAAAGCATAGTATTGTGGTATTCTCCTTTGATGTTTTGCTTGGGTTGACTTGGCACATGCTCACACCATGTTATGATTATGAGAAGTCACCATTAGCCTCTATGATCATGTAGTCCTTGACTTGTAGTACCACTCTTGGCTTTGATTAGTTTGCTTTGTTGCATTGCATAATTATGGCCATTATTGCTCTCTTAGTTGGTTGCTCCCGGTCTTTTGCTAGCCTCCACTTGTATGAGTAAGTTATACTCATGCCTCCAAATCCCAAGAAACCAAGTTATTCCAAAGTGCCCACTATAAATTCCTATGCATGGTGTGCTACACCATTCTAAGTATATTCTTGTTTTCATCTATCTTCCAATTAAAAACTATTTTGTTATATGAAAACTTAGTGATTAAAGCCCTCATGAACTTGATGGCACACTTTATTCTTTGCCCCTAATAAACTTGAACCATTGTGACAACTTTGTTGTACATGCTTGCACTTATAAGTTGGAATTAGCAGAACCGTGCTGTCACGGGGAACGTTTTCAACATTGCACTTGTACCTTGTTGTACTCAGTCGATATCATGTTCTTTTGTCTATGGATGTCACCGGTGTGAAATAAAGAGGGAACTTGTAAGTCCATGGAGTTTGTATCCTGTGTTAGAGAAATGCCTGGGCCGCTAGCCTAAGCCATGCCTAATGATGGTGGAATGCAGCATCACCATAGTGACATTTATGAAGCATTCTTATTATAAAAAAGAGACACATTGAGAAAATAGGAAGGAGAGAAAAAAGCACCATATTCCCATGGTACATAAGAATAATTGCCGAGATGCTCATTGTCTTCTTGCCTTGTCATTTTGGTTATGGGAAAGCTCCTGTACCATGTGCAAGGGGTTCCTCGTTGGCGGTTCTCAATGATAAGCAAATACTTACAGTGACAAGAACTTACCTGGACCCAAAGTTGAGTATGCATGAGGTGTACCCCTCGTATTCAAGGGGCATGAGATTGCCAACTTATACTTCGTCAAGCATATACTCCAGCTTTGCCACTTTAACCTTAACCACTTCAAGATGCTTATGATAGGGGCAATGAGGGATGAAAGCTAACTAGTACCATAATTTTTGGAAGATCGATTTGAAACTTGTAATCCCTGCTTCCTTTACAAAAGGTCCTTTCTTCCACCATTATTGAGTCTCCACCTTCTACCTTTAGGCACCATTAAGAGAGCATAGTTGTCATTCTGTGTGCAGTGTTCCAAAGCTTATTAATTGATGCATATTGTGATATTACTTTTTCTTGTGATACTTGTTTCTAGTCACCCTTGTGAACTTTGTAGGTGTCCTATGCATTATATTGCTACTCTATGAGGGACAAGCTGATTGCCACTATGCTATGTTTTCTGCATGCAAAACAAACAAATGTTTTTCAATGCATGTTATTCATGATGTTTGTTTGTAGCTTGCCATGTTGCATGCATAGTTACTATGTCCTATTGTTAGAACTCCATCTTTCATGCACATGTTTAGAGTTCTTTGATCCCAGCTTTCAATGCTTGCAAATGTCACCTCAAAAATTATTCTGTTTATCACTTACCTACTCGAGGACGAGCAGGAGTTAAGCTTGGGGATGCTGATACGTTAGAAACGTATCTATAATTTTTGATGTTCCATGCTTGTTTAGTATCTACTTTGCTTTACTTGTCCACACCTTGAGGTCATTTTTACATGTTTTCTGGTACTAACCTATTAACAAGTTGCAACAGTGCGAGATGCCTATTTTCTGCTGTTTTTGGTTTCAGAAAAGTTAGTAAAGAAATATTCTCGGAATTGGACGGGACAAACGTCAAAGTCAATAACTTTCTGTGGGGAACAAGAAGTCCAGAGGAGAGCCGGAGGGGCCGACCAGGAGGGCCAGACCCACCCCAGGCGCGGGGGCAGGTGGGTCCGCGCTTGGCTAGGATTTGGTGGCCCTGGCCGCCTCCCGGTCTTGCCCCTTCGCCTATAAGAAGCCCCGATGCAGAAACCTGTTGGGGATATGCTATATGGGTATCCTTATAGCATGTCTCTTATCCGTCTAACCCGGGTGGCCCATAGTCGGTAGCATGGCCTATGGCCTGCTGGGCGGCCCAGTTAGGTGGATCCAGAAGGGAGGCCCATGCCGGATAAAGGAAGGCTATGGTGGAGTTACCAGCGTACCCGGAGCCTTGGAGTGCAAGATACACAAGACTAGTAATAGACGGTGTAGGACTCTGTGACCTGTCCGGCTAGGACTTTTCCCTGTAACCCTAGGACCTGGCGACTATATAAGTCGGGCCTATTGGAGCCTTTAGGTCACAACTTCAGACAATCTCATACGATCATAGATCGATACACACAACCTCGCACAGCGAACCTATCTCTGTAACTCGGCGTATTGCCCTTATAGTGATTTATAGCAGGAGTAGGATTCCGCCACCGTTGTGGGATCTGAACCTGGGTAAGCTGTGTTACCTCGTACCCGTAAACCGTCCGCCTTACCCCACGTCTCTAAACACGCACTGTGAGGACCCCTCCATGGCGTACTCGTCGGAAATACCACGACAGTTGGCGCCCACCGTGGGCAAAGAGGCGCTTCAGGCTCTTCAGCGGGCGAGGACCAAGGTCTTCGCGGGAATCGGCGAAACCGTAGCCATCGGCCGTGTTCTCTTCTCCGGCAACGTTCCAATCGTCCCTCCTGACGAGTTCTGGATCCCGGTGAAGACGAACCCTACGCGGTGTTCGATCGTTCCTATCAGAGACATCCACCTCTTCATCGGCGAAACCGACTCGGGCACTAGTTCCTTGGGAGTCAGAGGAGCATCAAGACCCGCACGGACCGCCTACGGGCAGGATACGTTTGTGGAAGGATCGATGTCGGATCTCTTTCGGAGTTTGCCGGCAAAGATCGGAAAGCATCAAGACCCGCACGGACCGCCTACGGGCAGGATACGCTCACGGAAGGATCGATGTCGGATCTCTCCTCGGAGTTCGCCGGCAAAGATCGGAAAAATCCAAAGCCCACCCAAACCGCCCCTGTGCAGGATATAAAGGTGGAAGATCACTGCAAATCCGCCCGCTTCGTCTGTGTGTCTGGACAGCAGAGATCCAAGTTCGTCGACGTGGTTACCATCTTCAATCTAGCGCGCTGCGTTCAGAAAGAGGGCGAAAACCCCCACGATTACCTAGCCAGGTGGCTCTGTATACGAGCCGATCTAGCCCACTACCCCGATGATAACGCTTTGTATCACTTCGTGGAAGGACTGGACCGTGGCACGCTTCTCCGACATTCTCTAAGACGGCAGCAGGCAATAGGACGTCTCACCCTCGAAGAGATGGTGAGCACCGTCAACAGCTATGCGGAAGCTGACGCAGCAGCCCAGATGGAGCTCGCGCTCAGAGACGGAGAACCTCCGATTAGCAGCAGCCGCCACCGCCTCCTGCCGTCATCGTCGCAACTGCACCACCACCTCCAGTCATCGTCGAGGCCGTTGCACCTCCACCGCCCATCATAGAGGAAGTCCTGGCACCCTCCGACTCTGTCATTGACGCGCTTTATGCTGATTTCAGTGCAGATTCAGAGGAGATAGACTTCAGTCCCGAAGAGCTAGACTCCGCCATGCAGGAGATGGAGGAGGAGTACTCGCACGACGAGGAAGCCCATAACACCGTCACGTCTCAAGGGGTGTTCGTCACCATTGGGACGGCGATGGATGAAGATCAGCCCGGACGAGCTCCGCCTACGACGCTGGAAAAGGGGAAGGGGCCACTTATTGCTGCTGACGATGATCGTGCAAAGGTCATGCCTCCTCCGCCTAACCCAGTGCAACAGCCGTAGGAACTCGGCACTGGCCCGAGCAACAATAACACCGCAAACTTGCCTCCTCCAGCATCTACATCGACAACATCCCAAGTTACTCCAGCTGATAAAGTGATGTACGACAATCTCCTTGTCGAGCCACTAACCGTCTCTCATATCCGGAACGTGACCCAGCTTGACGAGAAGCGCCAGCAGCTGCTGGAGGAGGCGCAAGCCATCGCGGAGCAAGGCGCTAAACTAGATCGAGATCTGGTCAACGCGCAGAAATCCATAGAGAAAGCTAGAGCAATGGAGGCCGAGTACAAGACTTTGCTATAGCAGCAGAAGGCTAAGAAAGCTCTGGCTCGCGTCATCAACAATCCTGGTGTACGTCGCAACCTAGGATGGGCTCCCTCAAAGCCGGCACAGGCCAAGCCATACATTGACAATGAAGGCAAGCAGGTGATGCCCACCCCACTCCTTAACCTCGCCATCGCCAAGACCCTTCTGAAGCAGGATAGATCGCCTGAGGCAGTGGAACAGGTCTATGACCTAGTGGCCAAGGCGGTGAAGAAGCAGGAAAAGGGCACCTCTCAGAGGCTTGAGTCTAACCCAGCGCTCTGCCAATCTAGCCAGTACAAGCCGCCAAGGGACAGATCTCCTCTTGATGTTGGGTCCCAGACGGGTTCATCAGAACGAAGACGGAGGGATGCACGCAATAGGAAGGATGCCATACCCATATCCTCCGATCACGGATAAAAGGCCCGACCTCGTCGCCCTTCGCCACCGCCCCGATCCCCTCTACGTCACGAAGATTACAAGGCTCACCATCGTATGGATATGCCCCCACCAAAGCAGTGCGACATCGTCATCCGCGACAACATGGAGCAGACCCGCCATGACGGAGAGCGCAACCAAGGACACAAGAGCAGGTCACGCCATGACCCTCCGCGTCCGACAAGCAACCTTGACAGGCGTGAGGCGTCGCAGGAGTATAACAGCAAGAAGGCTAACCCACCGCCACCTCCGCCTCCGTCACCACCAAGCAGTCACCATGGCGGAGGGAGCCGCGTCGTTCATGCAGCCCATCCCCTGTTGACAACAAGAAGAAGAACCCGGAGCCGTACGATGCATGTTCGCGGATCGATAAGATCCACGAGGCCTGGGAAGGACCATACCTGGGACCACGTTGCTTTGGACCTGCAATACGGTCCGCAACTTACCCCAAAGGTTTACGGATTGGCAAGACCATCAAGCCCTATGACGGCACCGCCAAGTCAGCCACATGGTTGCAGGACTACGGCAACGTGGTGGAGATTGCCGGAGGCAACCCCAACATCGCCGTCAAGTACCTCCCGTTAATGTTGGTAGGCATGGCCCGTCAATGGATGGACGACTTGCCGGAGAAATCTATCTACAACTGGCCAGACATGTAAGAAGCGTTCACCAAGAACTTTGAGGATACATACAAGCGTCCCTGCACTGTGGGCGATCTACAACGGTGCATGCAAGAAAAAGACGAGATATCTCGCGCCTTCCTCTCCCGATGGCTGGATATGAAGAATTCCTATGCAGGAGTGCACGCTCAGACCGCCATGGCCGCCTTCATCGATGGGTTGGAAAGGGGCACGTTGCTCCGACATAAGCTGAAGCGCTTCCAGGACCATCACTAGCTTGACTTGAACCAGATGATTCAGTTGGCTAGTGAGTTCGTAGCTGCCGACGACGATGCTCGTGGCTCCTTGCCGGCAACGGTCATTCCAACTCAAGCTCGGAGGAACAGCAGTACAAAGCATAAGACCGCTCCAGAAGAAAAGCAATCTACCGACATGGTCGCTATGACTTTTGCAGGACGAGGAGAAGGCGGACAACATGGCCGAGGAAGGGGAGCTGGTCGTGGGCAGCAACGAGGAAGTGAAACCACCTCGGCGCCGCTCCGCGTTCCCCAAACCTACGAAGAGTACCGCGATATGCCGTGCCTCGTACACCTCGACGCCAACGGCAAGGCCACCCATACCAATCGACACTGCAAGTTCGTCAACGACCTCAAGGAAGACCCGGAGTCCGGATACAAGCGAAGTCGGAAGAACAGACCGCGAGGCAAGGGAAAGGGGAAGAAGAAGGAGGAGGAGTCCAAGGATTCAAGTGAAATAGACGAGGACGTTGACTCCAAGCACGCCGACAAGAGCGAAGACAAGGGCAAGAACCCCTTCGCAAAGAAGGCCCCAGTCTACCACACTTTCCTTGGCACCCCCACTGTCCGACAACAGAAGACCTCTCTGAGGATCCTGATGGCCACTCTCCCTCCAGTCCCCCAGTACCTGCGCTGGTCGGAAATTCCAATAACTTGGGACAGGACGGACCACCCAGACCTTGTGCCCACGGAGAACCAGTACGCCATGGTCATCAACCCATTGATTGACGGCGAGTTCACCAAGTGCATGGTGGATAGCGGAAGCAGCATCAACATCATGTACCTGGATACACTGCAGAACATGAAATTGACGGAGGCAAACCTAAGGCGGACCAACACCGTTTTCCACGGCGTAGTTCCTGGTCGGGAAGCTCGGTCCCTTGGGTGCATTACACTTCAGGTAGCCTTTGGCGATGTTAATAATTACCGCCAAGAGTGCATGACCTTCGAGGTGGTCCCCTTCAAGAGCGTGTACCACGTCATATTCGGCCGCGACATATTCCACACGTTCATGGCCAAGCTATGCTTCGTCTACAACAAACTCAAGATACCCGAACCAAACGGTATTATCACCATATCCGGAAGCTTTACCAAAGCAAGGGACTGTGAGATCAATGAAGTAGCCGTTGCAGAAGCTGTCCTCTACAGCGAAGAATTCAAGGAGATCCAGAGCAAGGTCGATGACTCAGAGATGACCGCGTCGAAGAAGCAGATCTCCGACTCCGCTCCTGCGTTCAAGGCCGCCATCGAGACCAAGCCGGTGGAACTTGTGGTAGGCGATGCCTCCAAGGTCACCGCCATTGGGACGAACCTGGATCCTAAATAGGAAAGCGCGCTCGTCGAGTTCCTCCGTGAGAACAGGGACATCTTTGCGTGGCAACCTGCCGACATGAAAGGTGTACCTAGGGAACTTGCTGAGCACAGCTTAAACATTGATCCAAAATGCAAACCAGTGAAACAACCTCTACGACGCTTTGGAGATGAGAAGAGACACGCCATTGGCAAAGAGATAGCTAGGTTACTTAAGGCTAGATTTATCCGAGAAGTCCTTCACACCCAATGGGTGGCCAATCCTGTACTTGTCCCCAAAAAGGGAACCAATGAATTAAGAATGTGCGTTGATTACACAGGCTTGAACAAAGCATGTCCCAAAGATCCGTTTGCTTTGCCTCGCATTGACCAAGTCATTGACTCGACGGCTGGCTCGGAACTTTTGTGTTTTCTCGATGCATACTCGGGATACCACCAGATCAAGATGAGGAAGTTGGACCAATTGGCCACTTTGTTCACTACCCCATATGACACGTTTTGCTATGTCACGATGCCCTTTGGGCTGAAAAATGCAGGTGCTACTTACCAGCGGACAATGCAACGTTGCCTCCACGACCAAATTGGCCGGAACGTTCACGCCTATGTGGAAGATATTGCGGTGATGTCTAAAAAGTCAAACGACTTAATCTCCGACTTAAAGGAAACCTTTGATAATCTCCGGAAATACAACATGATGCTCAACCCTAAGAAGTGCGTCTTCGGGGTTCTAGCCGGCAAATTGTTGGGCTTCATCGTTTCCCAACGTGGAATCGGGGTCAACCCGGAGAAAATCAAGGCCATCCTAAACATAAACCGTCCGACATGCCTAAAAGATATTCAACGACTAACAGGTTGTGTTGTAGCAGTTAGTCGGTTCGTCAGCCGACTTGGAGAGAAGGCTCTGCCGCTATACAAGTTGCTAAAGAAGGCGGACAAATTCACGTGGACGGACGAAGTAGATGCAACATTGAAGCAGATCAAGGAGATTCTTTCCTCGGCGCCCATCCTTGCAGCACCCGAGCCTGGAGAGCCCCTGTTAATTTACATGGCGGCAACCAACCGGGTAATCAGCATCGTCGTCATGGTAGAGCGGAAGGAACCAGGCTATGAGCACGGAGTTCAACGACTATTTTACTACGTGAGCGAGGTCTTGACGGAGTCCAAGCAGCGTTACCCGCACTACCAAAAGATAGTTTATGGAGTATTCCTCGCTTCTCGGAAGCTGATGCATTACTTTCAGGAGCACCCAATCACAATGGTGAGCAAGACTCCACTGTCCGACATTATCAATAACAGCGACGCTACAGGAAGGGTCGCGAAGTGGGCATTGAACTTGATGCCTTCGAGATCACCTACAAGAGATGCGACGCTATAAAATCACAAGCCTTGGCGGATTTTGTTGCAGACTGGACGGAGATGCCAGACGCTACTTCGTTGCCAGAACCAGAGTACTAGGTGATGCACTTTGATGGATCAAAGCTGCTCAATGGCTCGGGGGCTGGTGTATTGCTACAGTCACCAACAGGAGACAAGCTACACTACGTTCTGTAGATCCACTTCAAGGCTACAAACAACATGGCGGAGTATGAAGCACTCATCCACGGACTACGTGTATCCAAGGATATTGGCATCAAGCGCATAGTTTGCTGTGGAGATTCCGACTTGGTTGCCCAGCAGGTGGCTGGCACCTGGAACGCGTGGAACCCTATGATGGCGGCATATCGAGATGAAGTGGACGAGATAGCCAAGAGCTTCTTGGGCTACGAAGTCAAGTATGTGCCTAGGGAGCAAAACGAGGCGGCTGATCTGCTGTCTAAGCTTGGATCAGGGCGCAAGCGAATTCCGCCAGGAGTTTTCCTAGAGCACGTGCGAACACCATCCGTGAAGGGAGCCGACATCGACAACCCGGATAGAGCTGACTCTTTCGTAAACATAGTGACTAAAGTCCCTCCGGTTTGGACAAAACCGTTCATGGAATACCTCGAACATGGAACTTTGCCCGACGACGAAGTCGAAAGACGGCAAATAGTACGACGAGAAAGGGTTATACCATAATCAATGGGCAACTCTACAAAAGAAGCACTACTTGTTTATACCTAAAGTGTGTTTCCCAGCTAGAAGGTATGGAAATCTTACACGAAATACATCTCGGAGATTGCGGGCATCACTCCGCTCCTGGATCGTTGGTCGCGAAAGCCTTTCGGCAAGGATTCTACTGGCTGACTGCGAAGGCGGACGCCGACAAGATGGTTGAGACATGCATGGGATGCCAGCATTATGCCCGACAACCACATGTTCCTGCTGAAGAACTGCGAACAATACCAATAACTTGGCCGTTTGCGGTCTGGGGGATGGACATGGTGGGACCGTTACAGACGGCACCTTATGGATTTACGCATCTGCTTGTAGCAGTTGACAAATTCACTAAATGGATAGAAGCTAAACCCATTAGAAATCTTGATGGGGAAACTGCCCTCAGGTTCGTCCGAGATCTAGTGGTGAGATTTGGTCTCCCACATAGCATTATCACCGACAACGGCAGCAATTTATCACTCAGAGAAGTGGAGGCATATTGCTGGGAGAAAGGCATCCGACTTGACCTTGCATATGTGGCACACCCACAATCCAATGGTCAGGTTGAGCGAGCCAATGGATTAATTCTGCAGGGAATCAAGCCACGTCTTGAGGCACCGCTACATAGAGCAGCTGGAGCCTGGGCGGAAGAATTGCCATCTGTGCTGTGGAGTTTACGAACTACACCCAATAGATCCACCGGCTACACCCCTTATTTCATGGTATATGGAGCAGAAGCCATCCTGCCTCCCGACATCCTCCACGATGCATCAAGAGTTGCCGCCTACGACGAGGATGACGCTGAAGAATCCAGACGCCTGGATGTGGACCTTCTCGAGGAGGAGCGCGTTTTGGCATGCCAAAGATCCGACATCTACCAGCAGAAGCTACGCAGCTACCATAGTCTCCGCGTTCGGCATCGCTCATTTAAAGAGGGGGATTTGGTGCTCCGACTTAAGCAGAAGAAGTCACACAAATTATCCCCGCCATGGGAAGGACCGTTCATCATAAGCAAGGCGCTGCTCAATGGGTCTTACTACCTTGTTGACAATCGTGAACTAAAGGAGAGACCCAACGAGGATCATAAGCGTAAGGGACGTGACCTGGATGATGACTACCCGGAGCTTGATCGGCCATGGAACATAGCACAGCTACGTCCTTTTTACACTTAGCATTTTTTATCTAATTGTGTACCTCTTATATGATCAATGAAATAAAGCTCTTTGGTTCACTCATATTTCTGAGTCTTTTACCTCCTTTAGTGTTCATTTTTAGATCATGTAAAACCTTTATGCACAAGCTTTGCGTTTGCACTTGTGAAAATTCTGCCTACGGGCGTTAGCTTAAGTTTTCTGGTCTACACATACTTTGTCGTTTTTATGTGGATTCTGGAGTAGTGACTTTCGGCACTTGTTGTCGGCGATTTTGTGCTCGGGTTATTGACGGTGTCATTGGTCATCATCACCTAAGCGCATGGTTCCGACAACGAGTCTTCCGACTCACGAAAAGTCAAGCATAAGAACCAAAGTAATGGATAAGCCAGCACTTGCTTAAAAAATATATACATGCTGGAAATTAGTTCTTAAGTAGCAGGACATAACAACCATTGTTTTCCGCCTTAAGTTACATCACCAAGTTTTTTCGCGCATACACCAAAGATGAAACAAATATTACATAGTGTTTTTCATTCTTTGGGCGCAGGAGACTTGGAAGCAGCATCGTCCCCAGCCGGAGAATCACCCTCAACGTCGGCGCTATGATGAGACTCGGAGGAATCTTGGTTGACGCTATCGATAGTGTTCATGGGCACGAAGACATCGATGTCCACCAACTCGGAAACTCTGGTGTCATAACCCGTGAGTGATGACAAGATGGCTTCGTGATCAATCTCTTTGCCATTATCGTCAACGTCGGGGATACCAGAGGTCACCGTGTCGATGTCGGCACCGTCGTAGTGTGCCTTCACCATTGACAGCGCCATCCTTGTGCCAGCCCGTGCACATGAAGCTTTCCAGCTCGTGACATGCTCGGGGGCTCGGCGCGGAATCTCCGAGTACTTCGTCACGGAGTCCGAGGCCTTGATGTATATCTGGAGGGACTTGGCAATCTCTTTGGCTTGGGTGATAGCAGTGTTGATAAAGTTTCCGGCAAGAACCATGCATTCCTTGTCCGAAGGAGGCGAGCGGGTTAAACCCATAGGAGCTGCAAATTCCGACAAGGAGCGCATGAGTTCAATAAATTCAAAGTATCCAGACTACAGAAATTCAAGGCGGAGGAAACTTACTGAAGATGCTGGCCTTAGCCTGCCAGAGGGTGTCCGCCAAGGATTCTTTCTCTTGTTGGAGGAGCTTAAAAGCCTCGTTGTGGCATTGGTTTTGCTCATCAGCAGCTTGCTTCTGATCTTTTAAGATCGCAAGCTCCTCCTTCAAGCGATTGATTTCCGCGGAGGCGGAGTCCTGCAGGGCCTTCATGGAATCCTCATGCATTTTCAGCATCTCCTTCCTCTCCTCCTTAAGGATCTTGTTCTCGCTGTCCAGCTGCTGGATATGCTTGGACTGCTCGACAATGTCCTTGGCCTTGGCGACATGTTCTGCAAGTCGGAGAAAACAAAGTACACAGTGAGTACTCGGAGAATGAAGGCACAGAAACAAGACGGAAATGCGCAAAAAGAAATCAGACTCTTGTTTTTGATGATCTATTCCTTCAAGATGGCAGTTTTACCCTTTTCGGCTTCAAGATCTGCGCGCATCTCCTGGTACTTGTCGTTGGCCATGCCCCTCCCAGCATTCTTGTTCTGTGGAAAAAAAGGAAAAAATTAAACCGTTGTTTAGTCTGCTTGGAGCACCTAGTCAGAAATTTTCCACTTAGGCGCTCGGGGGCTACAGCGAGAGTTTTTTACTTAGCAATATACTTAGCTTTTCTTTAAGCATCTAGTCGGAGCTAATTCAGTTCTCAATTAGAAGCTTGGGGGCTACAGTATAAAGTTTTTAACTCGGAATCTGCTTAGCTTTTCTTTAAGCATCTAGTCGGAACTAATTCAGTTACAACTAGAGGCTTGGGGGCTACAATATTGAAAATTATAAACACTGCGTATGCTACTCTTAAAGCATCTAGTCGGCATAGTTTGTTCCATCTAAATGCTTGGGGGCTACAGTGAGAGTTTTTTCTAACTTAGTCACTCTTAGAGCATATAGATGCAAAACCCTATGGTTTTCCGTCTACATCCTCGGGGGCTACAGTGGGATACTCATATGAAATGCAAAAGGCAAAGTAAGACTTACAAGTGCAATGATCTTGAGGTTTGTAGCGCTCTCGGCTAGAAGCTTGCCAAAGGAGATTATATTTCCTTGCAAGATGTCCGCTTGTCGGAGGAGCTCCTCAAGACCACACGTCGGAGATGACGGTACTCCTCCAGGAACCAGAGTTGTGTTACTCGGCGTGAGCACCGGGTAAACTATCTTCGGAAACTCAAAGGGTTTCTGGGGAGCACGGGCACCGCCTTCGGCAGAAGTACCAGCTTCCACCACCGCCTTGCCGCCACCGATGGCATCCTTAGCCGGAGCTTCAACCATTTGTTGAACGGTGCTCTCCTGTGTTGCCTGCTCTCCGACAACAGCAAGTTCGGTAGAGGGGCCAGAGTCCACTTCCATGGCGGAAGGGCCTGGTGCCTCCTTAGCTTGTGAGCTTGTTGGGGCGGACGAGGGCTTGACGGCAGGAGTAGCAGGGGCGATGGCGGGGGAGGCATCACGATGCAGCATGTCTTTGATATTTCGAGAAGCCCCCAAAGTCTTGGAGGTCTTCTTGAGGCTGGTCGTGGCTTTCTTCCTGAGACGTGCAAAATGCATAAGTACAGGAACAAGACAGATAAATAGACAATGTCGGAGAATGAGAAGCTTACACTAGGGGGGGGGGGGGCGCTTTGGCAAAAATCCTAGTGGCTTTTCTCTTTTCCGCCTCCAGGGTGGTGGTAGTCTTTTTGGAGGATCCACCCTTCGTCTTATTTTTCTTGCCTCCGTCGGCAGCGTCAGAGGTGGATCTCTTCCGCTTTCGCGCCAACGGGACATCGTCGTCGGACACGACCGTGACTTCCTTCATCTTTGGATCGTAGATTTGGGCAGCCAGGTTGCCCTCATCTAGATCGCTAAGCTGTTAAGTGAGAAATCACCGTGTTAGATAAGATGGTATTAGCAAGACGGAAAAACTGGAGCATATGTCGTACACGGAAAATAAACACCTACCTTTGGGCACTTGCCGTCTACGAACATGTCGTAGGTGATGGTGAATCCACGCTTCTTATCCTTCACCTTGACGATGTCCTTTAGGTGGAGCTTAACAGAGTCGCTCGAGAAGTTATCCATGGAGATCCGGAGGCTATCCCTTCGATCACTGGTATACTCGTGCATGAACTTCGCGCGGTGCTGCAGAGGTTGGATTCGCCTGATGAACCAGCACATGGCTAGGTCCAAGCCAGTCAAACCCGTCTCTATGAACCATTCGATCCGCCTTATTGCGCGAGAAGCGTCGAGGTCGGAAACTTCAGCGGCGGCTCCATCCACGAAGTCCAGGTACGTCACTTCTCGACCCGCCAAAGGAATGTCGGGGCCGTAAAAGTACGTCCGCTGCCAGTTCTTGCAGGACTCGTGGCCGACGATGTCGGGGAACCGCCGGCCAGGTCGAATCTTGAAGCTTATGGTGCCGTAGTTCCTAAGCTCCTCCTTACTATGTCCGGCTTCACGTTTTACGGTGAATAAGTACACGAACAAGTCTAACCTAGGCCTTATCCCTAGGTAACCCTCGCAAAGTGCCACGAAGTTGCTAAGTACTAAGATGCTATTGGGGGAGAGGTTATGGGGTTGGACCTTGTAATGGTTCAATACGGAGAGGAAGAAGTAGGAGATGGGCAGGGAAACACCGTGTACCAGCTGAGCCTTGAGGTACACCTTTTCTTCGGCTTGGGGAGAAGGTGTCACCTTGCCGGCCGGCGCCGCCCGCCAGGCGAGCCCCTCCGTCGCGGGGAGGTAGCCATCGGCGACCATCTCTTGGATGTCACGGTCGGTGATGTCCGAGCCGCGCCAGTCGCCCTTATGCGAGTTTGGCTCCTCCTCTAGTGGTTCTAGCGCCGCCAAATTGTGGTTGCCGCCGGTGGACTCGGTCACCGCCGATGCGGGGATGACGAAGCCCTCTGGGGGCACGACGACGGAGCTCACCGGCTTCGCCGCGGCTTCGCTCGACGCCGCCATCGACGGGGAGGTGATGCTGCTGGCCATGGAGTGATGGACGGGTGCGACTGACACAAATGGAAGCTAGGGTTTTCGAGGTTTCTCGCAGAGAGCTCGAGGAGGCGTGCGGCTGGAGGAAGAAGACGACGCGAGAAGAATGGGGTAAAAAGTGGAAAATTCCCCACGGTTACTATTTATCATCCTCGGCGTCAAGATTCGTGCAGCTAATCGGACGGTTGCCGCGTAGACGACGTGTTCACGAACGTGCGCGGAAATTTCGCCACGTCTCCAACCGCTGCCACCAACGATTCGTATCGCTCGCGCGGGAAAATCAGATATGATTGCGTTCTCTGCATGTGTGAGTTACGAGGCGTTGCTGACCTAAGCCTACGTCGTCCTAGCTGACATGGGTAGATGAGCCGTCACATCGAAGATTCCGGCATGGACGGATTTAATCCGACTACGGAAGAATACGATGGAAGATTTAGCATTTATCCGGCTTACAAATCGAAGATGGAGAAAACCTTGCAGGGTTCTTTGGGAGGACTACAAGATGTTGCTTGACGATTTGCCGACATCCATCTAGACGGAGCATTCCACGTGAAGAGGCAAGACGGTGCAAGATCTCGGAGTTCTCCGGGGGCTACTGTTGGGGATATGCTATATGGGTATCCTTATAGCATGTCTCTTATCCGGCTAACCTGGGTGGTCCATAGTCGGTAGCATGGCCTATGGCCTGCTGGGCGGCCCAGTTAGGTGGATCCAGAAGGGAGGCCCATGCCGGATAAAGGAAGGCTACGGTGGAGTTACCAGCGTACCCGGAGCCTTGGAGTGCAAGATACACAAGACTAGTAATAGACGGTGTAGGACTCTGTGACCTGTCCGGCTAGGACTTTTCCCTGTAACCCTAGGACCTAGCGACTATATAAGTCGGGCCTATTGGAGCCTTTAGGGCACAACTTCAGACATTCTCATACGATCATAGATCGATACACACAACCTCGCACAGCGAACCTATCTCTGTAACTTGGCGTATTGCCCTTATAGTGATTTATAGCAGGAGTAGGATTCCGCCACCATTGTGGGATCTGAACCTGGGTAAGTTGTGTTACCTCGTACCCGTCAACCGTCCGCCTTACCCCACGTCTATAAACACGCACTGTGAGAACCCCTCCATGGCGTACTCGTCGGCAATACCACGACAAAACCCTGGGTACCCGATCAGAAATCCACGAAACCGTCTATAGCCACCGCCACCATCGTCCCTAGATCGGGGGGATCTAAAGTTCTTCCCGGCACCCTGCCGGAGGGGAGATCATCCTGGAGGCCTTCTCTCCGGTATGATGCGTGAGTAGTTCCACCTTGTACTATGGGTCCATGTAATAGCTAGATGGTTGCATCTCCTCCTTTGTTCTTTCATGTATAGATCTTGTGAGCTCCGTTCATGATCAAGATCTAATCTATTTGTAATCATGCATGTTGTGTTTGCGGGGATCCGATGGATATTGAGATTATTATGTTGGTTTGATTAATGGTTTTATCTTTATTATTATATTATGTATGTGTTGTTTGTGATCTTGCATGCTCTCCGTTGTTAGTAGCTATCTTGGCCAAGTAGTTGCTAGTGACTCCAAGAGGGGGTATTTATGCTCGATAGTGGGTTCATGCCTCTAGTTTCCAAGGGAAGTGACAAAAATCTCTTTGGTTGTAGATGTGCTGTTGATACTAGGGAGAAAACAACGGTCTCTTGTTCATGGAACATGTGGACTATTTACCTTACACACTTTAATTAAAGCAGTTGTATGTTGCTTGCAACTTAATACTGGAGGGGGTTCGGATGATAACCTAAAGGTGGACTTCTAGTCATAGATGTAGTTGGATGACGGTCTATGTATATTGTTGTATTGCCCAATCAGCCTCATATGATCTTTCTGACTAGTAATTGCATTGTTATGCCTTGCTCAGTTCCTGTCAATTGCCCCGCTGTTATTTGTTTACCCTTCATGCCATGTTGTTTATATAAGGAGAGCACCTCTAGTGAACTATGGACCCTGGTCCAATCTTTACCATTGATACATCTTCCACTGTTACCCGTTTACTTGCTGCAAACCACCATTACCTTCCACACCATATGTTTAATCCTTTGTTACAGCAAACCAGTGAGCTTGACAACCTCACTGATTCGTTGGGGCAAAGTCTTGAGTTTGTGTTATGCAGGTCTCCGCGTTGCTCGCAACACCTGTGTGACGTTTCCTTCCTCCTTCTGGTTTGATAACCTCGGTCTCAACTGAGGGAAGACTTGCTGCTTCACACCTTGCTCTTGGGGTTTCCAACGAAGTGCTCGACGTCAGCACCAGCCATCAGTTGCCATTCTTAGTTCTATGTGCATTGTTCCAAAACTTATTGATTGATTCATATTGTTGATATTGCTTGCTCTTGAACTATTTGTATCTAGTCACCCTTATGGACTTTGAAGGTGTCATATGCATTTATTGCTGCTCTGTGAGGGACAGGCTGAATGCCACTATGCTATGTTTTCTATATGTGAAACAAACAAACGTCTTTCAATGCATTGTTATTCATGATTCTTTGTTTGTATCCTTTCATGTTTCAGCATAGTTGCTTTGTCTTATTGTTAGAACTTCATCTTTCATGCTCATGTTTAGAGTACTTTCATCCCAACTTTCAATGCTTTGCAAATGGTTTCATCATTATTGTGATGGTGCATGTCACCTAAAAAATTATTCTTTTATCACTTACCTACTCGAGGACGAGCAGGAGTTAAGCTTGGGGATGCTTGATACATCGTAAACGTATCTATAACTTTTGATGTTCCATGCTTGTTTTATATCATTTGTCTTATGTTTTGTCTACACTTTGAGGTATTCTTATACATTTTTGGGGACTAACCTATTGACAAGATGCCATAGTGCCAGTTGTCTGTTTTCTGCTGTTTTTGGTTTCAGAAAAGCTAAAAAATGATTATTCTCAGAATTGGACGGGACAAAAGCCAATCTTCATATTTTTGCCTGAACGATACAGAAAATCGTAGCAGAGACGAAATAGGGCACCAGGGTGGCCACACCCTAGGGTGGTGAGGGCCCACCTTGGGCGCACCACCAGGGGGTGTGGGGCCCCTAGGCCTCCATCGACCTTGTCTCCTTCGCCTATAAGAAGCCTCTGACCGAAAATCCCTAAAGGATCGACTAGAAAGTCAAGAAAAGTTCCGCAGCGCCACCACCACCAAAGGGGAGATTCGAGGGACAAAAAGTCTCTGTTCCGGCACCCTGCCGGGACGGGGAAGTGCCCCCGGAGCCATCTCCATCGCCATCTTCATCACCGTTGCTGATTCCCATGATGAGGAGGGAGTAGTTCTTCATCGAGGATAATGGCTCTACCGGTAGCTATGTGTTCATCTCTCTCTATGCATGATCTTGTTGTGGTCATGAGCTTTGTAATCAAGTATATCTACCTTGCTACTCAAGTGCTTTAATAGATCTCCTGCTCTCCCCACGTGTATGAAAGTGACAGCGTGCATACCGTGGTGGCACTTAGGCTAGAGTCTACATAAATACTCATCGTGCTTTAATAGATCTATGCTTTTCCCCATGTGTGTGAAAGTGACAGCGTGCACACCGTGTATGGCACTTAGGCTAGATTACATATATATATATATTTGTCATGAGTATATTTTGCATTAGATGTCTTTATGAAATTGTGGTGTTTGTTGGAACCATCTAGCGCTCAAGGTGACGGTGTGGGGTTATCTAGATTGGGAAAGGCGGACTTTGAGGTGTGCTGTTATAGTCCTACCATGAATTAGAGTGTCCAACCAGAGAGTAGTTAAGAGTAGTATCATGAAGAGAATATATTTATTGAGAGTGTTCACTAGTGAAAGTATGATCCCTAGGCCTTGTTTCTAAGCATTGAAACACTGTTTGCATCTAGATCTGTTGCATGTTTGCTTGCTTCCAGTCTTTTCCTCCCCGTCAAGCTCTTTTCTAGCATCGTTGTCTTATAATCATCCATACCACTTGTATTTCACTATCTCTTCGCTAAACTAGTGCACATATACACCTGACAAGTGTATTGGGTGTGTTGGGGACATAAGAGACTTCTTGTATCTTGATTGCAGGGTTGTTTGAGAGGGATACCTTTGACCACTTCTCCCTGAGTTCGATAAACCTTGGGTAATCTACTAAAGGGGAACTTGTTGTTGTTCTACAAACCTCTGTACTTGGAGGCCCAACAACTGTCTACAAGAATAGAAGTGCGTAGACATCAGAAGAATATATGCAAACCTTCGGAGTCCACGCCTGAACACATAAGTGTTGTTTTTTCGTTGCCTGGGGGGAGCCTTCGAGCACTTTACATCGGTGTTTTCTTGCTTCTGTGTAGCCCTTTGTCCGCAGCGCCAATCTTCTGATCCAGCAGCATCTAGCATTGGAGGATGAGCTGAAGCAGCTCCGAGGTGCGTTTTGTTAGTCTTCGCTATTTTTCGAATGCTTCAAGTTGGTGTTGTATTTATCCAGTGTTTCTTCATGCTGTAGATGAGAACAATGATGCCCTCCATAGGCTGAATTCTCTCGAAAAGAGCCTCGACCAGGTGGAGAAGAAGTCAACGGATGCTACTGAGGCTCTCCAACGCCAGCAAAAGGAAGCCGAAGACCGCGAGCAGCAGCTCGCGGCCGTTGCAGCTGCTCGGGAGAAGGCCATGGCCGGCAAGCTCATGGATGTTGCCAAGGCTATCTCTGGTAAGCTACCCTTATCTTCTTTGTTTTTATCTTCTCCATTTTGGTGCGCCTTTTACTTTTCCTCACTCGAATTTCTTCTTTTGGTATTTATGCCAGATGCTTCTAGCGTCGCGTTTGACCGCGGCATGCTGGAGCATGGGGATTTCCTCGCAGATGCCGCCATAGCGATCGAGGATCGCTGCTCCTCTGTTGTGAGCTCCTTGGACAAGACCAAAAAGGTGCTTGCGTGCTTCTACAAGGAGGTCAACCCCAAGGGCGTTGCCCTCGAGGACATTGATTCTCTGGCGGATGCTCTATCAGACGAAGCTCCGGCGGAGTACAAACACAATCAGAAGGGCATTGGTGCCTCCATGGGGTTGTCCATGGCGATGGCGTCCGGAGACGAGCTGGACCTGGCCCAGGTCACCTCCCAGATGCCGACGGCGGCGGATGGCTCTTAGGTAGCTTTTACCTCTTTTGCTTCTCGCTATAAGCATTACGGGCCTAAGCTCATTGACCTCCTAGCCGATTATGCGGCAAAGCAGCAGCGAGAGGCCAAAAGTAGGCAGTCTGGCTCCGAGGCTGCTCCGGGTGCTGGCGCTTAGGCCCTTGCATTGTAGCTAGTATAGCTTTTCTCCTTTTGCTGTCTTTTGTAACACCTTTTGTATGAACAAGTCTCACTGTGCCACGACATGTCCTTGTTTATGTATATAAGTCTGTCTTTTAATTGCTGTCAAAAGTCTTTGCAATATTCATATTTGCCTGTTTACCCCTAGGGTCCTTCAGGTGAGTCTCCAGTGATCACTCTTCCTATGCCTGATCCTCGCCCATCATTGGATGAGGCGTCGCAGTTGGCCTTCCTGCGTGACCGCGTCCGCAATTTGGAAAAAGACGTCCTCAGCATCCGCGGTCATGCAGATGTGTGGAAGTCAAAGGCTGAGCGAGCTACTGCCAGGGAAGAGTTCTTGCTTGGAGAATTTCGGCAGATGGGCGACCAACTCCAATGTGAGTCCGTGTGAACTGGTGCCTTTTCGAGTGCGCCATATTTTATGTTGGCTCACCCAATGCTTGTGTAGTTGTGAATCTCATTTCGAAGGAAGAGAAGGAGCGCGTTGCAATTCCGATGAATTGCCTGACGCAACAAGAGTTGGAGGCTGGTGGATTCTGTTGGATGGATCGTGATCGAGAAATCGTCCTTGCGACGGTGGAAGACTGCCTACACCAGGTTCTTCGGGTGCTGAAGCAGGTGAGGTCATCACTTGCAGCCGTTTGGTTTATCATGTTTCCTTTAGACTCCGCACCTTCTAGTTTCTTGGGTCTTCTTGGGAAGTTTCAGAATGTAGGCCATGTAAAGGAGTTGGTGCGTCATCAGCTGATTGCAGGGGTAAAGGCAACCTTGTCTCTCGTTCGACTGCATTGTCGCAATGTCAATCTTGCGGAGATAGCGGCTGGGCCACCTCCTCCTCCAGGTAGCAATGTATGGGATATGTGCCCTCATTATGCGGCTGTAGCATAGTATGCCGAAGAGATCATAGATTTATTTGAGGAGCAGACAAATGTGATGCTTGATGACCCACAAGTATAGGGGATCGCAACAGTCTTCGCGGGTAGTATTACCCAATTTATTGATTTGACACAAGGAGAGCCAAAGAATAGTTGCAAGACTTAACAACTGAGTTGTCAATTTAGATGCATCTGGAAATAGTTCTTGCTCACAGAAGTTTATCAGTAGAAACAGTTTGGTAGTAGCAAGAGCAAAGCAACAACAGCAGTAAAACAGGAGCAATAGTAACAATAGTAGCAAACAATAGGATATGAGCGCGGTAGGCATAGGGATGGATGAATGGGCGTTGCATGGACGAGTCTAAACATGTAACTTCAAGATCTTGGGCAATTGCAGATAAATAAGAATAAGCATCCAAGTACTAAAAAATCATAGGCATGTGCTCCATATATATTCATGCGTGCTTGCAATGAGAACTTGCACAACATATTTTGTCCTGCCAGCCCGTGGCAGCGGGGCCTCTAGGGAACTACTGGCAATTAAGGTGCTCCTTTTAATAGAGCACCGGAGCAAAGAATTAACATTTCATGAACACATGTGATCCTCACATCACAGCCATCCCCCCGGTTGTCCCAATTTCTGTCACTTCGGGGCCTTTGGATCCGGACAATGATATGTGTACACAACTTGCAGATAAGATCACAAACAATACTATCATAATGATTCGATAATAAGTTTAGATCTGAGATCATGGAAATCGGGCCCTAGTGACAAGCATTAAGCACAACAAGTTGCAACAAAGTCAAATAACACTAATAGAGATACTAGGCACTATGCCTTAACAATCTTATTCGATTACATGATAGAACTCATCCAATCCCTACCATCCCCATAGCCTACAGCAAGGGGTTACTCACTCATGGATGAGGGAAACATTAATGGTTGATGGAGAGGCGTTGGTGATGATGATGGCGATGATCCTCCCCAAATTCCCTGTCCCGGCAGGGTGCTAGAATGGAGTTTCTGAATCCGAATCGCGGCTTCTGGTGGTGGCGGTGCAGCGGAACTCTTTCTGGAAAAACGACGACCCTTCCTGGGTTTTTAGGTCGAGAGGCAACTTATAGGCGAAGAGGGAGGCCAAGGGGGTGCCTGGGCTGGCCACACCCCTCCTAGACGCGGGATGGGCCCACCCGCGTGGCAGGGGGGTGTGGGCCACCCAGGGATCCCCTCCATCTCGTCTTCTGACTACGTGGATCTTCTGGTGAAATAGGATTTTTGCCATATTTTCCAGGATTTTTCCTGATAGTTGATTTTCTGCACAAAAACTAGACACCAAGGTAATTCTGTTGAAAACAGCGTCAGTCCGTGTTAGTTGTATCCAAATCACACAAGTTTAGAGGAGAAACAATAGCAAAGTGTTCGGGAAAGTAGATACGTTTTGGACGTATCAACTCCCCCCAAGCTTAGCTTATTGCTTGTCCTCAAGCAATTCAGTTGTAAACTGAGTGTGATAAAAGAACTTTCACGAACACATTTGCTTCATATGATGTATATATTCACAGCACAGGAGTAGATACTTAAACCATTCATAATAAGAAGTATGCAACTGAGTCTACTCAATAGTCATTGCAAGCTATGAAGAGAGACCAACTCAATAATAATAAGTAGTATGAAACATAAACATAAGCAACATTGCAATGCTCATAATAAGGTATGATAGAGTAGTATCTCGCTTGCCTTTGTTTGTAGAGCACAATATAAATGCCAAGGCACCTCTAAAGTTCAAGTGAAGACAAGAAGTAAAGATATCAGAGATACAAGCATCAAAGTAATGACATAATTAAGCAAGTTTTGAGACAAACACAAGAATGACAACTATGCTCTCAAGAAGGTGCTAATAGAATAGGTGGTGACTCAACAAGGAAGTGAAAAAGTTTTGAAAGGTTTGAAAGGCTTCCAAATGCTGAAAGTAAAGTACTGATTAGCTTTGAGATCTCAATGCCCCTATCATAGGCATCTTCATATGGTTAAGGTGAAAGTGAGGTCCAATATGAGTTATATGCTTGATAGACCATAAACTAGAAATCCCATGTCCCTTGGGTACGAGGGCCGCTTCGCATGCTACTCAACTTTGGTTACCTTTAAGTTCTTGTCATTGTAAATACATGCATATCATAGAGAACCGCCAACGGGGTACCCCTTGCACATGATAGAGGAGCTATCCCATAATCAAAATGACAAGGCAAGCAGACAATGAGCATCTCAGCGATCTTTTTATTTACTATGTGCATAGCTTTTTATTGAGGATGCTTCACAGAATGCTCATATTGGTGATGGTGCAAGTTTCCACCATGATTAGGCATGGCTAAGGCTAGCGGCCCAGGCGTTTCTCTAATACATATATATACTCCATGAACTCACAATCTCACTTTTATTTCACACCTACAACATCCGCACATAAAAAAGAGCAAGGTATCAACTGGATAGGTATCCATAAGTGTTGAAAGCGTTCCCCGTGACATCACGGTTCTGCTAACTCCCAGCCTATAATTTGCAAGCATATAACTTTCATGGACATGCCACAATGGTTCAAGATTATTAAGTGCAAGAAATAAAGCGTGCCATCAAGTTCATGAGAGCTTTACTAACTAACTTTCTCAAAGCAGACAAACATTTTATTTGGAAGAAAACAAGGCATATAGAATATGCACTGAAATAGCAAATGATGCTAATAGGTAGGTATGGTGGACACTGTTGGCAATATTGGTTTGGGGGAGTTGGATGCACAAGTAGAGCTCATACTCGGTGCAAGTGAAGGCTAGCAAAAGAGAGGGAGCGACAAACGAGAGAGCAATAATTGTCATAATCATGCTTGCAACAAAACAGGACTAGTTATGGCATGAAAGTGATACAAGAACTCTGAGGCAAAATAAATCATCGAGGCTTACTAACTACTGTTTACTCATATGCATGCGCGAGCATGTGCCAAGTCGATTCTCATGAAACATTCAGAGGAGGATACCACAATATCATACCAAAATATGAATAAAACAGTGCAAGCAAACATTCATATGACATGCTACAAACTATTAGCAAGCTGGAGCTAATCACAAGAAAGCAAGAACTACCAAGCATCTATCAGTAACATACACCTTACATTAAAAGACTAAGCATTTTCACAGTGATGAGTATATGTACAAAAATGAAAACAAATAGAGTTTGTTACCAGCCTCTTACAACACCTCAAGTTGTCTTAATCTTCATTACTGCCCTTCACTTGTGTGACTTGAGTAATAACATGAAACCAAATTCCACTGAGGACGGCTGAACCCTGCAAAGAACTCACAAAACCAAAGAAGAACAACAAATATTTTTGGTGTTTTCGATTTTTCAAACAAGCAAAAAAAGCAAAAACAAACAAAGCAAAATCTTTTTGGATTTTTCTTTTAAGGCAAACCAAAGCAAAGAAACAAACCAAGAGAAACAACGAAAATATTTTTGGTATTTTTGTGTTTTGAGAAAGCAGGAACAAAAACCAAGAAGAAAGCGAAACAATGGATATACAAAGAACCGACCGAACATGATATATAGATGAGTGTAATGTCGGTATACCTCCCCCCAAGCTTAGGCTTTTGGCCTAAGTGGGGCTCAACCTCATGGTGACCAAGTAGGTGCACCTCCATAGTACGACGAGGAGGCTCCCTCGTCCTGGTACGATCTCGAGGACTCCCTTGTGTAGTATACAGAGGGGTCGGGAGGGTGCGTCCCCCTGATAGTCTCCATGGAAGCCAGGAATGCGCAGCTTGTCATCCATCTCCTCCTTGGAGCGCGGCAAAGGTCCCTGAGAAATACTGAACAAAGTGGTTTGGGGAGAGAGATCTCTCTCTCTTCCTTGTTAATAAACAGCATTCTATAAACCAAACTCTCAAGGGTAGATCCAGTAGTGACAAAGTGGTGCGCCTTCATGGCAGCAAGATCAAGCCTCTGAGGAGCCAAAACAGTATCATTTGGATCAACAGCAAGGTCCAAGGCGGCAACAACACGTGCATCAATAATTCCCCCATAAATGGATCTCTTAGCAGCTAAGCTACAAGCAATGAGAGAACCAAGATTGTACGTAGTTTCATTGTTGAGCACAACAGCTATGAAGGCCAAATGATAGTTGGAAATATTACTAGTGTTCTCCCTACCAAGAACACTAGTGACAAGATAGTAATCAAAGTACTTGATGGCTAGGAGTTGAATTGTTGGGGAGGTGACCCGGATAGGGTCAAGACAGGGGAAAGACGAAAGGAATCTCCCTAGTCGTGAGCAGAATTACTGTTTGTATCGACCAAGTCATGTAAGAGTCGGCCGAGATGAGCAAATCCATGACAGATATAGAATGAGTAACGCCTTATCCGACCGACATATGAGTTAAGTCGGCCGAGCGAGTCTGACTAACTTGAATGCGGGTGAATCTGAGCCGAGTTATGCGAGACAAGGCCGAGTAACACGAAGCTTGCAGGAGAAGGAGGTGCCTATAGTCAAACCCTAGTCACTGGCTAGGAGGAATCTAAACAGAGCCAAGCACAAAGGACAAGGAGCAGAGCAGCAGAAGGGAAGAAGAAGGTCACGGATGTGACAGTCAGGGAGCCCGAGGCGCGCATGTGAAGCTCTCTGGAGCATTGCCGCTGATAGAAGGGAGCACAGAAAGGAGGCCGCCGAGTTACCATATTGGGACAAGCATATTCCAAGAATATGCTTGCCACATCAGCCCTAGAAGGAACCAAGGCACCCCTTTATAAGGGGAGACGCGGGCTCCTGAGGAGGGATCGATTCATTCTACGCCGTAAGGCTCGTGTAGTAGCTCTCTTCTTTCTGGAGACAGCTCAAGGAGCATTTGTAGTCCTTAAGAGGAGAAATAAATATCTACTTGTTAGTCATTTGAGTGTAGAAATCACTACATCTTCCCTCCCTGGATCCCTCTAGCATCCATTGGCCCCATACTTTAGCCTACCCATGGCATCTGCCGTGCCACCACCACGACAGTTGGCGCCCACCGTGGGGCCAGCAGCGGTGCTAGCTGGAGTCGAGATCTGGACGGGAAACTTCATCCACACCGGCGCGTGGGTTGTCTCTGGCTTAGTCCAGAGATTTGATATCTGGGACTATGTCAGCGATAACGCAGGTAGCTTCAGGAGGAAAGCGCCTCCACGCAACGACGTCTTCATCAACTTGGGCATGCACAAGGTCTACGTCGGCGTCGACACTACCTGCGTCTATCCTCACCGAGTTATTGATGCAGGAGAGCCTCCCCTCAGTGCCGCTAACGGTCCGCGTGGATCATGCCCCATCAGCAGTGCCGAGGTGATGGTGACAGCTCCAGCGTAGGCGGCAGGAGCAGGCGCCGGACCAAGCAAGGATTCGACGGCCGGACAGGTGGCCACGAAGCAAGTGGCTCCACAACCCACCGAGGTAGATCCGCCAGCAGCCAAGTCAGCCGAGGTGCAGGAAACAACCCCAAAGGCAGCAAGGGTAAGATGGCCACCTGTGAAAAGACCAGAGAATATTCTCCAGGCAACTATAAATAATCTAACCACGCCTGTGGCGCCGATACTTGATCCGGCTAACGCTCATGCGGAGTTAGAAGATACTAGGCAAAAAGTACCGGTAGAGGCAAAAAAGGTGTCGGCCTTGCGGGAGTCCTTGAACAGGACTCTACGAGAATATGCTAAGGCGAACAAACTAGATGTTGCCCCCGAGTGGGTAGATGAATTAAGATTGAGAGGAAAAAACCTCATAAATGATATCAACAAAGAGCATGAGACTCATAAGGCTGATTCAGTTGATCTAGGCTTGCCAAGGTATAGTTCCCCGGCAAAGAACCTAAGAGCAGCAAATGCCGCTGCTTTGGAGCTGGAAGGATTAAGCGGGGAAGCCCGGCAGAAACAACAAGAGTGAATGAGCTGGTGCGCATTGCGAACCAGCAGAATGAGGAAATGCTTAGGGCTCACCCGGCAAGACAGGGAGCTTCGCGTATGGTCCATTCGGCCGGAGCAGCACCCGCACTATCAGCGGCAGCAGCATCCTCACCCGGAAACAACGCGCGAAAAGATAGAGCAGTAACTTCAGGAAAAAGAAATAAGCAAATTGTTCCGTATGATCCGGCAGTAGCCGAAAAGGTCAATGAAAACAGAGGCAATGGAAGCCGAGGTAACAGTGGCGATAGAAACCCCGGCCGTGCCAACAAAGGCAATGAAAGCCGAGGTAACGGAGACCTCGGAAGAGGAAATCATGAGAACAATAACCCGATAGAGGGAAGGAGAGACCCACCGCCCGATCCTCGGCCGAGGTATGAGCCTCGGCAAGAGAGAGAAGTGAGACCAGCTCACCATAATCAGGCAAACGAGAGGTACAATGATGGTTACTCAGATATGGAGTATGCAGGACATGGTGGGAATAACCATTATGGAATACAGGAGAGAATCATTTATAGAAACTTGTCGTCAAATGATGCAAGGTTAAAACTCGACAGGTTATATCGGTCCGAGTTATTGGAGGAACAGGGTCCGCCTGGTCCGGCGTGTTTCAGACCTCGGATCATGGGCGAACCACCGGTGCCAAACTTTCAACTGGCAAGGGGCACGAAAACATACAATGGGAGCACAAAACCATAGGATTGGTTGATTGACTATGCCACTGCAGTGAAAATAGCTAGTGGAAACTTACGATGGGCGGTGAGATACGTCCCGCAAATGCTGGAAGGACCAGCCAGAGTATGGCTGAACAATCTGCCGGCAGGCAGTATCAACTGCTGGCTAGATTTTGAAGAAATGTTTGTCAGCAATTTCCCTAGTACTTATAAGAGACCGAATAGACCTCAACAGCTCGCTATGTGCAAACAAAAGCCAAACGAAACAGATAGGGAATTCTTGACTCGGTGGTGTAACCTCAGAAACTCATGCGAAGGGGTCATAGAATCTCAAGCGATAACTTGGTTTGCTCAAGGCTGCCGATACGGGAGTGTATTGTGGCAAAGGCTGCAAAGAGATATGCCGACCACCTTGGCAGAGACCATCAGGATAGCAGATTCATATGCATTAGGGGATCCGACACAACCAGAATTAATGTCGGTAGAGCATCGGGAGCATCAAGATCAATATGCAAGAGATGCAGCCGGATCATCGAGGCGCAACGAGTTCCGAGGTATATGAAGGGAGGAAAGACCGGATTACAGATATGCTTCCAATCAGGTGGCAGCGGTAGTGCAAGATCAGCCGAGTCACGGGAACAGCCAGCGACAGAAAAATGGTCCTCAGCAGTGGACACCGAGGAATGAAGGGAAGAGACAGTGGACACCAGAACAGAAGAAGCAGTGGCAGGAAAGGCCGAAATACACGTTTGAGTCCATGTTGGATCAACCGTGTAAGTTTCACACTCCAAACCCGGCCAAGCCGGCTAATCATACAACTTATCAATGTGCTTGGATGAAAAATGCAATGGGGAACCATACGGGCATGCAAGCGCCCCCTCATCAAGCGCATCAGCAGCAGCAGCCACAGCTAACTGGAGCAAATGCGCAGCAGTTAATGTTACCACCACCTCCGCCGAGGTATGATAACTCGAACCGGGGAGATGCAGTGCATCAAGTGATAAATCAAGGTCAGGATGGAAGGACAAACCCCGGAAACAACGGATGTAATGATTACAGGGAGCATCATCAATCATATTGTGTGTTCACAACAAAACAGCAAGACATGCAAAGTGTACAACGCCGACATATGGAAGTAAATACTGTTATGCCAGCGGTACCAAGATACGTGCCTTGGTCCGATCAGGAAATAATTTGGAGCATAAAAGATCACCAAAAGATAATGCCGAATCCAGGGTCGTACGCACTCTTACTAGATCCGACATTTGTCGGGCCCAGCATCAATGTGAAATTCTCAAAAGTGCTCATTGACAATGGCATTAGTATCAACATCATGTACAAAGATACAATGCACAAACTCGGAATAGCACAGAATATGCTACAATCCACGAGAACCACGTTCCATGGAATAGTCCCGGGACTTCCGTGTGAACCCATTGGGAAAGTCCGAGTAGATGTATTATTCGGCACAAGGGAGAATTGCAGAGCGGAAAATTTGGAATTTGAAGTGGTGGACCTAGAAAGTTGCTATCATGCCTTACTCGGACGGCCAGCATTGGCAAAATTCATGAGTAGCTGCCACATTAATTATTTGAAAATGAAGTTACCCGGACCACAAGGGGTGATAACAGTAGCCGAAGATTACAGAAAGTCGATGGAGTGTGCTTCGTCAGGATCAAACCTGGCCGAGTCTTTGGTGATTACAAGAGAAAAAATAAGGATTCAGGAGGTAGCGACTCTCGCTCAGTCGGCACAGCTGAAAATGCCGGCATTAGCCAACCCCCATGGAAGTGTTTCTTTCCAGCCGACTAAAGAGACCAAAAATATCCAGATAGATGAGCAGTTCCTAGAGCACACCATCACGATTGGTGACGGCCTAGATGCCAAATAGGAAGGCAAGCTCACCAACTTCCTCCGTGAGAATCGGGATATGTTTGCATGGTCAACTCAAGACCTGCAAGGCGTGCCGAGGGAGTTGGCTGAGCACTCTTTGCATGTAAGGCCAGGAGCAAGGCCGGTGAAGCAACCTCTCCGCCGCTTCGCCGAAGACAGGAGAAAAATAATAGGGGATGAGATAGCTCGGCTCCTTGCGGCCGGGTTCATCATGGAAGTGCTTCATCCGGATTGGTTATCAAATCCGGTGTTAGTGGAAAAGAAAAAGGATGACCCAAATGTAGCCGTCGTATGGCGAATGTGTATCGACTACACGAACCTAAACAAGGCGTGTCCCAAAGATCCTTTTCCTTTACCTAGGATAGACCAAGTCATTGATTCGACCGCTGGTTGTGAATTGTTGTCATTTGTAGAAGCATACTCTGGTTTCCACCAGATACCGTTAAATCCGGCCGATCAAATAAAGACCGCGTTTATTACCCCGTACGGGGCTTATTGCTATCGCACCATGCCATTCGGCCTGCGTAATGTAGGAGCAACATACCAAAGATGCATGCAAAAGTGTCTACATGACCAGATAGGAAAAAATGTACAAGTATATGTAGACGATGTGGTTATAAAAACCAAAGAGAGCAAAATGCTCCTTGATGATATTCGGCAGACATTCGCTAACTTGAGAAGATTCCGAATGAAGCTTAACCCGGAAAAATGTACTTTCGGTGTGCCGGCTAGAAAATTACTCGGTTTCCTCGTATCCAGCCGAGGTATAGAGGCAAATCCAACTAAAATCCGAGCAGTTGAAAAAATGGAACTACCGAGGTGTCTAAATGATGTACAAAAATTCACGGGCTGCTTGGCCTCGCCGAGTCGATTCGTATGTCGGCTGGGGGAAAAGGCATTACCTCTATATCAACTGATGAAAAAGTCTGGTAAGTTCATTTGGACACCGCAGGCAGATAATGCGTTTCATGAGTTAAAGAAGATGTTGGTCACAGCACCAATCTTGGCCTCTCCACTGTCAAAAGAACCTATGTTACTTTATGTAGCTGGAACTAACAGAATGGTAAGTGCGGTGGTTGTCGTGGAACGGAATGAAGGGGATAAGTCAATACAAAGGCCGGTATATTACCTAAGTGAGGTACTATCGGCCTCAAAACAGAACTACCCGCACTACCAGAAAATGGCTTATGGAGTATACATGTCGGCGAAAAAACTTAAACATTACTTCGAAGAGCATCTGATAAAGTGATTTGTGAATCGCCCATAGCTAAGATATTGAGCAACAAAGATGCAAATGGCCGAATAGCAAAATGGGCAATCGAGTTATCACCTTATGCCCGCAGTTCGATAGGCGAGATGCAATCAAATCTCAGGCAGTGGCCGAATTTTTTGTGGATTGGGTCGAGGTACAATATGAGCCGCCATTACCAGATCCAAATTATTGGACAATGCATTTTGACGGATCCAAGCTGAGAAATGGCTTGGGGGCAGGGATAGTCTTAACTTTGCCGAAAAAAGATCACCTAAAGTATGTACTGCAAATACATTTCGCCGCATCAAACAATGTAGCCGAATATGAAGCACTTGTCCATGGGTTAAAGGTAGCAAAAGAAATTGGTATACGTCGGATCCTACGCTACGGGGATTCAGATCTGGTAGTACAGCAAGTATCAGGCAATTGGGACGCATTAGATGTGAATATGGCCCTATATAGATTTCATGTGCAAAAAATCAGTGGTTACTTTGATGGATGCGAGTTTCATCATATACCTCGGGTGGAAAATGACGCTGCAGACACGCTGTCAAAACTCGGATCAACTAGGCAGTCAATTCCCCCAGGTATTGCCCTAGAGCACCTGAGAAAACCATCGATTATACCATCACCAGAATCCGAGTCAATTCGTATCTCGGCAGAAGTGAAAGAAGGAAACGTGCCAATGGAAATTGACGAAGAATGTGACCCGGGTTTTCTAAAAGTGAACCCGGCCATCGCACGAGCGAGAACAGAAAAATCCGAAGCTGTTATGTCGGCGGAAAATATGGAAATCGACAGTGAAGTTATCCCAGAGAAGATCACGCCGATATGGGCGCAACCCATATTCTCATTCCTAAAGGAGGCAATCTTGCCGAATAATGAAGTACTGGCTAGACAAATAGTGAGAAGAGCAAAAGCTTACACAATCATAAACAATGAGCTGTATAAGAGAAGCGTTATGAATGTATTACAAAGGTGTGTTGACTCGGCATAAGGACAGGAAATACTCCTGGATATACATCAGTGAGAATGCGGGCATCACGCCTCATCAAGATCTTTAGTGGCCAAAGCATTTAGGCATGGGTTTTATTGGCTGACGGCATTAAAGGAAGCAAAAGAATTAGTGGAAAAATGTAATGGTTGCCAAAGATACGCTAGTAGGATACATCTGCCCTCGTTTGAGTTAAAAACAATACCAATCACTTGGACTTTTTCTGTATGGTGTTTGGATATGGTAGGTCCATTCAAACCAGCCCGAGGCGGAATGACTCACATTCTAGTCATGGTGGACAAATTCACAAAGTGGATCGCGGTGAAACCAATAAGAAAGTGTGATGGACCAACAGCGGTAAAATTCCTAAAGGATATTATCTTGAGATATGGATATCCACACAGTGTTATCATAGATAATGGCACAAATTTTGCCGAAGGAGCCTTCGCTAGATTCTGCCAAGAAAAGCACATAAGACTAGATGTTGCCTCGGTGGCTCACCCAGCATCAAATGGGCAAGTAGAAAGATCAAATGGACTGGTATTGTTAGGAATAAAACCCAGGCTTATCGAACCACTGCAAAGGTCGACAGGATGCTGGATTGAGGAGCTTCCAGCAGTACCATGGAGCCTCAGGACCACCCCAAACAGGTCGACAGGGTAAACCCCTTTCTTTCTGGTATACGGGGCAGAAGCTGTGCTCCCAGCCGACATAATGCATGACTCACCAAGAGTAATCCAATACACAAAGGCCGAAGTAAATGAAGTATCATGGCAAGACGATGTGGATCTGCTAGAGGAAGCAAGGGAATTGGCATTATCAAGATCAGCCGTTTATCAGCAAAACCTCAGACGATACCATAGCAAAAAAGTAAATCCAAGAGTTTTTAAAGAAGGAGACTTGGTTCTTCGACTAGTGCAATGCACAGCCGGCATGCACAAACTCTCACCTCCATGGGAAGGACCGTTCATTGTGAGTAAAGCACTGCACAATGATGCATATTACCTGATCGACGCTCAACCACCAGAGAAGAATAAGGCAAATAAGGCCGGAGACGAATCAAAAAGACCGTGGAACATAGCCTTACTTTGCCCATTCTACACTTAGAAGCCATATGTTGTACGTCTTGATGCCACGCATCAAGTTGGAGTATCACGCATGTATTAAGCCTCGGCACCTCGAGCAGTGACTCGGGGACTGCACAATGTTGTTTCTATTTTTTTAAGACTATGTAGTAAACCTCGGCACCTCGAGCAGTGACTCGGGGACTGCACCGTGTTATTTCCTATTTTGAATTATGTATTAAAATTTGGCACCTCGAGCAATGACTCGGGGACTGCACCGTGTTATCCCGTATTTCGGATTATGCATTAAACCTTGCTACCTCGAGCATTGACTCGGGGACTGCCCTGTGATTGTTTCAAAATATGTATTAAACTTCGGAACCTCGAGCAATGACTCGCGGACTGCCCCATGGTATTCTTTGCATTGAGCTATGAATTATATTTCGGCAACCCAGTTTGTAACTCGGGGATTGTTCCGTGTTATTCGGTATCATCTGAACAGATATAAACCTTCAGCGGACCAAGAGATAACTCGGGGGTGACTTACACCACTCATTAATTTCTTCCGTTCATATAAGAGCTCGATAGCTTCAGTGGAAACTCGGGGAATACCCCAACTTGCTACTCATAACTCATAAGAGGCAACATAAGCTTGCCCTGATTGACAAAGGAATAACAAGGAGAAAACAATTAACGATTTATAAGAGGTAACAACCTCAGCGAGTCAAAGTATGATAAGGGATACAAGCCAATCTATAAGAAGCATTGTACTTCAAGCACAAATCGTGAAAACAACAGTTATACAACCAAATCTACAATGGGCAAGCAAGATAAATGCCAGACGAAGATCAACCACATGAGAGAATACGATCCGGCCTTACGAAATTAAAGTGGGACAAGGTAAAGATATGAAACAGATAGCTTAACTTAGACTAAATAACAATAGTTATCATCACCAACGCCTCAGCGGTGCAAGGCAAAAAGGTTCGCACAACACCAAAAGATGGACAATTGTTTCACAAACATCATACGCCCGACATGCCGGGGACTTATAGCAAATTGAAGTTTTTCAAGCCCAAACACCAGAAGAGGCCAAACAACCCTTAAGGGGCAGTAGCACGGTCAGGAGCATTGGACATGGGTATCTCGGACGATGGAGGAGGGACCTCGGTCTCCTTCAGCAGGGTATCTTCAGCAACTGGGCGCTCCGAAGTAGCTGGCGCATCAGCCGATGTTACCTCGACTTCAACGGAAGCCATAGTAACCTCGGGCGCAAGATCCAACTGCTGAGGGACATCAGTTTGAGCTCGAGAGTTTTCAGTCCCTATAGAGGATGATCGCGTGTTGCCATCCTCGCCCGAGTTATCGTTTGCATCACGGGAGTTATCCGAATCACCCACCGATTCATCCTGATCGGCCGAGTCATCTCCTGATGAATCTTCAACTTCGACATCATTCGCCGGATTGGGAAGAAAGCTCGGCCCTTCGATCCAATTATGCACATCAGCATACTCAATAAGCTGGAAGGCACGATCTTGGCAGCGATAAACGAACTCTGGATCCTCAACCCAACGAGAGCCAGTTCGCAAGTTCATCAGAGTATCGAGTGAGATATCCTCGTACCAAGACAAAACGGCTGTAAGTGCCATATCAGCACCATCCCTCCCACCAGATTACCTCTAGAGATTTAATTGGGTCTGAGATGCCATTAATCTCGCCACAAGCACTTTAACTTCATAAATATCAGGTGTTGCAGAGGTATTCGGCCAAAGAACATGGTAGGCCTGAATGGCTGCTTGCACCAGGTCTCTTCTCATAATCTTCATTGGTCCAATAGCAGCACCGACGGTAATCAGGAAGTCTTCCATCGAGTATTCTAAACTCGAATCAGCGGGGACACCTCGGCGCTGACGAGCAGAAATAACTGCCTTAGAGCTCACTAGTTTCGCTTCCGGAAAATGGTCTACACGAAAGAGAAACATATCAGTTAAAAATAAGAAAAAGAAGAAAATAACTCGGCCACGGGCGGAAACTTAAGATGAATGTAACTCAACGTTTTCTGGAGATCCAGGGACCAATCGGCCCTGGTTTTCTCGAAACGAGTGATTTCCTCACTCATCGCCCGGTTTTTTAGCTCGACAGCTTCAAGAAGTTCCTTATCTTTCTGCAAATGCAGGCTCAGTCAATTCTTCTCTTCAGGGAATTCCTAATCAACCTTTTCCAGTTCAGACTTCTAGGAAAGCTTGAGAGATTCAACCTCGGCGCGTAACCGAGTTATCTCATCATCCTTTTCTTGGAGTTGCGTCAAATGAGCAGCAGCTTGTTCTAAAAAATGAAGCATCATATCAGGCATAGGTATGCATTCTTCATGCGATGCTGCAAATGTTTGTAGCTCGGCTATACCAAAGCCGGAAGGTTATAAGAGACCCAATATTTATCTCGGACAAAAATTAATAGGTTAAAAACCAAAGAGGAACCAACCTTCAAGAGCGGTAACCTTCTTGGTAAGACGGGTATTCAAATTGTTGATATTAGCTGCACGCCAACAAGGAATAAATTAGCGCGACAAGACAGAAGTATTACGAACTTAAGGAACAATACACGGATTAGTTACATTACCAGTATTTTTCACCACAGGAACAACCTTCTCATACTTCTCTTGCAATTTCTTTTGGGCGAAGAGAAATCTTTGAAATTCGGCCGTCCGCCGATCATGGGCAACCTAGATATAATGTAAGGTTAAAAGACTGAATACTCAAAGTTAAAACATATCCGAATCAAGTAGAACTTGACTCGGATCTAGGTGGTTGGATATTCAAAGCTAAACAGATCGGAATCAAGTAAAACTTGACCCGGATCTAGGTGGCTGGATATTCAAAGTTAAAACAGATCTGAATCAAGTAGAACTTGACTCGGATCTAGGTGGTTGTATATTCAAAGCTAAAAAGATCCGAATCAAGTAAAACTTGACCCGGATCTAGGTAGCTGGATATTCAAAGATAAAACATATCCGAATAAAGTACAACTTGACTCGGATCTAGGTGGCTGGATATTCAAAGCTAAATAGATCTGAATCAAGTAAAACTTGACCCGGATCTAGGTGGCTGAATATTCAAAGATAAAACATATCCGAATCAAGTAAAACTTGACTCGGATCTAGGTGGTTGGATACTCAAAGTTCAGGAAAATCCGAATCAAATAAAACTCGACTCGGATATGCATGGACCACGGCTAATCCGAGTCGCAAAAGGGTTAAGTTAGCAAGAAATGCAATTGAAGCCTAATAAAGCTTACAAACGAACAACAAGTTATCCGGTTGCAAGTCTCGGGGACTAGTGCATATATAGTACCACTTGAATAACAGACAAAGTATCAACGAAAGCACCTACCTCGTTCATCTTGTCACTATCAAGAACAATCTTGGCAGCCATATGCAAGCGATTGCTGATGTCGGAAAGCTGAAATGGTTGGCTGCTCGGATTGCCTTCAAGTTGATCGGCGGCATTCCAGTTATTGGCATACTCCACCAAAGAGCCGAGGCTGTTTCCGCTCTCAGTGCGGGTCAACACTTTACCTCGGGCCCGTTGTGAAAATACCGCCATCGCAGGACTCTTGTGAAGAGTAAGTTGAGTGTCGGCGGCCGGGGTGACACCAGGCTTAGCAGAGGAAGCCCCTTTGCGAAGTGCATCAGCTATGTTGGGCTGAGAAGAACTAGCCGTCCCCTTCTGAGATGCTGAAGGTTTGGTAACAACAACTTTCCTACTTTTAGGAGAGGCTCCGACAGGGGCAGCAACCTCGGCATTAGGAATCGCGTCCCGAGGAGCAGGAGGAACAATGGTTTCCAAGGGGGCCGAGTTGGTGATATCTTCGACTGGAGCGGGAGTAGCGGCTGGGGTTGTGGTGATCAAAGGATCGTTGGGGGAAACCTCGGCGGTCTGAAGAGGTGCGACAGGTTCAACAGGATTATCTGATGGCGGTGTTATGTAGGCATTAACGGTAGGAGCAGTGGGTACATCTCGCTGAGGGGATGTATGGGTCGGCGCAGGAGGAGAGTTAACACGAGAGGGAATGGGAGCCCGAGTATCTTCCGGGGGCGGAGGAGAAGGCGGCCGAGTAGCATGTCTTGTCATACTCGGACCGCTGGGTTTCGCAGAGAGAGGAGCTCTGCAAGAGACAAAGAGTCGAATCTAAAGACAAAAAGAGAGAAACAAGAAGTACAAATGAAAATAAACTCACCCAGTAAACCCAGGCATGGTCATACGCCTCGTAATATGCTGGGCAGACTTCTTCATTCGCTTCTTGGGAGCAGCGTCGGGGGGATCTGCCGGAGCGGTGCGCTTCTTCGAGGTAGCAGGAGCTTGAGAAGCAAGAGGCTCGGCGTCGTGCACCTGACCGGCTGGATTGGCTGGGAAAGTAGAAGCCGGAAATGCGTAAGAGATAGGCATCACGGCAACTACCTCAAGAATTTGGACGTCGTCCGAGTCACCTTCATCCCCGTGGGCCGAGGTCTTGCCACGGGTGCGAGCCGGAGCAACATCCGACTTAGGGACAAACTCTTCCGAGTCAGGTTCCCCGATGTCCGGGGTATTCCGGTCGGTAGTCCACGAAAGAGCCAGAACCTCGGCATCCTCGGTCTTTTACTTCGCAAACCTCTGCAAGAAAAGAAACAAAGTAGGATTAGCAAAAGAATGGTCACAAAGGCAATTCAGAAGCAAACACAAATGCGCAAATTTACCTGGGAGGGGGATTCCCGCGAGTGAACGGTTTCAGTCCCCATGCCCAATCCTCCGGCATATCAGTCTTGAAGATAGCTCGGACACGCTTATAAATATGATAGTCGTCAAGCTCAACCGTCGAAACTCGGTTGGGATCGAGAGGACCACTCGTGTAATAAAGCTTGTGAGAGTGAAGCTGAAAAGGGAAGATTCGGCTGCTGATGAATGCGGTCATCAGATCCTCACCACGGATCCCGGCGTGGATCAATTCCTTGAGCCGAATCTCAAACGCCTTGGCCACAGCATGTTTTTTCCTAGGGTTGTAGTTCCAATTCTTCTTGGAAGGGGGGCCAATAGAAAAAGCGGGGAGCCAAATCTTATCTTCTTTTCCAGTATTTTTGGCATAGAAAAATGATCTATGCCATTTCTTGCAAGACTCGAGGCCGGCGACACGACGAAACTCAGAGTTTCTCTGAGGTGTAATGGACGCGGCCCCGCACTGGGTAAGGGACTTCTCGGAAGGGTGAAGAGATTTGTCCGGTACGACATTAGATCGGATCTGGAAGAATTTAGACCAAACAGGTACGGAGGGCCAGAGGCCGAAGTACCCCTTTGAGGCCGAGATGTAAGCTGACAAGGAGGCGATAGCATTGGCCGGTAGGTGATGCGGCTAGAGGCCGAAGTAATCGAGGAACTCCCTGGCGAAATCGCTAAGGGGGAGGTCGAACCCGCGAGCAAAATGGGACATGAAGACTATGTATTCTCCCTCGTTGAGCACAGGAGAGGATTCATTGCCGGGCAAGCGACAACTTACCTTGGCAAGGATTCGGCGCGTCTTGATTAGACACTCTACCTCACGGCGAGTGACAGTGGAACCCTACCAAGAACCTCGTTCTGGACCGGATGCAAAATCATCATCCTCAACAAGGGATCCGCTGGCAGAACTAGACATGGGCTCGCCAGAGGAATCAACGGAGGAGACACTAGCGGCAGAGGGGGGCCTAGAAGCGCAGGGCCCCGTCGTGATTCTAACGAGCGCGGCGGCGCGACAAAGAAGAACCACCACGAAGAATCTGGGAAATAGAGGGATTGCCTAGGGCGGAAATCTAGCGGCGGTGCCGTAGGATAACTCACCAGCGAAGGCGGCGGAGAAGGACACGGCGATGAGGTCGTTGGAGCAGGAAAACGACAGCGTGACCGTCGAGGAGGTCGACGATGGCGCGGCCGCTAGCGCATGAACGGAGGCGCCGATGCGAGGAGGAAGAAGAAGGGCAAACGAAAGGGGGAAAGTAAAATCATCTAGCCCCGCTCTCCTCTTTATAACCACGTAGTATTGGCGGTAGTGGGATCGTGGGTGCGCCACGATAACTGCATAATCACGCGCGTGGCGGGACCGCTCACAACTAGTGGAGCCACACCAAAGACCACACGACGCAGGAGGGGATCGGGCCTCCTGACCGATGCGGTACTCGAGGCGGCATCGTGCCGACGCGACGGGCGTAGTAATCACTGTAGCTTGTCAGTGGACACTATAGAAGAACAAAAAACTAGAAGAACAATGATGAGTGGTACACGTAGGACGAGGCGTGCTCAGGAAGCCACACAGATACCTCAAACAGAAAGAAGTAACTCGGAAAGAAAGAGAGAAGTATGTTGGGAAACTGATGTGGCCCGGCCGAGGTTTCTGGCAGGACCACACCAGCTTCGGTGGCTAATGTTGGGGAGGTGACCCCGGATAGGGTCAAGACAGGGGAAAGACGAAAGGAATCTCCCTAGTCGTGAGCCGAATTACTGTTTGTATCGGCCGAGTCATGTAAGAGTCAGCCGAGATGAGCAAAGCCATGACAGATATAGAGTGAGTAACGCCTTATCCGGCCGACATATGAGTTAAGTCGTCCGAGCGAGTCTGACTAACTTGAATGTAGGTGAAAGCCAAGCCGAGTTATGCGAGACAAGGCCGAGTAACACGAAGCTTGCAGGAGAAGGAGGTGCCTATAGTCAAACCCTAGTCACTGGCTAGGAGGAATCTAAACAGAGCCAAGCACAAAGGACAAGGAGCAGAGCAGGAGAAGGGCAGAAGAAGGTCACGGAGGTGACAGTCAGGGAGCCCGAGGCGCGCATGTGAAGCTCTCTGGAGCATTGCCGTTGATAGAAGGGAGACACAGAAAGGAGGCCGCCGAGTTACCATATTGAGACAAGCATATTCCAAGAATATGCTTGCCACGTCAGCCCTAGAAGGAACCAAGGCACCCCTTTATAAGGGGAGACGCGGGCTCCTGAGGGGGGATCGATTCATTCTACGCCCTAAGGCTCGTGTAGTAGCTCTCTTCTTTCTGGAGACAGCTCAAGGAGCATTTGTAGTTCTTAAGAGGAGAAATAAAGATCTACTTGTTAGTCATTTGAGTGTAGAAATCACTACATCTTCCCTCCCCGGATCCCTCTAGCATCCATTGGCCCCATACTTTAGCCTACCCATGGCATCTGCCGTGCCACCACCACGACATGAATATTTCTTATCTTTCCCCGTTGAGCTCTACGGTCATCATCATTGGTTATCTTGTGGTAGAGCTCCAACAAATCAGCGGGTTGAGCTAGAATCTTCTTTGTCGACCCAGATGTACCAAGTCCCAGAACCTCACAAAATTTCTTCAATGTCATATTGTAAGACCTGCCATAAATTTTCAAGGACACATCTGGTTTGAACATGCTGTTAGTAAAAGAGAAGCTCTCCACAAATGTTTTAGTAAGCGTAGCATATTGCACGCTCTCATCGTGCATATAGCTTGTTAGTTCAACCCTTTGAACCAAGGTCATAAAATCATCAAGAATACCAGCAGCCCGCAAAAAGGTTAGGCAAGGAAAGGTGGAAGGGTGAGCATCCCCCTCATCTCCCTCGTCGCCAAATCGTGGTGTAATGAGATCCTCATTATATGAGGGCCTAGCTCGGGAGGATGATCTTGAAGGCCTTGCCCTCCTAGGTGCATCACTCTCAAATATTTCACCAAATGTGTGGTTGTCCATGACCTCTTTTTTCTGAAATTTTTAGACAAACATCAAACCAAGTGATTTCCAAGTTGATAAATGATGAGAAACTACTATAGGAACTTGCTAGAGGGCTACACATGCATCAAAATGAAATCTCTAAGCATAGAACAAGCATGCAAGCTCACAAAACCTGTCACCTATAGCAGCAAAATACTCAAGATACAATCTATCAATCACAAATCTAATTGGACAAGTGGAGGAGGCACATACCAAGGAGCAATCCCTCCAAAAATCAGCAACAAAGATGGGCTGAGCAAGGAGATCGAAAATCGCGAGCCAGAACAGCAAGAACTCGAGCTTGAGTAAGTTTTTCGGTGTTTTTTGGGAGAGAGAAAGAAGATGGCTGGGAGGAGGCACCTTGGAGGGGCCCAGGTGGGCCACACCCTACCCAGGCGCCACCTAGGGGGTGCCCGCGCCCACATGGGGTGTGGTGGCCTGGGGTGGCCCCCTGGGTCACTCCAAGTGTCCCTCTGTCCCTTTTTTTCGAGGAAAAAATTATTTTGAATTTTCTAGGATGTTTCGGGAAACTTTATTTTTGGCCAATTTTCAGGGTATGAAAATTGATTTTCTCGCAGAAACAGTTTTTTTTAGAAGCAAAAGCAAACCAAAAACCAAACTACAGAAGTTCTAAGACACTCTAACAAGCAAACAACTAACAAAACCAAATCTAGCAAATGAAAAGGCAAAGACTAGGAAGGAGAAAAGTAAACGAAAGCAAGAATAACCATAGTGAAAGCATTATTTTGTTCATTAAAATCCTTTTGTTAACAAGGTTTATCAAGTCTTATTACCAAAACAATCTTATATGAAACAAAAATTTGCATTCCACAAGGTGATTATGTTACCTCAAACTTGATAGCAATAGTCCCAATCATGATAGTTTCAAAATTTTCTTGTGGAATGGGACAATATATTTCCCCAACCTTGATGCTCTCAATATTTTCAATGGATTTCAGGCAATAGCTTTTAGCAACCTTCTTGGGGAAATAGACAGTATGCTCTTTGTCATTAATATTGAATGTTACTTTTCCTTGATTGCAATTGACGACAGCACCTGCAGTATTAAGAAAAGGTATCCTAAGAATAATAGACATATTATCATCTTCAGGCATTTCAAGCACAACAAAATCAGTTAAAACCAAGCAATTATGAGCCACTTGAACAGGAACATCCTCACATATACCAACAGGAATAGTAGTTGACTTATCAGCCATTTGCAAAGATATATCAGTTGGTATCAACTTTTCTAGTTGAAGTCTCTTGTAGAGAGAAAAAGGCATAACACTAACTCCATCTCCCAAATCATATAAAGAAATTCTAACATAATTATTCTTAATAGAGCAAGGAATAGTTGGTATACCTGGATCACCAAGTTTCTTTGGAACCTTACCATTGAAGGAATAACTAGCAAGCAAAGTAGAAATCTCCTCATTGGGAATCTTCCTTTTATTAGAGACAACATCCTTCATATACTTTGAATAAGGAGGCAACTTAATAGCATCAGTCAAAGGAATTTGCAAAAATAAAGGCTTCATCCACTCACAAAACTTGTTGTAGTGTTCTTCCTCCTTTGACTTGTGTTTCTTACCTGGAAAAGGCATGGGTTTCTGCACCCAAGGTTGTCTCTCACTACCATGTTTCTTAGCAATAAAATCTTACTTAGTGTACCTGGTGTTCTTAGTGTACTTCTCAGTCTCTTCCTCAACTTCCTCCTTATCAGGAGCATCATTTTTATCATTACCACTCTCAGTTTCAGTATCAGAGACAGATATACTATTAGGATCTACAGCAGGTTCAAGTGGTTCCTCAACTATTTTGTTTTTTGTTTTCTTTCTCTTATGAGGACTACCACTATCTTCACCTTGTTGAGAATCCTGCTCAATTCTTTTAGGGTGTCCTTCAGGATATAAAGGATCTTGAGTAGCTATACCACTCCTAGTTCTAATTCCCTGAGGCATTAACTATCACATCCTTTTGTACCTTAGCAAGTTGATCAAGTTGGGTTTGAACCATTTGAAAGTGTTTACAAAGCATTTTGATATCATTAGAAGTTCTTTCTACAATATCTTTCAACTCTTTAATAGCTCTAGTGTTTTCCAATAAATGATTCTGAACTTGTTTATTAAAATTACCTTGCTTAAGAATAAATGTGTCAAGTTCCTCTAAGCATTGATTAGGAGGCTTACCATAGGGAATATCACCTTCATCAAAGTGGAGAGATTGTACCTCAATAGTAGATGAGTGGGGAATTGGCTTACAGAATTCTTCTATAGGAGGTAGATTCTTCACATCTTCAGCTCTAATACCTTTCTCCTTTAGACACTTCTTAGCTTATTTCATCACTTCATCATTTAATGCAATAACTCCCCTCTTATTTGGTGTTGGTGTTGGAACTGGTTCAGGCACAACTGGTTCAGGAGTAATAGGCTCAGGTGTATTTAGCTCAGTTGAAGTCCAATCATCATAATTCTTTCTTATTTTAGCCATTAATTCTTTAGCATCTGTAGGAGTTCTTTTCCTGAAAACACAATCAGCAAAGCTATCTAGGTATGTCCTAGACTCATCAGTTAGTCCATTATAATAAATATCAAGAAGCTCACTTTTAGGCAATGGACATCCATGATGTGCATGAATCAAGGCTCAGAACCTTGTCCATGACTCAGGCAATTTCTCTTCTTCTCCCTGTTTAAAATAAAAAATTCTCTACAAAGCAGTATGTCTAGCACTGGGAGGAAAATATTTTTGAAAGAAAGAAGCAATCAAACAATCAGGGCTATCAATGGAACCAGTAGGTAGTCTATTAAACCAAGACCTAGCTTCTCCTTTTAGCGAAAAAGGGAAGATCTTAGTAACAAAGTACTTGCGCATCTTAAAATCATCAGAGAATAAAGCACTCATAGTAGAAAGCTCATTCATATGAGCTACATCACTCTCATTTTTAGTCCCACAAAAAGGTTCTTTCTCAACAATGTACAAATAGGATAAATCAAGAGAGAAATTGTAATCTTTATCTTTAATATCTATGGGAGAGGTGGCAAACTTAGGATCAGAGGATAGCTTAGGAATAATGGTACTTCTAGCACGGATACTCTTAATAGCACTAGTACCATGTGTGTTTCGAAACTCTTCAACAAATTCATCAGTGAACTCAATATAACCATCATTAATATCATAACTCTCTCTAGACTCAGGTGAGATGACGGGTGTAACAGTTTCTTCACTAGGAGTTTCAGTATTTCCTAGACCAGCCATAGTAGCATCTAGGAAAGGACCTAATGAACCACTCGCATCAAGCACAGTAGAAGTAACATCATGAGCATCAAAAGTAGTTTCAAATTCAGTAGTAGTAGCATGAGTATGTGGTGGTGGTGTAACAAGCTTACTTATAACAGACGATGAATCAAGAGCAGCAGAGGTGTTTAGGACTATACCTCTTCCTGTAGTGATGGTAAAATAGGAAACTTTCCATCACGAGACTTCCCAATTATGAAAGGAGTAGCAGTGAACAATAATAGATCCAAGTGAACTTACAAATAAAGCTATGCTCCCCGGCAACAATGCCAGAAAATAGTCTTGATGACCCACAAGTATAGGGGATCGCAACAGTCTTCGCGGGTAGTATTATCTAATTTATTGATTCGACACAAGGGGAGCCAAAGAATACTTGCAAGCCTTAACAACTGAGTTATCAATTCAGCTGCACCTAGAAATAGTTCTTGCTCACAAAAGTTTATCAGTAGCAACAGTTGGGTAGTAGCAATAGCAACGCAACAGCAGCAGTAAAACAGGAGCAATAGTAACAATAGTAGCAAACAGTAGGATATGAGCGCGGTAGGCATAGGGATGGATGAACGGGTGTTGCATGGATGAGTCTAAACATGTAACTTCAAGATCCAGGGAAATTCCAGATAAATAAGAATAGCATCCAAGTACTGAACAATCATAGGCATGTGCTCCATATATAGTCATGCGTGCTCGCAATGAGATGTTGCACAACCAGGGGCGGGCCCAGACTTTTGCTAATGGGTATTCAAATAATTACCAAGAAAATAAAAAATTGTGGTAGAAACGGTATTTGATCCCAAGATCTGTTGATTAGTGTTCACTTTCCGATAGCCAAGTATGCCACTTCTTGCTTGTGCTAACAGGGGCGAGTTTATCTACAAAATAAACAGTCGATAGCTCTTTGTATCCTATGATTTACAAAGTTTGTCAAAATTTTGGGTATTCAGCTGCATACCCATGAATACAAGTGGGCCCGCCCCTGTGCCCAACATCCTTTGTCCTGCCAGCCCGTGGCAGTGGGGCCTCTAGGGAACTACTGGCAATTAAGGTGCTCCTTTTAATAGAGCACCGGAGCAAAGCATTAACACTCCGTGAACACAATTGATCCTCACATCACAGCCATCTCCTCCGGTTGTCCCAATATCTATCACTTCAGGGCCTTTGGATCTGGACAATGATATGTGTACACAACTTGCAGATAAGATCACAAATAATACTATCATAATGATTCAATAATAAGTTCAAATCTAAGATCATAGCACTCGGGCCCTAGTGATGATCATTAAGCACAACAAATTGCAACAAAGTCAAATAGCACTAATAGGGATACTAGGCACTATGCCCTAACAATCTTATTCGATTACATGATAGAACTCATTCAATCCCTACCATCCTATAGCCTACAGCAGGGGATTACTCACTCATGGATGAGGGAAAGATTAATGGTTGATGGAGAGGCGTTGGTGATGACAATGGCGATGATCCTCCCAAAATTCCCCGTCCCGGCAGGGTGCCAGAACGGAGTTTCTGGATCCGAATCGCGGCTTCTGGTGGTGGCGGCACAGCAGAACTCTTTCTAGAAAAATGACGAACCCCCTGGATTTTTAGGTCAAGAGGCAACTTATAGGCAAAGAGGGAGGCCGAGGGGGTGCCTGGGCTGGCCACACCCCTCCCAGGCGCGGGGTGGGCCCACCCGCATGGTAGGGGGCACCCAGGGCTCCCCTCCGTCTCGTCTTCTGGCTCCGTGGATCTTCTAGTGAAATAGGATTTTGGCATATTTTCCGGGATTTTTCCTGATAGTTGATTTTTTGCACAGAAACTAGACACCAAGTGACATGGTTATACCCTACGGATACGTAACTTCAGCATACCTAGTCCAGCCCAAAGAAGGCCCACGGCAGACATACGCTGGCCCATGAAGATTTTCGGGTGGCCAAGGCCCATGACGTCTTCGGATCCTTGGAGAGCAAGACTAGAGGAGATAGGAAATTCAAAGGGGTAAAACCCTAGAACTTGTAACCGACTAGGACTACGCCCGGGACCTGCCTAAGTCTATATAAAGGCCAGGAGGGCACGTCCTAGGGCAAGTCAACTCATACTTTCGCACACGCATCCACGCCAGATCGAATCTGCGCACCCTGTAACCTTCGGTTCCGCCGTAATCAAAGAGCAGACAAGCAGGAGTAGGGTTTTCCCTCCGGGGGCCTGAACCTGGGTAAATCTCGTGTCCCCTGGTTGCTTGTCTATTAACCGTGCCACGATCTCCAGCATCCCCATCTTCTCCAAAACCCAAGTCCATAACAATGGGCATTGACGAGATTAAACCTCGTCAATTGGCGCCGTCTGTGGGAATTCGGGGCTGCTGATTGTGCGATCGTGACGGTTCCGACCCGATCGATCTACAACTCCGCAGCGACGGAGAATCACCTCCTCTTTGGCGCTTTCGACTTCACCGCCCACTCGCCGGATACCATGAAGGACTTCGAGCCCGTAGGCGATGGACTCGAAATCTTGTTCGGGAGCTTCTGCTTCCAGGTGGGACAAACTGGCACCCTCCGCCTCCCTGAGCGGGTGCCCGTGCCGTCAATCAGGCCCGCTTCGTGGGCTCCAGACCCCGTGCCACGCATGTCACCATCAACAGATGAGTTCTACAACAGCAGCAGCTGTAACTCCGATCTGTGCGATCCACCTTCGGATGAAGGGACCTACGGTTCCGGATCCGAAAGCTGCGGCAGCAGCCAACCAATCTACAGGCGCTATCTGTGCGCCGCAGTCATCCAAACCGACGAGGAAACGCCTAACCCGCCGCCCAACCCCAACCCGCAGGACAGAAACGGCGAAAACGGTGGAAACGGCGAAAACGGGGAAAACAGTGGCCACCTCATCCAACTTAGCAAAGAAGGATGGGTCGAAGCACGCCGCGCCGTCGCAGGCGAAATAGTCCTACCTCTGGACTCCCCACGTGATCTGCTGAGGGCATACCACTACCTCCTCATCGAGGAGCACAAGAAGCAAGTCAAGATGCAGGAGACGCTCGACAAACGCAAGCAAGCAGCCTCTGAGTCCAGTGCGCGACGAGCTGCGCTCTCCGCCATGGGACCCGGCTCTAGCACAAACGGAAATCAGGGAAACAAGCACCGCTCTTGGGTGGAAAACATGGACCCCAAGGAGCGGCGTGACGTGACCCGAACTCTCCTACATCGTTCATGGATATGGACGCTGACGGCAACATCATCCCGAAGACGCCACAAGCTGCGATCATGGCAGCCACTGCGTATCTCGCGGCTCACCCACCTCCGGAGGGGGACCCGAAAAGGGCCATGCATAGGTCCGCACTCACCGGACTAGGACTAATTGGAGCTGCGCTCCACGAAGACGCTCCTGCGGAACCAAAGAAGAAAGCTCCGGCCAGGCGCGACCGGAGTCCCACCCCCTCATCCGAAGAGGAAGAGGAGCACGATCTTCCTCGAAGGAAGAAGAGCTCGCACCGCCATAAAAGCGGCTACGACGCCAGAGACAAGCTTACACAGCGCAAGATCGATAAAGCATGCGTTAAGCACGCATGCTCGTCTGAATCTGAGATGGATGAAGACGAAGGAGAACTCTGCGGGGCTCGATGCTTCAGCAGATCCGTCCGGCGAACACAGATGCCACGCAACTTCAAGCTTCCTTCGGATACTCCGAAGTTCAACGGCATACAAGATCCAAAGTCCTGGCTCAGTGACCATCTGTCATCCATCAAGCTTCACGGAGGCAACAAAGAAACCGCCATGCAATGCCTTTAGCTGCAGCTAACAGGCGCAGCGCGGGTCTGGCTTAGCAGCCTATCATCAGGATCCATCCGAAGCTGGGAGGAGCTCGCTTACAGCTTCATCCGAAACTTCAAAGGCACCAGCAAGAGGCCCACCTCAATTGAAGAATTGCGAGCCTGCACTCAGAGAACGGGTGAATCTATTCGCTCGTACATACTACGTTGGTCTACAACCAAGAACTCCGCAGCACACATCTCCGAAGAGCGGGCCATCGACGCCTTCAGGGACGGCGTCAAACGCCCAGAATTCAAGGAGAAACTTGGACGTGTAAAGCCCAAGACACTCGACCAGCTCATGGAAATCGCCAACAGTTGGGCAGACGGCGAAGATTGCATCCAGTGGGCGCAATCAGATGAAGAGGACGACTATGGCCGAAGACGCGAACGCCGCAGCAAGAGGAGATCGCGCGTCTACGAGGACCGCGACGGACCCGACATGGTCGCAGCCGGCTACGCCGACCGCCGTAATGACAACAGTCGCAACAGCGGAGGATACCGCAGCGGAAACTTCCGCGACAACGGACGACCAACGCAGTCGTGGCAACGCCGTGACCGCGAGAACGGACCCTTAGCATTCAACAAAATTTCGGGTCCATGCACCATCCACTTCTACATCGACAAACAAGATGGCAAAAAGAAAGCTAGCCACATGCTCAAGGACTGTCGCGAGTTCTAGAAACTCAGCGAAGGCATGGTGCAGATGAGGCAACAAGCTCCAATCCCTGCGTTCGGAAACACACCTGCGCCAGGTGAAATAGCACACGGAGCTCCTCCACCGCCGCCTATTGGAGGCCCAAATCAACCAGTCGCACCAGCGCAAAACAACGCCGGGGTCGCATACCCCCCACCAAAAGGAGCACTCAATATGATACAGAAGGGACGCCCCACAAATAGGGTGCAGAAGAAAATCACCCGACAAATCAACTTGGCCGTGGCAACTCCGCCTGCAATCCCTGAGTACCTCAGCGGATCGGAGTCCTGCATCACATTCACTCGCGCGGATCACCCTTGCCAGATCCCTCGCCCAGATCATGCTGCCCTGGTGCTGGAGGCGCAGATCGGAGGCTTCGAGATGAGTCGCGTCTTCATGGACGGCGACAGCGGCATCAACCTAATGTTCGCAAGCACTCTAGCAGCTATGCGGATCCCGCAATGCAGCCTGGAACAATCAGACACATCGTTCCACGGCATTGTCCCAGGGAAGGGCATCTTCCCCCTGGGCAAAATAGGGATCGACGTCATCTTCGGGAAGCCGGACAACTTTCGGCAGGAGCGCCTAGAATTTGAAGTGGTGGACTGGCCGTCGCAATACCATGCCATCCTGGGACGTGTAGCATTCGCAAGGTTCCTGGCCGTCCCACACTACGCATACCTACTACTCAAGATGCCAGGACCAAGGGGCGTCATCACAGTCCACGGGAGCTTCACCTGATCGGACCAATGCGACAGGGATTTCAACGAAATCTCCCAGTCCTTCAGCATGCAAGACGAGCTCGTAAGGCTCCGCGAGGTGACGGACAATGGGCTACCCCCAGTCACAAGGCAGAACACACCCGACATGTCCTTCGACTCCACCGTCAACACCAAGAAAGTGCAGGTCCATCCGACAGACGCCTCCAAGACGACGCTGATCGCCAACGACCTCAGCACCGCATAGGAAGGCGCGCTCGTCGAATTCCTCCGTGAGCGCTGGGAAATATTCGCCTGGTGTCCTGCGGACATGCCAGGAGTTCCCAGAGAATTCGCCGAGCACGCACTCAATGTCTTCCCAGACACCAAGCCAGTCAAGCAGTCTATCCGAAGACTGTCGGAGCCACGAGCCGAAGCTATCGGCAAGGAGATCAACAGATTACTCGCAGCAGACTTCATCCGGGAAATCAAGGAAAGCGAGTGGCTGGCAAATACGGTGATGGTCCCGAAGAAGGACACGGACATCCTGCGTATGTGCATGGACTTCACGTCAATAAATAAACACTGCCCAAAGGACCACTTCCCTCTACCTCGGATCGACCAGATCATCGATTCGACTGCAGGTTGTGAGAAGCTCTCCTTCCTCGACGCCTACTCAGGCTATAACCAGATTCGACTCAAGGTCGAAGATCAAGAGAAAACGGCGTTCATCACACCGTTCGGAGTATTCTTCTACAACACAATGCCCTTCGGGCTAAAGAACGCGGGTGCCACGTACCAGCGATGCATGCAGGCCTGCCTCAAGGACCAGATCGGTCGCAACGTCCAAGTCTATGTCGACGACATAGTCATAAAAACCAAGGAGGCAAGAACACTTATCGACGATCTCCGCGAGACGTTCGACAACCTTGATCGCTACAGGATCAAGCTCAATCCAGAAAAGTGCACCTTCGGCGTCCCCTCGGGTCAGCTGCTCGGGTACTTCATCTCTCAACGAGGGATCGAAGCGAACCCAAAGAAAATCAAAGCTATCATGACAATGGAGAAGCCGAAAAACCTCAAGGGCGTTCAGCAGCTCGCAGGGCGAGTAGCGGCACTAAGCAGGTTCATCAGCCGCATGGGCGAGAAGGCCCTACCATTTTACCAGCTGCTGCGCAAGGCAGACAAGTTCGAGTGGACACCAGAAGCCAACGACGCATTCGAAAGCCTCAAGTGGCTCCTCTCCACCTCGCCCGTTTTGGTCACGCCAAAAGAGCGCGAGCCCCTGTTGCTGTACATAGCAGCCACACACCAGGTGGTCAGCACAGTACTCGTGGTCGAACGACCCGAAGAAGGCAAGACCACGGGGTACAACGCCCAATTTACTACCTCATCGAGGTTCTCACTCCAACAAAACAGCGGTACCCGCACTACCAGAAGCTGGCCTACGGCGTGTTCATGACGGCTCGATGACTGAGCCACTACTTCCAGGAGCATCAGGTGATGGTCGTCAACGAGGCACCCCTAAACAGCATCCTGAATAACCCAGAGGCCACAGGACGCGTGGCCTTGTGGGGCATTGAACTATCACCCCTGGACATCATCTACGAGAAGCGACACGCAATCAAATCTCAAGTCCTTCCAGACTTCCTGGTACACTGGATGGAGCTGCAGCTGCCTGACACCCCAGATATGTCACAGTCCTGGACAATGCATTTCGACGGCTCCAAGAGCGAAGCAGGAGCAGGGGAAGGAGTCATACTGACCTCCCCGCAAGGTGACAAAATGAAGTACATTCTTCGGATGAAATTCAGAGCCTCCAACAACGAGGCCGAATACGAAGCCCTCATCCATGGCATGAAGATGGCAAAAATATGTGGCGCAACACGCCTGGTCATCTACGGTGACTCCAACCTTGTCGTACATCAGACGATGAATGAGTGCGACGCACACGCCGAAAACATGATCGCGTACCACGCGCTATACAACGCACTCGAAGGAGAATTCGACGGCTGCGAACTTCGGCACGTTGGAAGAGAGAGCAACGAGGAGGCCGATAGACTCGCCAACATTGGCTCCACTTGTGCAAAGGTGCCACCAGGTGTGTTCCTCGAACAGATCTGCGTGCCATCCATCAAGCGAAAATTCCCCAAAGGATCACCTGAAGAAGCAAAACACTCGGGGGCTACGCTACCCGAAGGTCATGAAGGACCCGAAAAGTTGGATACCGAAGTTGCCATGGTCAACCTGATGCAGGTCATGGCAGTTGAAGAAACTTGGACACGTCCATACCTCCAGTTCCTGACAAACGGAGAATTGCCTGACAGCCCGACAGATGCCCGGCGCATATCTCGTCGATCGAAAGCCTTCACCATCATCAACGGCGAGCTGTACAAACGTAGCATTACGGGTGTATTGCAACGGTGCGTCACCATCAACGACGGCAAGGCCATACTCCAAGATATCCATGAAGGCATCTGCGGCCACCATGCAGGCAGTCGCTCCCTCGTCGCCAAAGCTCTGCGAGCAGGATTCTACTGGCCAACGGCCATGAGCGACGCGAAGGACATCGTCCGAAGATGCAACGGGTGCCAACGGTTCGCCGACAAACCGCACGCACCTGGGTCCGAACATCGACCCATACCCATAGCCTGGCCTTTTGCCCAATGGGGCCTCGACATGATCGGCAAACTGCCAAAATCTTCGAAAGGAGGACACGTCTTCCTCCTGGTCGCAGTCGACAAATTCACCAAGTGGATCGAGGCCATGCCAGTCACCAACCAGAAGGGCAAAACCGTCGTCAAGTTCTTCGAATCCATTGTCTACAGGTTTGGCGTACCGCATAGCATCATCACCGACAACGAATCAAACTTCATCTCCGAAGAATTCCAGGACTTCTGCGAAGGCCTCGGGATCAATATCACGTATGCCTCAGTGGCACACCCGCAAACAAACGGGCAAGTGGAAAAGGCCAACGGCCTAATCGGCGCTGGCATCAAGAAGCGCCTCATGAGCTCACTCGAGCACAAAGCTGGAAACTGGACGAAAGAGCTACCGTCTGTCCTGTGGAGCTTACGTACTACGCCAAACAGCTCCACCGGCTACACACCGTTCTTCATGGTGCACGGAGCTGAGGCCGTGCTACCAGCCGAAGTACGCCACCAGGCTCCACGAGTCATCGCTTACAGCGAAGCCGAGTCCACGGGTGTACTCGAAGACGCCGTCGACACACTCGATGAAGCACGGGATATAGCAGCAGCTCGATCAGCGGTGTACCAGCAGAGTCTCCGCAACTATCACAGCCGCCGGCTGCGCCCAAGGTCCTTCGTCGAAGGAGACCTCGTCTTGCGACTCAAGCAAAAGCGACCGAACAAACTCGATTCACCATGGGAAGGACCCTATGTCATCACCGAAGTCATCCCAGGTGGCGCCTATCGCCTCAAGCACGTGGAGTCTGGAGTCGCATACTCCAACCCATGGAACATCTCGCACCTGCGACGATTCTACCCGTAGCAACCAACCCCCCTATTTTACTTTCAATAAGGCTTTCTGCCAAGGCTACTCGGCCGAACCATGTACCTCCTCCATTACGATATAAATAAAGCTAAGTCGCTCGCCCCCAACCTTCGGTTGACCATTTTCTGCAACTTTACTACATGCTACATACGCACTTGGGGGCTCCCCCCACCTCACGATTTCATCGACTGAGGACCAAACGTGTACACCTGAGTAGCTGACTACGTCAGGCAAACGAAAAGGGCACGTACTCAATCAAAGCACTGCGTGCTCACAAACTAGCAAACCTTTACAACAAAGGGCACATAAACGCCCAGCCGCAATATACAAATTTTACATCTATCTGTTTATTTTCAGGTCCTACCTATTCTGAAGAATAACCTGAGCACGCTGCTTAAACAAATCTACAATTTGTTCGGCATACTGCCTTACAGCCGCGTAATGCGGACGCATGTTCCACTCGCCACCATCTGGTCGAGGAGGTGGCCCAGTCACCACAGCAGCCAAATCTACGTCAGGGCGGTGCACCCTCACAAGAGACAAGGCAGCCTTCACCCCTGCGACAGTTGCTGCCGCACCAGCTGCTTGACATTGCTGTCACTCCGAAACTTCGTCAGAAGACATGCAAGGGTCATTGGCACGGCATCCAACGGAAACATGACGTGCAGCACCGAGGAAAGTGATGTCTGCACCTGGCGGAGCACCCGCGAAACCTGGTAGACACGATCCTGCACCGTCGCCAGAACCATGGCGCGATCACGATCCATCCAGAAGAAGCCGCCGGCCTCCATGTCCTGTTGAGTCAAGCAATTGACTCGAACAGCGATACGCTCCTTTTCTTCCCTCGGAGCAAGATTGGCACCTGCGACAACCGCACAAAACAAGAATAAGGCCAGCAGGCTCACCCGAAGAACTGAGCTACAGCCCAAAAGAAGGATCAACTTACACTGCAGCTGCTCAGACAGCCGACCCAGCTCCGCCATCAAATAATCCTCTCTGGCTGCACCAAGGTCTGCCTTGGATTTCCAAACGTCGGCGCGACCGCGTAACCCAAGAAAATCCCTCTCCAAGCTGTGCACGCGATCTCGAAGAAAAGCGAGCTACGAGGAATCATCCGATGATGGTCGCAAGGGCCTTCCGGATGAAGTGTCAACTGGGTCAGCACCCGAAGGATCCTATAGCAGCAGAAAAAAAAAGAAGGCACACCGACATTCAGCTAAGGATAGAGCACAACTCGGAGGAATTCATTAAAATATATAAGGCCACTACGTGCCATAAGGATGGTACTACAACAGATATTTACAACAAAAGTAGACTACAAACTACCCTACGTCTACTATGCCTAAGGCGGAGGACACTGAGTCACCTCAGAACCAGACTGCCTAGCTTTGGCCTCGCCCTGCTGCCGCAATGCATACTCAGACAGCAAGTCAATGAGCTTGGGCCCATATCGTCTGCAGCGAGCGGAGTAGGCGACGAAGGCTACCTCGGATCCATCCGCAGCCGTAGGCATCCGATAAGTAATCTGGGGCAGGTCCAGCTCCGCCCCAGCCGCCATGGCCATCGCCAGCCCGACGGACGCGCCGATGCCCTTCTGCTTGGGCTTATACGCTGTAGGCACTTCGGCTGACAGAGCCTCTGCCAGGGCATCCACATCTTCAAGGGATGCGCCCTTCGGGAAGAGCTCCTGGTAGAAGCGACCAAGGACCTCTTTCTCCTTGGCAAGGGAGTTGACGACGGTGTTGCAGCAGTCTTCGACCGCTACAGTGGCATCATCTAGAGCACTCCCGTGCTCCAGAGCACCGCGGTCGAACTCGATGCCTGCGGCATCTGAGACAAAAAAGAGGAAAACATGAAGAAAGGCAACATAGAAGAAGATCCGTAGAAAAAGAAGCAAGTACAAAAGCTAACGCTCACCCGAAATAGCCTTGGCAGCAGCCATGAGCTTCTCCGCCACCCCTTTTTCACGAGCAGCCGCAACGGTGGCCAGCTGCTCCTCACGATCTGCGGCCTCCTGCTGCAGACGCTCTTTCGCTTCGGCTGCCTTCGTCAGCTCCAGCTCAAGGCGCTCTCTCGCACCAGCGGCAGCTTCGGCCTTCTGCTCCGATTGGCCAAGGCTCTTCTTCAGAGCATCGACCTCACGGAGAGATTCGTTATGCTCCTCTGCATTTACAACAAGCAAGTGTCAAAGAACAGGACCAGGATAAGCAAGAGAAGTACTACAAGGCAGACGAATACCTTGAAGCTGCCGCAGTTTCGCCTCCAGCGTCAGGCGTTCTTCCACCAGCCGCTTGGCCTCTTGGACAAAAGGCTGCAGCAACAGGCAATAGTAGTAAAAGCAGGACTTGGGGGCTACGCCCAACACAAAGAAGCATAAACAACATCAGCATACGAAGACACTCGGGGGCTCCCCCCGTAACATCAAGCGGAAAAACTTACGTGCTCCGAAGGCGAACCCGCAGGCCCGCCTGCGAAATTCTGAGGCGAAACCACCAGCCTCTCCTGCACAGGAGGAACTGGCGCAGCGTCACCAGAAGTCGCCACCGTCTGAGGAGGAGGCGACGCAATGTTCGACTCCCCCATCATCTCGCGCGCACCATCACTAGAGCCGTCGGAGGATTGCCTGCATACGAACCAATCAACACAGGTGCAAAAATAACAAAGGAACAAAGGACAACAGTGGCAACAAGAAAACTTACGAGCCCAACGCGCTCAGGTCGAAGATAGGAGAAGCCCTTTGGGCCCTCTTCTCCTCCTTCTTTTCTTCCTTCTTTCCTCCTTCTTTTCTTCCTTCTTCCGCTTCGCTGGCGGGTGCGGAGCAACAGCCCGCACAGGAATGGCAGGAAGGGGAGAGGAAGAACCCCCATGAACATCATCATGACGCTCAAGGCCCAGAGGATTTCTGGGAGTCGGAGGAGTCGAGGCATCTGACGACTCGCTAGAGCTCCGTGATCGCTTGCGCGAATGGTCCTCACTCGATTCGTCGGCATCCTCCACTGGGGATCGCGCTGACGGTAGCTCGGACACGGAATCCACCACTTCATTATCCGGGGCATTCGGATACCTTTCGGGCAACGGTGGTGCCATGCCCGGCACTTTGAAGCTCTGCAAAAGGAAAAGGAACTTTGTTAGCAAACAAAGGAAAAAGTACACAGCTGACAAAAACAAAAGGGGAGCACTACGTGCGCAAATCTACACCTTCGGTACGACCAACGTCGAAGAAAAGGGAGAAGTCAGCGACTTCCCCGGGATTTCTTCGTCGGCCTTGAACTTCAACAGCGCGCGAAGAGCCTTGTCAAGTTCCACCTCGGAGATTTTCTCACTCGAAACCCTCGTCGGGTCACGGCGCCCAGAGTAAAGAAACATCGGATGCGCCCTCGCTTGGAGAGGCTGCACCCGACGCTCAAGAAACGTCCGGATGATGTCGACACCGTTCACCTCCTTCTCAGGAATCAGTTGGAGATCCTCCACCCGACGGTACAGGGCCTCTATCTCCGCCACCTCACCGTCTAAGATTTGGTTTTTCCAGGATCTTTTCTTCTCAATCAATTGGGAGGGGTCAAAAGGAACGAGACCAAAATCTTGCCCAGGCAGTACGGAGTCACGGATGTAAAACCATTTCCTCCGCCAGTACTGGACAGATTCGGACATGGAAAAGGAAAAGAATTGCACATTGGGACTGAGGGAGATGATGAAACCCCCAATGGGATACACACCATCCGAACCAGACTGCCTCTTCACGGAATAAAGCTTCCGGAAGAGGCCAAAGTGCGGCTCAATGCCAAGCCAACACTCGCAAAGCGTGATAAAACACGCAATGTGGAGAAGGGAGTTGGGAGACAGATGATGGAGTTGAACCCCATAGAAAAAGAGCAGTCCACGAAGGAAGTCATGGACCGGAAAAGAAAACCCGCGAATCATGAAGGCAACAAACATAACCCGATACCCAGATGGGGGACGGGGGATTACCTCATTGCCGGGGAGTCTCACGGCCGTCGTGTCTTGCGGGATCAGGCTCCGCTCGCGCAGTTTGCGGAGATTGCTCTCCCGCGTTTCTGATTGCCGCCAGCCACCGTCGGTGACGCGAGCAGTGGTGGTGCCCTTCTTGCCTCCGGCGGCGCTGGTCCCAACCGCAAATGAGGATTTCTTTGTTTTCCCCATGGCGCTAAGGCGGTGGTGGCGTTGCCAACGAAGAAAGACAAAGGAAATGTGAAGTAAACTCTCAGCGCGCAGCCAGAATAGCTCAAGAACGAGGAGGCAGTGAATAGATGAACTGCTACGGTGAAAAACAAACCACGATTTCACCAGGAATTATAATAGCGAAGACGACGCACGCTGGCCGTCCATCGAGAAGACCTAACGCCAACGGTAGATCTGGCTGTACACGTGTCAGCACCAAAACGAACCGTTGTTACCACGCCGTCCACTACGTGCGGAAATCGAGGATATGCCGTAATCATCTCCACGCCGTGCGTGACCGGTCAATTCAAAGTCAGCAAGTGGGACCCACGCTTCGTCCAGTCAAGTCATCTCTGGCGTAGCAGATGCTTGAGGTCATCGATCGTAAGCATTGACGTCATCAAAAGCTATACTAGCACCACTTTAGCTCCACAGTTAAAAGTACTCACTCGAATCTATGATTCGACTAAATACTTGGGGGTTACTCCTATCAGGAGCGCTGGCCGCGCACCCGACAGACAAATGAGGACAAAATTACTTATCTGAGTCCTACGTCGAGTCTACGACTCCACTACGGACTCGGGGGCTACTCCCATAGGGAGGATGGATTTAAGCATCCGAAAATTTTCGAGTCCTATGGACCTAATGATTGAAACAATGCTTGAACTGAAAGTCTCCGTTCGAGTCTACGACTCGAACAGACACTTGGGGGCTACCCCCATAGGGAGCGCTGGTCGCGCACCCTATGAAATCTTCGACTGCGATCTTCCGGATCCGCATGCAAAAACTTTTTTGGCAACTCTGCCCCAACAGAACGCTAAGTGAGCAACAATCTCCTTGGCCACCCGAAACACCTCCGAGGTGATAAATGTTCGGATGTTGCGTCTGCGACGCAAAGATAAGACCTACAGATATCATCTGATGGCCTGGCAACACACCTGACTGCGCTCTGCTAGTATGAATCCGTACCAGCAGGTACGATGAAAAATCCTGACGGACGCATTGGGTACACCAATTAAAATCACTGGAATTCCACTCCTATAAGTCCTCCGCGGCCTGAGTTGAATTACGCCAGGCCCGGGTTAAGGGACCCGAACCTGAAGAAGATCATGTTGTTTCGTCCTAAGACAGATAACTGACCCTGATCCGTCGGGTGAGTCAGGCACACGCATCAACAATCCCTACACACATATACTATTAACATATAGCTGCTCTCGAAGGATGGAAGAGTCCTCAGCCGAATCTATGATTCGACTGATCACTCGGGGGCTACTGACATGGTTATACCCTATGGATACGTAACTTCGGCATACCTAGTCCAGCCCAAAGAAGGCCCACGGCAGACATACGCTGGCCCATGAAGATTTTCGGGTGGCCAAGGCCCATGACGTCTTCGGATCCTTGGATAGCAAGACTAGAGGAGATAGGAAATTCAAAGGGGTAAAACCCTAGAACTTGTAACCGACTAGGACTACGCCCGGGACCTGCCTAAGTCTATATAAAGGCCAGGAGGGCACGTCCTAGGGCAAGTCAACTCATACTTTCGCACACGCATCCACGCCAGATCAAATCTGCGCACCCTGTAACCTTCGGTTCCGCCGTAATCAAAGAGCAGACAAGCAGGAGTAGGGTTTTCCCTCCGGGGGCCTGAACCTGGGTAACTCTCGTGTCCCCTGGTTGCTTGTCTGTTAACCGTGCCACGATCTCCAGCATCCCCATCTTCTCCAAAACCCAAGTCCATAACAATGGGCATTGTCGAGATTAAACCTCGTCACCAAGGTAATTCTGCTAAAAAGAGCGTCAGTCCGTGTTAGTTGTATCAAAATCACACAAGTTTAGAGGAAAAACAATAGCAAAAGTGTTCGGGAAAGTAGATACGTTTTGGACGTATCAATGCTCCAGAACGATTAGGTCTTGTAAAGAAAACAAGATAATGTAAAGTTTGTATTTATTCGAGTGGGCTTGTAATGCCCTTTGTAAAGTTTTTATGTATTGGTACGTAGTGCATTGTATGTGCATATCCTTTTCCTTAGCCTGACGTGGTTAGCTACTCAGGTTGTATGCATTGTTTTTAGTCGATAGAGTCATAAGGTGAGGCGCAGCCCCCGAGTATGTTTTAGCGATAAGTAATGTAAAGGAAAAGATTTTTTGGGCCAAGGAACTTAGCTTTTATTCATAGCAAATGAGGAGGTAGATTGTTCGGCTGAGTAGCCTTGGTTGAATAGCCTTATTGAAAGTAAAGGGTAACTAGGGGTAGAAGCATCACAGTCGTGCGATGTTCCAAGGATTGGAGTATTCGACTCCTGATTTGATGTCCATAAGGCGGTAGGAGCCACCTGGGATGACTTCGGTGACGATGTAGGGTCCTTCCCAGGGGTGACTCGAGCTTCTTGTGTCCTTCTTGATTGAGTCGCAGGACGAGGTCTCCTTCGATGTAGGACCTTGGGCGCAGCCAGCGGCTGTGATAGTTATGGAGGCTCTGCTGGTACACCGCTGAACGGGCTGCGGTGATGTCGCGTGCCTCGTCGAGTGTGTCTACGGCGTCTTCGATTGCGACCGATGATTCGGCCTTGCTGTAAGCGAAGAGCCATGGGGCCTTGTGGCGTACCTCAGCGGGTAGCACGGCTTCGGCTCCATGCAACATGAAGAAGGGAGTATAGCCGATCGAGATGTTTGGCGTTGTACGCAGGCTCCAGAGGACGGAGGATAGCTCATCTGCCTAGGCTCCCGCAAGCCTTTCGAGTGGGCAAAGTAGGCGCTTCTTGATGCCGTTGCTTATGAGGCCGTTGGCCTTTTCGACCCGTCCGTTGGTCTGCGGGTGCGCCACAGAGGCGTATGATATGTTGATGCCGAGGTTCCCGCAGAAGTCTCGGAATTCCTTCGATACGAAGTTCGAGCCATTGTCCGTTATGATGTTATGGGGCATGCCGAACCTGTAGACAATGGACTCGAAAAACTTGACGGCAGTTTTGCCGCTTTGGTTGGTGACGAGCATGGCCTCGATCCACTTGGTGAATTTGTTGACTGCCACCAGGAGGAAGACGTGCTCCTGGCGAGGACTTTGGCAGCTTGCCGATCATGTCGAGGCCCCACTGGGCAAAGGGCCAGGCCAGCGGTATATGCCTCAGCTCTGATCCTGGTGCGTGTGGCTTGTCCGCGTACCTCTGACAGGCGTTGCATCTCTAGACGATGTCCTTGGCATCGTTCATTGCGGTTGGCCAGTAGAACCCAGCTCATAGATCTATGGCGACTAGGACACGGCTACTTGCATGATGGTCCCAGATACCCTCATGGATGTCTTGGAGGATGATTTTGCCGTCGCCGATGGTGACGCATCATTGGAGCACACCCGAAATGTTGTGCTTGTACAACTCGCCATTGATGATGGTGAAGGCTTTTGACCGGCGAGATATGCGTCGGGCATCTGTCGGGTCATCGGACAGTTGATTGTTTATCAGGTACCGAAGGTACGGTTGCGTCCATGTTTCTTTAACCGCCATGACCTGCATCAGGCTGACTAGCTCGGCCTCTGTGTCGGGCTTTTCGGGTCCTTCTTGTCCTTCGGGTAGCGTAGCCCCCGAGTGCTCTGCTTCTTCGGCTGAGCCTTTTGGGAATTTCATCTTGATGGAGGGTAGGCATATTTGTTCGAGGAACACCCTTGGTGGCACCCGTGCACAGGTGGAGCCAATGTTGGAGAGCCTGTCAGCCTCTTCGTTGCTCTCCCTGCCGACGTGCCAAAGCTCGCAGCCGTCGAAGTCCACTTTGAGTGAGTTGTAGAGTGTGCGGTACGCGATCATGTTGGCTCTATGGGCGTCACACTCGTTCATCGTCTGTTGCACGACAAGGTTCGAGTCGCCGTAGATGACAAGGCATTTTGCGCCGCACACCTTGGCCATCCTCATGTCGTGGATGAGGGCTTCATATTTGGCCTCGTTGTTGGAGGCACGAAATTTTATTCGAAGGACGTACTTGGAGCCGTCGCGCTTGGAGCCGTCGAAGTGCATCGTCCAGGACTACGACATGTCTGGAGTATCCGACAGCTGTAGCTCCATCCAGTGGACGAGGAAGTCAGGGAGGACCTAGGAATTGATGGCGGTGCGCTTCTCGTAGATTATGTCTCGAGGAGACAACTCGATGCCCCACAAGGCTATGCGCCCCATGGCTTCGGGGTTGTTCAAGATGTTAGACAGCGGGGCGTCGTTGACGACCATGATCGGATGCTCTTGGAAGTAGTGGCTCAGCCGATGTGCCGTCATGAATACACCTTAGGCGAGCTTCTGATAGTGAGGGTATATCTGCCTTGTCGGGGTCAGTACCTCGCTGAGGTAGTAGATTGGGCGTTAAACCCCGTGGGTCTTGCCATCTTCGGGTCGCTCGACCACGAGTATGGTGCTGACCACCTGATGTGTGGCTGCAATGTATAGCAGCAAAGGCTCCCGCTCCTTCGGCATAACCAGGACATGCAATATGGAGAGCAGCCTCTTGAGGTCCTCGAACGCATCATCTGCTTCAGGTGTCCACTCGAATTTGTCCGTCTTGCGTAGTAGCTGATATAAGGGAGGGACTTCTCACCCATTCGGCTGATGAATCTGCTCAGCGCCGCGATTCGCCCAGCTAGCTGTTGGACGCCCTTGAGGTTCTTTGGCTTCTCCATGGCCAGTATGGCCCTAATTTTCTTCGGGTTAGCCTCGATGCCCCGTTGGGAGATGAAGTATCCGAGTAATTGACCAGATGGGACGCCGAAGGCGCACTTGTCTGGGTTCATCTTGATCTTGTAGCGATCAAGGTTATCGAACGTATCGCGGAGATCGTCGATTAGGGTCCTGGACTCCCTGGTCTTGATTACTATGTTGTCGACATAGACCTGAATGTTGCGACAGATCTGGTCCTTCAGACATACTTGCATGCACCTCTGGTATGTGGCACATGTGTTCTTCAGCCCGAAGGGCATGGTGTTGTAGCAGAATACCCCGAACAGCGTGATGAACGCCGTTTTCTCCTGATCTCCGACCTTTAGCCGAATTTGGTTGTAGTCTGAGTAGGCGTTGAGGAAGGAGAGCTTCTCGCAACCTGCAGTGGAGTCGATGATTTGGTCGATCCTTGGTAGAGGGAAGTGGTCCTTAGGACTGTGCTTGTTGAGTGATGTGAAGTCCACACACATCTGCAGGATGTCCGTGTCCTTTTTGGGGACCAGCATGGTGTTGGCCAGCCACTCGCTTTCTTTGATTTCCCTGATGAAGTTGGCATCAACCAGTCTTTTGACTTAGATTCCAACGGCCTCGACTCTTGGCTCAAACAGTCGATGCATCAATCACTTGACTGGCTTTGCATCTGGGAACACATTGAGTGCATGCTCGGTGAATTCGCTGGGAACTCCTAGCATGCCCGCATGACATCGGGCGAAGATTTCTCAGCGCTCATGGAGGAATTCGATGAGAGCGCTTTCCTATGCGGGACTCGGGTTGTTGGCGATCAACGTCGTCTTGGAAGCATCCATCGGGTGAACCTACACCTTCTTTGTGTTGACTGTGGAGTCGAACACCATGTCGGGTGCATTTTGCCTGGCGACTGGGGGTGCCCCGTTGACCGTCACCCTTGTAGTCTTGTGAGCTCCTCCTGCATGCCAAACGACTGAGAGATTCTATTGAAGTATCATCGCAATTGTCTGACCTGGTGAATCTTCCTTGGACGATGACGACGCCCCTAGGTCCTGGCATCTTTAGTAGCAGGTACGCATAGTGCGGTACTGCCACAAATCTGGCGAATGCCACGCGGCCGAGGATGGCATGGTATTGTGATGGCCAGCCCACCACTTCGAACTCTAGTCGCTTGCGTCTGAATTTTTTGGGCTGGCCGAAGATGACGTCGAGTCATATCTTGCCCATGGGGTATATGACCTTTCCTGTGACTATGTCGTGGAACGTCGTGTTTGACTGCTCCACGCTGCACAGCGGGATCCGCATTGCTGCGAGTGTGCTGGTGAACATCAGGTTGATGTTGCTGCCCCCATCCATAAAGACGCGGATCATTTCAAATCCTCCGATTTGAGCCTCGAGCACCAGGGCATAATGACCTGGGCGAGGTATCTGGCGTGGGTGATCCGAACGATCGAACGTGATGCAGGACTCCGATCCGCTGAGGTACTCAGGTATGGCTGGTGGAGAGGTCACGGCCAGGCTGACTTGGCGGGTGATCTTCTTCTGCACCCTGTTGGTTGGGTGCCCCTTCTGGATCATCAGGGCTCCTTTCGGCCGAGGGTACCCGTCTGCACCGTTGTTTGGTGCTGGTGTGACTGGCAGCTGCGATGGTCTGACAGGTGGTGGTGCTAGTGCGATTGGCGGCTCCGTGTGCAATGGCACCTAGTGCGGGTCCGAATCCAGGGTTCACGGTCTAGCACCGCATTTGGGTGAGGCCCTCGCTGAGCTTCTGGAACTCTCGGTAGTCCTTGAGCATGTGATTTGCCTTTTTCTTACCATCTTGTTTGTCGATGTAGAAGTGGATAGTGCAGGGACCAGATAGCTTGTCATATGCCGAAGGTTCATCGTCGCGGTTGCGATGTTGCCATGTTTGCATGGGTCGTCCGCCGTCGAGGTAATTGCTGTTGCGGTATCCGCTATTGCGGTTGCCTTCATCAAGTTGATTGGCGTATCCAGCCGCAACCATGTTGACTCCATCGCGATCGTCATAGATGCGCGATCTTATTTTGCTACGACGTTCGCGCCTGTGGCCGTAGTCATCTTCGTCATCCGAATGCGCTCGGTTGATGAAATCCTCGCCATCTGCCCATCGGTTGGCAATGTCCATGAGGTGGTCAAGTGTCTTGGGATTGACGCGCCCGAGCTCCTCCTTGAAATCTGGGCGCCTGGCACCATCCTTGAAGGCATCGATTGCTCTTTCTTCGGATATGTGCGCGGCGGAGTTCTTGATGTGGGACCAGCATAGTATGTACGAGCGGATGGACTCATTGGCCCGCTGGGTGCAGGCCCGCAGTTCTTCGATTGAGGCTAGACTCTTGCTGGTCCCCTTGAAGTTGTGAATGAAGCTATACGCCAGCTCTTCCCAGCTTTGGATGGAGCTTGAGGATAGGCTGCTGAGCCAGACCCTGGCTGCACCTGTCAGCTATAGCTGAAGGCATTGTAAGGCGGTGTTTTTGTTTCTGCCGTGGAGCTTGACCGACGCCAGGTGATCGTCGAGCCAAGCCTTGGATCTTGTGTACCGTCGAACTTCGGATTGTCCGAAGGGATCTTCAAATTTTTCGGCATCCGTGTTTGCCTAATGGATCTACTGAAGCATCTGGCTCCGCACAGTTCGGTGTCGTCCTCCTCTTCAGACTCAGTCGAGCACACACGCTTAGCGCGTGATTTGTCGATCTTGCGTTGGGTGAGCTCGTTGCGAGCGTCATAGTTGTTGTTGCGGCGCCATGGGCTTGGGCAGCGCCGGGGCAGGTCGTGCTCCTCCTCCTCATATGAGGGTGTACGGCTTCGAGTGAACTTGATCGTAGCTTTTTTCTTTGGCTCCGCAGGAGTTTCGTCGTGGAGCGCAGCTCCGACGAGTCCGAGGCCTGCTAGTGCAGACTTATGCATTGCGTTTTTGGGTCGCCCGCCGGAGGCGGTTTCGACGCGAGATAGGTGGTGCTGCCATGATTGCAGCCTGCGGCGTTTTCGGCATGACGTTGTGAAAGGATCGTATGGGCACCTAGAGGGGGGTGAATAGGTGCTACTTCAAATTTTACTCTTTTTCAAATTAGGGTTTGACAAGAAAGGTAAATTCTCTAGAATATGCAACTATGGTGAATTTACCTATATGTCAAGCAAGCACAAACTAACACAACACTAAGCAAGAACAAGTAAGTAAAGTGCGGTAAAGGATAGAAGTAACCAAGGGAGTGGACGCGGAGACACAAGGATTTGTTTCCCGTAGTTCCTTCCTTTTGAGGGGAAGTACGTCTACGTTTGGAGAGGGGGTGGTTTCAAACCACCAACGCCACGAGAGGCCTCCCTTGTTCTCCGATGAACCTCACCCCAAGGGGCTCGATTCACCTTCCACTATATCGGCAACCTTCGAGGTGGAAGCCGGCACCTTTACAACAAGTTCGGGGCACACATCCACAACTGAATTGGAGGCTCCCAAATACAAGCAAGCTGTCAAGACAAATCAAAGACAAGCTTGTAAGAACCAAATCAAAGTTAGGGTTTCCAAAGAAACACTAGAGCTTGGGGGCCCTCAAGTGAATGAGGGGGAAATGAAGATCTCTCTTGGTGAAGATGTGAATCAAGGCCTCCTCCTTCGATTCTCCAAAGATCAATGACTTTGGATGGTTGGATGAAGAGATCTTGTGGATTTGGTGGCTCTAATGGTGTTGGTGTTCTTGAGCAGCTCGAGCAACTGGAGGAAGAAGATAAGGGTCCCTATTTATAGACAGCCCCCTCCACGAACCGTTTTCTAACCGTTGTAGAAAAGTCAGACCGGAGACTCCGGTCTACACCAGAGATTCCGGCCAATCTCCGGACCAGTCTCCGGACTGGCCATCTGACTGACCCAGCCCATTTCTTCACCAGCAACACCGGAGACTCCGGACTTCCAACACCGGAGACTCCGGTCCGACCAAAGTCTCCAGATAATCTCCGGACTAGTCTCCGGACTGACCATCTGACTGACCCAGCGCATTTCTTCACCAGCAACACCGGAGACTCCGGACTTTCAACACCGGAGACTCCGGTTTGACCCAAGTCCGGAGACTCCGGCCAATCTCCGGACCAGTCTCTGGACAGGCCATCTGAATGACCCAGCCAAGTCCTGTAAGGCACCACCGGAGCCAGCACCGGAAACTCCGGACCACACCGGAGACTCCGGTCTTGGCAGACCGGAGACTCCGGTCTGGAGTTTCCAGAACAGTGGCAAATGTATGTGGTCTTTTCCCAAGATTGTGTGTCATGTTTATCTATGATAATACCAACCTGTGGACAATAACAAACTGTAAAATGATCTACTTGTTGTTAACGAACACCAAAAGTGATTATGACAATAAATGTCCTTTCAATCTCCCCCTTTTTGGTGTTCGATGACAACAAGTGATTTGCATGGAATAACATAAAAATGTGGCTCCCCTGACTATGTGCAACAAGATGATGAAGTAAATCATGTAAAGAAAAAGAATACCAACGATAGCACACATAGATCTCACATGAGTTACAATAGATGTCGCACACAAGCACATAGTCATAGACACACATAAGAACAGTAGATAACACACAAATTTCAAGTTCGAATATCCAAATAACAAAAAGAAAGGCAAATAACGGCAGATAGTCGCAAATCCCGAGTCCCATGCAAAGCGGATGAGAATGTCTTCTCCCCCTTTGGCATCGAAACGCCGAAAAGGGAAAAGACCTACACTAACGCCCCAATGACTCAGTAGTCATTGTCATCCTCGTCGTCCTCGGCATTCTCAACCTCATTGGTCATCCTCGTCCTGGTCATCCTCATCCTGGTCATATTCATCATCATCATCATCATCCTCAGGGATAGCAGGCCCTTTGCCGTGAGGGCGAGAGGAGGAAGTACCCTGGTATCCAAACCCAGAGGTGACATCAGCAAACGTCTGCCAGTCCACCAGACTGTCCTGTTGGGCGTTCCATGCCCCAAACGAGAGAGTGTGATCAGACTCTGTGGACTGCTGGGCGCCATGCTCATCATTGTATTCATCTTCACCTTCCTCAGTATCAGCAACACCCTGGTCCTTGATCTCTTTGAGGAGCTTCTCCATGCGGCGGTTGCTTTGGTAAGATGCATGTTGCTGCTTGCGAATGTCAATGTTCATGCAGCAAAGAGTCCTCTCCCAGAAACTGGCCTTCTTGACCTTCTCATGCACATAGGCTCTAGTCATGGAAGGCATAGGGACATTTGAGGCATTCTTCCTCCGAACTCTGGGTGGAGAGGGAGCCCTCTCCGTCTCAGTCTCCTCATCATCATTTCCATATCGGCGCCTTGGAGCTGGCCCCATGTGCCCCTTCTGCTGCAGAGAGACCAGAGTGTGCGCCGTGAGGTGAGGTGGAACGGCATTGGGAGAATCATGCGGCTGCGAGTTGATTAGTCTCATAATCAAGGGTGCATATGGAGGAGATTTCTTGAATAGAATTGCATGGAACATCTCCTCGAAAATGAAGTCCATCACATCAATGGGTGCAGCCTCAGCATCTGGTCCAGCATTGAAGGTCCGGTGAGTATGGTACAGGAGGTTGACAAGTCCTCCCCTGAGAGCATCATCATTTCCAGCACTTGGAGCAATAGTGTGACGGAAAATCCTCAGCATAAGGTTGTAGAGGGGCTTGAGTCCCTTGGAGGCCCCCACAACACCATCATCATACAGAGGTGCCAGTTTTTGCTTGTTCTCACCCAATGATGCGGAGTGCATGCGCAGCCCCACAGGAGTAGATATGTCGTGGAAAGTCTCAAAGATGACATTGGCAAAGTCATGGAAAGTAGCTGTGCGGCGAGTAGAGCCAGTCATCCACACCATAGTCCTAGCAAGATCAGTCCCAAACACCACAGTGGCATAGAACTGCTGAACGAGGTGCACACTGTAGTCTTCATGCAGCTCCATCAAGTTGTAGAGACTCAACTTCTCACAGATCCACAGGGCATCACTGAAATACGGACTCTCGCGCATTTGCTCAATGTTCATGAACTTCTGAGGGAAAACAGGTGATTTGGTGAGTACACCATACACATCCTTCATGAACACACTCTGCTCTTTCCTCCAGAAACGAGGGTCATCACTGGTACGAGGTAGTGCATAGAAATATGTCTTCCTCAGCTCACGGAACTCCACTTTAGACATCTTGTTTAGGGACTGGAGGTTGTCGTACTTGGCTCTCTTTGCACGTTCCTCCCATTCAGCCCTTTCTTGATCCCTCTTCATATAAGCTGCATCACGTGCCCGCTGTTTCCGGTTGGATGGAGGCACGATAAACTGACCCTGAGCTTCATCATAGCGAGGATTGCCCCTTTCGGACTTGGCCTTGGTACGACGAGGGCAACTAGAACCATCACCTGTGAACAGCAGTGAGGGAGATAGCATGGAGATGAGTATATATGTCCCAAAGATGCAGTACAGGAGCTTTGATGCATTTCTGGACTACTTTGATCCACCCAGCACCGGAGTCTCCGCACCAGACACCGGAGTCTCGGGTTCAGACCGGAGTCTCCGGTCCTGGGGACCGGAGTCTCCGGTCAGGAGGCTCGGGTATGCGATGGGGAGATGCTGGTGAGGGTAAATCTAGTAGATCGGGCAATGAAACAAGGCTAAAGTACTAGAGTGCAAGCAAACAAGTGATTCCTATGGACAAATCTGCAACAATCCTCAAAAACACATCTAGGGATGAACCCTAGGAGGAAAAAGGAGAGGAGAGGTACCAGATCTGTCCATGGGATCGATTCCTTCGGTGGGAATGACCCAATGGAGGAGAGGAGGAGGTTGGCCGGCTGCACGGCGGATCCCGGGGGCTTCTTGACCTCCGGGGAGGATTTTTGGAGGAGGGGGCGACGGGTTTGGAGGTAGGGGACAGGGTGAAGAAAGAGTAACTGCTGTTCCAGTTCACCCCGTGCCCCTTCTTTAAGTGACAGAAACCGTCCAGACCAGAGACTCCGGTCTACACCGGAGACTCCGGTCTACACCGGAGACTCCGGTGTTTGTACACCGGAGACTCCGGCCCTCCTCGACCAAAAATTCCAGGAAAGGTGTTTGGGGACATATATGTGAGATAGATGGTTTTTAGGATAGGAAAAGGGTTTGGGTTGAGACATCAAACTATGAAGAACCAATAAGAGCCATGGAAATTCAAAAATAAACAGAAAAGCTCCAAGAGACAAAAAATAATCAAATGACGAACATGAGTAAGTGCCAACCTCTCAAATGAGAGAGGGTGGTGGCCTAGGCCACCATATTTGAGTATACTTGGCTTGGCACCACGAAGATATATCTTGGGTCCATTACCAACACTCATCATTAAGCTCACATATCACTAAATGATATTAAGAGGAATGATTTTGGTTGCTTTGGGCATCATGGGGGGAGGGATGGTCCAATCAATTAGGACCGCACTCCCCCTATATCCATGCCTACACCTAGACCAAATATGAGATGAAACATAGGTGAGAGTGCAATAACATCAAGTCAAGCTCCTTGAATCCACGATATTTAGTTCATTCCTCAAGTAGCAAAATCTTGCTTCATCAAGTGGCTTTGTGAAAATATCGGCAAGTTGATCTTTGGTTGATACTTAGGATAGATCAATATCTCCTCTAGCAACATGATCTCTAATGAAGTGATGTCGAATCTCAATATGCTTTGTCCTTGTGTGATCCACCGGGTTGTATGCAATCTTGATGGCACTTTCATTGTCACATAGAAGAGGCACTTTGTCACAAAGGACACCGTATTCCTTTAAAGTTTGCCTCATCCATAGAAATTGGGTGCAAGCACTAGCAGCAGCAACATACTCGGCTTCGGCGGTGGAGAGAGATATACAGTTTTGCTTCTTAGAAGACCAATATACCAAGGACCTACCAAGGAATTGACAAGCCCCGGATGTTGATTTTCTATCATCCTTGTCTCCCGCCCAATCTGAATCCGTGTATCCACAAAGAGCGAATGTTGAGCCTTGAGGGTACCAAAGACCATAAAATGGGGTATGAACTAAATAACGAAAGATTCTCTTGACCGCCATTAAATGGCTTTCCTTAGGAGCAGCTTGATATCTTGCACACACACCTACACTCAACACAATATCGGGTCTAGATGCACAAAGGTAAAGCAAAGAACCAATCATAGACCGGTATACCTTTTGATCCACATCTTTACCATTAGGATTTTGTTCTAGATGAGTCTTTGTAGCCATGGGAGTAGGAGCTCCATTCAAATCTTGCATTTTGAATCTCTTGAGCATATCTTGAGTATACTTGGCTTGGTTGAAGAATGTTCCTCCTCTAACTTGCTTGATCTCAAAGCCAAGAAATACCTTCAACTCCCCCATCAATGACATCCGGAACCTACTAGTCATAAGCTTTGAGAATTCATCATTAAAAGCTTTGTTAGATGAGCCAAAGATAATATCATCAACATAGATTTGGAATACAAAAATCTCCCCATTAACCCTCTTAGTAAAAAGAGTGGGATCGATTTTCCCAACCTCAAAGCCACGGTCAAACAATAACTCTCTAAGGTGCTCATACCACGTGCGTGGGGCTTGCTTGAGCCCATAGAGCGCCTTATAAAGTTTGTAGACATGGTTTGGGAAGTTGGGGTCCTCAAATCCCGGGGGTTGCTTAACATATACCAATTCATTTAAAGGACCATAAAGGAATGCACTTTCTACATCCATTTGTTGCAACTTAAAGTTATGATGTGCCGCATAAGCAAGAAGGATACGGATGGACTCAAGGCGAGCCACGGGTGCATAAGTCTCTCCATAGTCAATGCCTTAAATTTGGGAATAACCTTGTGCAACCAATCTAGCCTTGTTCCTTACAATAATCACATGCTCATCTTGCTTGTTCTTGAATATCCACTTTGTTCCAATAACATTGCGGCAATCCTTTGGCTTCTCAACTAACTTCCACACTTTGTTTCTCTCAAAGTTGTTGAGCTCTTTGTGCATAGCTTCTAACCAATCCGAATCTTCAAGAGCTTCCCACACTTTCTTTGGTTCAATCATGGAAATGTGAGCTTGATGTTCACTGAACCTCTTCAATTGTGCTCGTGTGGAAATTCCTTTCCTTAGATCTCCAACAACATTTTGGAGGGTGTGGTCTCTTATTTCCAACATTCTTTCCTTTCTAACTTCGCGGCGAGCGTGGATATCCTCATTGTTTCTTGGAGGACCCTCTTCATCAATTTGATCCTCGTCTTGACCATCAACTTGACCTTGATCATCATTGGATTCATCCTCTACATTGGGAGGCAAGGATTAACCTTGGTCTTGATCAAGTGTTCTACTAGCCTCAATTTGAGCACGCCTCAAAACAGCTTGGATGGATCTTCCTTGGCAAATTGACTTGACTCCACTTGACACCCCATCGAATGGAACAAGATCCCTTTTACTAGAGTTCACACATTGATCACTATGTTGAGGGTCCACATCTTGTCTTTGGCTTGAGTCAATGTCCTCTTCGGTAGATGGAGCATGTCGAGGTTGTGAAGATGAGGGCTCCACTTGAGTGGAGCATAGTTCTTCTCGATCCGCCATAAGGGGTTCCTCAACGGGGCAGATATAACCCACACCCATTCTTCCTATGGCATCCTGAGGCATTTCATCAACACGCCCCCCTTGGGGACCATCATATTCTTCGAAGGTCACACTACAAGATTCTATGACGGCTCCGGAGAGCTTGTCATAGATTCTATAAGTGTGAGATTCGAGACCATAGCCAACAAAAATACCCTCTAATGCTTTAGACTCGAATTTAGACAAACGAACACCTTTGATGAGATAGAAACACTTACAACCGAACACCCGGAAATAAGATATGTTGGGCTTGTTACCAGTAAGTATCTCATATGGAGTCTTGTTGATTTTCTTGCGGAGGTAGAGCCGGTTTGAAGCATGGCAAGCGGTGGAGATGGCTTCGGCCCAGAAGTTGTATGGAGATTTAAACTCCGCCAACATGGTCCTAGCCATCTCAATAAGAGTCCGGTTCTTCCTTTCGGCCACACCATTTTGTTGAGGGGTGTATGCAGCGGAATATTGATGTTTAATCCCCTCATCACTAAGGAAATCATTCAAGGTGTAGTTCTTGAACTCGGTGCCGTTGTCACTTCTTATAACCAATACGGGAACATTGTGTTGCCGTTGAACCAAGTTGATGAAGTCAATAAAAGTCTTTTGAGTTTCACTCTTCAACTTGAAGAAATAAACCCAAGAGTATCTTGAAAAGTCGTCAACAATCACCAAACAATATTTCTTCCCTCCAAGACTTGCATGAGATGGAGGACCGAATAGGTCCACATGAAGGAGTTCCAAGATCTTGTTAGACTTGATTTGGTTCGTGGGCTTGTGTGGAGCGTCATGCATCTTCCCTAGAACACATGCCCTGCAAACACGATCTTTGGCAAAGGAAACATTTTCTTTTAGTCCAACAATATGACCCTCTTTATGGAGACTTTGCAAAGTTCTCATATTGACATGGGCTAGTCGGCGGTGCCATAGCCAACCCACATCGGCCTTCCCGTATAAGCACATCGGACCTGTAGTGGCTTGCCCCGAAAAGTCCACCACATACAAGTCATTTTCGACGTACCCAACGAAAGCGACCTTGAGAGACTTGCTCCACAAGAGGACCACAATATCATTATCAATAAAGACGGCAAAGCCCATCTTTCCAAGAGCACGGACAGAAAGTAAATTGTATCCAAGGGTTTCAACAAGCATGACGTTCACGAGGGTAATGTCGTGAGCCACCACTACCTTGCCGAAACCCATTACCGTAGATTTTGACTTGTCGGCATATGTGACGGTGATTTGATCTTCATTTGACACCAAGTCCTTGACAATAGACGAGCTTCCGGTCATATGACTTGTGCAACCACTATCGATCACCCATTTTGACCCTCCGGAAGCATAAGTCTACAAAAGATCAAGCTAGTTTTTAGGTACCCATTTCTCAATGGGTCCTCTTATGTTAGCAACAAGGGTCTTGGGAACCCAAATAGACCAAGCAATATAACCATCATAAGGACCAACATATTGTGCATACACATCACCATAATAATCTCGCATTAGAACATAGTGAGGGTTAGCACTTCCCGCAAAATCATCATGAGACATAGTTTTACCACTTGTGGTCTTACTTTCCACAATGGTCTTGTTGGTCTCTTGTGCGGTCTTGTCCTTCTTCTTCTTATTCTTCTTATTTGTTTTGGAAACAAAACCAATGCCCCCTTTATCACCACTACGCCTTTGCTTGCTCAAAAGATCATCAATAGACTTGTTGCCTTGTGGAAATGTGGCCTTAGCAAACTCTCCCTTCAACCTAGCATTCTCTTCAAGAATAGTTGTGCTACTAGATGGAATGAAGTTACTAGGTGAAGGAATATTGGCCAATTGAGTTTGAAGCGTTTCATGGGACTTTGTGAGAGACAAGAGTTCACTCTCCAAGGCTTTGTGGGCCTTGTTAAGCAAGCTAAAGTCCTCGGCAAGTTTTTCATGAACCACACCAAACTCAACCTTGTCCTTTTTAGCTCTTTTGTATTTAGCAATAGCATGATCACGCTCTTTGATGAGTTTGTTAACAATAATGTCATTGGCCTCATCAAGCCCTTCAAGTTTTAATTCAAGTGACAACCTAGTTTCTTGTTCTTCTTCTAGACCATTGTTTAGGGCCTCTAGCTCAATCATATGTTCATGCCCAAGTTTACATCTTACATCTAGAAGCTCTTGAGTATGTGATAGTTGATCTAAGATGTTTCCAAAATGTAGCTTAGCATCACCTTCTAGGTTAGTCATAAACTCATCAAAGGCAATTAATTCCTTTTTAACATCAAGAGACATCTCATCATCAATTTCATCATTATCTAAGTGAGTGGAGCGGGATGATGAAGATACCTCCGTTCCTCTTGCCATAAGGCAAGTGGCGTTCTTGGTGGAGGAGTTCTCATTTGGAGAATCGAAGAGTGAGAATGTCAGAGTAGATGTGGTGGCAAGAGCATCCACACCATGAGAAGTTTCCTCTTCGTCATCTTCATCATCTTCATTGTCGGAGGAGTACTCTTCATGAGTGATCAAGACAATTTCTCCCGCTTCTTGTTGATGGGATTCCTTTTGATGAAGGGTTTCTTGTAAGGTGCCTTGAGAGTCTTCTTCATCACAAGCTTACCACCATTATCTTCTCTCTTCTCACAGGGGCAGCTTGCCACAAAGTGATATCGGTCACCACAATTGAAGCAAGTTCTCAACCTAGTGGTGTTCTCTCTTTTCCCATTTGGATTGCTTCTTCGTTGCATTTCCATCTTGGCCTTGGCGGGGTTCTTCCAAAAGTTCTTTGCATAGAAAGCCATATATTGACTATGAGCAATCTTGACGTCATCGGGATGGTCCAAGGAGAGGCCTTCATCACTATCATCTTCATCTTCAAGGTCCACAGCTTTGGCCTTCAAAGCAACATTGACCACATTGCTCATACCGAGAGCACGAGCACGGGCATCTTTGGCATTCTTGGCGGCGACCTTGAAAGCGGCCATCTCTTGCATAACTTCATTTGAGGTCATGAGATGATACTTGTGTCTTCCCTGTAAGCTCTTCAAGTCAGTGGGCTCAAAAGGCATGAGTGCACTCACATATTTCCTTTTTATCCATGCATCATCCACATGTGAGGCACCCACATTTCTAAAAGCGGTGGCGGTGGTCTTGAGCCTTCGATACATGTCTTCGTGGTCTTTACCTTCTTTCATGTAGAAACCTTCGGCTTCATTGCTTAGAGCATCATATCTGTTCCTCCTCATACTCTCATTTCCAACAAACAACACAGTGAGAGCATCCCAAGCTTCCTTGGCAATACTAAAGTGCTCAATGTGTGGGTAATCCTTTGTTCCCAATCCTTGTTGAATCATATGCAAAGCAGTGGCATTGAGTTGACTATTGACAACCTCTCTTCTCATTTGCGGTCCGAACAAGCAACGGATTTTGGAGCGCGAAACTAAGGCGTTAGCGCATCCGTTTTCTTGCTCGGGAACGAGGGGACTCACAAAATTGTCAAAAGCCATCTTTATCTTAACTAACTAAGTATTCTAAAAAATATGTCTATGAGGTTGTTTGGATCCCCAGTAAAGAGTCCATGCTCGATGATGTTCCATAGTTCAATGCAAGAGCTGCGCATATGAGTCCTCATTAGTGATTGCCATTGAGCAAAAGTAGCGGACTCTTCTAGCTTAGGTGGGTCACCTCTATTGTACACATGAGGGTGAGGGATGGGAGGATCGTGGGAGTACCAAGAATCACGGTTCTCACCCTTCCCCCCATCAAGTCGTGTGGAGGAGTTAGCATTGTCTAGTTTATCCCCTACCACCATACCTTCGGGGGATACCGGAGTATTCCCTTTAGGTACGGATGGTAGTTCCTCTTGAGGAGATGGGGGTGATGAGCCATCTTTGTCTTTAAGAAGTTGCTCAAGCATCTTCTTGACTTCGTTGACCAAGGAAGAGCTCAATCTTGTTTCCAAGTTTCTGAGATCTTCCATGGTCACCGGGGTTGACTCACTACCACCATCCCCTTCTTGGCTACCCATATTCTCTTAGGCGGTAAAGCCCGAATAAAGAGTCGAGGCTCTGATACCAATTGAAAGGATCATATGGGCACCTAGAGGGGGGGTGAATAGGTGTTACTTCAAATTTTACTCTTTTTCAAATTAGGGTTTGACAAGAAAGGTAAATTCTCTAGAATATGCAACTATGGTGAATTTACCTATATGTCAAGCAAGCACAAACTAACACAACACTAAGCAAGAACAAGTAAGTAAAGTGCGGTAAAGGATAGAAGTAACCAAGGGAGTGGACGCGGAGACACAAGGATTTGTTTCCCGTAGTTCCTTCCTTTTGAGGGGAAGTACGTCTACGTTTGGAGAGGGAGTGGTTTCAAACCACCAACGCCACGAGAGGCCTCCCTTGTTCTCCAATGAACCTCACCCCAAGGGGCTCGATTCACCTTCCACTATATCGGCAACCTTCGAGGTGGAAGCCGGCACCTTTACAACAAGTTCGGGGCACACATCCACAACTGAATTGGAGGCTCCCAAATACAAGCAAGCTGTCAAGACAAATCAAAGACAAGCTTGTAAGAACCAAATCAAAGTTAGGGTTTCCAAAGAAACACTAGAGCTTGGGGGCCCTCAAGTGAATGAGGGGGAAATGAAGATCTCTCTTGGTGAAGATGTGAATCAAGGCCTCCTCCTTCGATTCTCCAAAGATCAATGACTTTGGATGGTTGGATGAAGAGATCTTGTGGATTTGGTGGCTCTAATGGTGTTGGTGTTCTTGAGCAGCTTGAGCAACTGGAGGAAGAAGATAAGGGTCCCTATTTATAGACAGCCCCCTCCACGAACCGTTTTCTGACCGTTGTAGAAAAGTCAGACCGGAGACTCCGGTCTGTAGACCGGAGACTCCGGTCTACACCGGAGACTCCGGCCAATCTCCGGACCAGTCTCCGGACTGGCCATCTGACTGACCCAGCCCATTTCTTCACCAGCAACACCGGAGACTCCGGACTTCCAACACCGGAGACTCCGGTCCAACCAAAGTCTCCGGATAATCTCCGGACTAGTCTCCGGACTGACCATCTGACTGACCCAGCGCATTTCTTCACCAGCAACACCGGAGACTCCGGACTTTCAACACCGGAGACTCCGGTTTGACCCAAGTCCGGAGACTCCGGCCAATCTCCGGACCAGTCTCCGGACAGGCCATCTGAATGACCCAGCCAAGTCCTGTGAGGCACCACCGGAGCCAGCACCGGAAACTCCGGACCACACCGGAGACTCCGGTCTTGGCAGACCGGAGACTCCGGTCTGGAGTTTCCAGAACAGTGGCAAATGTATGTGGTCTTTTCCCAAGATTGTGTTTCATGTTTATCTATGATAATACCAACCTGTGGACAATAACAAACTGTAAAATGATCTACTTGTTGTTAACGAACACCAAAAGTGATTATGACAATAAATGTCTTTTCACGTTGTCGTGCGAGTCCATCGTCATGAAGGACGTGTTGAGGGCCCTAGTGACCTTGGGTCGTGCGGCGGGGTCCATGCGCTCCATGCGGGAGCGGTACTTGTTGGCGTTGTTGCCATGTGAAGTGGAGCCATCAGCGGCGGAGAGCGCAGCTCGCCGCGCGCTAGATTCCGCAGCTGCCTTCTGACGCTTTTCGAGCTCCTCCATCAGCTTCTCCTGCCGGTTGTGCTCATCGATTAGGAGGTGGTAGGCCATCAACATATCTCGGGAGGCATCCACAGTAGGATTTTGTTGCCTGCCATGGCTTCACGTGCTTGGCGCCAGCCTTCCTCATTGAGGTTGATCTGTTCATAGCCTCTATTGCCGCCTTCGTTTGCTCTATTAGCCGGGTTTCCCCCGTTTCCTCTGTTCCCAGTTTGCGGGTTGGGAGGGGTATTGGGTGGTGGATTGGCACTCGAACCTAGCGGTGGGTCTGCTCCATTGTTGATGACGGCGCATAGGTAGCGCTCGCAGAGTGAGTTGCTGCCGCCGCAACTTTCAGATCCGGAACCATAGGTTCCTTCATCCGAAGGGGGGCCGCATAGGTCGGAGTTGCAGCTGCTGCTGTCATCCGAATCGCCTGTCAGCATCGATGCGTGCAACGCGATGATGGGTGGGACCCATGAAGCGGTCCTGATGTATGGTGGTGGCACCCGCTCTGGGAGGCGGAGGGTGCCGGTCTGCCCCACTTGGAAGCAGAAGCTCTCAAACAGCATCTCGAGCCCGTCGCCGACGGACTCGAAATCCTTCAGGATGGCTGGCGAGTGGGCGGTGAAGTCGAAGGCACCAAAGAGGAGGTGACTCTCCATAGCCATTAAATCATAGATCGCTCCGGATGGAGCCGTCACGACCACACGATCAGCGTTCGCGCTTCCCACAGACGGTGCCAATTGACGAGGGTTTGACTCGTCAATGCCCATTGTTATGGACTTGGGTTTTGGAAAAGATGGGGATACTGGAAGTCGTGAAACGGTTAACAGACAAGCAACACAGGGACATGAGATTACCCAGGTTCAGGCCCCCAGAGGGAAAACCCTACTCCTTCTTGTCTGCTCTTGATTACGGTGGAACCGAAGAATACAAGGGTGCGCAGATGCAATCTGACGTGAGGTGTGTATGAGGTGAGTTGAGAGATCCTTCTCGCCGTACCCTCCTGGACTTTATATAGATAGGCCAGGTCCCGGGATAGGTCGAGTCGGTTACAAATTAGGATTGATACTCTTTGAAAGTCTATCTAATCTATACTTGTTCTCCAAGGAGTCGAATTCGCCACCGGCTTGAGCCACCCAAAATCTTTATGGGCTGCGTGTCCTTACGTGTGCCTTCCTTGGGCTAGACCAGGTATCCATTGTCATGTACCCGTGGGGTATATCCATATCAATATGAATAGACATTTTTGCAGTACGCACACGGCTTGTGCGGAATACGTGAAATTGGGTCCATTGTGTCCAAAGTGTAGAACCCAACATAGATTGAGTTACTCTTTGCACGTTGGACCCACATAGCCGCACTAGTTACCCCTTCGCATGTTTGGACCCATAGCATAGTCCTATCTTCTTCCTCTCATGAATGGACTGCTCAACCTCATATCCATGGCGATGCACAGTAGATATACATGATTTGAGGGCCCCAGATTTTTGGGGGTCCTGTGCGGTCGACCACCTCGCACACCCTCATGGACGAACCTGTTCATTAACTTTGTGCAAACACCTAAGCTTGCGGAGGTTGCACCACTGTGAGCTTTTTATTCTCTTTTTGATTTTCAAAGCAATTTTCTTTTGTCTTGTTTTAGTCTTTTATTTGTTTGTTAGTTTTCATTAAAACATAAAAACCATAAAAATTACTATAATTCTGGCTTGCAAACATAGAAGAAAGATAAAGAGTCGCTTTGACATGGGTATGCCCTACGGGGAACTGATGTTGGCCTACCCGGTCCGGCCTGGCAAAAGCCCATGCCATTATCCACTCCTAGTGACGAATCCCATGAAAGATTCCGGTGACCCATGCCCATAAAGAATGCGACTCCTTGAGGAACACGACTAGCTTTAGATAGAAATTCAAAGTGACCACTTCGGGTGGATGTGGGTAGTACCCCGCACCTTGGTGGCTATGTGGCTTGACATCTACATGATATGGTGCTTGAACACCTCGCCCAATCCGGTGACCTTTTGGGTGTGATGTTGGCCGTGGCACAGACTCAAGTTTGGGGACATGACCCCGGGTGGTGGACGGCAAGGACGTACCTCCGACGGAGGTGGCTTGCGATGGTGTTCCTCAGACCGACGGTGGTCCGGCAGGCCCGAGTGAGATCGGTGGCGACAGAGCAACTGTTGGGCGGCATGGATTTGCCGAGGTGGCGGATCCCCTGGTGGGCTGAGAAGTTGGGCCCGGCACACTTGCTACAATGCGACGATGGCATGGAAAAAATAGGATGCTATTTCGGCGCTAATAGCACGCTATAGCATATCTGGAGAGGTCACGCTAATTTTTAGCAATTTTTCTCGCTATGGCGCTATTTTCGAATAACATGCTATATCGCGCTAAAATGTCATAGCGTTAACAAAAAAATAACGAGCTATTTTTTCCTAGTACTTCTCTAAGGGCGCAACGGTTCCGAGTTATCGCCGTTTTTGTCGCTTTGTCGATGTCGACTTCATTTTCTTTCTTTTTTCTTTTTTTAGGCTTGACTTACACTATTCTGCCTCAACATTGATCGAAACATTATATTGGATGGTTATTATATTAATATAGCGGGGTGTAAAGGCTCTTTTGAGGAAGAAATTGCATCCAAAGTCACTTAGGCTTAGTTTGGTAGCTTAGTTTTTTCTAATGGTATTCCAAAACCACAGTATTTTGATGCCTGGCTACCGAATACTTTAGTTTCCTAAAACCAATTAAACTGAGAAGTTGTTTGGCTAGTGCTATTTTCTGAAAAGATTTTGACCAGTTCTTACGATTGCATGCAGAATCATCTTGACCGACATTGACGTACATGCTTGTTGCATCAGCTGCTAGCCTTGCATGCTTGAGCAAACACGGCTATATATAAATTGACATGCATCAGAGGATTGCGAGTTCGCCGGTGTGGCCGTCGGCCGGAGCCGGCCAGAGCAGATATATGTATACATATACGTAGTGATCTGTATTTTTGTTCTTTGCTGCCTTTTCTTTGTTGGGATCAGAAGGTTAGGTTGACGATTTGGTAGATGTTGGGATCTAATGTGATAAAAAATTAATGTTTAATTTGTTACACAAGAGATGTGATATGCAACATGTTTGCAGGTGTGTTCGATTATCAATGAAATATTTTTAACAATATGGAGAAACTTTTTGATGCGTAAACGTAGAGAACATGAAGAATTGGCCGTCATAGAAGCTTTGTATATCGAAAGAAGCTCAGCCCATCGCACTCGTATTCATACTTCCATCCTTACGGGAGATTTGTATGTGAAGGAAGTTCTAGATGGCCATGAGTTGAGATGCAAAAGAGATTTCCGGATGGAGAAGCATATCTTTCATAACCTAGTTGAGTGCCTTCGGGAGAGATGTTGTCTAAGAGATACAGATTGTGTCTCTGTGGAAGAACAGGTAGCGATATTCTTGTATGTCGTATCAAAAAATGCGAGCAATCATACGCTTCAAGGACAATTTCAGCATAGTGGTGAGACCATCAGTCGATATTTCAATATTGTTTTGCATGCACTCATGAAACTATCTGGAAGTGTAATACGGCTACCTCCAATTAATGTTCCTTTCAAAGTAGCGAGCAACCCAAAAATTATGCCATATTTCAAAGTATTACTTGTATTGTATCATTCTAAATTTATTGATAGTGGTTATATATACATTTGAGTGACATACATTACTCACCATACGTTTTTCTTGTCTCTAGGATTGCATTGGAGCTATAGATGGGACACATGTTCCGATTAATATGTCTCCAAAAGACCAAGATCCTTACCATAATAGAAACAGAACATTGTCACAAAATGTCATGGTTGCATGCGATTTTGAAAATCATTTTGTTCATGTCAGTGTCGGATGGGAAGGTTCGGCTTCCGATGCTCAAGTGCTACAAGATGCACTTCAAAACAATTTCTATGTTCGTGAAGGGAAGTTTTATTTGGTGGATGCGGGTTATGCGAACACACCTAACTTCATCGCACCTTATCGCAATGTGAGGTACCATTTGCAGGAGCAAGGAAGAAGCCATCAACGACCACAAAACCCTCAAGAGCTATTCAATTTGAGACATGCACAACTTCGTAATCATGTTGAGCGTATCATTGATGTGTTGAAGAAGCGTTTTCCAATGCTGAAGTGTGCTACCCAATACCCCATCGACTCACAAGCAGAAATTGTGATAGCATGCTGTGTTCTTCATAATTTGATTTGCAATAATAAGGGCGGTGAAGCATGGCTGGATCAAGTTGAATCAGATATTGACCCAATAAAAATAATTGATGTTCCTAGTGAAGATAAGCAGTATACAAGCGACATACAGTCTCTCAACGATCGGCGAGCACTACGTAGGGAAAAAAGGGATGAAATAGCTAATGCAATGTGGGAAGACTACCAAAAATATCTCACGCGGAATAGAAGAAATACAACATGAGTTTATTTTTCCATACTTTTATGCAGTCTTTCACTTGTTATCATAATGTTATTTGTAACTCAGAAGTATGATGAATAAAATAAACATTACAACTTTAGAGTGCTAAACAGTGCGTGCATAGAAGCAAAATATAGAGTAGCAACCAAACATGAGTAGCTAATAGATAAGGATTCATGGGATATGAGAAATGTATAATTAAAAAACAGTACCATTATTTCATAATACTTTACTAAGTCATACTTTGGGAACCTTCAGACCTACCCTTTTAACACTTCTTTTATAATCTCATCAAGAACATCAGCCTCCACTTCCATGAAAGTTTGACGGTTTAGCATATCTTCTTTGAGATGGTTGATCACCTTGTACTGTTCACTTGGTGGGAGTCCCAACGTTTTAGTTTCTGAATGCAGTTGGGCATGCCATATGGGTCATTTTTTGGATCATTTCTTTCGCTTGTGCCATCTTGATGTCCTTGTAGCTATCAATTTGCTTCGTCTTCATTTCTTTATAAGTCTTAAGTTCTTCTTCCCTAATAGAAACCAAGTTTTCTAACATAGAGTCCTTGCCTTTTTTAGACTTAGTTTTCTCACTTCCTCCATCTGATCCTTTTGAATCCCGAAGCCTCTTCTTCTGAGGTGATTCCACACAACTCTGATCCTCTACTGTTGAAAATTGTTGTCCAGTACTTCCGACAGGTTCTGTATATCCACCATATGACAAATCGACATCATCACCATATACATTGCTATTCCAGTCATATTCGAGCATGGATGATCCTGGAGCTGACAGTGTTGGCTTAGGTGAATCCAACCCACTATCCCTTAGAACTTCATTTGTATAGCTTTCATGTTCTAGATAATCAGGGATATTATACTTCTCGTCAATATTATCTGTTGTCCTTTTGCAAAGCCTCCCTGATGATGTTTTACCTAAATAGAAAGTAAGTAAATTGTAAGTATCATCATAGAAGACCATGTTTTTATTTATAGTTATTTAGAGAACAAACCTTCATAAATTTCATACAAAACATCGTAGTGTGGGAATGCTTTAAATCTCCACTTTCTCTGAGCTTTGGACAACTCATCCCATTTTTCATCTGGTGCAGTTGGAACTTCCTTCTCAGGATCCCAACCAAAGCCACTCTTTTCTAAAATGGACCTGACCATATTATGATCATGTTTGAGCCTTTGTTCTCTATATTTCGCCTGCTGCTTGGTGAAATCAGCTCCAGGGTGCTTCAAATTTAAACGGTGCGTCATAGCGTTCCATCCTTCCTTCGCCCACCCATTTTGGCCACGTAACTTACCGGCATCTGCATACTCTTTCATCATAAATACTAGAAAAGCTGTTTGAGCATTTGTCCAAGTTGTCATGTTCTTATTATCTGCAATAAGTTAACATCAGTCGCAATAAAAGTGAAGATATGAATATGTTCAACTTACATACAAAATACAAACAGACTTGAGGTTGCCAACAACAATCTGTTACACGCTATTGCAAACTTATAAATATTATGTAACCTCCCTCTTATCAGCACATGTTCAAACAACTATTTAGTTAAAAATTGGATTAGTATAGTGATTGAACCTAACAGCTAGCTAGATAGATAGAATGAATAATGATTTTTTGCCGCTATGAACGTTACATGTAACAGGAATCGACTACATATATTGCATGGTATCTAACATGAATCCAAGATCACCTATATCTGCTGCTGCAATGTGCACACAGGCATCTTTCTCTCTTTCTTGAACTGTACTAACGTACTAATATACCATCTCATCTTGCCGACATGCATTCTCCAAACTCTAGACTCGATCCTACACATAGTAAAAGCAGCGCCCCGGCCGCCATGGTGCCGGAGTACCTGGCTAGTACGTATAGCCTCACCTTTCCTAAAACTGCACTCCAACATATTAAACACATAGATGGATCTAGGGCTCTAGACAGATCTACAAGTTTGGGACTGATTGATGCAACTAGGACGTAGACCATACAAGACCTAGGCCAAGAATTTGGATGCCCAGCGGAGGTGTCAAACCTGGCTGAAAGCCTGAAATAGATTAGCAGGTGTGGGTATTGGAGGACGGAAGATAACATGCCCTAGATGGCACTGGAACTGGAAAGATCATCCATCGACTGCCTAGAACGAAATTGAAACAGACAAACGCTAACCTTTTCCGCTTGATGAGCCTTTTCTAGTTGATGAGATTGGTTTCTCCATGACTGGGGGCGTCGTCGCCAATGGAGAAGAAGATGGGGAGAGAGGTATCGATAGAAACCACAAGCGAGCGTTTCTCGGTTTTAGAAGTCCGGAGCAGATTTTCTAATACGGAGAAAAAATACGTTTTAGGGATACCACGGTATCTTAAACCACAGTTTTCCTTGCATCCAAACACCTTAGTTTTTTTAATACCAGATTATTCTTGAAAACCACGGTATCTCTTAAAAACTGAGAAAATACTGAGCTCCCAAACGGGGCCTTGATGTCTACGCACTTCTATTCTTGTAGACAGTTGTTGGGCCTCCAAGTGCAGAGGTTTGTAGAACAACATCAAGTTTCCCTTAAGTGGATTACCCAAGGTTTATCGAACTCAGGAAGGAAGTGGTCAAAGGTATTCCCTCTCAATCAATCCTGCAATCAAGATACAAGAAGTCTCTTGTATCCCCAACACACCCAATACACTTGTCAGGTGTATAGGTGCACTAGTTCGGCGAAGAGATAGTGAAATACGAGTGGTAACGGTGCCAGAAAATAGCTTCTAATTTGTTGTTGACGTGAGAGAACGTGTGTGAGTGCCAAAAAATACTTTGATGGAGCTTGACGTGGAGGTAAAGACTAAAGCAAGCGAACATGCAACAGATCTAGATGCAAACGGTATTTCAATGTTTAGAAACAAGGCCTAGGAATCATACTTTCACTACTGAACACTCTCTAATATAAATATCCTCTCTTCATGATACTACTTTTAAATACTCTCCGGTTGGACACTCTAATCATCGGTAGGGCTATAACAACACTCCTCAAAGTCAGCCTTCCCCAATCTAGATAACCCCACACTGTCACCTTGAGTGCTAGATGGTTCCAACAAACACCACAATTTCATAGAGACATCCAACTCCAAATATAACTCATAACAAATATTGAATCTAGCCAAAGTGCCACACACGGTATGCCCGCTGTCACTTTCACACACGTGGGGAAAAGCGTAGATCTATTAAAGCACAAAGATTATTTATGTAGACTCAAGCCTAAGTGCCACCATGGCATGCACGCTGTCACTTTCACATACATGGGGAGAGCAGAGATCTATTGAAGTACTTGAGTAGCAAGGTAGATCTACTTGATTACAAAGCTCATGACCACAACAAGATCATGCATAGAGAGAGATGAACACATAGCTACCGGTAGAGCCCTTAGCCTCGAGGAAGAACTACTCCCTCCTCATCATGGGAATCAACAACGGTGATGAAGATGGCGATGGATATTGATGGAGATGGCTCCGGGGGCACTTCCCTGTCCCGGCAGGGTGCCGGAACAGAGACTTTCTATCCCCCGAATCTCCCTTTTGGTGGCGGCGGTGCTACGGAGGTTTTTCTGGAAGTATAATGGATTTTTTAGGGTTTTCTCCCCGGGGGCTTCTTATAGGCGCAGGAGGCAAGGTCGGTGGAGGTCTAGGGTCCCACACCCTCTGTGGGCGCGGCCAGGATGGGACCCGCGCCCACCTAGGGTGTGGCCACCCTGGTGTCCTCCTCCGTCTCATCTTCGATTTTCCGTATCATTCAGGAAAAAATATGAACTTTGGCTTTTGTCCCGTCCAATTCCGAGAATATTTATTTTTTAGCTTTTTGAAACCAAAAACAACAAAAAATAGGAAACTGGCACTATGGCATCTTGTCAATAGGTTAGTTCTAGAAATTGTATAAAAATACCTCAAAGTGTAGACAAAACATAACCAAGTTGATATAAACAAGCATGGAACATCAAAAATTATAGATACGTTTCCGACGTATCAAGCATCCCCAAGCTTAACTCCTGCTCGTCCTCGAGTAGGTAAGTGATAAAAAGAATAATTTTTGAGGTGACATGCACCATCAAAACCAATATCAAACCATTTGCAAGCATTGAAAGCTGGGAACAAAGAATTCTAAACATGTGCATGAAAGGTGGAGTTATAACAATAGGACATAGTAACTATGCATGCAATATGGAAGGCTACAAACAAAGATCATGAATAACATGCATTGAAAAATGTTTGTTTGCTTCACATACAAAAAACATGGAATAGTGACATTCAGCTTGTCCCTCATAGAGTAGCAAATAGATGCATAGGACACCTTCAAAGTTCACAAGGGTGACTAGAAACAAGTAGCACAAGAACAAGTAATTTCACAATATGCATCAATCAATAAGTTTTGGGACACTGCACACAAAATGACAAGTATGCTCTCTTAATGGTGCCTACAGGTAGAAGGTGGATACTCAATATAATTGTGGAAGAAAGGCCTTTCATAAACGAAGCAGGGATTTCAAGTTTCAAAAAGAGATTCCAAAAATTATGGTACTTGTTAGCTTTCAGCCCTCATTGCCCCTATCATAAGCATCTTGAAGTGATTAAGGTTAAAGTGAACAAAGATAGAGTATATGCTTGACAAAGTATAAGTTGGCAATCTCAAGTCCCTTAAATACGAGGGCCACACCTCATGCTACTCAACTTCAGTCACCTGTAAGTTCTTGTCATTGTAAGTACATGCATATCATAGAGAACCGCCAATGGGGTACCCCTTACACATGGTACAAGAGCTATCCCCTAACCAAAATGACAAGGCAAGCAGACAATGAGCATCTCAGCGATATTTTTATTTACTATATGCATAGATTTTTATTGAGGATGCTTCATAGATAGCTCACTATGGTGATGCTGCAAGTTTCCACCATGATTAGGCATGGCTTAGGCTAGCGGCCCAGGCGTTTCTCTAACACAAAATATATACTCCATGGACTTACAAGTTCCCTCTTTATTTCACACCGGTGACATCCATATACAAAAGAGCATGATATCAAATGAGTACAAAGTACAAGTGCAATGTTGAAAGCATTCCACGTGACAGCACGGTTCTGCTAATTCCAACGTATAAGTGCAAGCATATACAACATAGATGACACAATGGTTCAAGTTTATTAGGGGCAAATAATATAAAGTGTGCCATCAAGTTTTTGAGGGCTTTAATCACTAAGTTTTCACATAACAAAATAATTTTTAATTGGAAGATAGCTGAAAACAAGAATATACTTGGAATGGTGTAACACACCATGCATAGGAATTTATAGTGGACACTTTGGAATAACTTGGTTTCTTGAGAGTTGGAGGCATGAGTAGAGCTTACTCATACAAGTGTAGGCTAGCAAAAGACTGGGAGCAACCAACTAAGAGAGCATAATGGCCATAATCATGCAGAGCAATAAAGCATTACTAATCAAAGCATAATGTGTTACTACAAGTCAAGGACTAAATGATCTTAGAGGCTATGGTGACTTGTTCATAGTCATAACATGGTGTGAGAATGTGCCAAGTCAACCCAAACAAATCATCAAAGGAGAATACCACAATACTATGCTTTTGCATGCTAAAACAACGCATAATTTCTTCAAGGCACACTAAGCAATCCCAATTGTTTGGAACAAGACATGCTACAGCAATAATCACTAAGCATAAGTTCAGAACAACACCTAGCATGTCATGCTAAAGTCTAAGTCACAGCAATGCAAGCTCCTCTTGCACTTCAAGCAAGAACTTACTACTCCTTTCCAACACCAAGCAACTTATTTGAAACAACTCACCAAGATAATAATCAATAAAGATCAGTGAGATTGTCTTACAAATTCACAAAGAAGAACTAAAAAGTTCTAAGCTGAAAGCACAAGAAAACTAAGGCTAAACACAGTGCTAGCAAAAGAGAACACTCATAGAACAATAAGAATGAAAACTAGAGTGTTCTAGGCAATGAAAACTAGGTGTGTCTCACCAAAAGAAGTGTGATGTGATCAACCAACTTACTCAAGCAAACTAAGCAAACTAAAACCAAAATGAAAACTAAGATGCTCCAAGAACAACACAACAATGCATGAAACAATAAAAATGAAGTGTCTAGAAAGACTTGGGATTTTTATTGATGAAGAAGGGGATGCCTTGGGCATTCCCAAGCTTTGACGCTTATACCTCTTGAATATTTCTTGTGGTGACACGGGATGGCATCCCCAAGCTTGAGCTTTTGTCCATTCTTCATCTCATTACATCATTCTTTTTCTACACCTGTAATTTTTTCTTCTTACAAAACTTCACACAATCTTCATTAGCAACATTAGTGTATTCAAAAGATAATAGACCTTTGGGTTTAGTTTCAAAATATCAAAACTTTCACTAAGGACACAAGCTACTGTAGCAAATCCTTCAAAAAGCTCAATTTCCCAAAAAGAACCCAAAAAAGATTCAATAAGAAGCAAATGCAAATAATGGCAGAAATCTGTCAAAACAGACCAGCAGGTAGGAACCGATTTTTTTGAAGACCTTATGTTGCTCAAATCAAAAAGTGTTGAACTAACAAAAGTTATCTAACATACTGGGGTATTTATTCGTAAATTTTCATATCAATCCGACTTACATAAACTCCTAACGAATTTTTATGGTGGAGAACATAAATCTGTTTCGGGACAGCAACTCCCCAAATCTTACTTCCCTCTCATTAGAGGTCATTCTTGGCACAAAAAACAAACAAAAAGGATAAGGAGAGGTCATTACAGAAGTAATAACTTCCAAGACTCAAGAAAACTCTTGGGTTATCTCCCAATAAGTACTTTTCTTTAACGCCTTTAAGTTAGGCTTGATAGTTTGAGAAGATGCTCACATAAGAAATATGAATTGAAGTAAAAGAGAGCATCAAGAACCAAATTCAAAACACATTTAAGTCTAACCCACTTTCTATGCATAGGAATCTTGTAAATAAACAAGTCATGAAAGCACAAAGCACCAAGCATAGGAAAGCAAAACAAGTGTAACTTCAAGACTTTCAACATAAAGAGGGGAAACCTAATATTATTGAGATGCATAAAACCATGTTTCCCTGGTGACTCCTTGATGGCACCAGAGAACTTGGTGCTTGATGTGGAGTCTGTTGGGAACCCCAAGAGCAAGGTGTGAAGCAGCACAGTAGCAAGTTTTCCCGTAGTATAGACCGAGGTTATCAAACCAGTAGGAGGAAGGAAACATCACACAGGTGTTGCAAGCAATGCGGAGATCTGCACAACACAAACTCAAGACTTTTGCCCCAACGAATCAGTGAGGTTGTCAAGCTCACCGGTCTGCTGTAACAAAGGATTAAACGTATGGTGTGGGAGGTAATGGTTTGCAGCAAGTAAATAGGTAACAGTGGAAGATGTATCAATGGTAAAGATTGGACGGGGGTCCATAGTTCACTAGAGATGCTCTCCTTAGATAAACAACATGGCATGAAGGGTAAACAAATTACAGCAGGGCAATTGACAGGAACTGAGCAAGGCATAACAATGCAATTACTAGTCAGAAAAATCCTATGAGATTCGATTGGGCAATACAACAAGATACATAGACCGCCATCCAACTGCATCTATGACTATAAGTCCACCTTCAGGTTATCATCCGAAACCCCTCCAGTATTAAGTTGCAACCAACAGACAACTGCTTTAAGCAAAGTGTGTAAGGTAAACAGTCCACATGTTCCATGAACAAGAGACCATGTTTTCTCCCTAGTAGCAACAACACATCTATAACCGAAGAGATTATTGTCACTTCCCTTGGAAACTAGAGGCATGGACCCACTATCGAGCATAAATACCCCCTCTTGGAGTCACTAGAAACTACTTGTCCAAGATAGCTACTAACAATGGAGAGCATGCAAGATCACAAACAACACAGACATGATAGAATCATAAAGACAAAACCATTAATCAAACCAACATAATAATCTCAATATCCATCGGATTCCCGCAAACACAACATGCATGATTACAAATAGATTAGATCTTGATCATGAACAGAGATCACAAGATCTATGCATGAAATCACAACGAGGAGATACAACCATCTAGCTACTACATGGACCCATAGTCCAAGGTGGAACTACTCACGCATCATACCGGAGAGAAGGCCTCCGGGATGATCTCCCCTCCGGCAGGGTGCCGGGAAGAACTTCAGATCCCCTCGATCTAGGGACGATGGTGGCGGCGGCTACAAACGGTTTCATGGAGATTTGATCGGGTGCTTAGGGTTTTTGCATCGGGGGCTTCTTATACGCGAAGTAGGAGGCCGAGGCGGCGACCAGGGGCCCTACACCCCTCCCAGGCGCGGGGCAGGGCCCACCCGCGCCTAGGGGGGTATGGGCGCCCTGGCCCGCCTCTCCGGCTGCCCTCTGGACTTCTTGTTCCCCACAAAAAGTAATTGACTTTGGATTTTGTCCCGTCCAATTCCGAGAATATTTCTTTATTAGCTTTTTTGAAACCAAAAACAACAGAAAACATGCAACTGGCATTGTGGCAACTTGTTAATAGGTTAGTACCAAAAAACATGTGAAAAGCACCTCAAAGTGTAGACAAAGCTAAGCAAAGTAGATACTAACAAGCATGGAACATCAAAAATTATAGATACGTTTCCGACATATCATTCCCTCTCTCATAATAACTTTTAGTAGCAACATGAACAAAATTAAAAATATAACTATCACATAAAACATTCTTATCATGAGCCACATGCATAAAATGATTATTACTCTCCACATATGAATAGCCATTCTTATTAATTGTAGTGGGAGCAAATTCAACAAAATAGCTATCTTCCCAAGTGTGTTCATTTGAAAACATATCATCATTGTAAGGAACATGGATAGCACTAACAGCACAATAATTATTAATATTATCATTTTCAGAATTGGTGCCAAAGAGATTTTCAATATCAAAAGTAGCGTGCTTTTCCCAATCATGATCACTAATATAGGTAACATGCATAGGAACATCATCTAGTTCAGACTCATCAGCAAAAACTATGATAGGAGCAACATGCTTAGGGGAAGATACCGTTTCCTCTCTCCTTCTAATCCTCTTCTTCTTCTCCTCCTCTTTAGGAGGGAGAGGCTTGAAAGGAAGCTTCTCCACATACCCTGGTTTATTGTTAGATACAATAGAAGAAACTTTGGAGGATTCCTCCTTTTCATTAATAAGAACAAAACTCATATCAGTCTTGTCATATTTTGGTAAAATATCATCTTTTATAAGATTTTGTATGTAAGTATTCGCGTGGCAATTATCAACACAATAAAGATGACACCCATGCAGGACGCAATTCATACCAAAAAGCACTCATGTCTACCAAATAAGTTTTTCTTGATAACTCTTCACACCCCAAAAACAATGTAAGTTCATCATGTTGATTATCAGTGATCGCGTTATCACAATACAAGCTTGCAGTACTCATTGGATTATAAAGGTCATTAGTATGGCCCGAGCATTGAAAATTGAAATGACCCACTTCATACTAGAGTTCACAAATAAAAGGATAAAGGGCACAATTTTTTTTACCAAGATCATTTAGATCCTTATACCACGTTCTGGTTTTTTCATTCTAGTGTGCGATACAATATTCTTCTTCTATTTGATTCTTCTCACAAGGTCCATGCATACCACAAAAATTAACATGCTTATAAGAAATAGTACTTTCAGAAGTTTAGCATGTTTATTGCAATCATTAATAACATTTTAATTTTCCATGCAAGTGTCTTTAAAAGGTTCATGATACATGTCCCACTTTTATTTAGGAGCATTAATATGGGAAGCAAAGGCTCTATAATATTTAACAAGAATTTGAGGATCAATACCATATCTAGCACTAAGCTCTTGAAAATTAGCAGTTTCAGCGAAAGACTTAATGCAATCATACTCATAGTTTATACCTGGTTTTTTACCTTTGTCATTATCCCAACCTTCGGTATTGCTTTGAATTGTTTCAAGAATATCCCACTTAGCCTTGACCTCCTTACTTGTGAAGGATCCCTCTAAAGAGGTATCCAGATAGTCCTTGTAATGTCCTGAAAGCCTTGCATAAAAAATATTGATAACAACATTATCGGGGATCTCATGAATGGGACATTTGAGCATTAGTGACTTCAATCTCCCCCAAGCTTGGGCAATACTTTCTCCCTCATGAGTATGAAAATTATAAATATAACCCCTATCTTTATGAATTTCATGAGTAGGATAAAATTTAGAATAAAAGAGAGATTCAAATTCCTTCCACTCCAAATGATGAGGATCATCTAGTAGCTCATACCACTCCCTTGCTTTGTCCCTAAGTGAGAAAGGGAATAGCTTCCTCTTAACTTGGTCCATTGAAATACCTGCACACTTGAACAACTAGCATAATTCATGTATAAAGAGTAAATGATCACTAGGATGGACAGTTCCATCTCCAAAATAGCAGTTATTCATAACACGTTCAACAATTTCAATAGGTATTTTAAAAAGGACACTTTCAGTATGTGGATTTAAAATATCACAAGTATCATTAGAATTACCACATATGGGAGATAAAGTATCATCAGAGCAAATTTTCTTCCCTAAAGTTGGGGAACTAAAAAGATCTTTCTCATAAAAACTCGCTTCCCCAAGCTTAGATGTTTCCATACCATTAGTAACAATGGTGTTCACAAAATTCATACTAATAGCATTGCTATTAACATGCAAAGAAAGTTCCATAGGTTTTTTAATTTTCTCTTCAAACACTTTATGTCCTAACTCAAGATAAAGACTATAAAGCTCTCTAATTTTTTTGGTGTTTTCCATTAAGCCTAACTACTGAAAACAAGAAACAAAAAGACAAAACTGCAAAATCTAAAGGAAATAACTTTGAGCACTCACACCGGAGGATGTGAGTACCTTTTACCTTACCTGCCCGGCAATGGCGCCAGAAAATAGCTTGATGTCTACGCACTTCTATTCTTGTAGACAGTTATTGGGCCTCCAAGTGCAGAGGTTTGTAGAACAGCAGCAAGTTTCCCTTAAGTGGATTACCTAAGGTTTATCGAACTCAGGGAGGAAGTGGTCAAAGGTATTCCCTCTCAAGCAATCCTGCAATCAATATACAAGAAGTCTCTTGAGTCCCCATCACACCCAATACACTTGTCAGGTGTATAGGTGCACTAGTTCGGCGAAGAGATAGTGAAATACGAGTGGTAACGGTGCCAGAAAATAGCTTCTGACTTGTTGTTGGCGTGGGAGAACGTGTGTGAGTGCCAGAAAATACTTCGATGGAGCTTGACGTGGAGGTAAATACTAAAGCAAGCAAACATGCAACAAATCTAGATGCAAACGGTGTTTCAATGTTTAGAAACAAGGCCTAGGGATCATACTTTCACTAGGGAACACTCTCTCATATAAATATACTCTCTTCATGATACTACTCTTAACTACTCTCCGGTTGGACACTCTAATCATCGGTAGGGCGACATGTCTATCCTTTCAATTGGTATCAGAGCAAGGTCTCTACTTATTTAGGCTTCACCGCCTAGATTGTAAAGATGTCGGCTAGGAGTATAGTGCACAACAACACAATTATCTTTGATGGCACAAATTATACTTTGTGGAGAAATAGCTTGCTTTTTAATCTTAGGACCTTGTGTACAAATATTGAGCGATTTCTAGATGTAGGTTTTTCTCCTCCGATGGATCCTCAAAATCTATCTTTAGCAGAAGAGAAAAATTTACATCTCGAAGCTCAAGTATCTAATGAGATTATTTTCTCTTTGAGCCCCACGGTTAATTTGTTCTTGACGATAGTAAAGCGCAAGTCGTCTCATGAGAAGTGGACCAAGCTTAAATAAATATTTGGTGGTTCCATTTCTAATATTGTTAGTGGTTTCTTCGAGGAGATCTCTTTTCCTTCACATCATGAAGAGCTCCAAGTTGCTTCCACCTCCGGCCGTGATGAGTTCTCATCCTCACCCACTTCACCAACGTGTGGCAAGACACAAGGTAAATATATGGTGAGTGGTGTTGGGAATTGCAATGTTGATATTGTGCTCGCTAATGATGATCCTTCATCTCTATCCCATTGCAATGTTTATTCTTTGGACTTAAGCACTTCTTGCAACAATAATGTTATATCCTATTTTGTTGCTAGTCCTTGTATATCATCTAGAAATTATTTGAGTACTAGTGTAGATGATATGCTTGATTTGCCTTGTTCCCATGAACAAAATGCTTCTATTGAAGGGTTTCGTGGCATAGTAAATCAAAATTTTCTACGGAGCGAACAGAGGGAAAGCCAAGATCTAATCTAGGAGATGCAAACAACGAGAGAGATTGGATTAGATCTTCATACCCTTGAAGATTCACACAGCGGAACGTTCGTCGGAACGTGGGTGATGTAGTCGTACTCGCTTCTCCTCCTCGCGATCCGATCCGATCTAGCACCACAAGTGGCGGTGCCTCCGTGAGATGCACACGTGCAGCACCTCGACGTCTCCTCCTTCCTCGGACCAGCAAGTATGGTGGAGAGATAGATTGGATCTACAACACGACGGCGTGGTGTATATGGTGGATAATTTCTGCAGCAGGGCTTCGCCTACAAACAGTCGGGAGGGAGAGAGGAAAGCTAGCAAGGCGGCTAGGGTTTGGAGGAGAGGTGTAGGGGGTTGGTGCGCCCCCACCCCTCTTTATATAGAGGGGGGCGCAGCCCTAGCCCCTCCCCCAAGCCCAAAGGATAAGGAGTGGGGGGCATGGACTCTCCCCTCTTCTAGAAACCCTATCTCTAGTTTAAACGATTTAAACTCTCTAGGATCGGCTGGGCCCTATGGGGCCTTGTTCCCCTGGCCCAATGCGGCCAGGACACTCCCTCATAGGCCCATGCCCCCTCCCGGAAGGTGGGGCCACGTTGGTCCCCTTCCGGAAGGTTCTAGAAGCTTCCGGTACAATACCGATTAACCCGGAACAATTCCGAACTCCAAAAACTGCACTGCCTTATATGAATCTTATTCTCCGGACCATTCCGGAACCTCTCGCGATGTCCCGGATCCCATCCGAGACTCCGAACAAAAATTCATAAACCAATTATCCATTCTATCCTAGTGTCGAGACACGTTAAGTGTGTGACCCTGCGGGTTCGAGAATATGTAGACATGATCTTCTATCAATAATCAACGGCGGGGTCTGGGCACCCATATTGACTCCCACACATTCATCGATGATCATATCGGATGAACCACGATGCCAGGATTCAATCAATCCCATATATATATTCCCTTCGTCTCACGATATTTTACTTGCCCGAGATTCGATCGTCGGTACCGTCATACCTAGTTCAATCTCGTTCACAGCAAGTACTTTACTCGTTCCGTAATCCGATATCACTTTGTGATTAACTCCTTAACCACATGCTTGCAAGCGGTGTTGATATCGATTACCGAGTGGGCCCAAAGTATATCTCTCCAACTTGGGAGGGACAAATCCCATCTCGATACATACAACCCAACAGATACTTTCCGATCACCTGAGAGACACCTTTATGATCACCCTCTCATAGGATGACGTTTGATGACCACAAAGCTTTCTTCCGATACCAGGGAGTTGTATTATCTCATGGTCTAAGGAATACAATATTTGACATAAGAAAAGCTTCGCAAAGACGAACACGATGACACGATCTAATTGCTTTGCTTAGTTTGGGTCTGTCCATCATATCATTCTCCAATGAAATGATCTCATTATCAATTGACAACTCATGTCTATGGTTAGGAAACCTTAACCATCATTGATCAATGAGCTAGTCCTTAGAGGCGTACCAGGGACACGGTGTTGTTCACAAACCACACAAGTATTAATGTTTCCGCTTAATACAATTCTAGCATGGAATATAAACTTTATCATGAACAAGAATTATAATAATAACATCTTTATTATTGCCTCTAGGGCATAATTCCAACAGTCTCCCACTTGCACTAGAATCAATAATCTAGTTTACATCTGGCAACAATCTCACACCCATGGCACTGAGGTGCTGATCATGTTTTACACGTGGAAGAGGTTTAGTCAATGGATCTGCGACATTCAGATCCGTATGTACTTTGCTAATCTTCAGATCTCCGTCTGCTATATAATCTCGGATTATATGAAACTTGCGGTTGATATGCTTGGTCTTTGGATGATATCTTGGTTCCTTAGCGAGTGCTATGGCGCCAGTGTTGTCACACAATATCTCCAGTGGGTCCAATGCACTTGGAACCACGCCAAGCTCAGTGATGAAGTTTCTGATCCAAACTCCTTCACTTGACGCTTCTGCAGCAGCCATGTATTCCGCTTCCACTGTAGATCCCGCGATCACGCTTTGCTTGCAGCTTCTCCATCTCACAGCTCCTCCATTCAAAATATAAACGTATCCTGTCTGAGATTTGGAATCATCCTTGTAGGTGTCGAAACTAGCATCGACGTAACCTTTTACGACAAGCTGTTCATCACCCCCATAGACTAAGAACATTTCTTTAGTTCTATTTAGGTACTTTAGGATGTTCTTCACGGCTGTCCAGTGTTCCACTCCTGGATCACTTTGATATCTGCTCGTCAAACTAAGAGCATTGGACACATCCGGTCTAGTACACAACATGGCATACATGATGGAACCTATGGCCGAGGCATAAGGCACTTTGCTCATAGCTTCCCTATCATTTACCGTAGCTGGACACTGAGCCTTGCTCAATATCTTACCTGACAACATAGGCACTGAACCTTTCTCTGCCTTATCCATTCTGAACCTTTTCAGAACTTTGTCTAGGTATGTACTCTGGCTTAAAGCTATCACGCGTCTTTGTCTATCTCTATAGATTTTGATGCCCAATATATAAGCAGCTTCACCTAGGTCTTTCATTGAAAAACACTTGTTCAAATAACTCTTCACATCGTTAAGCATGTTGATGTCATTTCCGATAATCAATATGTCATCCACATACAGTACCAGAAACGTCACCGAGCTCCCACTCACTTTCTTGTAGATGCAAGCTTCGTAGCAATTTGGAACAAATCCAAAACTCTTGATCACTTGATCAAAACGAAGGTTCCAACTCCGAGATGCTTGCTTCAGTCCATAAATGGAACGCTGAAGTTTGCATACTTTACTAGCATCCTTAGGATCGACAAAACCTTCGGGTTGCATCATATACAACTCTTCATCAATGTTCCCATTGAGGAAAGCAGTCTTGACATCCATCTGCCATATTTCATAATCATGAAACGCAGCAATTGCTAATAAAATCCGAATGGACTTAAACATCGCTACGGGAGAGAAAGTCTCATCGTAGTCAACACCTTGAACTTGTCGAAAACCTTTTGCGACAGGCCGTGCTTTATAGACGGTAACATTACCATCCGCGTCCGTTTTCTTCTTGAATATCCATTTGCACTCAACGGCCTTTCGGTCGCTAGGAGGATCCAACAAAGTCCATACTTGGTTTTCGCTCATGGATCCCAATTCGGATTTCATGGCTTCTAGCCATTTCTCAGAGTCTGGGCTCATCATCACTTCCTCATAGTTCGTAGGTTCACTGTCTTCTACCAACAAGACAGTCAAGACAGGGTTGCCGTACCACTCAGGAGGGGCACGCGACCTTGTCGACCTGCGACGTTCAGTAGCAGCATCGTTCGAAGCTTCATGATCCTTGTCATTAGCTTCCTCTATTGTTGGTGCAGGCGGCATTGGAACAATTTCAGGTGCTGCGCTACTCTCCAACTCAAGAGAAGGTTCAATAACCTCGTCTAGCTCTACTTTCCTCCCACTCACTTCTTTCGAGAGAAACTCCTTCTCAAGAAAGGAACCGTTCTTTGCGACAAACACTTTGCCTTCGGTTCTGTGATAGAAGGTATACCCAATAGTTTCCTTAGGGTATCCTATGAAGACGCATTTCTCCGCTTTGGGTTCGAGCTTGTCCGGCATCAACTTCTTGACGTAAGCTTCGCATCCCCAAACTTTAAGAAACGACAACTTAGGTTTAGCACCAAACCACAGTTCATACGGTGTCGTCTCAACGGATTTAGATGGAGCCCTATTTAAAGTGAATGCAGCGGTTTCTAATGCATAACCCCAAAATGATAACGGCAAATCAGTAAGAGACATCATTGATCGGACCATATCTAATAGGGTTCGATTCCGACGTTCAGACACACCATTGCGCTGTGGTGTTCCGGGTGGCGTGAGTTGTGAAACGATTCCACTTGCTTTAAGATGCGTGAGAAAATCATAACTCAAATATTCACCTCCACAATCGGATCGTAGAAACTTAATCTTTCTGTTACGATGGTTCTCCACTTCATTCTGAAATTCCTTGAACTTTTCAAATGTTTCAGATTTATGTTTCATTAAATAGATATACCCATATCTACTTAAGTCATCGGTAAAAGTGAGGAAATAGCGATATCCACCGCGCGTCGAAACACTCATCGGTCCGCATACATCGGTATGTATGATTTCCAACAAGTCCGTTGCTCGCTCCATCATACCGGAGAACGGGGTTTTGATCATCTTGCCCATGAGGCATGGTTCGCATGTGTCAAATGATTCAAAATCAAGAGACTCCAAAAGTCCATCAGAATGGAGTTTCTTCATGCGCTTTACACCAATATGACCTAGACGACAGTGCCACAAATAAGTAGTATTATCACTATCTACTTTGCATCTCTTAGCCTCAATGTTATGGATGTGTGTTTCATCCCTTTCGAGATTTAGAAGAAATAAACCATTTACAAGAGGTGCATGACCATAAAAGATGTTACTCATATAAATAGAACAACCATTATTCTCCGATTTAAATGAATAACCGTCTTGCAATAAACACGATCCAGAAATAATGTTCACGCTCAACGCAGGCACATAATAACACTTATTAAGGTTTAAAACTAATCCCGAAGGTAAAACTAAGGAGAGCGTGCCGACGGCCATCACATCAACTCTTGATCCGTTGCCAACGCGCATCGTCACCTCATCCCTCGCAAGCCGCCGTCTATTCCGTAGCTCCTGTTTCGAGTTACAAATATTAGCAACTGAACCGGTATTAAATACCCAGGCACTACAATGAGGGCTAGTAAGGAAAACATCAATAACATGTATATCAAATATACCTTTGATGGTGCCAGCCTTCTTGTCCGCTAAGTACTTCGGACAGTTACGCTTCCAGTGACCCTTGTCCTTGCAATAGAAGCACTCAGTGTCCGGCTTGGGACCAGACCTGAGCTTCTTCTTAGCAGGGGCATTGCGCTTGCCGCCACCCTTCTTGAAGGGCTTCTTTGCTCCCTTACCTTTCTTAAAGGAGGGCTTGTTGACCATCAACACATGATTATCCTTCTTGATGTCCACTTCCGCAGCCTTCAGCTTTGCGAAGAGCTCGGTGATCGTATCAGTGGAACCAATCTGATTATGAGTCACTACAAAACTTTTGTAGCTGGGAGGGAGTGATTGCAGAACCCTGTCAATCTTGAGCTCCTCTGGAATCGTGCATTCCAGTTGCTCAAGGCGTTGAGTGTAGCCCAACATCTTTATGGCGTGCTCACTAACGGAACTCCCTTCCTCCATCTTGCAGTTAAAGAACTTCTCGGAGATCTCATATCTCTCAGAACGGGCCTGAGTCTGAAACATGGTTTTCAGCTCCTCGAGAATCTCGAAGGGCCCGGGATACTCTTCAAAACGATTTTGAAGCTCCGGTTCCATAGAAAACAACATGGTGCTCTTAATCACACCATAATCATCTTTGCGCGACTGATAGACAGCTTTCTCATCAGCCGGCGCAGTTGCAGCAGGGGGTCACCTAACGCTTTCCCAAGGACATAGTCCTTTTGTCCGCCAGACAGAATGATTCTTAGATTGCGGAACCAATTGGTGAAGTTAGACCCATTGTTTCTAAGCTTTTCCTTCTCAGCAAAAACATTGAAGTTGAAGTTGGACTTGGCCATGTGATCTATAGTATTTGCAAGTACAATTTAGACTATGTTCATGATAAATAGTTCAACTTAATCAAATTACTAGATGAACTCCCACTAAATTCAACATCCCTCAAGTTGTTTAGTGAACATGATCCAAATTCACCACACCTAATCCGATCATCACGAGAAGAGATGTGGTTTCAATGGTGGACAACAAAGTGTCGATCATATCATTCACATGACTCATGCTTAACCTTTCGGTTCTTGTGTTCCGAGGCCATGTCTGTACATGCTAGGCTCGTCAAGCTAGACCCAAGTATTTCCGCGTGTGCAAAACTGGCTTGCACCCGTTGTATGTGAGCGTAGAGTCTATAGCACCCGATCATCACGTGATGCTTGGAAACGACGAACTTTCGCAACGGTGCATACTTGGGGAGAACACAGTTTTTATCTTGATCTTTAAGTGAGGAATCATCTTATAATGCTACCGTCGCGATCTTAGCATAATAAGATACATAAAGGGATAAACATCACATGCATATAACTTTATGTGACATGGTATAGCCAATCTTCGCGCAATGATCTCCATTTTGTGCATTCCGGCATGATCTCCATCACTCCACCATGATTGCCTCCACCACGAATAGCAACTACAACTATTGCTAACTACTTAGCGATAAAGTAAAGCTATTACATGGCGTATAAGAAGTTGACTCGCAGGTCATACACAATTATAAAGACAACCATATGGCTCCTGCCGGTTGTGTACTCATCGACATGCAAGTCGTGAAACATTACAAAACATGATCATCGCATACAATATACACATCACATCTTGGGCCATACCATATCACAGAAAACACTCCCTGCAAAAACAAGTTAGACGCCTCTACTTTGTTGTTGCATGTTTTACGTGGCTTATGGGAGTAGATGCTAAGAACGATTCTTACCTACGGAAAGCCACAACGGTGATATTATGGTTGCGAAACTCCGGTGTTAATCCCATGACAACTATAGTGAGAGAAACTGACATCCACCAGCCTCATGTGTGGAACAAGCCACACGTCAAGTGCGGAGCCGGTCTCGCGAACGACGTCGCGTAAGGTTGGCCTGGACCACTTCAATCTCACTATCCCGCGTCATAAGAAGAACACAAACAAGAGGCTTGCAACAGAAAACATCAACGCCCGCAACAACCATGTTGCGTTCTACTCGTGAAACACATCTACGCATAGATCTAGCTCTGATACCACTGAAGGGTTTCGCGGCATAGTAAATCAAAATTTTCTACGGAGCGAACAGAGGGAAAGCCAAGATCTAATCTAGGAGATGCAAACAACGAGAGAGATTGGATTAGATATTCATACCCTTGAAGATTCGCACAGCGGAACGTTCGTCGGAACGTGGGTGATGTAGTCGTACTCGCTTCTCCTCCTCGCGATCCGATCCGATCTAGCACCACAAGTGGCGGTGCCTCCGTGAGATGCACACGTGCAGCACCTCGACGTCTCCTCCTTCCTCGGACCATCAAGTATGGTGGAGAGATAGATTGGATCTACAACACGACGGCGTGGTGTATATGGTGGAGAATTTCTGCAGCAGGGCTTCGCCTACAAACAGTCGGGAGGGAGAGAGGAAAGCTAGCAAGGCAGCTAGGGTTTGGATGAGAGGTGTAGGGGGTTGGTGCGCCCCCACCCCTCTTTATATAGAGGGGGGGCGCAGCCCTAGCCCCTCCCCCAAGCCCAAAGGATAAGGAGTGGGGGGCATGGACTCTCCCCTCTTCTAGAAACCCTATCTCTAGTTTAAACAATTTAAACTCTCTAGGATCGGCTGGGCCCTATGGGGCCTTGTGCCCCTGGCCCAATGCGGCCAGGACACTCCCTCATAGGCCCATGCCCCCTCCCGGAAGGTGGGGCCACGTTGGTCCCCTTCCGGAAGGTTCTAGAAGCTTCCGGTACAATACCGATTAACCCGGAACAATTCCGAACTCCAAAAACTGCACTGCCTTATATGAATCTTATTCTCCGGACCATTCCGGAACCTCTCGCGATGTCCCGGATCCCATCCGAGACTCCGAACAAAAATTCATAAACCAATTATCCATTCTATCCTAGCGTCGAGACACGTTAAGTGTGTGACCCTGCGGGTTCGAGAATATGCAGACATGATCTTCTATCAATAATCAACGGCGGGGTCTGGGCACCCATATTGACTCCCACACATTAATCGATGATCATATCGGATGAACCACGATGCTAGGATTCAATCAATCCCATATATATATTCCCTTCGTCTCGCGATATTTTACTTGCCCGAGATTCGATCGTCGGTACCGTCATACCTAGTTCAATCTCGTTCACAGCAAGTACTTTACTCGTTCCGTAATCCGATATCACTTTGTGATTAACTCCTTAACCACATGCTTGCAAGCGGTGTTGATATCGATTACCGAGTGGGCCCAAAGTATATCTCTCCAACTTGGGAGGGACAAATCCCATCTCGATACATACAACCCAATAGATACTTTCCGATCACCTGAGAGACACCTTTATGATCACCCTCTCATAGGATGACGTTTGATGACCTCAAAGCTTTCTTCCGATACCAGGGAGTTGTATTATCTCATGGTCTAAGGAATACAATATTTGACATAAGAAAAGCTTTGCAAAGACGAACACGATGACACGATCTAATTGCTTTGCTTAGTTTGGGTCTGTCCATCATATCATTCTCCAATGAAATGATCTCATTATCAATTGACAACTCATGTCTATGGTTAGGAAACCTTAACCATCATTGATCAATGAGCTAGTCCTTAGAGGCGTACCAGGGACACGGTGTTGTTCACAAACCACACAAGTATTAATGTTTCCGCTTAATACAATTCTAGCATGGAATATAAACTTTATCATGAACAAGAATTATAATAATAACATCTTTATTATTGCCTCTAGGGCATAATTCCAACATCTATTTCCTCTAGTTGTTTATCTAACAATGTAGAGGAAATCAAACATTCTATGGAGCAAGACATGATCATGAATGAAGATTCAATAATATCCTCATCTTCATCCTCCCGTGCTCACATGTGCCTTATGGCAAGAGGATCAAAGGTATCTCCTAATTTGGATCCCAATATATCTTCTAAAGATAATAGCAATGATAATGATGATAGTGATGATGACATTGATGAGGATACTAGTGCTCTCTTGCTTGAGTTGACTTTTTTGTGTACCTCTTTTGTGGTAATAATAAGGCCGTTACTTGTCTCAAACACGTTATGGACACCATAACTAAACAAATGGGAACCATAGAGGAGTTGGATTTCCAACTTGATGATGGGAGTCGGAGATTTAATCTCCTTAAGCAAGAGCTTGCCGAGGAGAAGCACACTAATTGTCTCCTCACAAAAAAAATTAAATCTTATGAGCTTGAAAAGAAAAATTCTATTAATGATGCTTGTGCTAATAACTCTACTTCTTGTGAAGCATCTACCCTAAAGGAGAACATTGAGCTAAGGGCTCAACTTGAGTTGCTAACTAGCAAGTATAGGAAATTGGAAGAAAGTCATGAAAAGCTCTCGAGATCTCATAATGATCTTCTAATCTCCCATGATGGGATAATATTAGCTCGTGAGGCAAGTATTACCAATGTAACATCTTGTGAGCCCCTCTTGGACATTAGCACAACTTCTACTCAAAATGCTATTTTGCCATGTGCTAGTCCTAGTAATCCATCTATCCATACTATTGATAAACCTTGTGTTGGATTACTTGCTTTGCCTTGTTGCTCTAACAATGAAGCTTCTACTTCCTCTAGTACTTGTATTTCTACTAACCATGTAGAGGAAATCAAATAGCTCAAGGCCCAAGTCACTTCCTTGAGGAATGACTTGGAGAAGAGTCATGAAGGGAAATCCACACTCGATAATATTTTGAGTGTGCAAAAATCCCCTAATGATAAAAGTGTACTTGGATTCAACTCCAATAACAAGAACAAGTCCAAGAGAAACAATAAGAAGGGCCAAAACCAAGTCAAGAATTCGGCCAAGATTATTTGCTTCAAGTGCAAGGTTGAAGGACATAATGTAAGATCTTGTCCATTGAAGAAAAAGCACTTGAGTGAGAAGCAACAAGGGAAGCGGCCACAAGTACAAGGTCAAGCCCAAGTTGAAGTTAGGCCACTTCCGAAGAAGAATCAAGATAATGCTCCCCAAGCCAAGAAATCAAGGAAGAAGAGAAAGGGGAGCACTTGTTGCTACATATGTCGTGTGAAGGGGCACTTTGCCTCTTCATGTTCAAACGGTACCTTATCTAACCCTATCATTATTGATGATGATTATTCTCTTAGGAAGGATAAGGATGGCAATGTGTTTGCCAAGTTTGTTGGAACTCAAAGTGGTGTCAAGAAAAGAACCATTTGGGTTGCCAAGCCTATTGTGACTAACCTCTTAGGACCCAACTTGGTTGGGGACCAACAAGCTCAAACTTGATCAATAGGTGTTTATGGAGGGCATTGGAGACTTGGCTAACTCATGAAGAATTAAGGAATCTTCATATATTATATTTTATCAAGCCAAGTCATAAGGATTATCATTTCCCTATCTTATATCCAATGTGCCTCTTCGCGGTAACTTGTACTTAACTCATTTATTTTGTAAGTTACTTGCCCCCTTTACATGTTTTGGTTTTGTACCAAGTATGTGTTTGTATTTGGTGTGCCTCATGCTTGATTATTTTGTGTATTCAAGTATGTATAGGTGTTTGGCACATCATTTACTCGTGTGTTTTGCTTGGAGCCTCTAATGCATCTTGATGATATCTTACTTGGCTCTTTTCGAGTGGTTAATGGAACATACCATTTTGGGGGAGTGAAATGCCTCGCATCTCTCAAACCTTAAAATGTGTGAACATGAGTACTACCACTTGGTATTGATATTACAAGCTTATCTAGTCACTATGTGGTGTGTCATACTCATGAGAAATTCAAATTCTAAATGTCCATTAATTCTATCTAGTTGAGGTTTCTTTGCCTCTTATTAAGAAAAATTGAATATCACATTATGGGGAGTAATATGCTACTTTTGCATATCACAATCCTAGGAAATGTGAACGCATGAGGTAGTGCCACTTAGGGTTGATATTGTTGATTATCTTGTTTCTAGGTGGCATGTTGGCTCAAACAAGGTCCTATTTTTGTTAGAAGCTTTTATTGCTCGTCTTTTTTGGTCTTTGTTTGAGCAATAAATTCTTAATGCGGTCTTCCTCAAATACATATCTCTATATCTTTTTGGGAGACCATTTGCTTCAAGTTATTCTAATCATTGCTTTGCATGATTGTGTGACTAGATTGAAGCTATCAAGAATCTCTATCTTTGCATAGTGCTTAATCTTTTTATTCCTATCCTATGTTTTTTTGTGAAGATTTATCTTTAATATCCATGCAATATACCATCGGAAATCAAATCCAATACACTCATTGTCTTCTACAATTGATATACTTATGTGTGGTAGCATTTATGGATCATCTTCACCTTGGATTTCACCTCTTCTTGCCTTATTTTATTTTCAAAAAATTGTTGTGGCTCCCATTGTCTTCCTTGGTTTTTTAACATCTCTTTGATGATATTTTTGATTATTATAAAATGTGTTTTAGTGGAAGATAAACCTTTTCTTATCGAAACCTTGTGCCATTGTGAAAAGTGTTAAGGGTTTGGTTTATTTGTTGAAACCTTGCTCTTTTGGGAGTTTGTTATGTCATTCTTTCTTCTCTATTTTATTTGCTTGAATGAGATAAATCGTTGAGTATTTTTGTTTTTATTTCATCTTTTTGCTCAATAGTTTTTGCTTAGTTCATTGGTTGAACTTCGTTGAACAAATATTGTGTTGATTTGATTCTTTGATATAGTTTGGCCAACAAATGTGTTTTGTCACACCTTGTATGCCTTATTGAATATTTTGGTGTTTTTCCAAATTATATCTTCTTTGGATATTGAAAGTCTCCATGTATTTGCTTTCTTTGATCTAATATATAGGGTATACTCCATCAAATCCTTAAACGGCTAAGATGTGCATGAAATTCAAATTTCATCTCTAATTATGTACATATTTTTATGGAGTGTGTCCTATGTGTTGTGGTTAGTCTAACCACTTTGGACCCAATAAGTTTGGGGACCAAGATGTACTTGAATGTTGTTTTAGGTACATTGGAGATGCAGTGGTTGCTTGTCTTGTCTATAAGGAAAGTGTTGTCACCACATGATAATTTGAGCCAAGCTAGGATGATCGAAAAATTCTTATCTACTACATCATACCATTTCTATCTCGGTAACAAGTATTTTATTCATGCATACTATTATTTCATCCAATCTCTTGTTGGTTGCATCTTGGCATGAATTTATCCGTTTGTAAATGTTGCGGTTCTTGCAAGGATCTTTGAGAGACTTCTTTATCCTTATTTCTTATGTGAGTAATTTGAGATGATGCATATAATGGGGAGTATATAAAATCATGTTCATGATTTACCAATTCCAAATATGCCTTCTAGCAATTTATTGCATATCAATTCCTCAAGGTACTCTCATGTGCAATATTGTTGAAATTGCTTTGAATCCTTCCTTTTGCTACTTGTTGCCTTTCTCAAAGTATCCCAACTAGCATTTGTTCCCTTAGTGTTAGTTGTGATGTTTTTGAGGTTTTCATTTTTTCTTTGGTGAAGTTCATTGATATACCATAAGAGAAAATAGATCCATGGGCTATATATGCACTTAAGCTTGTCTTGACAAGTGTATTTATTTATATCTACTCCTTGTATCTTGGTTGTGTTCTAAATAATATAGAGGGAGTGAGGATTCCATGTTTGTGCATATTGTATTCAAATACAATAATTAAAATTTATGCACGAACCTTGGGGAGCTTCCTTATTTCATTTAGAGAACTATTTGTCCATTTGATTTTTTGGATCATTGGATTGCTTGCTTCATCCGTTGAAGTTTCTTCACCGTTTTATCCTTGTAGCAATCTTTGATCCTCAATATAGCTTGATTTCCTCCAAATATTCATCATTGGGTACGTGCATTTGATTTCACTCAAATTATGAGAAATGCACACCTTGGGGATGAACTCATACTATATTGGCCTTCTAACTTTGTCATCCATTTTGGCACTTGTTGTTAATGGGGTAGAAGTTTAGAGGGTTTAAGGGAAATGGTTTTATACTTAAGATTGGTTTGTTCTTAAGTGTTTGCCTTTCATGCATTTCATCTTTATTATG